>CM053769.1:610207786-610225454 GCA_028658325.1 Potorous gilbertii | reverse complement strand
ACAGTAAAAACAATCTCCTTAATCAATACACAGTGTCCAAGTAAAGTCCTCACAGGGACTGTTCCACTCCAAGCTCTTCCTGCTTCTGCCTGACAGCAGGTTCCAGGAGTTCCTGCCTGCAGCTTCTGTTTCTAAGGAAACAAAGCTTGAGTGGGCTATAACAATATTTATACACATTACCAGCACCATCATCTCAATTCACTTTAACAACTCTTTTAAAGGAGCTTCAGCTAAGTGTCCTTCCCATGGGTGGATCGTCACTCTTCAGCTCAATTCACTCATAAAAATCAACAGACAGGACTTCTATCTGAGAAATCAACAGAGCTAAACAGAGCTTCTTCTTGAGAACTAACACAGATCAACAAACAAGGTTCCTGACATCATAGACATAATTTCTGTTAGGCCTTCCCACAAGCAAGTACTCCTAGCCCATTCATATTCACTTCTCTCTCTCAGCTCTGCTTCTCTTTCCTTTCCCTCCAAGGAATATATATATATATATATATATATATATATATATATACACACATATATATATATATACGTACATATATATACGTGTGTATATATATATATATATATATATATACACACGTATATATATACTGTTTCCAATCAAAGACTCTTGATTCAATCAAACGCAAGACTCACTCAAAGGCCTTTGGCAAAAACTCAATTCAGAAAAAAACTGCAAAAAATTCTACTTTGCTTGCATATATGCACTGCTACATTTACTTCTCTGGGCCAGAACACTTGCAAACGTCAAGACTGATTTGACAAACATGATGAGGAAATTCAAAATATGCCAAATAAAAAGCAAGAACTCCACAGTAAGATAGTTCATCTATCTCTAAAAAGGAAACATTTAATTCCATCAAGTGAAATGCAAGCAAAGTTCAGAGAGATCAAAGATGATTGGCTCAATAAGAAGGCATATGAAATTCAGTTTTATGTTGACAGTAACAATCTAAAGCACTTTTATGATGTCCTAAAGGCTATTTATAGGCCAAAGCTCTATAGTGCATCTCAACTTCTCAGAGCTGATGGAGCTATAATTTTTGGTGATAAGGACATATACCTGGAGAGATGGGATGAATACTTCCATAGTGTTCTCAACAGACAATCATCAATCCAGGCTGAAGCCACTGACTTTCTACTCAAGTAGAAGATACCCTTTGTAGCCAAATTTCCAACTGAAGAAAGGTTTTGAATGTCATTAGGCTTCTTTCATATGACAAATTACCTTTTACTGACTATTTCAACTGAGATTTACAAGGAAGGTGATTCATTGCTCATACAAATGCCAAGATAAATTATCCAGGTTATATGGCAAGAGAAGGTTGTACTCCAGGAGTTCAAAGATGACTCCACTGTCCACCTCTATAAAGATAAAGGAAATAGATTATCCTGTGACAATCACAAGGGGTTCTCCCTCTTAGTCCTTGCTGGTGTGATTCTTGCCAGAGTCCTGCTAATAGGCTGATCCTTCACCAGGAAGATAGTCATCTACCTCAGAGCAAGTGTGGCTTCAGAAAGGACTTGGAAATGGTCAGTATGATGTTTGCAGATGGTAATTTCCAGGAGAAGCAGCAGGAGTAGAACAGAGATCTGATCACAGTGTTTGTCAATCTGACCAAAGCCTTTGATACCGTCAGTTTTGAGGGCTTATGAAAAATTGTCAAAGTTTGATTGCCTGGAGAAGTACATCAGTATTGTACAACAATTTTATGGTTGCCTAGGTTCCAGATAATGTATGATTCTCTCACATTTCCTAGTCACCAGGAGAGTGAAGTAGGGCAGTGTGCTTGTTCCCATGCTTTTGAGCATGATCTTTAAAGCATTGTTGTCAGGCTCCTTCAACATGTATGAAACAGCATCAAGGTAAACTACTGTACTGAAGGTAAATTATTTAGCTTGAAAAGGCATGACTAAAATTGAGGTAGAGCTGGTACAGGATTTTTGGTTTGTAGGTGACTATGCACTCAATGTGGCCTCTGAAGCTGAAATACAACAAAATATGAATCAATTCTCTCCTACTTGTGCTAATTTTGGCTTAATAATTAACCAGTAAAACACAGGTGCTCCATTAGCCAGCGCCATTCCATCCATATGGGAATCATTGGTCAGAGAAAATGAAGAAGTTTTGAATACTGTAGATAAGTTCACTTACCATGGCAATATACTTTCCACAGATGTATACATAGATGATGAGGCTGAAGTACACATTGTCAGAGTTAGTTCAGTGTTTGGGAAGTTACAAAGGAAAGTGTGGAGGAGATGAGGTATTAGACTGTCTATTAAACTGAAATCTACAGACCCCTTGTGCTGACCTCCCTGTTGTGTGCTGTGAAATCTGGCCAGTATAATAGTGTCATACCAGGAAAATGAATTACTTCCATTTGAATTGTCTTAGTAAGATTCTGAAGATCACCTGGCAAGATAAGGTACCAGGCACTAAGGTCCTTTCTTTAGCTTAAACTGCCAAACATTCAAACTCTTCTACAGAGAGTACAACTTCAATGGACTGGTCACATTGTTTGAATGACAAATGTATGTTTGACTAAAAGCCTGTTTTATGGAGAACTCACACAAGGCAGGTGATCACATAGAGGTCAGAAGAAGTGATACAAGGACATCCTCAAGGTCTCTTTTGAGAACATTGGAAGTGATGGTGAAATATGGGAGACAATGACAAAGAACAACTCGGAATGGTATATCAACATCAAAAAAGGACTGTGCTCTATGAGTAAAGGAGAATTGAAGTAGCTCAGAAGAAATCTGAGATCCACAAATTTAGAGATCTCCACACCACATGTAAAATAGACTACTTATGCCTGACCTGTGGTAGAACTTTCCAAGCTCATACTGGCTTGATAATCACTTTTGGGCACACTGTACCTGGACTCCAATATAATGATGTCATTTTGGTACTCTTTGAGACAATAGCCAACCAACAAATTATTATTACTTACATATATTGTTATCTATTTGATCTTTCTTTTTCAAATGGTAGGGCATGATCATGTTATGTTCACAAATCCTCACATAGGAGAGATTTCTAGTACTCTGATTCTTAAAAGGAGGGCTTCTTGTTTAACAAAACTATCTTTCTTGGTTTATATTTTATTCGCTTATCCAAAGAAGATAATATGGATCTAAAACAGTCCTGGAAAACAAAAAACTTTCAAGGAACTGACCTGTATCAGTGTGGTGCCTTTGTGAGTGGACAGAAGTGGAGAGTGGTAGTGAAGACAACGGAAGAAGCCATGATCTTCCTATTGATGGGAACAGAACGGATATGTGGAGTGAGTATTAGAAAGAAGTCAAGGATGGCACTTAGGTTTTGATCCTAGGTATGAGGAAGGTGATGGTGCCCTCCACAGTAAACGGGTCATTTTGTAGACAAGAGCATTTAGATAGGAAAAGTTTTTCAGGCAAGATGATTTTGAGATGCCAAAAAGACATTCTGAGATATCCAAGAGAAGGTCTGTGATTTGAAATTAGAATTTAAGAGAGGTTTGAGTTGGATATAAAGACGGGGAAATCTCCATAGTGATGATTATTGACCCCATAAAAGCTAATGAAATCACCTACTATGAGTATAGCATGGGAGTTTTAGCTTGAGGTCTAAAACTTAGTTTTTTTCAATATTTCAGTTACAAAAATTATATAATTGGTTTCTTTTATAATCCTATGTATGTATAGGAATAGAGATGGCAATCTGTTGGATAAATCAGGGTGAAATATGATCAAGGATTTACACAGAAAGGAATTTGATGAAGGAAGATATAGAGGGAAAGACACATGGCTGGTTTAAGATGAGGAGGAGGGAAGAAGAAGGCACTAGAAAAAGGTCTCAATTTTTCAGGGAAGTATGAGTCAAATTCTCTACCTAAGAGGCTGGAATAACAAGGAATTTCTTATCCACAATCAAATAATTTTCCCTACCATTTTGTTAAAATAATTTTTGCAGCTATATAAAGAATGGATTGAAGTGGGGAGACATTTCATATGGAGAGACCAATTATAAGGGTATTGCAATAACATAGGTCATAAGAGCTTATCTAGAATGGTTGTTGTGTGAACAGGTATAAAGGGACATAGTTAAAGATGATGACATGATAAAAATAAGATTTGGCGTCTCATTGGATATGTAGGATGAGTGAAAATGAGGAGTTGAGGGTGATACTGAGGTTACAAATCAAAAAGCTGAGCTCCTCTAAAGAGCACCTTAATTCAAATTTAGAAGGGGAAGACCCAACAAAAAGTCAAAGTGAGGAATTCTTCTGGCCCAAGATATCATAGCAGTCAGAAAGAGAGATTTGTGACATAGGAGAGGAGGGCGCATGGAACCTATGTGGATGAAACATCAGTGTTGGTAATAGGTGGTGGACACAGAAGCAGCAGTAACTTCAAGAATTCTCTAGCCAAAGATGGAAAAGGAACCTGGCAACTGTTCAGAAAGATATGACAGATTACCTCTGTTCTAGTACTGGATGTTGAATCAAACACTGTTTGACAACTCTGTTACCCATACCCACTTTTTGGTCATAGTTTAATGGATGAAAAGAACACTTTCAGTCAAGAGGGAGTGGAAGGTCTGAGAGCCAGTATAAATTCTGGTCCCAGGGTATTAGGGACCCTGATGAACAGTATTGTTTCTGGTCCCAAGGGAGGAGGGTACCTAAGAAGCATTATCTATTGGAATTTCAAGCAATTAAAAGGCCTTTCTGGGCAAGACTGTGGACCAAGACCTCTCCTCAGATTGTACCACCCTGGAAGCACCAAAAATTTCCAAACCTGCAGAACTAACTTTGAAAGCAACAGTACAAAAAAATCCTAAAGCTTGAGACAGTCACTCCCTCCTCATGCTGAGAACAGAGTCCAAAATTAACATAAAGTTCCAAATAAAAATGTAAAGTAGAAAAATGAGCAAACTCTAACAAAAACGGGGACCAGATCATGCAAAGGTGCTATGTTGTTGAGGCAGATCAAGATAGAAACTCAGAAGAAGACAATGAACTCAAAACAACCACAAGAAAGCCTCAGAGGAAAAAAAATGTAAATTGAACACAATCCCAAAAGAATTCCTAACAGAGATAAAAATGATCTTCAAAATAAAAAAAGAGTCATAGATCAAAAATTAGGATAAAAAAAGAAAATTATGGAAAGACAATAGCTTGGTAAAAGAGGCACAAAAATAGCGAAGAAAATAACACCTTAAAAAAACAGGATGGCTAAATGGGGAAAAAAGGTACAAAGACTGACTAATGAAAATAATTCCTTAAAAATAAGAATTGGGCAGGGGGAAGCTAATGGTGACATTACATATCAAGAAAAATCAAAGCAAAAGAATGAAAAATTAAAAATAGACAGTGAAGAAACAAAACTATTGCTATTTGTAGATAAGATACTTAGAGAATACTAGGGAATTAACTAAAAAATTAGTTGGAACATTTAATATCTTCAGCAAAGCTTCAGCATATAAAATATATCCACATAAAGCATTAGCATTTCTGTGTACTACCAACTCAGCAGGAAGAGATGGAAAGAGAAATTCCATTATAAGCAACTGCAGACAATATGAAATACTCAGGAGTCTATCTACCAAGGTAAACCCAGGGATTATATGAACACAATTGAAAAACACTTCACTCAAATAATGACAGATCTAACAATTAGAGAAATATGAATTACTCATGGGTATGCTGAGCCAATATAATAAAAATGACAACTCTACCTAAGTTAATTTATGTTTTCAGTTTGATTCAAGCTACCACAGAATTATTTTATAAAGCTGGAAAAATGATAGCAAATTTATGTGGAAGAGCACAAGGCCAAGAATATCAGGTGAATCAATGAAAAAAAAATATGAAGGAAAGTAACCTAGCAGTTCCAGGTTTCAAACTATATGTAACGGTAATTTAAAGTTAATGGTGGGTGAAGGAAAGAGCTAAAGATCTTCCCCACCCATTACCAGGCCTCAATGCCTTTTGTTAATTTCTATTGAGGCACTGGGTCAGTGAATCCTGCCCTCAAGCTCTGAAAAGTGTATAAATACTCTAAAGTGAGGTTTACTTTGGGGCTAACTCACTGGAAGTGTCTGGCCAGACAAGACTGGATAGCTGCTAAGGAGCCCCGCAGCTCTCAAACCCCAGATGTTGGTGCTTCTCTCTCTGTTAACTATGTATGTATGCAATGACCACCAGCTGGATTTGTTTTTTGATCTGTGATGTATGTATTGTTTATGGTCAGAAAATTGGAAACCCTGTCTGTTTATTTCTCTGTTATTTTCTCTGAAATTCAGGGTGCTGATTTTTTCCCCTGAACTAAATATGTGTTTGATTAAAGTAGATTGTTGATCCCTCAAAAGTTGCCTTTCCTTTTAGAAAAACAGATCTAAGAACATGTACAGTGGGCCTTCCTGTGTATGTTGGGGTCCTTGCCATTACATTTATGGAATAGTCTTAATAGGATCTACATAAATTAAAAGGAAAGAATGGGATTTTGTGGGACTGGGATAATTGTCTTTTGTTTCCCTGTTGTGGTGGCTATAGTTTTATGGAGCCCTGGGAGGTGGGGATGGACAGAGCCAGGGCTCGGATGGATTAGCCTGACTCTCTGTACTGTGCCAGAGGGGTGAAGGCCCAGAAAGCATAGCCCAAGCAGGAGCAGCATCAACTTGGAATGGATCCCTGGAACAGAAGTGGAAAACTGCCTGGGTACTGACCCAGCAGAAGCAGAGAACTGCTTGTGTACTGACTTTTCTGAGGTGAGACTAAAAGCAGAAAACTACCAGTGTGCCACCATTGGAGAGGTCAGCCCCGGGACAGGAGTGGAGAGCTGCCTGCTTGCAGACACTGTTGGGAGCTAGGAGTGGCTGGATCTTGCCGGAAGAGGAGGAACCCAGGAGCTTGGAGTTCAGCCCAGGGGTAAGATGGGGACCATACAGCAAGGCACTGAGTATGCTTTTTTGCAACATTCTCCTGGGACAGTTTGGGATCCAGGGGATGTAGTTGCCTATGGTCAGTTCCCTATACCTCAAGGACCCCACCCTGATGGCTTTGTTGCCCAGCCACTTCCACAACTGGGAAGTGGGGGCTGGAGTATTGTTAAAACTGGGACTGGATTCATTAAAGCCTGCACCTGAGAGTGCCTGCAAGGGCAGTGTGAGGAGGACATACCCCCATGAGGACTTTATTTGGACATTTTGTTTTGGATAGAGGAAGAAAGAGCTGACTGACTCCCAAAGAATGATGTTATATATTCTGCAAATGGAAAGATCATGGTATCTTTATTTTGTGGAAATTATGTTGTATTTACTTAAGAAATGTCAGTGCCAGTGTAATGGACACAAAAGATCTTGGTGCCCAATGTAATGGTTATTTAAGATTAATGGTGGTTGGCGGGGAGCGTCCTGCCCTCAGTCTCAGGAAAGTGCATAAATATTCTGAAGTGAGGTTTTACTTTGACATTTCTTTTTTTAGAGAAAGGTTTCTGTGCCAAATGAGACTCTGGGCAGCTGCTAAGGAGCCCGCTGGCTTTGAAAACCCAGATGTTGGCACTTCCATCACTGGTAGCCATGTATTTATAATGGTCAGACAGTTGGATCTCTCTGTTTATCTGTGAAGTACGTATTGCTTATGGTCAGACAGTTGGAAGCCCTGTTTATTGACCTTTATTTCTCTGTTTGCATTTTCTCTGAAATTCAAGACGCAGACTTTTCCCCCCAAATAAACACGTGTTTGACTAATATTGTTGACCCCTCAAAAGTTGCCTTTCCTTTTAGAAAAGCAAATCTAAGAACCTGTACAGTAGGCCCTCCTATGTATGACAAGGTCTTTGTAGTTACACTCCATTACAAAACAAAGCAGTAATCCCCCAAACAATCTAGTACTGGCTAATAAATAAAGTGGTGGATCAGAGAAGTACGTTAGGTAACTAATACACAGTAGAAAATGATTACAGTAATCTAGTGTTTGATAAACCCAAAGATACAAGTTTTGGGAATAAAAATTCAATGTTTAACAAAAATTGCTGGGAAAACTAGAAAAGAGTTTGGCAGATGGTACGTATAGACCAACATGTCACATCATATACCAAAAAAGTTCAAAATGGATAAATAATTTAGACATAAAAGGTAATACCATAAGTAAGTCAGGAGAGCAAAGAAAAATATTTCTATCAGATCTCTGGATAAGGGATGAGTTTATGATCAAACAAGAGAGAGAATTAAAATAAATAATTTTGATTGCATGAAAGATCTTTAATCACATTAAAATAATTAACAATACAAATCCATACACTGTTTGTAGTTACATAAACTCTTATCTCTGTACTTTACCCCTGGTAAAGACTCTTGATTGATAAAGGCAAGATTCAATCAGAGGCACTTGATTTTACTAAAACAAAAAAACAAAAGATCTTATTTTGATTGCCATCAAAAGAATTGGAAATGGATGGGATTCCCATCAATTGGGTATTAGCTGAATAAGTTGTGGCATATGATGATGGAATACTACTGTGCCATAAGAAATAATAAGCAAGATGTCTTAAAAAATACCTAGGAAAACTTAAATAAACTAATGCGAAGTAAAGTGAGCAGAACCAGGAGAAAGTACATAATAACAGTAATGTTTTATGGATGATCAACTGTGAAAGATTTAGCTACTCTGTTCAACACAATGATCTAAGACAATTCCAAAGACTCATGAAAGAAAATGTTATCCACCTGCAAAGAGAAAACTGAGGAAGTCTGAATGTATACTTCTTTTTATTATCTTTATTTATATTTATTTTGTTCATCTGTTTTTTTGCAACATGGCTAGTATGGAAATATGTCTTGCATGACCTCACATGTGTGATTAATATGACATTACTTGCCTTTATAAGAAAGGGGAAGAGTGAGAAGCACAGAGAGAATTTGACATTCAATTTATAAAAAAATTAAATTTAAATTAAACTAAATTTTTTTAGAATTTTAAAAAATATATATGTTTAAAAAATATATTGTTATATATAAATATATATATTTAAATTTTAGGAAAAGCAATTTTGGTTTTGGGGAAAATATAATGAATTCTATTTTCTTAGATTGTAGATTCATAGTTTGAGATCTAGTTTGAACTGTGCAACGAACAAGTAGAAAAGTGGGATTGAAACTTACAAGAGATTGATGAGAGACACAGAGAGAGACTGAGAGAGCTGGGAGTCATCTGAATACAGATAATAACTAGAAACACTGAATATTTTGTTTCATTAGCTTATCCTTCAAGCATCCATATAGCATGGTAAATACCACAACAAAGGCACAAACCAAGAATTACGGAGTCCTTTGTTCAGTCTTATTTTAATGTACATTGTTATCAGTGTTGTCTATCAGACTGTAGTTTCTTAGAGCAACTTGCTCTCCTCAGTACATAGTGTGGGCCTGCATTCAAAGAGGTGCTTAGAAAATATCAGGAAAACTCTCATCTTTTTTCCCTTGTGAGAGTCAATATTTTATGCAGGAAAAAGCATTGCCTCTATTTTCCCTTTTCTAGGAACATAGATTGTTATAAAATAACAGGGGGTAAGGAATCACTAGAAGACAGAAACAGCACAAAGAAATACACCAGTCCCTATTTCTTTCCCTCCTCCTTACAACAACATCTATGAATTTAAAATTTCAATTTCACAGCTTTGAAATATTATGAGTTTGGTGTTTTGCTGCATATTTTTCAAATTTTCAGTATAATAATTCTAAGTTATAGGTAGTTTCATTTTCCTGGTTCCAATGTTGTTTGCAATGTGAGGGACATGAATTTTTGAATCCCCACTGTTCTTATGCAATATGTCAGTTTTCAAAAGGAAATCTGATCTGAGTTTACAAATTCCCTTGTCTCTCTGACAGTCAATAATTCACTATTTTAGAGCAATGGGCACATTAACACTGAACAGCTTGAGACTGCACTCTCCATTGATCAGATAAACAATTTGTGAGATATTTTATTACAAAATGACTAACCGATTTAGCCATCTTTTTTTTTTAACCAACAATGGACTTATATTGAATGTGAAATGCCAAGGAATTTGCCTCCCTAGGGTACTATCAATAAGAAACACAAAGCCAGAGCTTCTAGTTAAAATGGCTCGTAGAGCTGGGTTTTATATTACAGCCAAATCAAATTTGTCAGAAAATAATACATTTGACCTCTCATTATCAAAAGCATTGCAATATTGTGATTTGTTATTCTTACTATAGCCATATCTTTTGTCTTGCATTCAAATCTTATATTTTTTACCCTTTTCTCTTGGTTTGCTACTGAATTACATTAACTTTACTGATTATGGATTGTCCTTCATTTTCAAAGAAGACAATGACATCAGGAAGGTGATGCCATGACTTGCAAATGAATTGGATTATAGTGAGGGAATACTGTGCAAAGTCACCAGCCTCACTTTTTCCTCCGGAGATATCTGGTTCTAGTGGCCAGATATCAATCAAAACAACTGGAGATGGTCCAGGATGCAGTGGAAGACCTTTACCGTTTTAAGGTAAGGCCTTTCTGAGTTCTCACTCAACTGAGGCAATGCCCATTCAGTGATGAGGCCTTTTTAAGAAATGAACCAAGGGATGGCCTCTTAAATTAAAAAAATAAAATAAAATCCACCTGAGAGGAGAAGACCTCAGGGTTGTCTCTGGCCAAAAGAGAAACAATTACTATTTACCTTCACTCTGAGCGATCAGGGCCCCAAACATAACCATTAAGTGGTGTTTGGGCAGGGACCTATTGTTGGCCAATCAATGACAGCCAGAGTGAATTGGCTTTCAGGCCTGGTCTTTAAGAAAGAATCTAGCTATTAAATTCCAAGATGTCAAGTAAACTCCAAGATACCCAAGGTTTCAGTCATCATAATTTACCTTCCTTTGGGCAGAAGACGCTCAAGTAAGGCATGATATGCCAAAAAGTTAAGAGGTAATATGAGGAGAAATGAGCAGAGAACAGGAAAAGAGAGGAGACAAGAAGGAGAGAAAAAGAATTAGAGGAGGTGCCCAACTGGAACTGATCAGTTGAGTCCTCCATTGGGCAGCTTGGACTACTCACATGTTGCTGTTTGTTCTTCATTCTCTAAGAGGACCATGACATCAGGAAGATGATGCCATGACATGCAAGTGAATTGAATTACAGTGAAGGAGAGCTGTACAAAGTCACCAGCCTCACTTTCTCCTCCAGACCCATCTTCATCTACTTTAAAAAAGTGCCATCAAACCTAATTTTGATTCCTATTCTTCTCTTAGATGAAGAAATTGACAGTCTGTACATGTATTTTCATTGAATACTTTTTTAATTGTGATTTTTACCAATCACTCATCCTCCAATCACAGGAATCAGCATGATATAAAATATATTATGAGGATTTTGAGACGAGAAGATCTGCATTCAATTGTTGCTACTCGTATTTACTGGTTCTGTGACATGGGTAGTAATTGAGTAATAATTTCCTCCCAAGGTTATGGTAAAGTTCAAATGGCATAATGCTGCTAAAGTGCTTCATAAACTTAATATCACTATTTAGGTTGCTGTTATTGTTATTCCTTAAAAGTTCAATATGACTACAAAGAGTGCCTTAAGGGTCATTTGTGTTTCCTGAAGTGGCTGCATATGTGACTTGCCAATAGGGGAGTGAGGCATGAGAAAGTGGAGAGAGTGCAGGGAAGATCATATGGGAAAAGTTGAAAAAAAATCTGATCCTATACATTTTTCATAATCTCTGGGTTGTACTTTCAAGGATAAGAGCAAAGTCCACTAAGAAATGATAGCCCCATAGGATTCCTTGATCCCTAAATGCATCTAGAAGTCCAAGTGATTGTAGGGTATAATTTCTAGAGCCAATTCTGTACTCCAGAAAAGAAATCACACACACACACATACATAAACACACACATATGTGTGTGTATTTAATTTGAAAGTGCCACAGAAGACACTTACTCCAAATTACAGACACGTATCAAAAGGATATCCAAAGTCACAAGGGTAATATGTGTTAAAACTTGGACATTAAAATTCAAGGTTCTTTCTACTCAGTTCCATTGCAGAGCTCCAAACTGCTAACAGTTATTTCATAGTTTACTTTCCTCTCCTAAATTTCACCTCTGATACATCATTGGGGCATAAAAGTGTTGTTTGGTTTTCAAAGGCTAAATGAACTGAGAATAATCTGATGAATCCTAACATGCTAGAAAAGTATAACACAAATTGCTGGCAGAAGTGACCTTAGAGATTGTTTAATGCAACACTCTCACTTTACAATTGAGGAAATTGAGGCCAAGAGTTATTCATTGGTCTATTTCTTCTCCACCTCCTACTAAGGAGTCTGCGCCTGAAATTGAAACTATTTGAAAGCCTATATTCTAGGCAGATGGATCCTGAGAAATGTGCCGACAGGGCTAGATGAAGGCTAGACTCTCCTCTGGATTAACTAAAATGCTATATTACTCTGATGACTTACTGTACCTAAAATGAACTGGCGAGAGGATAGTTCAAAAAATTAACTATGTTTCAGTACTTGGAAAAAACTCCTTTATTTCATCATTTTATATATTCCAAGATCCTACAACCAGGAGTGGATTCAAATCAAGGTTCTCGGTTAAATCTAGGACATTTTCCTCCACAGTAAGAGACGCTACCATTTACTCCAAAGGATTCTCAGAATGTTAAAGTTGAAAGGAGACTTGACAATCATTTGGTCTAGTTCTCTCACTTTATAAATGAGGAAACCTTTCCCTTGAATTAATCCCATCCTTTCCTTCCTCCAGACTTATTCACATTCTTCTAAATTCACATAACATTATAAGTTTTATAACATTTTAACTTTTTTATACATTTTAAACAATTGTAACATAATTTTATAACACTATATATACCTTATAAATTTGTTTTATCCAACCTCAAGTGGGCCGTCGTTCCCGCAAGACAGTCCTTCTGTTCCTCATAAGCAGTTCCCTGTCTGACCACACGTACACACACACACACACACACACACACACACACACACTCCTCAAGCCTTCCATGTTTCCCCTTTCCCTTTGTTCTCAGCTGAGGATCTCAGTTTATTGAGAAAGCTGAAACCATTCAGCATGAACTCCCTTTTCTCACCATCTCTTCATGTCAAAAGCCTTTGGCATCATTACCTACAATCTCATTTCTTTCAGTTTCTGACGATGACATGGTCTTTTTTCTTTGCCATGGCAAACCTTTCTATGTGTTCTCTTAATCATCTACATGCCTGTGACATAATAAGTGTTCAATAAATATTTCTGGAGTAGTGTTTGCCATCATCAGAAAAAGCTTGGAGCCTGGTCACATCCACTATATGCCTCTCCATTACCCCTGGCATGACCTACCACTTTTACTCTTCAGGGATTGTGGTGTTCCAGTATTAGCAACCATGCATCATCAATGAATTAATATTGATGCTTTTAAGAGGACTCGTGTTTCTGTCAGGATGCAGCTTTGGATTATTTGTAGCTTTTGAGGATAGAGCACTAAATGGCACAGTAGAGAGAGAGCTAGGCCTGGAATTAAGAAAGCCTGAGCTCAAATCTGGCCTTAGACATGTGCTAGCTAGATGACCCTGGCCAAGTCACTAAACCTGTGTTTGTTTCAGTTTTCTCGTGTGTAAAATAAGGATATAACACCTATTTTCTAGTGTTGTTTTGAGGACAAAGTGAGATAATTTTAAAGTGCACAGTTTCTGGAACATAGTAAACATTGTATAAGTAAATGCTAGTTATTATCTTAATATTAGTTAATATGTATATTATATATTATGTAATAATTAATAGTTGGTCAAAATTATTACTATTTGGAAGCACAGTATAATTTTCCAAATGCTAGTTTGCCTCCATTTTCTCTACTTTCACTCACATCTCACTTCTTTACAATCTGCCTTCTGATTTCCTTCCTCAACTAAAACTACTTCCTAGAAAGTTAACTGTTGCTTTGATTGCCAAATTCGACAGCCTTTTCAGTCCTCCTTTGTGTCCCCTCTTCTGAATCTGAAACATCTGTCTACCCCTTTATCATCCTAGATAATCACTTTTCTCTGAGTATTTGTGATACCTTTTTTCCTTCTCCTCCTACTAATGGGATTCTTCTTCTCAGACTCAACTTGGCTATAATCAACAGTGCTTCCCTATTGCCTCTCAACTAAAATATAAGCTCTTCTTGTCTTTTAAAGATCTTCATAACTTTATTCCCACTAATCTTTGTAGTATCCTTATTTATCCCTTCCCTTTCTGTGCTCTTTGATCTAGCCAAATTAGCCTTCTCTTTTTTATAACACATAGACCTTCATCCCAAGGCTCTGTGACCTTGTACCAGCTATTCTGTATTCCTAGAACAGTCACTCCTCTCATCTGCCTCATAAAAATCCAAACTTCCTTCGTAACACAGTGCAAACTCTACCTGATACCTTTCTTGATCCCCTGAATTCCTAGTGCCCTACTTCCCTCTAACTTCTTGTTCCGCCATTCAGTCTTGTCTTACTCTTTGCAACCCCATGGACTACTTTTTCCCTATGGAGTTATTTTGGCTAAGATATTAGAGTTATTTGCCATTTCTTTCTCTAATGGATCACTTTTTTTTTTCAGAGTACTCCACAATGACCTGCCCTGGATAACCCTGCATAGCCTAACTCAGTCTCATTGAACTACAAAAAGCCCCTCTGACATGACAAAGAAGTGATCCAGGATTGACTTTTTTAGGTAAACAGAAATTGAGTGACTTACAATCACACAGCTATAGATTTGCACTCAGATCTTCCTGTCTCCAGGACCAGCACTCAGTCAATCCACTTTCCCACCTAACTGCCCCTCCCTAACTATCCTGTATTTATCTATCTTTACTAATGTTGAATATATATTCTTTACATACTTAAGGAAATGAAGAAGAAATAATCATTTATTCAGCATTTACTTTGTGCTTAGTGTTAGCCAAGATAAGCTAAACAGACCCTGCTCCTAAGGAGTTAATATTCTAATTGAGGGAGACAACTGCACAGCAGATGGAAAAGTCCAGAAATCCTAAAGGTTCAGTGACATATCACAGAAGGCACAGGAATCCTTAGGTTATAACAGTAGGTTAGATGAATGAGAGTCTTCAGGGCACAGAGAAAGGGCACAAGGCCTTAAAGATATTAAGAGATAGTATTAAACAAATAGTAAAGTCTATTGGTACTCAGTCAACACTGGAAGGAATAAAGTTGAGCTGGAGAATATAAGGGCTAAGGATATTCTATCACTGATGATGGTTGTTTCTTAATCATCTTATATGGGTAAATATTGTCTTCTCTGATAAAAATGTAGGTACCTTGGGGGCAGGCCTATTTCATTTTGTTTTTGTATCCCTAGAAGCCAAAAGTTTCTGTCACATAGTAGGCACTTAATAAGTGCTCATTCATTTGGTTGATGATATGTCTTTAAAACAGAATGTAAGCTTCTAGAGAGATTATTTCTATTTTTCCTTTTATTCATAGTCATCCCATAGAGTTAGTATAGTATACTTGATCTGGGCAAAGCAGCTAATAGCCAAGACTTGGGTTCAAGCCTTGCTTCCCACAGATATTGTATTTGTGTCACTTTGGGCACTTTTGTTGAATGGACCACATAGGAGCATGTCAGAAACAAGATAACCTCTTAGTGCCCTGAGTAATTCACTAAGATTATAAACTACAGAGCAGGTGCAAAACTGCATTGGTAGGACAAGTTTCTTCAACAGTAGTTCCCTACAGAAGAGAAATTCTTGGTCTGATCTTACCCTTTTCCTAGAGTCTAGCACAGTGCTTGGCACCTAGTAGGTTTGTAATTAGTGCTTGATAAATGAATCTCATATCAGACCTTAATGTAAATTTACAGTGGGGTATAATTTGGCATTTTTAAACACATATAATAGCAATGATTATGTTTCAAACCAGATTTACTGAGATACACACACATTGCACATTGCAAATGTCTAAATGTGTTTAATGCCACATAATAAGTACCACTATTTATGTTTATGGGGGACTTTTCTGGACCATCCTGATAATATATTATTTAATTACTGGTTTTGTTGAGTGGACCATGTAGGGGCATGTCAGAAACAAGATAAGCAATTGTCCAAACTCTTGACTCTTTCTAGATTACAAAAACATTTGTGGCCTCTTAGTAAGTCACAAAGTTAGACATAAATGTCAGGCAGCCTCAAAACAGATGTGCTGCCTACTGCTCATAGTGAGAGCTTGGTTGTTTTCACTCCCACAGGGCCCTTCACATTACCTACTTAAGTTGGGTATTGCACTTTGTCACTTGAGAGTTAAGACTATAACTCTTCATTACGTCTGTGAAATTCTCAATTTGCAGTGAACCCTACATAAGAAATTTAGATGCACATAGCCTGAGGGCACTGATCATAAGAAGTAATTCTGAGTTCCAATCAGAACAGAAAGCCCAAGCTGGATATGAAATCATTCCCATTTCTCTGCGGTATAGGAGAAATCGCATGAGTATGGAGAACACCAGTTTAATTTCAACTGAGTGAGAAGATATTTCAAGGAGATAAAGAAAATGTAGATTTAAAAAAAAATTATTACTAAACCTCCATGTAATGTGGAAGTTGCTGCTTTCACATAAACAGTGAGAAAAATTCATTCCTTTCACTTACATCTGCATGACAAGAACATTGAGAATATGGAGCATTTACATTTACTTTGTGGCAGGGGGAGTCAAGAATCTTTACTGAGCCCCCAGTATACAGGAATTAGGGGGAGTCTTGATTCAAAATTCAGCCTAATTTCTTCCTCCAAGAACCATTTTGCTGTATTCTCAAAGTGCTGAAGAATCCATATGCATGTGCATAAATGTATATCATCTTAGTTACACTAAACATATGCTTGCTCCATATAGCTTCGTGCCATCTAATCACAATCAACCTCCATTTATTCTTTTGCAAAGTAAAAATAACAATACTTCTATAACTATATCAAAAGACAATTCTAGAAAACAGGAATCAGAAAAATAAAATGCTACGGAATGTGAATTATCAATAATGCTATTGACAAAATCACAGGTTTGCAAAGCTGAACAATCTCAGCAGCCTTCTCACATGGGCCTGAATAAAAAGTCCTTCTATAGTAAACCCAACAAGAATCATCTAGCGGGGGGCGGAGCCAAGATGGCGGAGTAGAAAGACTCACCTATGCTAGGTCCGAACCCACAGCCCATAGATTCCCTGTAAAAAGAACTCCTGACAAAGTCTGGAACAGTGGAAGCCGCGTAGCAACACAGTGAAGGAGATTTCCGTTGCAGAGAGCCCTGAAAAACCGACTGCAAGGGTACCCCAGAGGAGAGCGGAGTCCTGTCCTGCCGATCGCTCCCCTCTCCGGCCCGGCCACGCGGCACTGAGAGGAGCGAGCAGAGCCCAGCAGGCGGCAGGGACCTGAATCTCCGGGCGGCCAAGAAGGTCCCTCCACCCACAGACACACAGGTCAGTGAGAGAGACGGGCTGAGAGGGGAGCGGGGGATCTCCGGGACTCGGACCCCCTGGGAAGCGGCCACTGCGGCAGAGGCTGAGGCAGCTCAGCCAGAGACTCCCAGAGTGGGCAGGAGCTCCACCCCAGCA
Source organism: Potorous gilbertii (assembly GCA_028658325.1). Lineage (NCBI taxonomy): Eukaryota > Metazoa > Chordata > Mammalia > Diprotodontia > Potoroidae > Potorous > Potorous gilbertii. The sequence continues at coordinate 610,207,812 of CM053769.1, read as the reverse complement.
CCACTACAAAGGATCTCTGCATAAAC
>CM053769.1:610189584-610207286 GCA_028658325.1 Potorous gilbertii | reverse complement strand
CAAATGGGGAGAAAATTTTGGAACCCAAAATCTTGTGAAAATGAATGTAAAAAGTTAAATAAATTTATTTAAAAAAAAAAAAAGAATCGTCTAGCACTTGCTGGAAGACTTCGATTCATAGGGAACTCACTCTTTTCCCAAGAAAGCCTCTGGGATAACTTCATTCCATAAGAGATCTCTCCTTAGAAGAAGACAACATATACTTCTTTGCTATTTCTACACACTGTTCCTATTTAGTCCTCTAGGGCCAAACAAACCAAATGTCTTTGCCATATGACAGATTTTCAAATGCTTGAGAGTCAGCATCATGTGCCACCGAAGTCTTCTCTTCTTTGTGATGAACATATGGAGGTATTTCAAATGACCTTTTGTAGGAATGGAATTAAAAGGTTATAAAAATGTGCGTATCTTTTGACCCAGCAATACCACTCTAGGGCTATATCTCACAGAGATCATAAAAATGGGCAAAGCACCCACGGGGACAAAAAATATTTATAGCATCTCTTTTTGTAGTGGCCAAGAATTGGAAATTGAGGAAATGCTCATCAATCAGGGGATGACTGAACAAGTTGTGGTATATGCGTGTAATGGAATACTATAGTGCTATAAGAAATGATGAGCAGGCAGAATTCAGAGAAACCTGGAAAGAACTGATGCTAAGTGAGGTGAGCAGAACTAGGAGAACTTTATACACAGTAACAGTCACAATGTGAGAGTGACTAACTTTGATAGATTTAACTCTCCTCAGCAATGCAAGGTTCTAAAACAACTCCAAAAGGTTCATGATTGCAAAAGCTATCCACATCCAGAAAAAGAGTCATGGACTCTGAATGCAGATCAAAGTATACTACTTGCTCTCTCTTATTTTTTGTTTTGTTTTATTTCTTCTTTCTCATAGTTCATTCCTTTGATTATAATTCTTCTTTACATTATGAAAATATGTTTAATATGAATGCATGTGTAGAACCTTTATCAGATCACATGCCATCTTGGGGAGGGGAATGGGAGGGAGTGGAGAAAATTTAAAACTCAAAAGCTTGTGGAACTGAATGTTGAAATTTAAAAATAATTGAAAATTAAAAAAGAAAAAAAATAATGGAACCAAAGTATTTCACCATCATGGTAGCCTTCCTGTGGACAATTCAGTTTATCAATGTCTTTCCTAAACTGTGGAACCAAGCTATAGTATAATATCCCAGATGTGGTCTGACTAGAACAGAACATAATTGGACTTTCACTTTAACTTAATTCAATAAGCATTTCTAAAGCACCTATTATTGGAAGGCAGTGCCTAGGAAGGCAGAAAAAAAGGAAAGATGGAAGGAAGAAAAGAAGGAAGAAAGGAAATTAAGAAGCAAATAAAGAAAAAATACCCTACTATTTTGACTTTTAAAAGATATATTCTAGATTTGAGGCAATAACATCAGAAGTTGGAGAAATTATAGATATTCTCTATTTCTTTTTCCTCATCAATAGCTGCAAATACTCTTGAAATGGATGATAAGTAGCAAATGTTATCACTTCACCACCAAAAAGTAAAGACCACAACCACTATTTTGCAAAGTCATTTTCCCAAGGAGAAGAATAATTTGTATTATGTAAGCCTTTTCTTCCTGTGTGTTGATTGAATGTCTTTCAAGTAGAACACAACTACTTGCAACTTCATAATCTGCATGCTAAAAGTATAACAATTTTTTTCTCATTTGCATCTTAACTGATCTCTGAATTTTTGTCACTTTCATGGTAGGTATCTATGAAGAAAATTATGTCATATCTGGATCTTACATAGACCAGATTTAAAGAAAAAATTTCTCAAATGTTTAATGTGGAAAGTATGAAAGAGTCAGGAACCTTAGACTTTGGTATTAACTTACTATGTTACCTTATGTAAATAACTTACTGGAAACTCAATTTCTTCATCTTGTAAATCTCATGGTCCCCTTTTTCTCTCAAATTCTATGGTTCGGAAACAGTCTACCACCTCTACAATTCCTAGAAAGAGTTAAGTTTAACAACTCTAGAAAATATAATATGATTCCATTTTGAAACTGATGAATCAATTGCTTTTTGTTGATTGGATAAAAGAGGAGAGGCTTTTTGACTATACAACAAAAAAAAACTAATAGAATTGGAGATACAAGAATAGTAAAAACTGGAATTCAGGTCAAGTCTGGAAACACTAACATTACAAAGAACATCAAAGTCTTAAAGCAATCACTAGAAAGCAGGAAGCATTAAGAATTTGGTCGAGGGATTTTGATTGAAAAAAGCAATGAGATATACATCTTCTTGGTAACAAATTGTGATGTCAGATCAGAGAAATGACAACTGATTTTGTGTATTGAGCCAGAAAATACACAGAATCAGAGAAAATATAAGTCAGAAGAAGAGAAAGCCCTATTGAAAAAAAAGAAAAGCAATAATAACAACTTTGTGACCCTAAGTTCTTAAAGTCTGCAGAGTGGTAGGCTGGGCTAGTTGCAAGCTCTTTCCCAACCAATCCTGACATCATGACATATCATCTTTATACATGAGCACAATCATAGATTTTTTTTTAAGCTTAAAAAACCCTTGGACATCATATAATCCAACAATTTCATTTGGCACAAAGAAAATGTAAGGTTAAAGGAGAATTTATGATATTCACAAGTTCTTCATCCCTAGTCTCTTGACTTTTCATCCATTATGCTTTCCATTGTATTAGAATTTGCATTTATGGGTCTAAGGTTCTGGATTTGGCTTAGAATAAACACTTTTAAAGACAAAAGTCTTAGTGAGAAGAGAGTTAGTGAGAGTGATACAAGAGAATTATGAAAAAAGAGTCAACAGCTTATAAAACTGCTTACAAAGTAGAATTGGACAAATGAAAAATGATATACAAAAATCTACTGAAGAAAACAACTCCTTAAAGAGTACAATTGGCAAAATGGGAAAAAAATACAAAAGTTAATTGAGGAAAATAACACCTTAAAAGTCAGAACTGAGCAAGTGGAAGCGAATTATTCCATGAGACATCATGAATCAGTCACACAAATTCAAAAGAATGAAAAAACTGGGGAAAATGCACCATAAGGATTTATTGTACATGAGAAAGACAACTGAACTGGAAAATAGATCCAGGAGAGATGATAGCAGAATCATTGGACTATCAGAAAACCATAAGTCAAAAGGACAACCTGGACACCATCATCAAAGAAAACTATCCTTGTGTCCTGGTATGAGAAAGCAAAATAGGCATTGAAAGAATCCACTGATCACCTCAGGAAAGTGATCCCGAAATAAAAAGTCCAAGGAACATTGTACCCAAATTTCAGTACAATCAGGTCAAGGAAAAAAATATTATAAATGGTCAAAAAGAAACAATTCAAATATTGGGAAGTCACAATCAGGATCACACAGAACTTGGTATCTGCAACCTTCAAGGACTGGAGGTCATGGAACATGATATTCCAGAAGGCAAAGGAGTTAGGACTACAACCCAAAATCACTTATCAGACAAAACAAAGTATAAAATTTCAAGGGAAAAAATAGTCATTAAATGAAATATAAATTATTTCACATGTAGAGGCATGAGAGACCTGTTGCAGTGGAGGGGAAGATGTTGGGGGTGAGTAGTTGATGAGCATCACTTGAACCTTATTCTCATCAGTATTAGATCAAAGAATATAGAATGCAGTTGAACGTAGAAATCTGATCTAACCCAACAGAGAAGTAGCAAAGAAGGAGATAAATTAAGAGGCAAGGGTTGGAGGAGGACTGACAGAAGGTAGGACAGCTCAAGGGAGGTGGTAGATAGAAGCAAAGCATTGGTGAGAAGGGAAAGGATGAAAGGAAAGAGAACAAAAAGGGTGAATACAACGGAGAGAAATGTAAAGGTAGCAATCATAACTGTGAATGTGAATGGGATGAATGCTCCCACAAAATTGAAGCAGAGAGCAGAATGGAACAAAAATCAGAATCCTACAGAATTGTGTTTACAAGAAACACACTTGAAACAGAGAGACACATACAGAAGAAAGATAAAGAACTAGAATAGAATCTATTATGTTTCAGTTTAAATAAAAAAAGGGGGGGTAGGAATTCTGATGTCAGACAAAGTCAAAGCAAAAAAGACCTAATTAAAAAAGATAAGGAAGTAAACTACATTTTGATATATTGTTATCTCAATAGATGCTGAAAAAGCTTTTGACAAAACACTGCACCCATTCTGATTGAAAGCACAAGAGAGGGACAGAGCCAAGATGGCAGAGATAAACATGGACTTACCTAAGCTATACTACAAACTTCTTTAGACATCTATTTAAGAGTGGTGTAATTCATTAGCAGACAGAGTGGGGCAGATTTCCAGCCCAGGACAGCCTGGAAAGTCTAAGTGAAAGATCTGTTACACAGGGTTGAAGAGCACAGAGCGCATAGGCTGCACCTGCGCAGAACTCACCATAACAACACCAACTAGGAAACTCTGGATGGTCTGAAGCAGAGGCAGCAGTGTGTATTCTCAGATGTATCAGCCCAGGACAGGCGTCCAGTGGAACTGAGTGAGAGAGAAGTGCAGAACCCCAGGTAACAGCAACAGCCTCTCCTGAGACTATCAGCTGCAGATTAAATGTCTGTAAGTCTCCTACTTGAACTTTCAGGAGCCAAGACGGTGGAGTGATCTATAAATGCTCTCCCTCTCCCCTTGTTGACCTTGAAAAACCCAGAAAATATTTCCCCCAGGAAAAGTCCTGGAATAGTAGAATCAGTCAAAGAGGTAAATAGTCTCTTACTCAGAGAGGCTAGGAAAATCACTAAGAGGGGGTCCCTCTTGCTGTGGCTGACAGGGACCAGTGCAGGACCAGAGGTAACCCAGAGAGTCCCACATAAGCATTCCAGGAGGAGATCCTGAGTCCCAGGGTAGTGGCATCCTTAGGTGCCAACATCATGACCTGGGCATGCCTCAGCACAGCCAGGGCAATGGGGAAGAAACTAGCACAGAAAGGGTTTACCAACCACTGAGTCTACCTGTGCTCTAGCTCAGAAGAGGAGACCTGCTGAGGTCAGACCACCCCTATCCCACACCTCACACTTTGGTAACTCCAGGGAAACTCAGAAAGACTTCAATTGACCTCAGCTTTGGCACACCAACCAGCTCAGCACCAGGTAAGCTGCAGGACTCTACCTTCTAGCTGAAAGAATCAGAGACCACAATACACAAAGTCTCAAGTTCTAAGCACAAGAAATGTGGGACACAGCCACCTATGCCCCAGAAGCACAGATTCACTTGAAAAGCTGAATAAAAGGCAATCATGATGAGCAGGAAGCAAACCAGAAAAAAAAGACCATAGAATCTTACTATGGGGACAAGGACCAAAACACAACTACCGAAGAGGTCACATTGAGACTGCACTCCCATGTGAAACCTCAGAAAGGAATATGAACCGGTCTCAGGTCCGAAGATCATTCTTGGAAGACCTCAAGAAAGATTTTAAAAGTCAAATTAGAGAGGTAGAAGAAAAATTGACTAATGATTTTCAAAATATGAAAAAAGAAATCACAGAAGAATTTAAAAAAAAATTTGGACAAATGGAAAATGTAGTACAAAACTCAACTGCAGAAAAATAATTCCTTAAACAGAACAATTGGGTAAATGGAAAAGGAGATGCAGAAGTTAACTGAAGAAAACTATGTATTAAAAATTAAAATTGGACAAGTTGAAGCTAATGACTCTATGAGATATCAAGAATCAGTCAAACAGAATCTAAAGAAATAAAAATTAGAAGAAAATGTAAGATATCCCATTTAAAAAACAACTGACCTGGAAAACAGATACAGGAGAGAAAAATCCAATACTTATTGGTCTACCAGAAATACACTATGAAAAAAGGAGCCTGCACTACACAGTATCTTCCAAAAAATCATCAAAGAAAACTGCCCTGAGGTCCTAGATACAGAGGGCAAAATCGTCATTGAAAGAATCCACCAATCACCTCCTGAGAGATTCCAAACTGAAAATACAAGGAATATTGTTGCCAAATTCGAGACTATCAAGTTAAGGAGAAAATACAGCAAGCAGTCAGAAAGAAACAATTCAAATATTAAGGAATCACAGTCAGGATAACAAAGGACCTTGAAGTTTCTAAATTACAAGATTGGAAGGACTGAAATATGATATTTTGTAAGGCAAAGGAGTTTTGACTACAACCAAGGATCAATTAGCCATCAAAACTGAGCACAATATTTCAGGCAAAGAGATGGACATTCAAGGAAAAAAGTGATTTCCAGTCCTTCCTGATGAAAAAGTCAGAGTTCAATAAAAATTTGATCTCCAAATACAAGTCTCAAGAGAAGCATAAAAAGGTAAACGGGAAAAAAAAAACAACTTGTTATGCAATATACACACTGTTTACATCCCTATAAGGGAAGATGTAATCTTGAGAATTGTATATTTATTATGATATTTAAAAGGGATATACATAGACAGAAGGAGTGAGTATAAATTAAATCATGTGATGATAAAAAAATGAAATTTAAAGGAGTGAAGGGATTGTAACAGGAGATGTGAAAATGAGGAGGCAGAAAAAAAGTAAATTACATCAGAAGAAAAGGCACAAAAACCTGTTACAGTAGGGGGAAAGAGGGGAGGGAGAGAAGCACTGTTTGAGACTTACTCTCATCTGATTTGGTTCAAGGAGGGAACAACAAACTCAGTTAAGTATAGAAATCTAACTAGCTCTATAAGCAGTAGGAGGGGAAAGAAAAGGGAAGAAGTAGTAAGGGAAAAGGGGAGTAAAAGGGAGAGGGGCTGAAAGAAGGGAGGGAAGTGGTGGTCAAAAATTAAAACTCTATTGTGGAGGGGAAGGGAGAAGGGAGAACTAAAAGCATAAACAGGGGGAAATAGAATGGAGAGAAAGACACAGATAATAACCATAACTGAGAATGCTAATGGAATGAACTTTCCCATAAAACGGAGGCAGATAGCAGAATGGATTAAAATAATCCATGTTTACAAGAAACTCATCTAAAACAGAAGGATACACACAGGGCAAAGGTAAAAGGTGATAGCAGAGTATATAAAAAAGCTGGGATAGCAATCCTAATCTCAAACAAAGCAAAAGCCTAAATAGATCTAATCAAAAGAGATAAGGAAGAAAACTATATCTTGCTAAAAGGTATCATAGATGAAGCAATATCATTATTAAACATATATGCATAGAGTGGTTATAGCATCCATATTCTCAGAGGAGAAGTTAAGGGAGTTACAGGAAGAAATAAACAGCAAAACTATACTAGTAGGGGCTTCAACCTCCCCCTTTCTCAACCTGATAAATCTAACCTCAAAATAAACAAGAAAGAAGCTAAGGAGGTGAATAGAATTCTGATTAAGGTAGATATGATAGATCTCTGAAGCAAACTGCATGGGGATAGAAAGAAATATACCTTTTTCTCAGTGGTACATGACACCATGACACATGTAAAAAAAATGACCATGTACTAAGGTATAAAAACCTCAAAGTCCAGTTTAGAAAGGCAGAGATAGTCAATACATCCTTCTCAGATCATAATGCAATAAAAATTATATGTAATAAAAAGTCATGGAAAGATAGACCAAAATTTAATTGGAAGCTAGATAATCTAATCCTAAAGAATGAGTGGGTTAAACAACAAATCTTAGAAACACTCAACTTCATTCAAGAGAATGACGATAATGAGACAGTCTACCAAAACTTCTGGGATCCTGAAAAGCAGTTCTTAGGGGAAGTTTTATATCACTGAACACCTACATGAATAAAATAGAGAAACAGGTCCTCAGTGATTGGACATACAAATAAAAAAGATAGAAAAAAGAACAAGTGGAAAATTTCCAAGTAAATATCAAATTAGAAATCCTGAAAACCAAAGGAGAGATTAATAAAATTGAAACTAAGAAAACTATGGAACTAATAAATAAAACTAAGAGTTGGTTTTATGGAAAAAACAATAAAATTGATAAACCTTAACTTGATTTTAAAAAAGAAGAAAATCAAATTACCAATATCAAAAGTGAAAAGGGTGAACTCACCTCCAATGAGGAGGAAATTAAAACAATAATTAGAAATTACTTTGCCAAACTGTATGCTCATAAATTTGACAATCTAAGTGAGATGGATGAATATTTTTAAAAAATATAACTTGCCCAGATTAACCGAAGAGGAAGTTGAATATTTAAACAACCTGATCTCAGAAAAAGAAATTGAACAAGCCATCATTGAACTCCTTAGGAAAAAATCTCCAAGGCTGGATGAATCTACAAGTGAATACTACCAAACATTTAAAGAACAGTTAATTTCAATACTATATAGACTATTTGGGAAAACTGGTGAAGAAAGAAACTTCCTAAATTCTTTTTATAATACAAATATAGTTCTGATACCTAAACCAGGAAGAGTCAAAATAGTGAAAGAAAATTATAGAACAATTACTCTAATGGATATTAGGTAGTTTTGATTATATTAAATTAAAAGGCTTTTGTAGAAACAAAATCAATACAACCAATATCAGAAGGAAAGTGAAAATCTGGAAAACAATCTTTACAGCAAGTGTCTCTGATAAATGCCTTATTTCTCAAATATGTAGAGAACTGAATCAAATGTATAGGAATACAAGCCATTCTCTAATTGATAAGTGGTCAAAGCATACGAAAATTCAGTTTTCAGACAAAAAAAACCCAAAGACATCTATAGGCATATTAACAAGTTCTCTAAATCACTTTTGATTAGAGAAATGCAAACTAAAACAACTCTAGATACTACCTTAGAGACTGGCTAATATGACAAAAGAGGAAAATGATAAATGTGAGAGAATATGGGAAAATTGGGACACTGACCCTTTGTTGGTGGAGTTGGGAACTAATCCAACCATTCTGCAGAGCATTTTAGAACTACACCTCAAGAGCAACTAAACTGTGCATATCCTTTCAACCAGCAATACCCTCCTAGGTCTGTATCCCAAAGAAATAGTATAAAAAGGGGTAAAGGACCTACATGTGCAAAAATATTTATAGCAGCCCCTTTCATGTTAGCAAAGAACTGGAAACTGAGGAGATGCCCATCAACTCACGAGTGGCCAAACAAGCTGTAGTGTGTGACTGTAATGGAATGCTATTATGCAATAAGAAATGATGAACAAAATTGCAAAAATGTTCAGATTTCAGAAAAAGGTGGAAAGATTTGTTTGAACTGATGAAAAGGGAAATGAACAGGGCCAAGCAAATGTTGTACACAACATCATCAACATTATATGATGATCCTCAATGAATGATTCAGCTCTTCTCAGCAACAAAATGATCCAAGAGAAGTACAAAGGTCTCAAAAAGGAAAATACTATCAAAATCCAAATGAAGAACTGATAGACTTTGAATGCAAATTGAAGTGAATTTTTTCACATACTTTATTCTTTTGTATGTTGTTTTTTTTTCTTTTGCTCTTTCTTTCACTACTGGGGTTAATATGAAAATATTTGTACATGATAGCACATGTGTAAACTATATCAAACTGCCTACCATTTTCAGAGGAGGGCAAGGGAGGAAGCAAGGAAGAAAACTTTGGAACTCAAAATCTTGCAAAAATGGATGAAAAAAATCTTAACATGCAACTGGGGAAAAATAAAATACTTTCAAAATAAGTAAAAAAAAGACAAAAATGTTAATTTCCCTCTATTGAAAATCGTCAAAAAATATAAGAACTAAAGATACCTAATACAAAACCAGACCCAATAACACTTGCAGCCAGTAAAAAGATTTTAATGCCACTCTTGGTTGGCCATAATATCCTGATAACATCAGTCTGGACGAGGGGAAGGTTATGCCAAGTCAAAGAATGAAAAATCTCCTTCCCTGTGCTTTCTTCTGTCCCTAAGTCTGGATGCAATATCAGCCCATAGGGCTGATTGTAAAATTGTTAAAAATCATAATTAAAGAACACATAATTCTGAATAAGGGTTTCTTAACATTTTTAGGGTAATTGACCCCTTTGGCAGCCTGAATGATCCTATATTCACCTTCTCAGAATAATGTTTCAAAAATGCATAAAATAAAATAAATAGGATTACAAAGGAAATCAATTATATTGAAATACAGTTATCAGTCTAGCTAATTAGCTAACTAACTATCATTCCTGAATATCAGATGAAGAACCTCTCTGCCCTAGGCTTCTCCTTCTACTAGTTTATGACCTCATTTTTTTCTGAACTTTTCCCCACTTCAGATTCATTTTCCTTCTTTTCTTAGTAGAATTCTTCTTATTCCAAATAGGGGTACCTTTTTACTCTAGAACTATGTACAGAAATTGTATATAAATGGAAATTGTACAGGGCAAGGCCTAATACCATTCTGTATTGGCTAACCTCTCTTGCTTAAAATTAATGCCATATGATAAAAAGAAGTAGGTCACCTTTCATCCTTTTAATTTGAATATTACCCCCAATGTTTCTGCATTTTCTATTTCAACTCTTTCAGCCACTGATCAAAAATATCATAATTTTTATCAACATATGCCCAAGAAATGCATTTTTTGGACAAATCTATTGCTCAATAATTGGCATTCTTTTTTGTGATTATTTTTGTTCAGTCATTTCATGTCCGACTCCTCGTGACTCCATTTGGGGTTTTCTTGACAAAGGTACTGGAGTGGTTTGTCATTTCCTTTTCCACTCATTTTACAGATGAGGAAACTGAAGCAAATATGGTTAAGTGTCTTGCCCAGGCTTATACAACTAGTAAGTATCAGACCAGATTTGAACTCAGGAAGGTGAGTTAACCAAGCTTCCCTCTTCATTATCCTGGAGGACTCTAGAGAAAGGCAGAGGAAAAAAAAGTGACTGTGCATATCCATAACAAAATACATTCAGAATCCTACTGAGGAGGCAATATGCAATTAGACAATTTGAAAAGATTAGAGATGTTATATTTGGTTCATTGTCTGCCTTCAGGAAAATTCACATATATCTTTGTAAGAAGATTAGAAATGAGTCTGTCGTGGAAACATCTCCATTACTTCTGCTGCTGTTGCTTCTACTTTTATTGCTATTGGTAATGAAAATTGTGATTATAGCGGTCGTGGAAGAGTGAAAATTAGTATCAAAATGTTTCTTTAAATTTTTCAAAATCGTTCTCATATATCATTTCCTCTGAGTCTCAAAAACTATGAAGTAAGCACTATAAGTATTATTATTAATAGTAACCATATCCCCATTACACAGAAGAAAAAACAAGTCCGGAGAAGTTCTGATTTGGGCATGGTCACAATCATATTGTCTAAAGCAGGATTTGAATGTAGCCAGTGTGACGCAATGGGAAAGCACTGGATTTGGAAACAGAAGAACTGTGTTTGAATCCTTCCCTTTGCATTAACTTGCATCACTGAGGCAGCTAGGTGGCACAGCTTGTGGAGTGCGGCATCTGGTGTCTGTAAGACCAGGTCAAATTCAGCCTTAGATACAAGCTGTGAAACCCTGAGCAAGTAAGTCACTTAATCTGCAAAATGGGGAGAACAATAGCACATGCCTCCCAGGGTTCTTGTAAGGTAAAATGTGTTAAAAAATATAAAGGACTTAGTATAGTACCTGGCACATGGAAAATTCTATATAAATTTTAGTTATCATCATCTTCTACATCATCATCATTTTCTATGCAAATAATTAGTCTCTTTCTGAATCTCATCACATCTCCCTATCCTGTTAAAAAAAGAAGGCAGAGGAGGAGTTTGGGCTGCTTGACCTCTCAGATTTCTCCTAATTCTAACTTTCTGTAATCCTATTGCTCTCTTTAGAAAAGGATATAATGATAGTAGTTCAAGTATATGTTTCCTTACTTCCAGGAGAAGAGTTTCATAATGCTGATCTTCCAAACAACTTCCATTGCCTTTAGACATTAAAACAGATTGCTGGTGAATGGTCCACAGTAGAATTCAAAATCAATTACCACCTCCAGAGAGAAGGGAAGATGAATACAATCAGACAGTCACAAATTACCTAGAGCAACAAAATGATCTAGTCTTTTTCAAAAATTATATTCCAAGCAGATAAGAAAGTGTCCTTGTCTGAGTGATTAGCCACAGCCTCACCGCTTTCCATCTCATCTCCTTTACCCAGTTCAATCTCTGTCACAGAAACTGTACATCTTACTTTGCTCAAGTGCAAATGGTGAGAAAAGCAACTTTCCCTTGAAAGCCATGGGGGGAAGAAACTTGAAAACTCTTTGGAGGACATAAAAACAACCAACATGGATTCATTTTGGAGAAATAAAACTGGCAACTTCTTCTTAGTGATTCCACTTTGCCATATTTTAAATATAATATAACAAAGCATAAATCTGATCTAGAAGATTCTAAATAATAGGACTCTCATTTAGAGCGATGGCTAGCTCTCTGTCACAGTGGACAAGATCACAGGGGGATAAGGTCATGGAAACTCTGTGTCATCTGCCTTGTGTTGTTATCAGGTGCTCAACCCTAAAGCAATAGGAGCAGATTGATAAAAAAGAAAGATATGGGGGAGGGGAGGAGGAAAGAACTGTGACAATAAATCAACTCAACTGTGGAGAGAGTGCCAGGGAAAAACAATATTGATTTTTTTTACAAGTCAGCGCGCAGATTTGTCAGACAAAAGGATAGAGATGTCAAACCCCACAGAACCATACACACAAATATAAAGACAAAACAACTGTAGTGTCTACACATTGCCAAAATGTGCAATGTGTATTTGGTGCTTATAACCTATTGCCTCATTTTATCCCATTTTCAATGTGTAAATGGGAATGTGGGCATCAGCTTTGCTAAACAATGAGTATTTTGGTCCTCACTTCCATATTTCTCCATTACTAAATCACACCTGGAGAGAGCCAAGGGAAGAGGAAGCAATCTTGAATGAGTGGTTCTTGGGCTACTGAACAAAAAATGAGATGTTTTAGCCAACACCTAAGGGAAATCATCCAGGACCTTGAGGATGCCATATTTTCTCATACTGATAATTGAATAGCATAGAAAACAAGATCATCATGAAAGAGCTGGAGGAGAGTCTGTCTGAACAGGTTCCAATCACTGAGGGAGAAACTTGCAACAAAAGAATTGTTAGTCTGAACGCCTTGAAAAATACTATCATCTTTGTATCTGTTGTCATTCAACGTATACAAACACAGAGATGGAAGAAAGATAATAGAATCAACATTGTGCTCTTCATTTCCATCTTACTTCTACTAGCTTGTCTTAGGAAATCAGCAGCCGATCCTGGCACTGATCTTAGGAGGAATAGCTGAGAGCCACAATAAGCTTAAATTGCTTAGGAGAAGCAATATAAAAGAAGTTATTAGATTAAGAGATCTCTATCCAGAAAAAATGGACTGGTAGCATAGGTAGAATGACGGATAACTAGTGAAAAGTCTGTATGCTTCACCATCATTCATGTAATATGGAGAGAAAGCAAAAGAACCTTTAGGGGGTTAGATGGAGTCCCCATAGAGGATTTGTTAGAAGACATGGCAATACTGTTACAGAATGGCTTGACATGCCCAAATTCCATGTTGAATTGCTAGAGGGAATATTCACATCAATGAGATATAGATCCATTTGAGTTTTGAGGCATGTGATTGAGCATGTACTTCATATAATTACTGTGTTATCTGCTCTCAAGAATAATATGATCTAGAACTTATAATTGCAGATATGCACATGTGTATGTGTACAAAAAAGCAAACAAGGATATTCAAATCTAAAATCTATAAGTCTCAGGAAAGATGCTATGAGTTGGTATCAATTTTCTTGTTAATAGACACTACTTAAATATTTTTTTTATGGTGAAGTCAACAAAATCTTGAGAACTTTAGTCCAATCTCTTACCACAGTACATCAAATATAATTTAATATTTATTCAGTCACTGGGAAGCATAGAATGTCTCAGAGCAAGATTATCTCTCCATAATCCTAGAGATGTAAATGGTGTCTACTTGGATTTAATGAATGGCTGGAAATGAAAAAAAAACACTTCTTCTTTTGACTCTAGAAGAGAGCTGGAAGTTTTTGTTCTTTCTGCTGTTCTTTGTAACCTGTGTCCAGGGTAGTTGATGCTTAATCATCTTGAATTTTATAATTCTGATGAGCTGATTTTCCTACAAATTACTGTCTCTATGAGTTTTATCATGCCATAATCCCCATTCTTTTAAAATTCCTGTTAAAAATCATTAAAGATTTTGAAGGAACAAAGGACCTTAGAGATCATCTACTCTAATCTTGTCTCACTTCTCTTCCCTGGAAAGATATATCAAGAGATCCAAAATTCACCATATTCTCTTTTAACTCTTGAGTGAATTAGGAAATAGATGCCCCCAACCAATGAAAGTGCCCTATTTATATACATATATATGTATATTTATGTATATATATATATATATATATATATATATATATATATATATATAAAAATATGCATACATATATAAACATGTGTCCATGTGTATGTATGTATTTCCTCCTCTTCTCTGACAGTGCCCCCATCTCAACTGCCTCCTCCAAATTGCATTTCCAATAAATACAACCATACTAGCAAAAATCTGTGCCAAGCGCTGTTTTATAAAGACAATAGCTAAAGTGAACATAAGCAGATTGTCTTCCTGCTCAGAAGGAAAGTCTTCAGGTTTCCATAAAGGAACTTAAGGAGAGAAAGTCAATATGGGGTTGCTACTTTCGCATTCATAGTTTGATGAATGGGAATAAGGTGTACAACAATATAGCACTTGACCTACCTCTTGAATACCAAGTTAACCAAAACAGTTTTTCTCAGAGTCCTGGTCCCTTCCTTTTTGGTCACTGCCTCTTCCTGCACTCGTGTTCTCCCAGATCCTTGCAGCATCTCCCATTTTCTTTTTCTTCAGCTCTGGGTGTTCTATTCATCACCTCAGGATCAAGGTTCCTCTTCAATTGTAATTTCCTGAACTCATTGAACTGAACTTAAACATCATCCTTTAAAGTAATGTAACCTGACATTTTTATCCTATCATTTTCTATTTCCTAATTCACTCAAGACTTTTGTCTTGAGTGAATGTCAGTTGTCAGTTGATGTGACCACAATGTTATATTAAATACAACTTTAAGTAAAATATCTAATTAACACCCTTTCTATAATTTAAAAACCAATTCCTTTATACAAATAACACAGCTCTATGAACTATCCATGGTACTAACCTATGGAAAGTAGGTAGTCAACATCTAGGTGTCTAAAGACAACACATAATCATAGAAATGCCGTAAATAGGCAGCCTCCTAAGGTAAGGTTATATGAAGAGATATATCTTTTGCTATGTGAACTATACTATAAAGAAGCAGTGTGATATATTGCAAAGAGGACTGAATTTTTAAATATAGGTTCAAATAATTACTCTTTCATTCACCTCATTGAATCATTTTGATCCAAGCCCTCAGCCCCCTTGGACCTCAGGGCTTGTCTGTTTTTTTCAATCTGCAAGTTAGGGAGTTGAAATATATGGCCTTTAAAGTTTATGTTAGTTTTAAATGCATATTACTAGGATTCTATGTTTTGGGGATCACATGAACAATACAAATTGAGCAAACTATGCATAGGATGCTCTCCCAAGTTTCATTAATTAATTCATACTCCATTAATGAAAAAGTTTTTCCAGGATTTTTAATTCAATTAAATATTTATTAAGTGTTCACTATTTTTCTGACAACCATTGTGTTGATGTTCTAAACATTTCAAATTAAACAGACATCTAGTCAGAACTGCTCCTGTCCTTAGTCTGATGACCAGACCTTTTCCAAGCTTGGATATAATACTTTATTGTTGCTTCTTACAGGGGTTTATGCTGCTCAGATTCCATTGCCATAACAGGTACAGAAGATAGATGGCAGCAGTAGTGGGCAACAACACAATTGATCTACAGATCAGGAAATAGTGGACATGAAAATAGTACAACTCCTTATAGCATATTTATCACTCTGAATTTTACATGTTTGAATTCTTTAGCTATTTCTTAAGAGGCATTTGAGTTGTAATAGAAAGAACATTGTATTGAGTTCAGAAGTCAACTTTAGAGATTGTATCCTAGTTGTGTGAACTTGTGTGAGACAATTTACCTTACCAAACCTCACCTCACTCACCTGTAAAAAGGGGACAATAACGCTTTGAATACCTACCCCTGCAGGATTACTGTACGGATCAAATGAGCAAATGTATAGAAAATGCTGCATAAATACCATCAATTTAGCTCATACTTTCTCAAATGTCGGCACACAAATGTTCAAAGTTTAAATAAGAAAAATATGAATTATGCATGACTTTAGTATCACTGAGATTTGGTGAGACTTGACCAACTATTGAAATATGTCTCTAATTTAGTATACCCTATTCAAAAGAAAGAAGACAAGTAAAAGGGAATTCTATATTATGGTATATTAAACAGTATGCTCATATGCACAAGTCCTCTAACTAGAGGAGGTCAAAGGATGAATGACATCATGTGTTAAAAAGCAATGTGGGGGAAGAAAACTCTAAGTAATAGAGATAGGCAGTTTCATGTCTAATCCTCTTTTTTTATCCCATTTTGTATTTAGAAATGCTCATTTTATTTGGGGTTTTATAAGTTCATAATAAAAAATAAAATTAAACATGAGCGCAAAAAAGGGAAGCTGTATTGTCCTTGGAAGAATACAAAAGACATTTGGAAATAGAGGCATTTCAGAGACAAATGATATGCCTGCACAGATGTATACTGTAATAGTAATGGAGACCTTCAATTATCCGAGTATTTGTGAAATTCTCTCTGCTAAAAAAAAATCAGAGCAGAAAATTACATCTTGATTTACTTTGCCTTAATGACAACTTTATTTTTCAAAATACAGAGGATTTGACAAAGGGAAATTCTTTTCAAAATGGGATTCTGAGAGAAGTGGTTGCTGAGGTAGAAATCGTGAGAACTTTGGACCGAAATGACCATTACCCCTTTGAGTTTTAGAGAAAGTAATTGAGGAAACATAAGGGCAAACTAATGGTGTTTTGGCTATATTTAGGAAAATAGGAAGAGCCCAGAAGGGATAGGAACACTGTAGCAGATATAAGGTGATAATATTTGATGAAAGAGAGAAGGCAACCCCACACAATTTTCATTTTGCTTTGGTTTCTCTGGAATAATAAAAGTCAATCTTTTTCTGTCTTTTTCTAACCAAGGCAGTTCCAACAGAGAAACTATTTCCCATTTACTACAGAGTTTACTACATGTTTACATTTATTTTCATGAATCATATAATTCACATAGATACCTCTGTTTTTAGCCCACTTAGTATTATATCAATGGGATTATGACTGAGAGGATGTAATTGGTAAGAGGTCAACTCCCTTCCCACATAAGTCATCACTCTGAAAAATTCAAAATGCTATAAAAATGCAAGATAGTAGTACTCCTATTACTACTACTACTGATGATTATGATGATGATGATGATGATGAAGATGATGGTGGTGATGATGGTGATGATGATGATGATGAAGATGATGGTGATGATGATGGTGATGACGATGATGATGACGATGATGGTGATGGTGATGATGATGATGATGATGATGATGGTGGTGATGATGGTGATGATGATGGTGATGATGATGGTGGTGATGATGGTGATGATGATGGTGATGATGATGATGATGATGATGATGATGGTGATGATGGTGATGATGATG
>CM053769.1:610169613-610189084 GCA_028658325.1 Potorous gilbertii | reverse complement strand
TGGTGATGATGATGATGATGATGGTGATGATGATGATGGTGATGATGATGATGGTGGTGATGATGATGATGGTGATGATGGTGATGATGATGATGGTGATGATGGTGATGATGATGAAGATGATGATGGTGATGATGATGGGGATGGTGATGATGATGATGATGATGAAGATGATGGTGATGATGATGATGATGAAGATGATGGTGGTGATGATGGTGATGATGATGATGGTGGTGGTGATGATGATGGTGATGATGGTGATGATGATGATGGTGATGATGATGATGATGGTGGTGATGATGATGATGGTGATGATGGTGATGATGATGAAGATGATGATGATGATGATGGTGATGATGATGGGGATGGTGATGATGATGATGATGATGAAGATGATGGTGATGATGATGGTGATGGTGATGATGATGATGACGATGATGATGATGATGATGACGATGAGGATGATGGTGATGATGGTGATGATGATGATGATGGTGATGATGATGATAGGGATGATGATGGGGATGGTGACGGTGGTGGTGGTGTTGGCAGCAGTGGTGGTTGTGGTAATGGTGATGATGATGATTTCATCAGCCTTTGAAATGCTCCCCCATCCCAAAGTCTAATGATAATAATTACTCTACTCCGAAGTTTTGACATACACAAACACTCAAACAAATCTTATCCTATTAGAGCTTCCCAATTTTGTGAGGTAGATTCTATAGGAATTCTAAGTTACTTTTATATGTATTTTAAGATAGGATCTTTCTAAACTAAATCTTCTATATGTAGGTTTGATCTGGTGCCTCTGTTCTTTCCATATTTGATTCCTTTGATTGCCATTTCTACTTTCTCATGTAGGAGTCAGTACTGCATTGCTATGGTGTAAATTTAATAGCTTTTCTCTAAAACACAGATTCAACCATGTCACCTACTATTCAATAAACTCCTCCAGGATCACATACAAAATGCTCTGCTTGGCATTCAAAGCCCTTCATAATATAGTCCCATCCTGCCTTGCCAATCGTCTTGCACATTACTCCCTGCCATGTATTCTTTTATCTAGCATCACTGGTCTCCTGGCAGTTCCACAAACAACACTCCATTCATTTCTCAGGTTGGGAAAGATTCTCTGATTATCTACCATGCCCAGAATATTCTCCCTTTTCAGCTCTCCCTATTGAATTCCATGTTTCCTTTAAGTGCAAAATAAACTCTGATTTTTTTACAAGAAGCTTTCCAAACCTCATTTAATTCTAGTATCTTTCCTCTGTTAATTATTCCATATGTATCCGATGTATAGTATGCCTTTCAAATATGTGTTTGCATCCTGTCTCCCCCATTAGAGGGTCAACTCTTTGCAGTGAGGGGCTGGGTTTTTTGGGCATTTGCCACAGTGATTGGCATATAGTAAGTAGCTGATGTGGCATGATTAATTGACTTACTGATAGCTTTTGCCTATGGGTAGAGAAAATCTGGTGAAAATTGTCAAAATCTTTACAGATTTTTTCCCTTTATGAGTATATTATCCTTTCACTTTCATCATTATTTTCTGTTGGAATGATTTGCTT
Source organism: Potorous gilbertii (assembly GCA_028658325.1). Taxonomy (NCBI): domain Eukaryota; kingdom Metazoa; phylum Chordata; class Mammalia; order Diprotodontia; family Potoroidae; genus Potorous; species Potorous gilbertii. The sequence continues at coordinate 610,187,513 of CM053769.1, read as the reverse complement.
AATTGATTTTCCCTTTGGCTTCCATAAACCTATTTTTTTCCTTCCATAGCACCTTGTTGTTTAATGAAGGAATGTTGCCATAATCTCACATTATTCTTTCCCACAAGATTTTTACAAGTGAATTTACATATCTCACTGCTTGGATGAGGGATCAAATATTTGCTGGCAGAACTATTGCTGGGCTCCATCATTCCCCTCAATATCTTCATTCATTTGTGAAAAATAATTATAATTTGTGTCGATTTTTATTCTTTTATCCATTTCTTATATTTCTGTTACAGATTATTTAAACTGATCAAGTTAGAAGTGTTTCAATTATATATCATATTCTTTCATGATTATTCTTTTAATTTGGCAAAAAGTAATATGGTACAGCAAATAGACAACCACAGTGTCAAAAAGACCAAGGTTCAATCCATCTCTGTCACAAATTAGGTATGTGACCTTGGCCCAGGTATTCAATTTCTCAGAGCTAGGCAACTGTATAAGTTTCACATCAAGTAACTTCTACATTAAAGTAATTTTAATCACAGTTTCAGGTGTGCTTTTTAATAGTAGTAAGTCTTATTTTTGTTCTAGCATGGCTTGACCTTACACAGGAATCTGTTTTGGAAGTGACTTTGTCATTAATAACAAGCTGTTTCTTGTCTACTCAAATATAATTATTTTCTTGTGACATTCATTATTCAGTTGTCTCTGCAGGTCCAGGGCTTCCAAACTCTCCTCTTGAAGAAAGTATTTATTATATATAGGTGTGATATATAATCTATAAACTTTGCACCTTATTTCTTTTTCTTGAAATGTCAACTGCACCAGAACTGGTCTCTAACCTGTGGGTGACCAGAGCTGAACAAAACAGGCTAGAGACAGGAAAGTCAGGAATCAAACAGACGTTTACTTTCAAAGTGAGGGGAATGGCTTGCAATCAATGATACATGTGCCAGAACCCTGTCCCTAGTGGGAGAGGGTCTAAGGCAGTGTGAGGAGATCTCAATACTTATACCTGTGACTAAATAGGAGCCCTAACAATGAGAGGGAATAACAACAATGACACAAATTTGATTCATAGCAGGTCTTCATGACCAGAAACAATTTTGACATTTTGCTGCATCTGAGATCATTCAGAGGGTGAGCACAAAGGATTGTTGTTATGTCAAGCTCAGGTCACAGCTTGCTTCCTGGGCCTAAACTCTGGAAAACAGGGTATCTACTAATATCTTGACAAATCATATGAATATACATGTATGTAAGTGTGTGTGTTTATATGATTTCTCAAGAAACTTACTGTAGGAGGCATATTAATGTGAGAAACTATTTATTAATTGAATTCTGTTCTCTACTAAATGCTGCTGAATGACTTGTCCCTCGACACTTAAGAAAAAATTGCTTATTGTATGATTTGTTTTGGATTATCTATTATTTTTCTACATGATTCTGTAACACCCTTAATCTCTTAGGTTGCAAAGCTTGCTGGTAAGCCATAGTGAATAGAAGAGCTACTTAACATAAAAATTTCTATTCATCATGGGTGGAAAACATGATCTGGAAAGCATAATGTTTTGTTATGAATGACTATGGTCAAAGCTCAGGTTGACTTTTGGATGCCATATCCTGGAAGCCAAACATTGCATTCCTTTTTGAGCAAGCAGACTTCTCAAACTAAAAGTCCTTTTCTCAAACTAGGGAAAAGATAGAAGCCTTGAATTATACATAATTATACATAGTTTCAAGCAGGGGCTGAACCCAAAATGAAGTTCCTTGTGAATTTTTAAGTCATGTAGCTAAATAAGGGCTATTTTTGTTGCTTTTTCCCCCGCTAGTTCTCATTTTAAGATCCATTTCTACTCTTCCAGCTCTCAGCCAAGACAGGAAACCAAAAAGTGAAAATATTAAGGAAGGCTGTTTTTGTCATATATCCAACCATCAGGAGGTAACAGAAACTCTCAGGAGAAGCACTTCTTTCATGAGATTTCCAACTAAAATGTTCAGAAACAAGACACTCAGATAGTTTGGAAAACCTTAGATAGTTCCTTCCTGGCAGTCACAAGTGATCAGATTACACCCTCAAAGATGAAGTTTGATCATTCACATTATTCAGTGACTGTCCATGAATTTAGCCATGGAGAGGGCACACTCTACCGGTTAGATACAATATCTCTGACTACTACAGTGTGACCTTGAACTCAGTGAAATAAAGCATTTACAATTAGATTGGTAGCATTGATACCTATTCCCAACAGAGTAGCTAGTCAATGAAAATTTCTTGCAAATATTCATTATAATGAACTAACCGTGACGAGACATGTCAATTGATGTTTCTGTGTTCATAGACATCATCTTTGTTTCTTCTGAATGGAAGTATAACAAAGGCCTGTTCCATATTCAGGTATATTTCATAAGGAAATAGTTTTCTTCATTGATTCTAATAGCTTAGGCAACTTCTGAACCTTCTCCAGCATTTAGCACAATGCATTGCACACAATAGGCACTTAACAAACAGGTGATGCTATGAAACTTTAATTATTCTGAAGGACATGTTTTCTTATGAGAAATGGCAAGAAGGAGGTTTGATGTCTTTATATGATGACCGTATAAGTTTGTAGCATAGAGAGAGAACTTGCACCCACAGTTCTTCTTTGTTCTGAGGTCAGCTGATATACAATATAATATGCGATCAATATACCTTGTAAATAACATCATTATAACTTATTAAGAGAATGAGGAATTATGTGTATATATTTTCTTTTGACTATATCAAGATGTAATGATTATCTGAAGTAAAAATATTATTTCTTTTTGGATTTCTCAACAACTGATCAGCCTTAATGACTTCTTAAAAATAAATTTGAGATGTATATGTGATTCATTTAGCTACCTATTTTTTTTTCTACTGTTGCAATGAGATATTTTTTGAAAATGAAGGTTGGTATCAATATCCCTAAAGAGTCTGAAACAAGATTTTTTTGGTTTGTTTTTGGTTTTTAGTAGTTTAAGCTCCTTACAAATATGCTTCATCTGCAGGACAGAGATCAGGGAGTCCAGAGGTCATGAGGCCAATTTTAAGTGTCCCAGAACTAGGGCTAAAGAGGTTCTATCATGAAAGGTAATATTGAAAAGGGAATGTCTGTGTACTATGATCTCACTCTCCACACAACAGGGTGTAAGATGAACCTGAAGATGGACAGTATCTGCCTCTGGGAAAAGCAGAGAGAAAATGTGAGAAGCATTCATTGATCAAGTAAACACTGAAAATGATCAGCCCTTAAACATTTTTCATCTTTAAGTGTGAGAGAGGCTGAATGGGGAACAAAAGTAAGTAAAATCCTGCAGAACATAGCTTTCTCATAAAGACATTTTTTTTTCAAGGACAGAAAGATTTTAGAAAGCCCCTAACATACTCTGTGAATACTTCCTATGCCTACTTTTTTCAATGAGTAAAGAAGAATATAGAGAATCCAAAGTGTCAATGTAGGACAATAAGGCAGAAAGGCAAGACACAAGCCTCATCAATTCCTAGGTTGTTGAACTCTGTTTAAATGGTAATCAGACAAGTAGAGTCAGGTACTCAGATGCACCCATTAACTTATCACTGGAGAACCAGGAGAGAATAGGAGCAAAATAACACATATATCAATGCATGTGAGAAAGTCTACTAAACAGTTAGAAAGCTCAAATCTGGGATTTTTCTGAGTTGAGAAACAACATATTAGCAGGCACATAGGGTAGAATCAGGAGTGAAGGACAAAGTGGAGATACATGGGAGACAGCTGACAATGGGTACAATAAGGCTCTAAAGAGGCAGAAGAGGATCAAATCAGTGCTGCAAGAAGATTAATTTTATTTGGAAGAGAGAACTCTTCTTCTGTGACTTGTTGGAAGGTGGGAAAAGAGAATAGTCCTGTCTGTGAATTGACTAATGGGAGAGGGGAACTGAGAGACTTCACGTTCAGTGGAATTCTCAGTGAAGTCAGAAGTTAAGTTTGGGGAATAGATTAATGAGGGATAATGGGAAGGAAAGTTTGCACTAGTCACTGTGAACAGTAAAATAAAGTCAATTAAAGCCTGTTAAACAGCAGCAAGAGCCCATCTGACATTATATATCATGAATTTGGACTAAAAAATCTACTCATTTTCATTATTTTTTCAACCATCTTCAGCATTCTGGAAGCAGGAGCAGAGAAATTAACTGTGGCAGAGAAATTACTTAAGAAGGAAAATTTCATGTAGGTAATAAAAAATGATCAGACAGCAATCTACTGACTATGTGAAGAAAAATAGGTATAAATGTAAGTGATGCCACAGTGGAAAAGATTGGAGCAGAGGTGGTCAAGGAACTGAGAGTCCTACCTAAGGATAGAGTAGGTTTAGCGCGAATTCAGGGGTGAGGGTGATAGAACTAGAGGTTCCAGTAGGAGAGCAGATTTTCATATTTTTGCATATTGAAGATGGTATCAATTATGAGACACAGTGAGGTCTAACAAATGACCATGTAGCCATCTGTAGAGTAAGGTGGGAAAGATGTTGCTAAAGTTGAATATATTAAAGAATTGTGTGGGATACTTAGCCAGGAGGCAATGGAGAGGATTTTAGGAAAAAAATCACAATGGCTACTCAGTGAGAACCCCAAATTCAATTTAAGCTTTATAAGTTGTTGATGGAGCTATTTGAAAAGTTATATTTGTAAAATGTCATTTGAAAGAGGTAGAAGCTACCATTGGGATTGAAGTCCATTCCCTTGTGTTTTGTATGAATAGAGGTACTTTTAAATTCAACTTATGGGATACAACTAGGTAAGGGAAATTTGATGGTCTGAAAGAGGCTCTTATGTCCAAGTTCAGTGTGCCATTACAATGTTTGATGTAACATGGAGAGTTATTTACAAGAATGTAAGAGACCTGGAGGAAGTATGTGAAAATATTCCAATAGTGGAATGTGTGGCAACAAAGTGGATATTATGGACAGAAATTCAAGGTAAAATCCACTGTCTTCGATAGGAAAAAGAATCTCCAGTACTATGACATTTCAACCAAAAGTAACTTTGAGAAGTGCTTCCTTTGGCTAGGGCTAGAGAACTTATTAAAGAAAATGATTTAGAGTTTGTTGCCTGTTTGTACCTTCAGAAATTTCACGGACTAAATGCTAACAGTACAATAGGAGCAGGATTTAAAGATTGCTCATTCTTTTGCTTTCTGATGAGCAAAAAACTGCAGATACAATCAATCCCTAAGAGAACAAAAGAAGTGTACTTATAGATTGTCAGACAAATTGTCAGTATGAAAGAGAAAGAAACAAGCATTCATTAAATGCCTATTATGTTCCAGGTATATTGCTAGGCATTTTACAAGTATCATCTCATCTGATCTTTTCAACAACCATGGGAGGTAGTGCTATAACTATTCTCATTTTACAGCTGATGAAACTGAAGCAGACAGAGATTTAGTAACCAAAATCAGACAGCTCGTATCTGAAGCAAGACTTGACCTTAGGTCTTTCTAACTTTAGACCCAGTACTCTAGCCATTGCACCACTTAGCTGCCTCATACTAAAATATGCTAATATGTCAGCATATGAGGAACTCATTCCAATAAAAATAGATGAACCCAATTATAATTTATAGCCTTATACTGAGTTCAGGGTGGAATATTGAAATACTCAAGGTTAATGGTAGATAATATATTGCAAGGATTATGGGGAGCCAGGTAAAAAGATCATTGAAAAAGTTTGAGAAAAGTCTTAGAGGTCATTATATGATCACAATAAGTATGGGGAAAGGTTGTGAAGGTTGATTGTCTGGATCACAAAACTGAAGTGGTCAATGAAGTACAATAGTAGGAAAAAGGTCAGAAAGCAACAGTGGGGAAGCAAGGAATTGTTCTACATATCCTTTTCACTGTGCAAACTGGAGGAATGGGAAGAGTTGCCTCCATTGGATATTTGCAAGGAACATGGTGTCCTCATCCAAGAGCTATATTTCCATTAATAAAAGGATATGAATGGAAACTTGGATAAAATGGACTCACTAGGCAGTAGATTAACTACACTGACTTGGCACTGGGGAAAACCAAAAGAAGTTAGAGGAAGAGTGGGGCTTTTGGATAGAGTGCTCTAGACATACAACTTGTACCAAAGGCCAGGATACCAAAGCTCTCATCAAGATTGGTGAGAAAGCACAATAGATGATGGGCCAATCTATTATACTCTTCTGATAAAGGATTCAAAGACATAACCCCAGAGTTTTAAATAGAATTGATAATATTGATATTTGCCTTATGCTTCCATAAGTTTTCTTTTCTAGATGTTCTCTCCTTTTTGCTTTGAGAAATTAGACTCCTAAGTTCTGGAACAGAGAGTTAGGAAGAGATATCTCCATGGCAAGCTCTGATTTCTGAGAGAGTAGGGGTTCCATGTCAAAAAAATGATCTGCCTTATTCAATCTTCTCACAAAGGTACTTCTTTGTACTTGTTTGAGAAAGGTGAGCTTTGTAGTAGGGAGTCAGAAAAGGGCCCTTTCTGAACTCTTCCTCCACTAAAACTGACTTTGAGGGAAAGCTTTGTTAATTGTTCATACTTTTGAGTGAATATAAATCAATGCATTACTCCTCTTGGGGATATTTGCATTTTGTACTTTTTGTCTAAGTGTGCAACAAAAGACTTCATTCCCTGCCTTCAGAAATTTCAAGCAACAGTAAACAGGTGAAAAAAAGTTTATTATTTTTAGTTAAAGAATCTTCCTGACACTCCTGAAATTTTCCTGGCAAGATGGCCATCTGCCCTAAAAAATACATATTGACAATTTATGTTGTTAATTTTCACTTTAAATTATCATCAGGATGACAAAACACTGGAAAGAAGAGCTGAGGAGCTCTAGGCTTTCATAATGGCCCACAAGAGATAAAGTAGAAACTGAAACTAAAGCAGGACAACCAGAGATATGTCCCAGGAGGCTAAAATTTAGAATTTATTCACAATATGATCCTAAATCACTGCCACAGATTATAGAGATGGTGAACCTGTGACCTTGTAGGTCCTTTAAGTTCAGCCTTTTACATTTAGATTCAGTCAAAAGGCCATATCTACCATCCTAGAAGGCAACATGTCACCCTAAGGCTGCAGGTTCCTCACTCCTGCAAGAAGATCCTCACCAGGGGAACTTCTATAGAACCCACTTATAATGTCTATCTTCTGTTTTATGTCAGACACAAAAATTCCAGCTTTAACTTTACCATCTTTCCTATATTGTTTAAAGAGAGAGAGATACTGTATGTATTGGGATTCTGGTTAATCAGAGGATTTGGTCATATAATTATCATAGGCCTTTAGAAAATGGGATGAATGAATGAATAAATGCGCTTTCAATCATTTTGATTTGATGTTTAGCATTAACAAATGGTATCAGCATCCCTGCACATCACGGAGGAAGAAACTTATAAAAGCACTGATGTTCATTTACCCAATGAATCATCTAATAGGTCAGAAAAATATTCAGAATTCAAATAATTATAACACAGATCTCCATGCGACTTTCATGTATTACTTAATAGTTGTATAATTTTAATCTGCCTCATACAACATGACTGTGAAAGACTCATATGGGGATCCACCCATCTTCAATGAAATTGAATATTTTCTCTGAGGAAATGTAAAGAACCAAATTCATGTACATCATTATCAGCAAATATTCCAGCTTATTGAATGCCCCAAATTACAACTTTGGAAGCTGGTTAAATTTTAGTTCAAGGCTTGAAATGACAATAAAATTTCTTTAAACCATTTAGATAGTAAGCCTTTGGTTTCAAAAGGTGCTATTAACAGTTGGTTAACCATTTTATTCAGCTTCATATAGTAATATCGATTCAAAAGTGACTTCAAAACAACCTAATGACAGCTCAAGAAGATGAAAACAAAAACTTGGGTCCATCTTCTTAAAGAACAAGCTTTAACATCTTCCAAATTCACACCACAGCCAGTGACATTCATCTAACGTGGTTATAATTATTTTCTGCACTTCTACTGCAAGGAGTAGAAGTGAGATGTACAATGCGACTCCCTTCCCCTTTTCCCCTGATATCCAATCCCATATCTATTTATGATTTGTTAAAATAATCTTTCATCAGGAGTATTCGTTGACCTTTAGAACTTAGAGGACACTCAATGATCATCTAACCCAACATTTTATGCACCAATTATAAATAATGTTTTGCCAAAGATCACAGCATTGGGTAGTAGCAAAAAAAATATTAAAACCCAGGGTTTATGAATGTCATATTATACTCTATTGCCTCTGTCTTTTTCTGTCTCTGTGAACTGCCTGAAAACTTTATTATGACACTTAGTTCATCAAAATGCAAATATTTGAATTCAAAGGGGAGCTCATTTCCATAGAAAATTGATCTTAGAGAGGTTATATAACCTGACCAAGGTAGTCAGAAACAAATAAGCAGAAATTTTCAGCCTTAAGTCCAAATCCTCTGATTCCATATCTTTGCATATTCTCTGACAGAACCCAGGAAGGAACCTGATGGTTTTCAAGCTAAGGACAATGTCAGCTATGTCCCTCCTAGCCCTAATGCTAGATGGTGAGAGCACCAGAAATGGAGCTGTCCCTCAGGGACTGTATATTTAATCCTCACAGAACAGATTGACCAATATCTTAAAGAACTATCACAAAAATAAGTCCTGACCATAAAAATAAGCTCCAATAAAATCAACAATGACAAGGAAAATCCAAGAGAAAGGAAGGCAGAAGATCTAAAGATAGAATACACATTTTGATCCTTCTTATTCCCTTTCAATTTGGCTGTTGTAGCATTCTCTTTGAGGGAAATTTCTCAGGTTATGTTTGCAAACAAATATCACCTTCTCTCTAGCAGATAATCAGGGTAAGAAAAGCATTTGCAAATATGATAGGTATGATATGCATCTTGCAAACTGAACAGAATTTTTGCAGACTTAATACTCTCAGTTTCATTTTCCCTTTGAATTAAGGACACTGGCATATTTTGGGATGTATTTCAATCCATTTTGGATATGCCAGCCAAGAAAAATAATATGCATCCACTGGCCTGGGCTAAAGGTGGCAATCTGGCCATTGTGTTAAGAATGTGTATCCTAACCCAACTCCACTTTTCTTGGGGAACGGAGCAGTGTGCATGGTGACACATTTGACACCATGTCAGGCTAGGAAAGGGTCAAGGCCCTCTGAGATAAATTGGAGGATGTTGTCTATGGTAACCGCCTGGGGCAAGCAGCCCCCATCTGGCAAATAAAATGTTCCAGGGGAGACTCAGTCACTCCAAAGTTAGCAGTTACTAACAAGATGACCTCAGGGCATTCTGAGTGGAGGTCATAAATCAAAAACAAGGTAACAGTACCAAGAGGGAACTGCCCTGGTAACTCCCCATAGATATCCATCTGGATGATGTGTCAGGGAGGATGAAGCCAGGTGATAAGTTGGATGGAGTCTCAATAAGGAATCAAACTACACAAAAGCTACCCATTTCTGCCTTATCTCCACAGTCTTTTACCAAAGTGAAACTTCCCTTGCTAGTGACCAAAGAACATCCTAGACATGTTTATGGGGTACTTTTTATCAGCATTCTCTCAATCAACAAAGATAAACCTTCATGGAGGTCTCAAGTATAATTACCCTGCTTCCTCAATCAGATAGCTTTTTCTCTGCTTAAAGAGTCCCTGCTGAACTTAGAGCAGTGAAAAAAAAGTAATTAAGATGGCCATCCCTGCAAGATGTTGAGCTGACACCAGCTACTTACAGCATCCCAGGCAGTTTCTGTACAAAGCTCTTTCTGGAAAACTCACTTGATTCAAAGAGCTTTTAGGGATGTGCTGGTAAATATTTAACAACCAGCTATGCAAGGGAGTAGGGGGCTATATACCCACAACATGTTTGTTTTTAAATTTAATCTGCATTATTAACATTTTTCATTACTTTCTTAACTTTAGACAATTAACAAAACAGTAAATCAAACCTTGATTTGCTCATTTCAGAGATTTAAATTCTTACATGGAAATTTAACAATCAGTTTGCCAGCTGTTTTGAACTGGCTGTAGCACACTCCTGGAAAAGGAGGAGGAAGCATGGTGTAGAAGAATGTTACGGATGAACATAAGAGGAGCAGGGGTCAAGACATAGCCACTCTCTACCTATGAGACATGATACAACTAAATTGACCTAAGCTTTCACTTCCTTATCTGTCAGATGAAGGAGCTGAAATAAATGATCTCAGACAGTCTCTTTCAGATCCAGAATTATATCTATGACTCCATGAGCAATCTCTAACAGGTTTTAACTGTATTTGATGGGATTTACAAGATCTCACCCAGATATAAAGTAAGAAGCAAACTTAAAACACATCCAATTCAATACATTTACTTAATGTCTTTTCCAAAGTCATAGAACATTTGTTTATGCCTAGAGCTAATAGGAAGAATTCCAGCTTTGGAAATAGGAGGCTTAGGTTTGATTTAACAAATATTTATGAAACACTTGCAAATTTAGCCTTGATAATTCACCACTGCTAGGGTGGAGTACTGTATCTTCCTGGTCTGTACTAAGACACATGCTTTAGATCAGGTTCTGTCCTCAGGAGCTGCTCTCAAACGAGAAGAGGTAGGATCCTTTTTTCCCTTTCTTTGACTCATTGCATCCACCTCTCTGGTATGCTTTTACTCATATCTTGGGCCTCCCCCTCTCCATAAAAAGAAGAAAGAAAGATGAAAAAGTAGGAATTGTACAATATGAAATGAGTATAGGACATAACAGCACAAGAAATGAAAGTGTTACAAGCAGGCATTAACAATAGAATTAAATAAATTAATGTATAACTGCTGGTTCAATCTGCTTGGAAGATTATATTTAAGCATCATCAGAACATAAAATAGTTATACATTTTAAATTTCTGCAGTTGGAGACAAGAGGATCCTTGACTTAAAATGATGAAAGTCCCAGTTAAAACACAGATAGAATCAAATGGTGGTATTGTAAGGTAAAGTTTGGTAAGACATAGTCACTTTTCTCCATCCTAGATCCCAACTGATAAATGGTGAGGGGTGACTTATTTCCACAAAATACCTCTTTCACCCCATTAGGTGATTGTGAGATGCATGACTTCTCTTGGTCAAAGCCATTGATTAGAAGCTGGAATTTGTCCCTGGGGCTTCTGTGTTCTGGCAATCTGAATCTAGTTCAAACCATGCCATTAGTCTAGAGGAAAAACTAGTCCTGCTTTCATGGATCATTTCTGTGTTATTTAGGAACTAATACAAAAGATTAATAAAATCATAGTCATGAGAATTCTCTAACAATTGGCTATTCCCCCAAATCAAAATAAAATCATGAATATTTTAGGGGTACAAATCTTCATTTTATTTAAATTTTGGGAATACCAAATTAGCTCCTGGAATATTCCATTTTCACTCCTTCCCCAGCCTCTGCATTTAAATAGTTAAAAAATTTGCATCACAAAAGTTATGATAAATCATAATTATTATATATAAAATAAAAATCAACTTAAAGAAAAAGAAAATCACAAATACCAGTCCAGAAAAAGAAGGTAATATAGAGGAGTAGTGAGAGGAAATTGACCTTTTACAGTCACATAAAAAGGTGGTCTTGATGACAACAATGCAAACATCTGTAGATGATTCTCTCCAGTCTTCTATTGTTGTGGCTGCCTCTACTGCTGTCCACTCCACTGTTCTTGTTCTTTGTTTTTTTTTAATCAGCTTTCTTCTTTCTCCACTTAAAAAAAATAAGTCTATGCCTCACCACCACCCCTCCAAAGAGTCTTGCAATAATCCCAGCCTCTCTTAGAAGGGGGAGAGAAGACTCTCTTTGGAATACAAATTCAAGAATTCATGGCAAAATTTTAAATACATACATACATACATACACACACACACACACACACATATATATATATATATATATAATCTGTATTTCCATGGAGGAGATCAAGACAAACATGTCAAAATGCTCAGTTACTCAGATATTGCCTGCAAGCCATAATATTTTAAAACACTAATATTCATTAGCATATTTCTCCAAAAATCCAATTAATCTTTAATTTCATCAAGGAGATTATCACCTACAATGATCAATACTGCAATCTATTTATACTTGCCTATCCTGAGGAACTCTTCTCCCTCTCTTCCAATGAATGAGTAATAAGGCATCCACCCAACATTTCAGTAGCAATAATCAAAGACGTAGCTAATTGGCCTTGTAGAGTATATGTACTCCCAGGAGTTGGGATACCAGACAAGTAAGTGTATCAATATCCCTGAGTGAGTAGTACTGACCAAATACAGTATTATAAGTAGCATGAAGGGAGAAAAAAACTATATATTTTTCTTAATGATAATTTTGGAGTGACCTTTAATGCCTTTTCCTTTAGGAATTTAATAAATGTTGATTGATTAATTAATGAATCCCTGAGAAGTAATCCAATTATGTTATGCTGTTTCTAAAAGTTTGTGAACATTGATTTTGAGTAAACTCAGATTCAGACATGTAAAATACCTTGGAGCTGCTCAGTGTCAAATCATACTTATTTCTGTCTTCTCTGAACTTCCAACATTTCTACGTTCTGTTCCCTATAATTTAACATTTCATAATGGATACCTGGTCGTCACTCTGATTATGTTTCCTATTTTTTTTCATGTCCATTAGTCTTATTTCCCTAACTACAGAGTAAGAGCCTAGAGAAAAAAGAGCATGTCTTCATCAGATCATCCTTGCCCCGCCCCACCCTGGCACAGTACTGGGCCAAATGCATTTAACAAAGATCTCTTGAATAGTTGTCATTCTTTGTACAGGATGTCTTTTTATATACATGTCCTTTTATCTTCTTAGACATGAACTGCCAATAAGATACTATAACATGTGTTTAACAAACACACTTTCTTGGTTGAGGAGAAGGAGGAACCAGATTTGTGATTTTATTTTTATAAGGAATTCCTCATGAGAAAATTCCCTCTCCAGATGCAAATATTTATCTATTTTACAATTTCAAGTCTCAAAGAGTATCTTGGAGGTAGTGAAAATTATGTGATTTACCTACTATCATACAATTATTATGTGTCAGAGGTGGTACTTCAACCTAGGTCTTCCTGACTCTGAGGTTGACTCTCAAGCCACCACATCAGGCTTCCTCTCAAATATTTCTCTAATTGAGTTTAATTGTCTCACTCTTTCTCTTTCTTAAATCTGCTATACTCAGAACCAGGCTTCTATATAACAAGTGAAATCACTTCAGGAAGCAATATGAGATTTTTATTTCTTCTAGCCAAGCCAACCTATTATTTGGAGAAATAAAAATTCAGGAAAATTCAGGAACTTCTGCCACATGACCTTGACTGTGCTAGCTTTAATAGTTTCAGGCCATATAGTTTCCAGTCAACACAGGTGGTGTTTCTAGGATTGTACTAAGATTGAAGGCTCCACAAAAGCATGATCATGTTACCCTGTTGGACCCAAAGCGTGGTGGCCAAAGCATGAAGGGGTGTCCTTCCAGGGTGACTCTCTACTAAGCCTTACAAATGTGTCTAGATAAGCAACTATTATTCCTGGCACCCCTAACCAAATGCCACTGTATTCAGGAAGTAATGGAAAGGAAGTTAAATTGGAATTCCAAGTCCTAATCCCTTTTGAGCCCACTTTCTAAAGTGACTACGATGGGAAAGGAGAGATGATTTGATAAGTTAGATGATTAGTTCTGACCCAATGATACTGCATGACTTCTATTGATATCAGGGTGCAAGAATCTTAGCACAAGAAGCAAATATGAACCATTATCCTGCCCACCATTTGTGTGATTTTTGTGCTAGGGAGGGATGAAGACAGCAGAATATGTGTCTTCCTACCTAGCTCTGTATGGTCTTACCAAACCCTCTTCTTTCCTTGCTATTTTCCTAACATTCACATCTTGGGGATACCACTAGACAGTCTCCTTATAAGGCATGGACAAAACTGACTGATGCTTCCTAGGAATACAAATGAAAATACTCACACATACACACACACACACACACACACACACACACACACACACACACACACATATATATTCCAATAGAAATAGTAAGCCTGGCATTGAAGGGAATATTGAGCATGGACTGTTTAAAAGAGAAAAGATGTTTGAGATGATAGGATTTAAAGCACAAAAAATTAAAAAGAGACGTAGGGATGTTCAATTCATTTTCAAAGGACAAAAGCAGAGTAATAGATGTTACAAATGTTCTGAGTTAATAGACAACTTGAGAAATGATTTCACTAGAGAGGACGAATTGGTGGAAAAAATCTAAGGCTTGGCAGAATAATCCTTATAGCCCACATGTACACAGTGGTTTGAAGTCTGCAGACAATGTTGTATGCGCTACTTCATGTACTCATCAAAACAACCTTGTGAGGTAGGTGTTACTATTTCTCCATTTTGCAGATGACGAAACTGAGACTGAGAATGATTAAGTGATATTCCTAGCATCATTTACATAGTAAATATCTGAGAAGGAATGCAAATTCCTTACTCCAAAATCCAGTACTGTATCCACCATTGGATACAGCAGCTTGGTAGCACAGCAGATAAAGTCCCAGGCTTAGCCTCAGGAAGACTCATCTTCCAGTTCAAATCTGGTCTCAGACACTTATTAATTCTGTGACCCTGGGCAAGTCAATTAATCCTATTTGCATTAGTTCCTTCATCTGTAAAATGAACTGAAGATGAAAATGGAAAACGATCCTCAGTGGCAAAAAGTGTTTGATAAATAATTTTTAGAATTAATTTATTCATTTTAAACATGGGATCGTATCTGTGGAAATGAAAGAAACCTTAAATGTCATCTAGTCCAACTTCTTAATTTTATAGATGACTTGTAAAGTGACTTACTTAAGCTAAAATAAGTAGGAAAACCTGGATTTTGGCTCAGGACCTTTGACTCCAAATCCAGCCCTCTTTCCGTGTATACCAGGAAGGAATGAAAAGATCTGGGAGACATTGTAAAGAGTTAATTGATCCGATTTTGTAATGGACCAGAAATTGGAATCTATATGGAAAGACTAGAAAGTTGCTTCAAAGTTTTAAGCCTGGAGGGAAAGAAGTCTTATTGTATTTGGATCTTTTATCCAGGGGAAGGCAGTATGGGATACTAGAAAGTACTTTTAGATGGTTCCCAGCTCTTCAACTAATGAGCTGAGTAATATTAGGTAAATTGTCTCATCTTTCTATGCTTCTGTTTTCTCATCTGTAAAACATAGTGGTTGGAATAGAGGAATTCTCAGCTCCCTCCCTACTTGAGCACTAGTAATGCCATGTATGCAGTGATTCATCCCAATCTCCATACAAAAGAAGCATTATGAACTTACTGTAGGACTTACTATACAATTGTCATTATCATTAGAACTGAATTAACCAGTCTTCAAAATATTGTGGAAAAGGACAGTATTAGCAGAAATGTAGAAATGTGTCTATAATTATTTCAATATATCACATTCTACAGTGAATTTTTTTAGAGTCAAGAATAATAATGTTTTAAAGTCAGAAACCCAAATGTAAATCTTCCTTTAAAAGAAAAATTAGATCTAGCCTAATATTTATTGGAGACATAAAACCAAAGAGACAGAGGGGCTAAAGGAGAGAAGTGGATGAATATTTCATTGGGTTCTTAAATATCTTTTCATTTTATTTCTTTATGCAATGGCTCAAACAGCTTTAAGTATTGCCTTTTATTTCCTTGGAATAGAGGCCCCTTAATCTTATAAATAAAAATGTTATTACAATTTCAAACAAGATTTTCAGAAAGGCTGCTGCCCTGTATAGTTCCATGAGAACAGTCAAAGCACCGGAAAGTCATTAGTCTTAGATCTATACGTCAGCAAAATTGAGTTTGAAATATAAAGAGCAACTAGGGAATTTCAACCCTTAGTGGACAATCTGTTTCAGTGCCTGGTTTCAGAAGCTTCCACCAATCAGATAGCAGGCTTGGCTCTCAGAAGTCACTGGAGAAAAGGTTCATGTGAAAAGCACTCTATTGCTGCGAGAGCCACTTGGTATAGCTATTAATCCCCATGAAAGATCTCCAAGCTGACACTCAGAGTGAAATATGTGCAGTCGGGGGTGCTGTCCATTTTGTTATTGATTGCTGTCTGACCTGGGTCTGCAACCAAATGCCAGAGAAGTAACTCCTGTTTCCTTTGATGTAAGGAGTTGGCGGGTTGTTGGTGTTCTTTTCTTACCTATTCAGTGCCTACTTATTTAGTTTCTCTTTTTTATATAAAAAAAAGAAACTCAGTCTCACAACACAGAGACACAGTGGGCAAGATAAAGGAAAAACAAATAGATCTTTCAGTTCTATCTTGATTTTGAATGTATGTGATGGAAATGAGCTGCCTGATTACAGGAAAGTACCAGCTATATCCACAGACACCCATCCTGCTACTATATACTTCAAGTTAAGCTCTGTAGAGTTTTGATTTTCAAAGACATGCCCCTGAAACAACACTGCAGCTTCTCAAGTGCCATTGGCAAGGGGTATGTTGGAACCATTGGGAGTAATCTGAACATTTCTTTAAACTTTGTTAACACACTTAGCTTAGGATCTAGCCAGGCTAGCAACCACTCCTTAACAGCAGGGTCCTGAGACAAGGACAGCATAAATGGAATTCACTGGCAATGCTATCAGCCTGGGAAATCTCTAGGCTTGAAGTAGAGATGTGGTGGGAAACCTTGCAATCCTGTTCCATATAGCAGAACAAGGGCCCCCTGCTGATGCACCAGCACTTGAGGGAAGGGGACTTTTCCACTGCTACTTGACATAAAAAATGACAAGTGTATCAAACTATAAATTTCACAAAACAGAGTGTTATTAAAATAAGAATAAATAAAAAATCCTGGAAATAATAGCTTCTCATTGGGAGATGGGGCATGATTCCTTTCTATATTATGGTATTTTTAAAATTGTATTTTACTTCCATCATGAGCAGCTGGTTGTAAGAATGACATCCTAAGTAAGATTTCATCTAAAAAGATGAAATATAAATCCAGATTCTAAAGAGTATCCTACTGACTGTTGGTATTTTTAATATAGTCTAGCTACAATTTTTGTAATATTTGCTTGAATTGCTTGGAAGCCTTTATAATAATTCCCTCTCCTTTCTATAACATTTAGGCTATCAATATCCTAATGTGCTATAATTATGATGCATATTTCACAGATGAGGAAACTGAGCCAAATGTCTGGGGTCACATTAAGTCTTAAGCTGTGTTTGAACTCAGGTCTTCCTGACTCCAGACTTCCCAACATCCACTGTTACCTAGCTGCTAGGATTAAGAAGAGTTATTGCCAAAAACAAAACAAAAACAACCGTAAACAAAGGAAAAGCTGCCTGAAAGAGCTTTTGATGCAAAGCTGATATGCTGACAAGTAAGAATTCACTGGAATATTTACAGATTTGTATAAAATGTAACTGGCTTTTGTTCCTTTAATTATTATTGTAAATACTGTGACCTCCCTCCCTTAGCATAATGTTTTAAAATTAATCTTCAATCTGAGCTTAAATGTGAAAAAAGAACATTTCTATATACACAGTAGAATAAAAAAAATTATGTATGAAAATGTGAAATTCCATTTCTATCGCTTTATTTTTATTTGCAATTATAAAATAAATAGCATATTATTTTCTAATATCTTCTGTATCTGTATTTCTTTTTGAAATTCTGTCTATTCTGGGGCGGAGCCAAGATGGCGGAGTAGAAAGACTCACCTATGCTAGGTCCGAACCCACAGCCCATAGATTTCCTGTGGAAAGAGCTCCTGACAAATTCTGGAGCAGTGGAGGAGATTTGCGTTGCAGAGAGCCCTGAAGAACCGACCGCAAAGGTGCCCCG
>CM053769.1:610095989-610169113 GCA_028658325.1 Potorous gilbertii | reverse complement strand
TGAAAATGAAATGAATGTAAAAAGTTAAATAAATTCATTTAAAAAAAAAAAAAAGAAATTCTGTCTATTCTTTCTTTGCATTTAAAAATATTTCATGATCCTGGTTTGTTTGGGGTACTGTTTTTGAGGAGGAGGGTTAGAGTTTACTAATACTAATTTCCCCTTGCTTTTCCTTTGGAAAAACTGAAAGACAAACAAAAACAAGTTTGTAATAAATAACATTCATAAAAGAAAAGGAATTCACATAGTGACCCTGTCCAAAAATGTATGGTTTTTTTCCTGTATCTTGAGAACATCACCTCTCTATCAGGATGTGGGTAACAATTTCATCAAAGCTTCTCCAAAAGTTTGGATGTCCATTATATTTATCAGCATTGTCTTTCAGAGATATTGTTTTTTTTCTTTACAATGGTGTGTTCTGGTTCTTCTCATTTCACTCATTATCAGTTGACATATAAGGGCTTTTACTTTTACTTTCTCTTTATTCCTAAAAAACAACCTCTGAGAACAGAACAAGTCCACTCCATATACTAAAGTCTCAACATTCTTTGAGGATATTGAAGTTTTGAAAGAGTTCTTGTTTCTTTCCCCCTAAGCAGAAAGTTAGCCCTACACCAACATGTAGCTCTCTTCAATTGCTCAAATAAATTTACTTTTCAAAGTTTCTCTGGAAGTATTTTTTTTTTCATTTCAAATTCCTGCTTAGCTTTAGTCTTTTCATCAGATATAGTTGAAAGTCTTCTATTCCATTAAAGGTCCATTTTTCTCCAGTAGGATCATACTCAGCTTTAGAAGGCAAAGTAATTTTGGTTATAATCCTGAATCATCTGCCTTCTGGAAAACTGTATTCCAAGCCCCTATACTTATATTCCCTGCTTTTTATAATAAAGATGCTATGATTTATAAGAATCTGACAGTGGTTCAATGGCAATTGAACTCCTTTTTGGGTATTTACATTTTCTTCTATGTGAGAGCTGTGAATTTTTGATATGACATTTGTGGGAACCTCTTTTGAGTTCCTTTCAGGAGGTGATTAGTAGATTTTTTTTCTATCTTCACTTTGTTCTGAGATTCTAAAAGGACAAAGCAATTTTTATTTGTGATTTTTTTAAAACAATTTATCAAAGGTTTTTTATGTCATGATTTTCAAGAAGCATGATGATTTTTTAGTTACCACTTTGACCTATTTTTCCAGGTTAGTTTTTGATATGGGATAATTTACATATTCTTCATCTGTTTATATTTTAGGATTTTGTTCTAATATTTCTCTGCTATTTCATTGAGTCATTAATCAATTAATTAAAGGAAATTTCTTGAGAAAGGCTAACCATATTCTCTTTTAAGTTATTATTTTTCATTCTAATTATTTCCTCCAGAGCTTTTATTTCATTTTTTTTATCATTTTTTCATTTCTCCTAGGAATATATGTAATTTTTTGTGGAAAATCTATTTTCCCTCTTTGCATCTCTATTTACAGGTATTGTAAAGTTATTCTCTCCTTGTTTAGAGGCATCACTAGATATACAAAGAAGCATTATACCAGTCATTGTTTTCTTTGGTTTACTCACATCTTTAGCTCTTGTTCCTGATCAGAAGTTTTATGCCATTTCTGACCCTTGCTATCTTTTGGGATGTGTGGATGGCCCTACTTGATCTTATCCTGTATCACCTAGACTGCTGTGTTGACCTTGATCTTTGAGGTTCAGAGAGCTGGAGTTTCAACGTCCTCTATGATATCTAGGAAAAGAGTGTTAGGGACCTCAGAGAACCTAGGAACCTGGGCTGTCCAAAGTTAAGCACTGCCATGCTACATTCATGTCTATCTCACCTCTCTGAGGCTTTCATAGGGGGCCCTCTGTTCTTGTTGTTTCTATAAGCAGAAATCTTCATGTTAAATCTATAGCTGACCCATCTCTTATCACAGTCATGAAGCTCTCTGTTTATCTCTGTTGCTGCCAGTACTACTGATGTCTTCATTTCCTATTGACTGTGCTTCTTTCTGGCTTTATGTATAATTCTAAGGTAGAAGAAATCACTTATTTTGGCTCTTCATCATTATTCATCTTGGTGTAAATTTCATATTTTTTCTGGAGTATTTGCGTAGAAATTTTGCTAGCAGCCATCTTGTCCAGAATTTTTCTATATATAACAATGAACTTATTCTTTATTTTTTATATTAATATAATGTTATAATTTGATACAAGATCATATTTGAATTTAAATTTCAATTACAATGTGGGTGCTAATATAAATCTGTGTTTCTAAATTAACATTAAATGTATGTCTCTAAATTTTTGGATCACAAATTTTAACTAAACCAGTGCTGGCAATTTGCTCTGAAATAAATAGTATAATGAGTCTTAAATAGTCTCAAGCAACAGAATGAACACAAGTGCCATGGCATCCTTTATCTTCTCTAGGCAGTCTTTTCCCTATACCAAAAAAAAATCCATAAAACAAAAAACTGGAAAACACATATTGATCTTGAACAAGCTCAGGCCCCTTCCTTTAGTTTTGTCTCATTGACAGTCTTTGGTATATATTGCTGAAATTCAATATTGGTTAGCTATATTCAGATAAACCAAAAGCTTTGTGCTAGTTCAATGGATGTGACTATTAAATCCTGCTAATTTAGATTTAATGTATTATTTATAACAATTTTAACTTTTTAAGCTCAACATGTTCTGAACAGAGGTCACTATACTTATCTCAAAGCCTCCCCTCGTCAAAACATGCATATTTCTCTATCACTGTTCCTTGGGTTACACAGATTCACAATGTTCAGGTCACTCTCACTCTTGCTTTCATATAAAAACATGGTCAATCCAGTGACTGTTGATCACCTCTAGATGAAATATGAAATGATTTTTTTGACATACAAAGTCCTTTCTAACCTGATTTTTCCAGTCTTCCTATACCTTATATTGCCCCCACCTCATACCCAAAATGCTCTGCAATCCAGTAACACTGAATACAGAACAAAAAACCCCATTTCCTGATTCAGAGCATTTTCATCACCTATTCCCTAAGCCAAGAATGCTCTCCCTCCTCATTTCTCCCTCCTGGTTTTCCTCAGCTTTTTCAAATCCTAGCTAAAAATCTAACTTTCTACAGAAAAGCTTTCTCAGGTTCCTTTAGTTCCAGTGCCTTTCCCCTATTGATTATTTCCAATTTATCCTGTATATAGCTTTGTTGTTCATAGTTGTTTACATATTATCTTCCCATTAGGCTGTGAATTTCTTGACAACAGAAACTGTCTTTTGCCTTCTTTATATCCCCAGTGGTGAGCAAAGTGCCTGGCACATAAGAAATACTTGATAAGTCAATATGAACTGATGAATTTAGAGCTGAAAGGACTTCTATTCCAACTTCTTCATTCTACAGATGAGAAAACTTTTTTTAGGGTACTTAAGGAACTTGTCAAAGGTTACATAGGTAGTAAGAGTAAAGGGGCGATATAAACTTAGGCCCTCTTACTCCAGTGTCAGTATGCTTTCTACTACAATACCTCTCTCTCTCTGTTTTTCTGCATATCTGTTTCTGTCTCTGTCTTTTTCCCTTTTGCATTTACATGACTGTCTTTTTGTCACTCTCTGTCTCTGTCACTGTCTATGTCTCTGTGTCTCTTTGTCTCAGTGTGTCTCTCTCTCTTTGTCTCTGTTTCTGACTGTCTATCTCTGTCTCTGTTTCCCTCTCTCTCCATATATATATATACATATATATATATATGTATATATATATATGTGTGTGTGTGTATGTATATATATACATGTGTATGTATATATATACATGTGTATGTATATATATACATGTGTGTGTATGTATTAATGCATACAATCCTTTGCTAAGTGTTTGCAAAAGTACCACCATATCATTCCTCAATTCATTCGTTTCTCAATATGAACCATTACTTTAAGCATGTAAAGGCCCATCTGATTCTTTTGTAAAACTTCCTTTGACTCCAGAAGCTGCTAGAACTTCTGAAGACATATAAGAACCCTAAAAGCTTTCTAGGCTGACAGTAATGGATGGACAAACTTATGCTGAGTTGTGTCAATGTAGCTATGATTTTTTGGGGGGAGGGGATGTAGTAATTACATCAACATCAAACTCTAATTACTTCTGACTAAGTACAAAATATTTTTCTACTTTCTCAACCTATGATCAAATAGTTTTCAAATCACTTATGTTCTACATTCAATTTCAAACATATTCTGAATGGATGGTCAGGTGCATACAAATATTCTTTTTGTTCTGTACACTGTGACAGAATAGTTCTTTCATGCCCCTCTTATCAGCTGTGCAATCATGTGATCAAAATGTTCTGAACATGTAACTTCTTGCAACATAAATATCAACTGGGTTGAAAAACATGATCACTGAGAAGCAATATTAGTATTGTCTTTGCAGAATATTTATTATGGTCTGTGCTGGTTTCTAGATTATTTGTAATATGCATTACAAGATATATTGCCTCTTATTGCAGTATCAAGGCTAGCTAATGCTAGTATTCTTCTCTTTGGTTGATGTTCAAAGGAAATCATTGGCAACACTGATCAGTTGTTCAGTTTCTATAAGAGTATAGACAGTGTACTAATAGTAGAAGAGAAAAAGAAGCCATATACTAAGAGATACTTTCTTTACAGTGGCCATTTTAAATACAAGCATTATTAAAATGAAGCTATATGCAATTGAACTTTAAGTAATTTTTTCATTTAATAAAAGACTTGCTATTAGCCAGTATGCAAGTATTTCTTTCATATCATAACTATGTATTTTTAAGTTGGTTAAGTGACTCACAATTTTTAAAAATAAATTTCAACTTTCAACGAGAGCTTGTAAAGCTTTCTTTCACTTTCCATAACATATTTCTGTGATTAGCATTATCACCTTATTCTTGTTTTGACTCAAAATACAAAAATAAACTAGTAAAACTAGATTCAAAATAGTGTTTTTCTGGTTTTGAGCCATGAATTGCAAACCTTTGTTCAAATAAAAAATTCAATATCAAAATTAACTTTACATATTATTAATGTTAAATATTTTGTAAATTGCAATTTATTTCATTAAAGTATTACTAGCATTACAAAATAATGAAATTTAATATGAAGTTTTATAGATAAAAGTGAGCATATGTGGTGTTTCTGGAGTACTTCTTTTAATTCTTGCAAAATATCCTCTATGCAATATTTATATTTATTTTATATTTAGAGTTTCATAATTTTATACTTAAAGATTTCATAAATAAAAGTAGAACAAAAATTTATATTTTATAATTTCATAATGTAAATGGAAGTTAAATATTATCTTTGTAGTTAATGAATAAATTTTAAATATTATTATGGATAATATGTTGAATTAACCTGTGGATTCACAAAAATGTGATTGTTGTCTTTTTTTAAGTATTTGCCAAACTAAAAAAATTTAATAACAAGGAACCACTGCACTAGTAGTTAGCCCTAAGAGAAGATATTAGATCCAAGAAGAAGGTCCATTGCCACTTGGAAGGTTGGCCACCAAAGGTCATCTGGGAGATCATTTTCCAGTAGGGTTTTTCAGTGACTGTCTCACTGGAAAGAACTTATCTCTTAAAACAATAGGGAAAGGGTTCAAGTTAGATCAGAGAGTTTATTAAAAAAAATCAGACTTTGAATCAAAGCAGCGGTTGCACTAACAGAGCAAGTGAGGTCTAAATATCTAATAAACAAAAGCTATTAAGGGAATAAGCATTTCAAACAATTCTAAGCTATGAATATGTATTATTTTAAATGACATAAGGATAATACATTTGAAAAAGTAAATTCCGATTGAAAAATTCTGATGCCTAATTCCTTGTTCTATTTTTTTGTTTCTTTGTCTAATGTTTATTGGTATTTTTGTCTTTGTTTTACCTTTATTTTTGAGTATTCCCTCTCATTCATCCTATGTTTGGAATTCTTCTAAATTTACATGTGCAGGAAATTTTGGATTAGTACTACTGATTTAAAAGGCAGCCTGACATAGCAGTGAGAAGACCTCTGAGTACAAAAGACCTAGATTCAAATCCTGTCTTTAACGTTCAGTCTGTGTATGATCATAGGTATGTCATTTCATTTCTCAGAGTTTTCGGGGCAACCCTCTAAAAATAACCTATGGCAGAGTAGTTGCTAACCTTCATTAGTAGAGTTATTTTAATTCTATGGAATTCCCTATACTGAGGAAATTGCAGATTGGTGAGGAAAAAAAGGAGAGGAAGAGAAGAAACTAGTTGACATATCTATTTATTTTCACAAGAAACATGACTTGTAATTGGTCCTCTTGATGCCACACTGGTCTCATTTCTCTTCATTTTCATATTGTAGGGGAGGAGGAAATACATTCTTGTTTTCAAAAATAGTCCTTATTTTAGTGCTTGCTTGGATATCTTCTATCTATCTATCCCCCCATTTGGAAGGATCAAGAATAAGTTCACAAAATATTAGAGTGGAGAATAGTTGCCCTTTAATGTTATCTTTCTTCAATGACAGTGACTCCAAATTTTAGTTTTTACAGAAAACCATTAGGTAGCCTACCAAGCAAAAGGTAGTATTTCATTAAAACTTCCATCTTCCTGTCTATTGAGAGAAACTTAGTCGGGGGGGAGGGGGGGGATGGTGTAGAGGGATGGAGTGAGTTATAGAACAGATCACGTTATTTTCCTTTTACAGGAAGCAAACTTTCACATAGTTTAAGAAGAGAGAGAAAAATAACTAGAGTTGTCAGCATACATCTGTGAATTCACTGATTGATGTTTCCACAAGCGATGGAGTCCTGCTGAAGGTAGGTATTCACTCTAGGATTGGATTTCTCCTCTGCCCAGGCTGCCTCCTCAGCCTCCTCAGATTAGAGAGAAAGGGGAGTTGTGACTAACTCCTTACTTTCCATCTCTTTAGTGTCTTAGATAATGCTTCCTAAAGCAAATTGACCCTTAGCTGTCTACATTCTAGATTTTCACTTTGATCTCTTGAAGGTTTATCACTCTGATTTCCTGATTGTCCACCTTCAACTCTAGCTCAACCACTGTTTTTAACTTGGTTTAAGACCCACAGTTTTGTTTTCTGTTCAAGGCTTCATCATATTCTGTTCAAGGCTTCATCATATCCATGCTATCATATACTTTCTTTATGACTTGGGAGTTCCTCTTATAGAATCCAGTTCTCTTAAAACTCAAGAGGGTACTTGACTTGCCCAGCACAAATGTTCAGCTCTTTTTACTGATCTCACTCCAGGCCAGTAAGGGAATAGGTTACCATACTTTTATAAAATAAATGTACCATCTCCAAACAACTCATCTCTCTACAGTACAATTATAAGTTCAATATTATATAGATATTATATATATATAATTTATATATATATATAACAATATAAGAGATTTAACTTAGAACAATGAGAAAGTTCATTCATTAGGATCTAATATACACTTGTGTTAGTAACATTAATCATATATTGGTTTTAGCTACTTTGTTTTTACTTTTTTCAATAATTTTTGCTAACATATCCTTGACTATGCAGGAATTTTACCTAAACTATATATTGAAAGAGGAATCTAGGTTCAATCACTTTTTTTTTAATCTACACTAATTACTATTGTATTCAAAAGAGACACACTCACCTAAGGGAAAACAATTACTTATCCCTCAAAATAGTATAAACAATACTCGGACTGACATTAATTTTGTAGTGAGCACTAACTAATATTGCACAGGTATACCTTTAAAGAATCTGTATGATTTATATTGTTGCAATGTCAAAACTGTTTCTGTTATTTTCTTATAGCTTCCCAATAAGTGAAAAATCTGCATTTCTTCAGAAAACTCTGCTTTGACACTGAGAACTAACCCTTTATATCTCACGTTCAGACACTGCGTGCTTTGCTCCAGTGGGTTCTAGTTCTATATCTGTTGCTGTTATTTTGAGAAAATTATTCAATCTTTCTGATCTTCTGTTTCTTCATCTATAAAATGGAGAATGTAATTTTCACATCTTTGTCTTCATAGAACTGCCATGAAAATCAAATGAAATCATAAATATATGAAAGTATTTTGTTAAATAAGAAATAAAATAAACACAAGGTCTAATAACAGCAATTTGAACTAACATTATATTTTAGTTACCATTATATCTTGGCCAAGTGAATACCTGATCAGCCTTAGAAAGTAAAAGAAATTACTTTTATGTATGCTAAGTAGCTGACACTAGGCAAGTCACTGACCAAGAGTGTCCCAGGCCCCAGGCCTTTAATTGCAGATAATTTACTGATCGGTGGAGGGATTATTTCACATTGAGAGTTCTCCATATGAGTGAAATCACAAATTCTGACCTTCTCCTCTCCTGAAACATGTTCTTACTATAACACTAAATTTCAGAAAGGAATGACAGTCTCTTTATTATAACAAATGAATAAGACTATAACCAAGGAATAGGTTCTGAACTAAAGAAGATAACATTTTAAAACTGAAATTTTCCATGAAAATTGTGCTTAAATGTGATTATGAGGCCACTGATGATCTGCTAAATCATTCACTGAATGAGGCCTTGAATATATTCTTTAAATTCTAAATAAAAGTTTCAAATAAAGTGATTTCTTACCTTTTTCTTCCTTGATTTTTTAAAGATAAGTTTCAGTGAGTTACTTGGTTTTTCTTAACCTATTATTTTCAAAATCATTTCTGGGAAATTAAAGAAATGATAAAAAATCTGATTAACTGGATTTTAAAATGACTAGTGTATCCCCATTACAAAAATTGAAAGGGAAATGTCAAAATAATCAAAACAGAAAGGATGAGAAAGGCAGGGTCCAATCAAGTCCTTCCTTCTTTGAATCACTTACTGCTCAGATTCTGATTTTTGCTGGTAAAAATTAAGCACAGTTCATCTTAAAATCATCCATTAATCAAATTCAAAAGCTAGGCAGTCGACTCTGAATTCCCATTTGGGAACTAGGACTAGCTGCTAATAATTTTCACATCAGGGAAACATAAAAAGCTCTTCCCATGTTAAGAGATTTTTTTATTTTATTTTAAAAGAGGACTTCAGATTCACATCTTTCCACATATTCATTCTGACCACTTGCAAACATTCTTGAACATTTTCACAGTGTGCTGCCAAAGCACATAAGAAAATGGACAGCATCAAATTACTTCACTGGCTTTTTCTGATTTTCAGAACTGAGCACCACAGGATGGCTGGAGGTGGAGGAAATTGTGAAGTACTAAAGCAATCAGATGAAACAAAACAGGTCATTACCTGTTCTTTGTGGGTCTCTGCCTGCTTCTCTCTCTCTCTCTCTCTCTCTCTCTCTCTCTCTCTCTCTCTCTCTCTCTCTCTCTCCTCTTTCTCTCTTATCTTTGGCTCTGACTATGCCCCCTTCCCTCCATACACACATGCATACCTTTTTCCACACTGGCTGACTCATACTGTATTTAATAATAAATTCCCTTGGAATTGGTCGAAAACACACACTCAAGCTATTTTAAAATACAATCTTACAGCTTGAGATCCTAGAAGTTAGAAATCCAACATATGCCACCAGCAAAGGTGTTAAGACTTAAAATATTCTGGGTCCATATTTAGGGAAAAGGTAGGATGCAGGTAGCCTTTCTGGTGGACAGAGATCAGTCTTTTAAAACTGTTTTGTTATCTGGTTTTATAAAGTTGTAAAAGCATGAGTTTAAGGGAGAAATATGGAAATTATAAAGTTCAGAATCTTTTTTAAGTCATATATTCAGATATAGAATTTTAATTCTGTTAGTTCATACTGAGCCTCAAATACTCATTCATCCATTCATTCAGTCAGTCAATAACATTTTATCAGTAAAGTCTTAGTCCTTAATAACTGCAGTGTGTCCATAGGAGGGCACCCTATAGGGTGAGGGAATTCAAAATTATGTTATTTCCATGTAATTTGAGAATTGATTGAAGGACAGAGAGTTTTTTAACTTCAAAAACAGATGAGCTAGCATTGTGTTGGCAAAAGAATAAGTAAATTATAGATTGACTCGGAAGGTCTGAGTCCATAGCCACAAACGGAGGAGGCTACACTATTGTCCTCAACCCCTGCACTCTGATCCCAGAGACTGAATCATGGATTTGGAGTTGGGAGGGACTGTAGAATCTATATAGTCTAATACCCTCATTTTATGGATAGAGAAACTGAGGCACAGTGAGATTAAGTGATAGAGGTGGGGTGAAATAAATTTTTATGCATCCCTTATCTTTCCCAAATGTCTCTTTTTTTAATTTTTTTTCAAATTCACAAGCACTGGGAACAAAAGAGTGGAGAATGAGTCTTATAAGAAATAGGTAAAGTCAAATAATGAAATTTCCATTTGGGTCATTTCTAAAAATGTGTCTCATTCTGCATATTTAGTTCATCATATCAGGAGATCTGTAGCATTTTTCAGTAATGGTCCTCTGATCACTGAGTTGATCTGAGTCCTCAAGTCTGTCAGAGTTGTTTGGCTTTATAATGTTATTGTTATGGCATAAATATTTCTCTTGACTCTGTTCACTTGGTGTTCTATCAGTTGATACAAATCTAACATAGCAATCAGGACCTTGCAAATACTTTGGCATCTAGCCCTCCTTTTGAGTATAAAAACCCCTCCACTACAGATGGGTTGGGTTAGTCAGGCTTAAGTTTGGGGCAATAGCCAACACATTGAAATCCTCTTTTGATTGGTGAAGCCGTCAACATCCCCAGAGTTCTAGAAAGAAGACAGTACCCTACAATATTCTACTTTGTCAATGTAAGTTTGTTTGGGGCAGCTCCTCTTTGATTTTTGTCTTTGTTTCACCAGCAGCTAGCACAATGCATTGGTAAACACTAGGCTCTTGACACATTTTTGACTGACTGACCTGTTTTACCTCCTAGGAACACTGTCCTAAACATTTGTCTCAGATTCCCCAAGTGGAAAACTGTGTAACCCAGAGTTGTATGTGAGGTTTGCTGCAATTTTACATACCTATTAATAAAAAAAAATCTCATTTAGATTGAACGTTAGGGTTTGTAAAGAATAGGATATATGTGATTTCATTTGACCAACACTGTGAATAAATGCTAATCTTATCTTCCTCTTAGAGATTAGGAAACTGAGGCACAGAGTAGGTAAGTGATTTACCCACTGTCACAGAGCAAGTAAGCATTGTTAGAGGTTGGATTTGAACTCAGATCTTCCTGACACCAAATCTTTTCCTCCACCAAGTTCCCCAATAATAACTGTTGTAGACAACAGAAAATATCCAACAAAATAATCTCAATCAATGAGTCTCCTTAATTATAGTTTTTCGAAACAATTTTAAACTATAAAAGAGCACTTTCGGATATAAAAGATTTTTTAAAAAGTAAATTGACCTCACAAGAATTGCTGGCACTATTTTCCAGTAACAGAATGTTTAATTTCAAAATTTTCCTGCTAATGATGAAGAATGGTCAATTTTCTGACTGCCTAATTAACTGGAAGGACTACTAAACATTCACTAAAATGACAAGTTTATCTATTTGCTATAATATGCCATCAAGCTTTGTGTCCAAAACCAGAGCACACAGGGCTTTGCTACATCCCGATTTCTATCTTTGGCTTTGAGATGGATTTGTGCCATAGTGCTTCACCGGATCAAATTCTATAGTTTGGGGAAAGCAACTCATTTGCTAGAAACCAAATATAGAATTGAAACTCCTTGTTATAACATTATTCTGGGGAACCAAGGAGTTTGGATTTTATCAGGAGATGTGGTTTTAATGAGAGTAATTTTAATCATGTTTAATTATGTAATATTGTGGAGTGAAGAGGCAGGGGCCATAAATCAGACAATATATTATTACAGAAGGCTTTTCAATGACAGGATTGAGTGTAAAACATGTCACCAACTATGCCATTAGCCATTTACTTCCTTTTAAAATATTTCACTGTCATTGAAAAGCAGGTGTCAAAATAGACAACTTCTCCATAAAAATATTCCAGATAGAAAATTAGCTGCTGAGAGATGGTCTGGTCTAGTCCATTTTAAGAACAGTTATTTCAGGCACAAATTAGTGGTGACTTTTCACTAATTCGTCATCTAATGTGATCTAACATGGTCAAGAAATATATAGAATGATGAAATTTACACTGAGGTGGGGGGGCATGGCAAAAATTGCCCCAGAACTACCAAGACTTGAAATATGTGTGTATGTGTATGGGGGGAGTGTAAACTTTGCAATAACTTTTATGCCAACCGCTATCATGTTGCTACATGTTTTATGCACTAACTGGCACTTGGGTCCAAGTTAGGTTAGAGTGAATGATCCTAATAATCATAAATAATAAAAATAACAGTGAAAGGGAGTGTGGTGTAGTGAATAGGGTACAGGCCTTGGAATCAGGAGCACAAGGTTCAAATTCTTCTGGTGAAGCTTACTAGTTGTAGGATTCTGGAGAAGTGGCTTAATCTCTCAATCCTCTGAGTCAGTCTCTAAAACTGATAAGTTATAGACAAGATGTCAGTTTCCCCCAATAAAGAGTTGTATTTATTTCTCATTCCCCCAAGACACACACACACACACACACACACACACACACACACACACACAAAACAGTGTTATCAAATATATCTTTCTCCAATCATATCAAATGTCATTTGGGCTCTACCTGTGTAGTATTCTGACTGTTTACTGATAAAAGATTAAAAACTGTAATAAAAGGAATAACCTTTATGGATAGGGGATATTCCAACACCACTCCCTTAGCAACAAAGAACTTCTGTCTATGGGCAGGTCAGCCAAAGAGCTCCCTAAGGGGGATAATGTTCCTGAGTAACACCAACCTTGACCCTTAACAGTCATTAATGAGGTAAGAAACTTGTCAGAAGGACTTCACCATCTGAATCACCACTATGAGCAACAACTGCTCATTTATTGTATTTGACTTGGCAGGTGAGCCAGCTTAGCTGAGAGAGACACACAATATTCCAAGTAATTCTAACCATCTCAACTACTACCTCCCCTTGCATGTTAGTAGAGATGGACCAGAAGGCAGAATCCAAGAATCCCTAGAAGAGCATTGGCCCCTGGACTACCAGTCTGCTTTCCAGATTGAACCTTGAAGACATAATAAAAGAGAACATTCCCTGTTGATTGTCCTACTATCAACATCAACAGCAGCTAGTACCAACCAACTACAACACACAAAGAGGTAAGTCTAAGAGTCCTGAGAATAACAACAGTTCCTAATTATTGGATGTCCTTCCAAAATAGCTCCTGTAACCATGGCTCACAGAAGCAAACCTTGTGAAGATTAGACCTAAAAACTTCATGTAGTCCCTTCAGCCTCAACAGTCACAATCTAATGATACAGACCCCCAATATCACTGGAACTATCAAATATTTCAGTATCAGAAATCAATATGGTTGTGTTAATAAAGATGACATCAATGAAGAAGCACTATCATCTGTTTTGTAGCTTCACCCTGAGGGCTATGAGGTTTTTCCATATGACTAACGATGTAAGTTGTCTGTATCAGAATGTGAGCTCTTTGACAAGTCTTTTTTTTTGGTTTGTATCCCAAACATTTAGCATAGGCCTTTATACAAAGAGATATGTAATAAATGCTTTATTCATTTATTCATATACATCCATTTGTTCACTCATGGAAACAGTAGTGTTTATGATGGCAATTCAAGACCAAGTCATTTCTACCAAAAATTATAGAAGGATTATACTTAAAAAGTGTAGGCTTAGTGATCAATGTAGATTATTCAAGGAAAAAGCAGAAAATTTGCCACATATCACTGCAGGTTATAAAAATTTAGCCCAATCTTAGTGGTAATTGGTTAAATTACAGCTAAATTTTATAGTGGCTAAAATTATGCAACAGGTTTACTGTATGAATAGACAACGCATTCTCACATTCCTATAAAGATAAACCTCAGAATACCTTGGGGAACTCAAATTATCCAAACTGGACCCAAACCATTTTCATAAACCAAACATCTAAAATTGCCCCAAAATAACATTGTTCCATATAAACAAAAAATTGTTATGTTTTTGTCATTCTAAATAGTCATAATCTCTAAACTACAAGAAACAAAAAGATATACAGATCTACTAGAGGATTATGTGGGAATAGGATGAAGCTATATCTCAATGTCTGCTTTCTACTAGAATTGAACCAGAGGGCAATGACAATAACTAACATTTAAATGGTACATATAGTGTACCATAAAACAAAAAAAAACCCTTTATATAGTATCTCTTTTTAAAATTTATTTATTTTTGGTTTTCAACATTGACTCATATAAGATTTTGAATTCCAAATTTTCTCCCCTCCACTCACCCCAAGACATCACGCATTCCAATTTCCCCTTCCCCTAATCCCCTCCCTTCTATCACACCTCTCCTTTCATCCCCCTTCCCCTCTATTTTCTTGTAGGGTAAGATAGATTTCTATACCTCATTGCCTGTATCTTTTATTTCCCAGGTGCATGTAAAAAGTTTTTAAAGTAGGTTTTTAAAACTTTGAGTTCCTCCCTCCCCTTCTGTTCCCCATTGAGAAAGCAAGCTATTTGATATATATATAGCTGGTCATACAAAACACTTCCATAACAGTCGTGATGTGAAAGACTAACTATATTTCCCTCCATCCTATTCTGCCTCCCATTTATTCTCTCTTTTGCCTTTTGGGTTAGTCTGTTTTTAAAGGTCTTATTTTCTTCAGCATTTTTTGGATCTCCTTTAGAAGATGTTGACTTGCTTTTCATGATTTTTTTTTTGCATCATTTTCATTTCTCTTCCTATTTTTTCCTCCATCTCTCTTACTTGACTTTCAAAATCCTTTTTGAGCTCTTCCATGGCCTGAGACCATTGGACATTTTTTGGAGGTTTTAGATGTAGAAGTCTTGACGTTTTTGTCTTCCTCTGATGGTAGGCTTTGTTCTTCCTCTTCTGAAAGGATGGAAGAAAATACCTGTTCATCAGGAAAGTAATCTTATATAGTCTTATTTTCCCTTTGGGACATTTTGTCAGTCAGTTATTTGACTTTTGAGTCCTTTGTCAAGTGGTGGGTATACTCTAGAGAGCTGTAAATTCTCAGTTCCTCCAAGGTAGCACAATAAAGGAAGAGGAGTTTACTCCTCTCCTGGCCTACACTCTGGTCTGGGAGCAACCACAAGCTTTTCTGCCCAGGATCTGTGTGTAGGATTTCCCCTCCAGAGCCTCTACCAGCTCCACTGTGCCAGCACTCTCCCCTCACCCCTAGACTGCCACTCATAACTGAGGCCTAGATTGTTTCTCAATTCCCTTAAAGTCTTTAGGTGGAGGGCTCCAAAAATGGATGCTGCTGCCACAATGACTGCTGCCACTTTGGGGCCAGGGCTAGGACTGGACCCTACTCCCTTCTCACCCAAGTGAAAGGGCTTTCTCACTGACCTTTGAAGCTGTCTTCAGCATTTGTGGGTTGAGAAATCTGCGAACCATAGCTGCTGCCCATGATTCCATACCCTGAAGCCTGCTCCACTCCTGTCCATACCACACTATGCAACCAAAGCTGGGCTGCACTCTGCTCTGAACCTGGTGAAATAGACCTTTCCTGTTGGCCTTCCAATACTGTCTTAGGCTGGAAATCTCTTTCACTCTGTCATTTTGTGGCTTTTGATCCTCTAAAATCTATTTAGATTCATTTTTAGAAGTATTTTATGGGCTATGGGGGTAGAGCTCGTCCATCTTTCTACTCTGCCATCTTGACTCCAACCCTCAGGTTAGCTTTTTTTTTTCAAGTGTATTTTCTTCGGAATTTTTGGGGGGTCTCCTTTAGCAGGCAGTTGGCTCATTTTTCATGATTTTCTTGCATTAATCTCATTTATTTTCTAAATCTCTCCTCTATTTCTCTTACGCGATTTTTCAAAATCCTTTTTGAGCTCTTCTGTGGCCCGAGACTAATTCATATTTTTCTTGAAGACTTTGAATGTAGAAGCTTTGACTTTGTTTTCTTCTGTTTGTATCTTTTGGTCTTCTGTGACCAAAGTAAGATTCTATAGTCTGATTTTTTTTCCTGTTTTTGCTCACTTCCCCAGCCAATTACTTGACTTTTGAGCTCTTTGTCTAGGTAGTTCTATGCTTCCAATGAGTGTGGGAGGGGGCACTGTCAGCTGCTCAATCCCCCCACAATCTGTGGGTGTAAAGCTTCAGAAACAGCCATTGTCTCTGCTGCTGCTGCGGCTGCCATAGACTCCTCTGCCTCCCTCTGCCACCCTAGGGCTGAGGCAAGACCATTCTACTCTATCACACAGGTCAGACAGGTTTTTTCCACTGATCTTCTAATTTGTCCTCAGTATTTTAGGGTTGTAAAGTCTGGAAGCCACCACAGGTCTCCACTCAGTCTATTCAGGTCCTGTCTATGATGGTGCCACCCATGCTGCAGTATGCTTGGCTCCCAGCACAGTGCAATATTCTTTTCAGGTTGTCTTGGGCTGTAAATTTGCTTCACTCCATCATTCTCTTGGTTCTGTAGCTTCAGAATTTCTTTAGAGTAATTTTTTACAGGTATTTGGCTGGGTTTGCAGAGTGTGCACTAGCAAATCTCTGTTTCTACTCTGCCATCTTGGCTCCACACCTATCAGTAATATCTCTTTTTTAATCTCACAACAATCCTGTAATGTAGATGCTTTTACCATCCCTATTTTATAGATAAGATAACATTTATACATGAGGCATAAAGAAGCTAAATGATTTGCCCAAGGAAACAGCTATTAAGTTTTCAAGACAGGATTCAAACTCAGGTCTATCTGATTCAAAACTTGGTATTCTCTACAATACAATGCCTAGCTAAGATAAGCTTATATCCTGATATATTTGTCCAACTCTCAAATGCATCTATTTTTATCTATCTATGCAGGGGTCCATAGAACATTACATGTACACTAACAATAAATCATAATATGATAATGGCAGGGAAATGACAGTCACCAATGAGATAGAACATGTGAACCACTTTGTAAAGCTTAAAACACATGTAAATATTAGCTATTAGTATGATCACTAGCATCATCATCGTCAACATCATCCCTGGACCATTTCTATCTAAACAGAAAAGACTAGAATGAGATGATAACAAAGCTTCTTTCTCTTTCTCCAAAGTGCATGCTCCTGTCATCTCCGGCTGAGTTTCTTCTTCATAAATGCAATCTGTCATATGTTATTGTGCTTATTTGAATTGAGATGCTGCCATCTGTTGAAGCTTTTTTTTAATCTTTCAAGATTTCTTCTTTCAAAAAATGGAGTCTTGTTATTCTTTTGGAACCCTGCCTCTGCATAAAGACTATATCAGTTCTTTTGTTAGTATGTAATGTTTAATGTAATGGAATACTATTGTGCTATAAGAAATGATGAGCAGGTAGACTTTAGAAAAACCTAGAAAGATTTATATGAACTGATACTGAGTGGAACGAGCAGAAGCAGGAGAAGTTGTACACAGTAACATCCACAAGGATGACTGACCTAGATAGACTTAAGGATCTAAGACAACCCCAAAAGACTTGCAATGGCAAATGCTATCCACATCCATAGACGGAACTGAATACAGATGGAAGTATACTATTTGCTCTCCTTTTCTTTTGTTGTTTTGATTTGTTTCTTCTCATGGTTCCTCCCATTAGTTCCAATTCTTCTTTATATCACTACTAATGTGAAATTATATTTAATATGAATGCACAAGTAGAGCCTATATCAGATCGTATGCTGTCTTGTAGAGGGGGGAAGGTGAGGTGGAGAGAGAAAATTCAAAACTCAAAATCTTATGGAAGTGAATGTTGAAAACCAAAAATAATTACAAAAAAATAAAAAATAAATTTGTAATCTTATGATCTTATTAGAATTAAGATAGGCTCCCTACCCTCAAGTGACTTACATCCTACTTGGAAAGACAGAACTTATCCAGCTAATGAAGAAACAATGACAGTCTAAGGTAGCATGTGTTAAGTGCGAGTAAGAAGGAGTTTAGAGGTTACATTAATTACTAGGGACTAAAGTAGGAAATTTTTCAGAAATTGAGATGAGTCTTGGGGAATTGATAGAGCTTTAATATAGAGAAAGAAGAAGGGCATTTAGGAATGTTATGAGTAAGGACTTCAAGGCAACAATGCATATATTTTGAGAAATAAAGATATGGACAATGTGACTGAAATGAAAGATCCATATAGGTAAGTAATAAAAAAAGTCTGCAGGGGTCAACAGTAAAAAGACAGTAAAAGAGTTAAATTTCTAGACCAAGAATTCCCAAATATATTTTAGACTTGGCTCCAGTCAAACAAATTAAAAGTCTCACTGTTCACTCTGCCTCCAGTCTTCACATCTCTCTAATCTACAATGCTTATGTCTATCTCATTAATCATTCCAAAATAACATTCAACTGAATAAGCATCTATTAATTGACTAGTATGTACCAGGTATGGTTCCTAGGCATTGGGAATACAGAGAAAATAACAACATAGTTTCTTCCCAGTTCCTTCTTCCAAAAAAAGCCTCTGTTTCCCTATTGAGAAAACAGGAAAGTATAATTAATTAAATTTTTAAGACATTAGAAGACACACTACTGTCCCAAATTATTTCTTCTTCTAGTTTGCCATAGTGTCTGAAATTATACCACTGACATAGAAATAACCATGTTTTGAGAACTTGCCATGGGCGATGCATTGGCCAATATGTTGTGAACTCCTGTTTGGAGGGACTGTCATTTACCTCTTTTTGCATCTCTCATGTTCAGCATCGTGTCTGACACAACACAGATGCTTAATAAATATTGATTATTTGACTGATTGATAAATACTAATAACTATGGAGAAACTCCTTTATCAGACATAGTCAGTTGCTCACTAAGGGCTATTGGTGTGTCTTTAAAGATGGGCATCTCATTTTTAGCAGGACATAGACACACTGGAGTATATTCAGCTGAGGATAATTAGGATGATGGTGGGACTTGAAATGTCTCATGAAGAACTGTGACTGAAAATGTTATGCTTGTAAAAAAGAAGATAAAAGGACATAGTTTGGTTTATATTCAAATATCTGAATAGTTGGTATATAGATTGGAGTATATGTTTTTCATGTCATTATCTATAATAATTATCAATGATAACTGGTTGCTGTCCATTTTTGAAGAGGACCAAAATGACATCACTATGTTGGGGTCAAGGGACAGTGTGTGGCTAATCAGACCAATAGGAGCTGAGAAAACTTTATCACAAATCAGGCACAAATAGTCTATATGAACATTTAGAGAGAAGATGTCTCTGAACCTTGGGTATCTCACATTTCTTTTGCAATTCTGCTTTGCTCATTGAATATAGTACCTTTTTTGACATGGGTACTCCATACTGGGCAGTCTGATGCCAGAGTCTCCCATGTCTCACAATCCTTTCCAAAGTTCTTCAGAGAGACCTGAGAGTGTCTTTGTATCACTTCTTCTAAACTCCATCTGACTGTCTGCCATTGTAAGTTCTCCGCAAAATATTTTTTAAACAAACATACATTTGGTGTTCCAACAACATAGCCAACCCATCAGAGTTGCTCTCTCTTCAATAGAGTTTGAATGTTTGGTACTTCAGCTCAAGAAAAGACCTCAGTGCCAGGTACCTCATCTCGGCAGCTGATCTTCAGAATTTTCCTAAAACAATTCACATGGAAGTGATTCAATTTCCTGAAAATGTCACTGGTAGACTGTCCGGGTTTCACAGGTGTATAACAATGAGGTCGGTAGAAGGGCTCTGCAGACCTTCAGACTAATGTCTCTTTTCTCCCATGTTTTCCTTCAGAGCCTCTGAAAAACAATGAATGAATTCTGGTAATGCATACTTCAACTTCATCATCTATGTGTACATTTCTAGAAAGCATATTGCCAAGGTAAGTGAATTTATCCACAGCATTCAAAATTTCCTCATTTGCTCTAACCGACTATTCTAAATATGGATAGTGAGGTGCTGGCTAG
This sequence comes from Potorous gilbertii, assembly GCA_028658325.1. NCBI lineage: Eukaryota > Metazoa > Chordata > Mammalia > Diprotodontia > Potoroidae > Potorous > Potorous gilbertii. The sequence continues at coordinate 610,149,136 of CM053769.1, read as the reverse complement.
TGGAGACCTCTGTTTTCTTAATGTTACTTGTTAGGTCAAAATTAGAACAAACAGCAGAGAACTGGTCCATACCTTGTTGTATCTTGGCCACCAGGGCTACACGGAGTGCACGATTATCTGTGAACAAAAAGTTCTAAACCAACTCTCCCTGCACTTTAGTCTTGGCTTGCAGCCAAAATAACAGCAATAATACTGACATCTGGTATTGAAAGGTAGAACAAGCCTGAGCATCAGGAAGACCTTAGTGTAAATAAACCATGACCATGAGACCCTAGGCAAGTCAACTTAACCTCTCAGTACCTCAGACAACTATCTAGGTCTTCTAAGTTGAGCAATTGCCAATAAGCAGTGGAAACTTCCTCACTCAAAGCTTCTGACATCTCAGTTGGACAGAAAGAATTTAAGTACTTCATCTGTGCCATCCGCTGGGCTAATACACTGTGAATACAAAGCAAGGCAAAAAAATTTCACTGAATCACACACAGATCTAATCAGAAAAATTTAGACACATATTGAGCTCTATGATTCGTAAACTTTACATGCATTGTCACTTGACCTTCACTACAACCCTATCTTGTTACCTCTCCATTTTACAGATGAGGAAAGTGAGTCTAGCAAGGATTCACATAGGAAGTACACGTGGCAACCTTAGAACTCAATAGGATTAATAAACAGAAATTAATAGGGGGAAGATTTTCTTTACATAAGAATGAATTTGCTAGAAATCTGCTAGAAATCCAAAACTAGAACAGGCTGCTTACAAAGCAGTTAACTTTTGATTACAGGAAGCATTCAAGCAGGGACTGGGGAACCATCTGTTAAGAATATTACGGAAGGATGCCTGAACTGTGTTTAAGGCTGGACTAAATAACCTCTCTTAGGATCCCTTCTGACCCTCAATTTCTGTGATTCTAAGATGAATGCGTAGCTAGGATAGTTTAATTGCAAATATATATTTTTCCCTTCCTCATTTGTTTTTTTTTTCAGTTAAAAAAACATACAAATTAAGTAAATAAATGTACTTGCTTCTTTACCCTCAAAAGGTGACCTTTTTGTCAACATTTCAGCACAATGCAGTCAGTTACCAGCAGTTCAAGTATTATTTTTATTTCCTTCTCCTGGGGTTGGGACTCTCCAAAATGCTATGTCTGACTTTAACTAAATGATTGATCCCACCTAATTACAAGGTGCTCTTGTACTATACAGAAACATGATATTAAAAATAGAAGATTGGCAAGAACCTTTAAATCACCTCTGTACCAAGTACAACTTTGGAGAAGGGCAACCCTGGACATTGAAGTCCTTCAGTTTGTTTGCTTGTATGTGGAATGATTTGTGTGACCCACATATAGAAGAAAAAGCTTCTAGATTTCACCAAAAGAAATATGAAGACACATAAACATATTGTATAGTCATGGCATGCAAACTATTTCTTTTCTTTCATAATTCACCATTAATTTCAGCAAATTTTATAGAATTTGCATAATATTACATAATTTATATTTAGTGTTCAAGTAGAATATATCCTCCTTCAGGGCAGGGTGTATCTTACTTTCATACCTGTATCTCCAGTACCTATCACTGAAACTGGCATGTATCTTGTACATAAGAAGTCTTTATTTATCAACTTCTTTTAAATAGTGTCAATTAAAAATAAATATGTTTATTGAAGGCACCTAAGTCTGTCCTCATATAAAACATTCAAAAAGACCAACACTTCTCACAAAATTGGACAAAGTACAGTCAAAAGTTTCAAAAAAGTTCAGGAATTTGCCAATAGTTTACATATTGTATTATAAAAGCAAGTCTCAATTAAATAATTTTATTGTAAGAATAATATAAAGCCTAGCAACATCAATAAAATTATTTTTTCAATGAACAAACAAAATATATTCACTGAGGAATATTACCGTGTTATCAGTTGATAGGTTGGTTGTTGCCCTTTGTTCGGGAAAGGAAAACAACAAAATAAAAACTGAATTCTCTGAAATTTAAATAACCAAACGACCTATAGAAGACTGAAAATATGCAATCCGAAGCCCATCATGGTATATATGAGGGACTGTGGAGAACTAAACTTCTCCCTCTCTTTTTTTAGATGTTATTATATCTTATATTACACTTTAATAGTCTTTATTATAAGGCATGGATCCTTGGGAGGAAGAGAAGAGAGGTATAGATTAGAAATATAGAAGATAGTAAAAACAAAAAGCATTAATAAAAATTATAAAATATTGCTTGAATGACTAGCATTGCATGGCATTTTAACCGTTTGTAGAAGGGATGGTCTCTGCTCTCAAGATGCCAATGATCTAGTGGAATGGTTAAGATTGCTACTACTACCAATATTCACAATGATGATAATTTTTATGATGATACACATTTTATAATACTTTAGAGCTTACAAAATGCCTTCCTTATGCCAATCCTGTGGAGAAATCCCCGCAAGTATTAGTATACTTATTTAACACATGAGAAAACTGAGACTCAGTTTTAAGCTATTTCCTCAGTGTCCCAGTGCTAATCAATGGAAGATCTGAGACATTTTCTGTCAATCTGTTATTTCATTGACTATAACCTGACACTTTTTCCTGTATTTCTTTTCTTTCTTATTTCTTTTGATTTTATTTCAAACTCAAATACCAGAATACAAATACAGATTAGGGAAAAGAAAAAAATATATATATATACAAAGTAAGAAAAGAAAAAAATAGCATGTCATGTGTATACCAGAACATAGGAGAGGATTCAAAACATGTAATGATAAATTTTCATTTCAAGAAAACCTGAATGGTAAATATTATACATTATGTTGAGAACTGTCCTTTTCTTCCTTGTAAATTTTCTTTTGTTCTCTGTTGTGGACTTTTTACTTTGTTCCATTTTCACCCTTCCTCTCTCTCTACAAATAAGTGTGAATGTATTAATATATATATATATATATATATATATATATATATATATACACAAATATGTACACATACTTATGTACATAAATACACATATATATAGACGTCTACTTTCCCTAATTAATTCTACTCCTGACTTTTGCTTTTACATTTGTCCATATCTTGTGTTTCCTATTCTTCCTGACTCCTCTACTTTACTTCTACCTGCCTTTACTGCCCCCTTTTAACCTATTGCTTCACCCTCCCTTCTAGAGATGTCTTCCTTGTCCCTGCCTGCCCCCCTTCATATTCCCTTACCATTTTATTTCCTCTGAATTTAGAAGTCACAGTCTTCTAGATATATATTCAGTTTCTTCTCAAACCCATTCCTGATAAAAGTAGGTTACCTGAACTACCAGCCCTCCTCCCCTATCTAATTCTTCTGTATCAGTTCTTCCTTTTGTGCCTCATTTGTATAAAAGAATTATCATCTTGCGTGTTCCTAAATGGTTTTATTTTTAAAGTTATGACTTTACTCAGGTCTACCCCAATCTTTCTTATGAACTACCCAATTACTAATGACAATCTTAGACATATATAAAAAGTAAACGGTCTGTCCTTATTGAATCCCTTGAAATAAGTCTTTGGTACCTACCTTATGTTTCTCTTGGATATTATATGTCAAATCTTCTTTTAAGTTCAGGTTTTGAGTCTTTTTATCGGTTTTAAAAATCTGAAAGCTGATCAAATGTCAATTTTCTTTTCATTCAGAATTATGCTTAACATTGCTGGGCATGATATTTTCAAACAGAGCCTCAGTTCTTTTGCTTCTTGATATAGAGTGTTTCAAGACCCGTGGTGCTTTAGTGTCTTTGCTGCTAGAATCTTGTGTGATTCTAATTGTGGCACTATTATATTTAAATTGATTTTTTTCTTGTTGTTTTAATATTTTGTCCTTTAACTGTGAGTTTGGGAATTTAACTATAATATTCCTATGAGTTTTCCTCATAGGATGTTTTCCTAGTGGTGTTTGATGGATTTTTTCCTATTTCTACTTTCCCCCCTTGTTCTACTGCTTCAGGACAATTTCCTTTGTTTCATGCATTATTGTATCAAAATTCTTTTACTGATCATAACTTTAAGATAGTCCTATTATTCTTATATTTTCTCTCCTTGATCTGTTCTCCAGATCAATTATTTTTCTTATAAGATGTTTCACTTGCTCTTCCATTTTTTCATTCTTCATATTTTATTTAATTATTTCTTGCTCTCTTATAACTTTGTCAGCTTGCCCAATTTTGATTTTCAAGGTGTCATCTTCTTCCTTAAGATTCTGTATCTCCTTTTCTAACTGGTTGACTTACTTTTCATAATCTTCTTATTTTCCCTGGATTATTCTTTTCTTTTTAGCTTTTCCTCTATCTCATTTGATTTTTAAACTATTTTTTTGCATTTTTCTATGAATTATTTTTGGGCAGATGACCATTTGACATTCTTCTTTAATATAGAAGAAGGTTTCTTTGCTTCAATATCTTCCCCTGAAGATGAAACACCATCTTCTCTATTCCCGTAACTTTCTATGTTTGGATTCTTTCTCCTTTGCCTGTGCAATTTTTATGGTAATAGCTTAATTTTTGTGATCACCTCTAAATCTAGGGTATGGAGGATGGTGCTTCTTTCCCCAGATCTTCAATTCTCCCCTCTAACATGAAACCAAAGCCAAACCTCCAAATTCCTGTAAGTGCCCACAGCCAGGGGTGTGCTGCCCCATTGTTTCTGCACTCACTGACTGTGGACTGGTTCCTTCTCTCCCCTACTGCTCTCTGTTCCTTGTAAGCAGAGGTTCCCTTGATCCTCCCTAGCTCAGATACCCAATTCCTCTCACTATCTGGGGGTAAAAGTTTGGTGGGGGTGAAGTTCTGGTGCCACCTCTGGTGGCAGAGGTGGTCTCCTAACCCAGCTATCTTCAGGGCTTGCTGCTTGTTGTTTAAGCAGCTTGTCACTAATTGTTAAGCCAGGACCCTAGCCTGGAGGTGTTTACCTTTCACAGGGACCAAGCCAAGTCCTTGTATTTTCCTTCTGATCATCTTGAATTGTCCCTGAAAGATGCCTGTGGTACCACTATTACTTATTTTTTCTAACTTCTTTTTGCCCTAAGGTGCTATTTCATCTCTTTTTTGGGGGAAGGGGGGAAATCTTGAGCTTGGAATTTTCTTACCTTCTATACCATCTTCCCAGAATCCTCTCTCTCATTGTACTTCTCTAAATGATTTCCTAACCAAATATATGGACTATGACATATAGGTACTTTCCTGCATCTGCACAGCATTTACAACTTAGAAATACTGATTAGAGTGCTGTTTATTTCGACTCTCTGGTAGTTTATATTAGTCATTAGAATAAGTCATTCTTCTTGAAGGAGTGAAACTATGCTTCTTGAATTCTGGGGCCATAAAAATGCCTCCCAATCCAAAATCTTTTGTATCCTTCTGTTTCTATTACCAAAAAGTCTCAAATACCACCCAAATTTGTCTATACTTTGAAGTTAAAGAGTCTGAGGCAGAAAAGGAGGCTGGGAATAGCCCTGAGCACCTTCTCCACAATATTTAACTGCATATTTCTGGCTCTGTTCTTAACTAAAAAACTGTATTAAATCATCCTCGATGCCATGTTTCCTGAGGTATGGTTAATGACTATTTTCTCATAGTTTTGATGCCCAGACATGAGTACAGAAATCCACGACTGCTTTTTTTAGAGAACAAAAAAGTAACAACAAAGGCCTTTTTCTCTCCAAGGATGCTGTGTCCTCATACAGGAGTGATTTTTGCCAGTACTTTCTAGGGTAAGACAAACCTGAGCTGGCTTTCAGAATAGAAAGCAAGAAAATTCTGAGTCCTGTGTTCTAAGACATGCTTTGTCATATAACCCATGAAAAATCCATTTAAAGACCTTTTCCTTTCTTAGGTTCTCTGTTTCTCAAAAATGAATGGAAATAATATGGGAATGTTTATGGGGAAGAGCAAAAAGGAGTTCGAAAGGTAGGAAATTGTTACAGTAGAATAAGCACTAAATTTGGAAGCAGAATGCCTCGCTTAGACTTATGGCTTTGCCACTTATGATCCGCAAGTCATTTTCCCTACCTGGGCCTCAGTTTACTCATCCGTAAAATGAAGCTGTTGGACAGAATGAACTCTAAGATGCATTCTAACTCTGATATTTTATGATTTGGGATGAAGTTTCTGAATTTTCTGTGCAACCCTGAAGGAGTAGAGCAGAGTGCTAGGCACATGGGTATTCTCAATAATTGTTGACTGTGTTTAAAAAAAAATTCTGCGTTTACATATTCTGGTTCAGGGTAGAAAGAGACCTGTCACTCTTCAAGGTATAAAAAGAAAACAAGTTCCCTACACGGCCTCCTCCAAGAGCCTCTGGGAACCTGTAACCCCTTCACACCTTACTGAGGGAAATGACTTGGTGATATGACACATTAAAACCAGTTCATGGGAAGCACATCTCCAGCGAATTTAAACTACTGAGCTGACAAATCCTCTTGCTGCTCACCCCACACCCATCTCTTCACACTTGTCAAAGGAGAAGGGGCAAGGCACTTGAGTATTTTCCCATATTTTATTGATTTGCAAGGTTTTATTTCTCATTCTGAGGAAGAGGGCCAGCAGGCGTTGTTTTCTCTCTCTTGGTACCTCTTGGATCTTTGGTGGGGATTGCTCTTTATGAAAAAAAGAGAATGAGGGGAGAGGGAAGAAGAAAGGAAATCTTGCCCTCCTGTGAAATGAGATAATGCATGTCAAGCACTTAGCAAAATTTAAAGCGCTGTATAAATGTCAGCCATCCTCATGGTCAAAATTAACTTAACCATCTCACAGAGAGGGGTGGTGTCTGAAAGCTGCAGAGGCAGCCCCCGGGACACCATGGTGAAACCCTGATGCAGCCACCGCCCTGGCAGCTGCCAATGCAGCTGCTGCAGTTGACTGAGAGCCGAGGGCCCCAGATCCTCTTAGAACACAAATTAGGTCTGCGGGGCAGGTCTGGTAAAGATGGTCAGGTTTGCTAAGTTCACTGCAAGAACTTTATGAATTCTGTAGAGTTGCCAGCAGAGGGCGCCTGACTCGTTGCTCAGGTATCCGACCCTTTCAGCTCTGGAGATAAAGGGTGCTGCCCAGGTTCCTCTATCTGCCTCCAGTGCATCCCTACCAGCCTGGCTGGGGGATGTGCTGAAAGCCTGGCTGGGGAGAGTTTGCAGACTTTGGATCTGTCTGCTGCAAGCCTTTCTGGGTCCCGAACATAGCTGAAAAGCTCCCACTGCTGAGAACAAGTGGCCAAAAGAACTCAAGGCTTGCGTGGGTGTGCGTGTGCGTGTGTGTGTCCTTTTTGGCTTTTCCTCTGTTTTTAGTTGTTGTTTTATCCTCTTTTTCCAGGAGGAACTGGCCCAAGGGAAAGATCAGTGTTTGCATCAGACCCTAAGTCCAGAGGCTTTCATAGCATTAACCCTTGGTTTGAGTCTGTGACAGAGATTTCAAACTTTTCCAGGGTCCTTGGGAAAGTAGACATCCCCTCTGCACTTAACAGCCATGGTGGATCTTTACTGACATCCCTGACATTGCAGTAATTTCCTGGCACAAACCATGAATCAATATAAAATTCAAATACATTTGTGCCACCTGTTGGATTTTGTCACTAATTACACATAACTAAGGGGGAAAGCTCAGCACTTACCAAGGAGTGAGTTTCGGACATGTTTCTAGAATTTTAAATGTTTTGAACACAGGTAAAAGACATTTCATTTGAATCAGAGGTGGCTTTTGGCCCCTCCTCCTTGCTAGTAGATGCAACTTTCTTCAGAAAGACCAGGTAAAGAGCCACGAAGGTTAATTTATTTTAAAGTTGTGATATAATTGAGGTCCAGCACTAGGATGGAGTGGCATATTAATTAAATAATCACCAGACAGGAAAACCACAGTGAATTTTCAGTTCCCAAGAGGGCAGGAAAACTGAATGGGTTTTCTGGCTTTAAAATAAATTGGACTCATGTTGATAAAAGATAGCATAACAGAAAGATAGACAGACAGTGAATGTTTGTGCCATAGAACTGGCTTCTTCCCGAAAGCAAAAATAAAAGTTTTCGAAATGACTTTTATAATATTTCCAGGAAAGCCAGAACCATTCAGAGATCAAAACCAGAAAATCTGAAAAAATAGAGATTTCTAGTCCAAATTGTAAAGCTTCTCAAGAATTGGGAGGAATGAAATTTGAACAAAACAGTTCACTCATATAGTATAAACATCTCTCATTGAGAAGCAGCATGATGCAATAAATAAAGCATCTGGTTTGGAACCAGGAGCACAGACTAAAGTCCCATCTCTCACATTTGTCCTGAGTGACCCTGGGCAAGTCATTTAATCTATCAATACTGTCAGGAACTCTCTAAGATTATAATTACAAAGGAAGAGCTGACCTGCTTTGGTGGAGGGTGTTCCCTATACCAATAAAATTAGATGTCTAATATTATTCCTTGTGCCTATAAAGATCTTTGATAATGTTTATTTATGTTTGTACAGACATTCTAAGAAAAAGAACAGATCCTGGAGAGTAGACAAGATTCTAAGAGAGATGTCTACAGGACTGGAATTTGGGGAAATTCTGATAAACAGTAATTCTTGCTACATGGGCAGCTAGAACAAGAAGATTTCTTTGTTTCACTGGTGATGCAGTCCCTGCCATCCATCTTCCATCTGATGAGAGAGACAGACAGACAAACAGAAAGACAGAGAGACAGAGACAGAAAGAGAGGCAGACAGACAGACAGAATGAGAGAGAGACAGAGAGAGATAGATGGAGATAGAGAGACAGAGACAGAGAGACAGAAACAAAGAGAGACTGAGGCAGATTGTGGCCTTTTTAGACATGCAGAAGGCTCCATTCTTTTGTGGGATAATACATTTGCATACCCGAGCTTCATCTCTGTGGAGGAAAAAAAAGAAATGGGAGGGTCTTGGTGCCCAAACAAGCCAGAAATGAACCAAAAACTAGACCCACGAACATGTACCAACTTTGTGGTGCCTGGGTTTCAGCTAGCTACCCACAGCTGCTCTCCAAGTATACCTTATTTCTTTCTGTCCAAAAAAATTATATCATTCATTCAATAATATTAATTAGCAGATATCCCTATGCTTTGGATACTGCAAATAACTTATTGTCACCAGAGTTTTGATATTCAAAATTAATCAGTGATTTTTCTGACTACAACTTTTGAAAAGCATTCAATATTTTCATGTGTAAAGGAAATAAATGTCATGTATAATACAATAACGTAAGCCTCTCAGTTTACTTTTATTTTATATGACTTTATTATATACCCTTCCTCTGAGGTCATTTGGTCATAAAATTTCATAGTAGGAAAAGTCTATGGACTTAAGGACATATAGTCCAACCCCCCCTTATTTTACAAAGAAGGAACCTGGAGCAAGTAAAGTCATACATTTAGTTATTGAAAAGGTCAAGATTCAGATTCAGAGCTCTTGATTCCCGGTTCATTCCTTTCCTAACACCATACAGGTTTGTATCACACAAACAAGTTCAAGCACTTTCTCCAGAACTGAGCTGGGTGGGTTAAACAATGTTGTAAAGGATAATAGAAAGTTAATATTATGCAATGGCATGGCATCATAGGACTTAGGCAGTCTGGTCCACTCCCATTTTATAGATGAGGAAACTGAGACCCAGAAAAGTTAAGTACCTAAGGGTCAGGGATGAAAGTTGCACCAAAGTCCTCTGCCTCCCTACTTTGTGTACTTCCTAGTATACCATGTTGCACTAAGTATACTTTTTAAAATTGTTTTCTACTACCAACTTCTACTAAAATACTACTCCAATATCTCAAGGCACAGACAGAGAGGTTTCTGAGTTTTGAAAAGTTATGCTCTATGAGAAATGATGAGCAGGGTTCTCCCAGAGAAAAGCTGGAAAACTTACATGAACTGATACAAAAATAAATGAGCAAAAAAGAACATTGTAAAAAGCAAAAGCAATGTTGTATGATGATCAAGTATGAATGACTTAGTTATCCTAAGCAATGCAATGATCCAAGACAATTCTGAAGGACTTATGATGAAAAATGATAACCATCTCCAGAGAAAGGCATCTGAATGCTGGTTAAAGCATACTTTTTTAAACTTTATTTTTCTTGGAGTTTTTTGGTCTTTTTCTCTGACAATATGACTAATATAGAAATGTTTTACATGACTGCACAGGTATACCCTATTTAAAATTAGTTACCTTCTCTATAGGGAAGAGAGAAGGTAAAGAAAGAATTTGGAACTCAACATTTTTTTAATGAATGTTAAAATTGTTTTCACATGCAATTAGGGGAAAAAATAAAATATTAAATAAATGCATTTTTAAAGGTTATGCCAACACAGCCCAAGTTCTGAAAAGGTCTATCAAGTTTCGAATGCTTTCAGGGGGATCCTAGTTACTGAATATCTGTCTCTTATGTAAGGCCAACCACATGAAACTCAGATAGACTGATTATAATTTCTTTTTCAGGCATAATAACATATAAAGACCATCTGCTAAGCTATGGGTTGGCATCTGTCAATGGAGTGAGTATTCATGAGATATCACAGATGCTTGAGGTACTAAAGTTTCTTGAGGTCTATCTGGTTCAGTAGTTTTAGGAAATATGATGGTTTTGCTCCATTTCAAATCAGTTCATGAATGGTGGGATGTTACAAATGTTTTGAGTGCTGGGTTGAAAGGACAAAAGTTGCTGGAGGATAATGGAACACAAGAAATGACAGTTTTCTTTCTACATTACGGACTGCTACCTGCTACAAAGACTAAGAAATAGGGAATCCTCAGCCAATACCTTGGCCCAACTGACCAAAGGAAAAATAAAGGAATTCAAGAAAAGTATTCAATATCTACCTCTAACCCAGGTCACACATTGGAATTTTGCTCATATGCAACCTAGAATTAGTTATGAGACTCAAAGATATAAATTACTACTCTGGTAGGGGTGGCATCACTTCTTTTCCAAATGGGCAATAAACCCAAAAGCAATGTTTTTTCCAGACATTAGAAAAGGCCTTCTTTGTCCAATGAATCAATCACCAAGCATTTATTAAGTTCCTACTATGCAAAGACAAAAGTAAAAACAATCCTCCCCTTCAGGGAATGAATTTGTGTTGTAGTCAACCTAGCAAAGATGGTTTAGGTTATCTGTCCATGAAAGTTCTTATCCAGAGTTGGGGGAAAAAACTGATAAGAGCATCTAACAAGGTTAGATAATATGAGATAATTAAGTATAGAAGGCTTAAAGATGATAGTAGAATCTTCAGGCTAAAACTCACTTAAAAAGAAGAAATTAAATTGAAGGTAGATAAAAATGTGGTGCTGACAGAATAATGGTATTAGTGCTGTGATCTTTGATATGTCTAATAATTCCAGTGGTTGAGGTGGAAAACCATCCCTACTTTCTCCTCCTGTGTGAATTCTGTTCTCTTATAGATCCACCCTATTGTTGGGTTCTTCCCAACATTAGAAGCCTTGCTCTATATCTTCTTATATTTTGTGGGCACTAGTACAAAAATTGAGGGCATTTCTCTAAGTCTTTTTACATTTTGTGGGTATCAGTGAAATATTCAGACTGTCCTATTAATTATTATTAATTGATCCTTAGTAATCTTTGATCTTGCCTCTTGATGGACCACCTTTTTTTCTTATGATACATTTTCTCAGTGGAGTCATTTATGCTCATTTTTAACCAAAACAATCATTGGACACATACTAGAGCCTACTTGTATCCTTCATGCATCTCTTTGTAACACTGATAGGGTGTCTCTGTAGCACACTACAGGAGCCTCATACTTTTCACTTGGGTGTCTAGACTTAATTCTCTGAACTGGTTTGCTTTTATCAACTTCTGTTCATACTGATAAGTCTAGGTTCTCACAGAGAGACCACCACTAAGTGGTTAGGGTTAACTCTCTTGAGGGGAAGTGTATTCTCTTTATCCATCACTCTAGTTCTCAAGTCCCTACCAGTATGCTTCTATTTACCCAACTCATTCACTCAAAATAATAGCATTTTTATATGTTAAACATAACCATGTACTTAAATAAGAGGCCTTATAGGATAGATTGTAGGCTTTAATGTCATTTAGGAATATCTGCACTACATGAAGCTACTTTTCTATTATCAATTTGTCTCTTGGTGCTCACTGTTCCCCAACTGGATAAATTCTTTTTTATATTTAAATCAACATAGAATTTACAAGCTCTTTCAATTTAACAATCACCTTTGAAATACTATTTAGAAAGTATCATCTCTTCATTTGAATGAAAGGTTCCTTCAAGTCAGACAAATGCAAAGTCAATCCAGTCAACTACAGAGCTGCACAAAACAACCTAACTGTGAACTCATGAGTATGCTCTATCGTCTGATCCAAAGACAGCTCATAGTAAACAGCTCAGGTCAACTCTCTGGTCAAGAAAAAGCTAAGTCTTCTTAAATAGCAAAGACTCTTATCTTTTCCTTTTATGACTTTTTATTCAACAAATGAGGAGCTAGCGGCCAATGTCTTAATGTCAGGTGACCACTCTTGCTGGTAGTCTTTTCAAATATTTACCACAATATAATCTTACCCCTGCTGGTTCTTTCCTTTTGGGAGAATGAGCGTTTCTATAGCAACTACTATGTGCTAAGTTCTACTAAATGCTTTTAAAAAAATTTTTTTCATTTAATCTTGAAAACAACTCTTTGAGATGGCTGTTATTATTGTACCTATTTTACAGTTAAGGAAACTGAGGCAAAGAGAGGTTAAGTAAGTAAGTGTATAAGTCAAGATTTGAACTTGTTTTCCTCTTGGCCTAACATTCTATTCATTGCACAATCTAGTTGCCTCTGTCAGGTTATTCAGTTTTTCTACCACACTGGCCTCAGACTCCTATACCACTTTGGTGGCTTAAATCCTCATGGATCTCTGTGAGTCACCTTTCACTAAAAATGTAAAGATTCATTCTGTTTCCCCAATGAATAAGAATTCATTTTAAAATCATGTATCACTCTTTAAATATTTATGATTTCTCACTTTTAAATTGCATTGCCTTTTCTCTTGAAATGGTTCCATGCAGATTTGCTAAGAGACCATGATAAACATCTTTAAAGTTTTCAACATGGTGCTTCATCTTATTTCTTTGAAACTGTTTCTTTATACTCATTTCTTCCAATTTTTAATAAACAAAAATTCTTTCTCTGCTCCATTTTAAACCATTAAAACAATTCACATAAAAATAAGGAATCATCCTACGTCTTTCACAAGATGATTTAAGTATTTATATCGAAACTATAGTTTTTCTGTCCCTAGATGCTCAAATCTCACCTGAACTGTTATCATTCATATAAATATTTTAGCAGTTTTTATTTTTCTTCCATTTTAACAACATTCTTTATTTATACAAACTATTATATTTCCCTCCCCCTTCCCTCATTTACCAACAAACTTGTACCTATAATTACTGGTACATTAATTAGTGTATTATTATTAATGAGTCAATGGTAGCAGACTATATTTTTACCTGTGATACTCCATAGACCAAAATAATTAAGAGTGACCAAGGGGAGAAGTGGGCAAGAATCTTTACTTCCATTTCTCAAGGTAGTTTTAATAGAGGGAGTGAATGTGGTTACTGTGGGAGCCCCCTCTAGTTGAACATAGATTTTGCTTGCCATGGGGACAAAGGTCTTCTAGGAGCTTCCAACCTTCAGAAATAACCACTTAAATTGAATACAAAAGAACTTAAGCAAATGGAAAGGGAGCCTAATAAAAGATGAAGGACTCAAAACCACTTTAGAAAAGAGGTTTACTAGAATTATATTCCTCAGCATTATTATGTTCTATTAACAGTTATTCTATCAAACTATCTTTAAAAGACAAGAGTCAATACTGTGGAATTGGAAGAAACCCTTCCATTTTTAAAATTAAGTTGGATTGAAGGTCACAAGTTAGCACAGCAAAGAACAGTCTGGAGAGAGTGACTGTGTAGTACCTGGAGGAAATGAATTTTGGAGCTTGTCAATTTTTAAATAAAAAAGCTTGTCCCTAAAAGGATAGGATACCTGTGACGTTCACTACAAAACTGAAAGTAAAGGGACTATGCATACAAAAGAGTCTGTTTCCAAACTTTGGTTCAGTAGGCAGAGGAAAGGGAAGAGAATTTCTAGGTGAAATACTTACTAATATAGTGAAGTGCAAACGTCAGACCACGTACGAAGTGCTAAGTAGGGTGGGGGAAATGGGCACCAAGCTCCAAACTCAGCAAGAGACTATGTGAAGGAAGCCTCAGGAAGAGAAAATTACAAACCAAAGAAAGCAGAACTTTGTTGAAAGTTACTTTCAAAGGGATGAGAGTTGCATTCTTTGCCTTGGACTTTTGGGGATAGTCCCCCAAATTCAGAGTGCTACTACTCTTTCAATGAGCTATAGTCAATCTATCACAGGCTACTCATGCTCAGAGTTCAGACCACCAATTTTCAGCTGCCTCTACAGCCCCTAAATAAGATAGTATGAAATTTACATCGTAAAACAGGAAGTTAAATATATGAATCTTCTATATTTTTCTCATAAAATTTTGATTACTCCTATAAATTAATCCCATCTTGTTAAAAGGTCACAATTTATGGATTGCATAAAATGAAATTGGAAAGATCTTATTCAGAAAAACTCTTGTTTGAGTATTATTCAAGAAGTATTCTCAGGTCCTCATATATAATAAGCATTCTTAGCAGTGGAAGAAAAGGCCATAGCATTCTCTGTCCAGCAGTACAGTGGCTCCAGGGGAGGCTGCAGTGTTGAAATCCAAGTTTCTTACCATCTGAGTCCATGTTCCCTCCGGGAACCTGAATTGTCAACCTCTTCTTCCTCATTCTGTTCCTCCTTTCCATTCTTTTATTATTCTCATCATTATTGTCCTGCCTGCTCTTGTCTTGCTCCTCAGAATCTGTTCTTTTTCCTTTATCCTTTTTTTTTCTCTGGAGCTTCCTTTTTACCTTTCTGTTCACAGCCGATATGTCTGGTGCTTCTTTCAAAGGGGGAAAGAAATCGTTGAAATGCTACCTCTTCCATGGCTGACAGTTTATCACCAGCACTGAGAGGTTTCCGTTTTCCTTTCATCACAAAGCTGTTTGCACAAGACGTGGTGTACAACAGCAACATGCTTGCAGCCTGGAAAATGGGAATGACACCTCAGAGAACACCTCCTTTATGATCCTGGAGAGGACCACCTTGGGAAGATTCAGGTCCTCTGACTGTTCCACCATGGCCACTTCACCCTACATCTCCCAGGGGAGCCACAGGCCTCAGAGACAGGGCAGTAGTCGCATGTCCTACCTGGCCTTCCCTTCATACACCTGCCTCCTCTCCCTCTTAGCAACTTTTACTAAACTAACACTATTTTCCTACTTCTTTCAGACATGTGTTTGTATAACTAGACGTAGAGGTAGGGGTAGAGATAGAATCATTCTGATGCTTGAAAGAAGTAGGCAAAGTATAAAATATATGTGTATGTATCAACAGCAAGCTCTTGTGTCCTTTAACAGTTGATGTATTATATATTCCTTTACACAAAAACACTTTTTCTGCCTTTTTAAAGCACTAACTATTTCTATATAAAAATAATTTAAAAGAACAACCACTCCCATGGCCCTTTGACTCATCTGCAATTTTTAATTGTCCAGAGATTGTGATGTTACAACACTTAGATATAGTATCAATGGAAGAACATTTCTGCTTTTTTAAAGGGATTGAGGAGTGGGGGCGGAGATTGAACCAGACAGCTGCTTGGGATCATCAAGAGTATTGCAGACCTATCCAAATTCCATCCATTCCCATTCCCTTTCTTTGATTCAATTCTGGGTCTGACTCATCATCCATTTGCAAAGATATGCCCTGCAGTTCAATGGACTGGCCAGTCAACTGAAAGGGATAACCTGGGCAATAGGTATTTTTATCTGTCTATTTGTTGGATCTGTAATCAGGTTGATAACATTTGAGTAATCACTAATCCCATAGAAGCAACTCAGTGATGTTCTTAGGATTGATTTAATCAAGACAATATCACTCAGAATCAGAACCATCGAGACCATCTTAACATCCGTCAAAAAGCTCTCTTCTATTCCAGCTTTGCTCAGGACATCTCCCATGATAGTGCTGAATATTATTCCTAAGTATACATCTTCCTATGTTATGCCTTGCACTATGTTAATAATCAGAGAGTCTGTGAACAAAGTTATTTTGATGGTTACATTTAGCAAGGAATATTGTATGATTTTTAATATATACATGAGTGATTCTGGAGAGCCTTTAAGGCTTTCTTTTGTTCTATACTGTCAAATGCATAACTTAATCCAATAAATACAATAAAATCTTGAATTCTCCATCACATTAAGACTATAGAGATGTAGAATAGCACCAAAAATATAAAACAACAATAACAAATACTAGCATTTATATAGAACATTAAGTTTGGCAAATCATTTTACAAGCATAATCTCATTTTATACTCACTACAACCAAGGGAGGTAGGTGCTATTACTTTTAAAGACTTAATTAAAAGATCATTGCTTCCTTTGGGGCAGCATGTTGTCATGGAAAGAACACTGAAGTTAGAGTCATGTGGACCTAGATTGAAATTCTAGTTCTACTAATTACTCCCAGCTCTCTCTGGTCTCAGTCTACTTGTCTGTAAAGTGAGGGGGTTGGATTAGATGGTCTCTAATGTCCCTCCCAGTTATAGATATCTGATCCTAATTCATATTTTAGTTAAGGATACCCTCAATGAAAACTTTCTGTAACATTATTTTTTCTTCTACAATTTATGGTCTGCTCACAATATTTCAGCATCCTTCTCTGTAATGTTTTAGAGAATTAGAAAGTTGAGAGAATAGTCTTTCCTTAAGAATCTGACATAAAATTATTCTGCTTTGAACTTATTTATCACAAGGTAAATGTCTCACTAGTAAAGTTATCATAGAACACAGACTGACAATGAGGCCCTGACCTCTCTCTTGTGGGGAAGATGTATTAGATTGATTGTATAAATCCAGAGAGAGGAACTAGGCCCCGGATATGTAAGTTACAGTTAGAGAATTTCAGATTAACATTAAGACTCTTTTTAATAAAAACTACTTAAAAGTAGAATCAATTACCTAGTTTCCAGTTATTCAAGTGTTCAGACAGGTTATAAGACATGATACCATATAACATCTGTGGGCTTACCCAGACTAGATCCAACCTTGGAAGAAACTCCATAAATCATGTTCATTGGGCTCCTTTGATCCTAACCAGTGTTTCCACTGAAAACCTTAGAAGATAGATTGAATATGATTCACATCCAAGTATCCATACATAGAGACAAAGGGATATCCAACTCTTATGGAAGCATTCAAGGCAACAAAGGATATTAGATAGAGATAAACATGTTACTCCATGGAAAATGTAGAATGCACACAAAGCAATTACAATAGTACATAAACAATAAAATTATCCTCCCTCTCTGGGAAGTTCTACCCTCCCTCCAGAGTCCTATATAGTCCCTAAGACTCATATCATGATACACATTCAGCCTCAATATAGAAAGAAAATAAACTTAAGATTTTCCAGAGAAGAAACAATCTGACACCCTTTGCTCTTACCAGCAATGTACACTGACCTCCAGGTTTATGGTACTAACCTAAAGGCTTTCCTCAAGAAGGAAACAAGCTTAGGATTGTGAGAAGCAATCATCCTTCTACTGGACGTATTACTTTTTCACCTCTAGTATAACACATGGTCTTCTCTGCAGAAGAGGAGTGTTGCCCAGGATCACTCCTGCTTCTTATTCTAGAAGACCAGGTACTTGAAATCTCCAGGAATTTTTCTTCATCCAGAAAATCCCTCTCTTTTACATAAGAAACTGAGGTTGCTGGAAAAAAGGGTAGAAGGAAGGGAGGGGTGGAGGGAGGGAGGGAGGAAGATCATCTTCATCCTTCATTGCTGAAGATCATACCATCAGAGAAATGATGATGTGACTTGCAGTTGACTCTGTTTTGAGTGAGGAAGGGCTGTGTAGGTCACCAGCCTCACTTCTCCTCCAGAGTCATCTGAATCCAGCGACCTGATATTCCTCAGGATGACTGGAAATGGCCCAGGATGCACTGAGAGACCTTGGATCCCTTAGGTCAAGGTCTTTGCAGGTACTCACTTAAGGTGAGGGAACACCCATCTATTGAATAGGCCTGTTTAAGAAGTCACTAGGGCATGGCCCCTTTAATGAGGTCAAGAAAAAGAAAGACATCAGGTTGGGTGGGAAACAGCAACAGTTACTGTTGATAATCACTCTAAAGCAAGGAGGGTCCAGGAGCCCTTGGCAGGGGTCCATTGGGGTCCCAATTTCAGAGTGCAGTAGGTTTAGGGTTTTGTGAGAAGACAGGAGACAGGACAGGACAGGGGAAGGGAAGGGAAGGGGAAGGGAGGGGAGGGGAGGGGATGGGTCAATAAAACCCAAGTCAACCGGGCAACTTTTGGCCATCCAAATTCTCTTTCCTTTGGAGAGGACAAGGAAGCAGAGGGAGAGGTAGACAGGAGAAGGAACGAAGGAAGGAAGGGAGGAAGGGAGGGAGCGAAGGAGGAAGGGAGGAAGGATAGAAATAAGAATTTATTAAGCATTAATATGTGTCAGGCACCATGGCAAGCACTTTCCAAATATTATCTCAGTTGATCCTCACAACAGCCCTAAGATGTTATAACTGTTACTGTTATTTCCATTTTACATGTGAGAAGCTGAGGCAGACAAAGATTAAGTGACTTGTCCAAGGTTACACAACTAGTATCTGAGATCAGATGTGAATTCTGGCATTCCTGACTCCAGGACCAGCACTCTATCCCCTACATGCCTCTCCTATTACTGGCTCTTGTATGTTTAATGTCCTGGGGCTATGTGATTGGAAGCACATACAATTATAATGTGTCTCTCCTATCCCCTCTCCAAGGCTGGGCACATGAGTTAGATGTCTAGGAACTCCAGATCGAGTCTCTCTTCCTATTTTGCCCTTGCCTCTCTGATTTTTCCTGTTGACCAGAGGTACCACCTCTGGTAGGTATAGAGGAAGGAGAAAGGAATTGAGGATCAAGGGAACACTGTGACAACATACGGACCTCCCCTCTTATCAGCAACAAAGACCTGTCTTGAATCTCTGACCTATGCCTAGCTCTCTCTGGGTTTCTTCAAAAAAATTAAAGGAATCAACTTTGCATTGTTATTTTATAGGCCCAGCATAAAGAGCCTAAAATCCTTCCCTCACAGTACAAGTCAATAAATTCATTCTTTTTTTGGTTCACAAACCTCCAACCCAATCATTTCATCCCAAAGTCAGACAAAGGGAGATGCTACTATCCTTGATGGGGATGCCAATGATCATGTTCGATACAGTTCACAGGGAAGTGTAAATGGAGTCCCAAACCATGTATGTGATCATCAAGTTGATAAGACAAACACTACACATATAATAGAAGTGATTCCTTCTTGAATTTGATGAGATATGACATAGATGACCTCCAAAGTTCTTTCCACCTTTATGATTGTATGATAACAAAGAAAGAAATGAACATGAAGCACCTGCTGTGTGACAGGCACTGTGATTACAAATATTATCTCATTTGATCCACGCCATAATCCTGGGAGGTAGATGAGGAAACTGAGGCATACAGAGGTTAAATGACTTTCCCACAGTCAAAAAACTAGCAAATGTCTAAGGCCAGATGTGAACTTAGGTTTCCTGATTCCAGAAGCAGCATTCTATTTACTTCACTACTACCTGCCCCTGTCATATATAGTTCACATGTACATGTAAACATATGTACATATATAATATACACACATAATATAAATTATGTATGTGATAAAAACAAACTTCTTTAGCTGTGTTGGGAGAAAGAGCAAGGACAAGAAAAGGAAGGCATTTCTACTTAGATTGAATGCAAAGATGACAGGAGGACTGCAGAACTAGTCACTCTACTGCTCTTATTTTCTGTATCCAGGAAAACAAAAGTGGATTAGAGTAAACTGAAACCCAAATATGCAAAGTAAGTTAAATTTCCTGTCCTTCACTAACCACATCCCAAAATATTATGAACCATTGTCAGTGATGAGGTCATGACAAACCAGAGAATTATCATGAGGTTAGTAATCAGTCAACAACTATTTGTCAAACACTTACAATTTACCAAGCATTGTGTTAAATGCTGAGGCAAAAAAAGGCAAAAACATTGTTCCTACTCTCCTGGAAGTCATATTCTGATGAGAGAAGCTAGAAGGCATGTAAACAAGTAAATATCTAAGTAGACAAAATTATAGAAAATTGATATATAGACATAGATTCAAATAAGAAGAATTAGCAATGAGTGAGTTTTGTCAGATGAAGGCAGCTAGGTGGCTCAGTGGAGAGAATGCTAAGCCTGGAGTCAGGAAGACTCGTCTTCCTGAGTTCAAATCTGGCCCCCAACTCTTGCCAACTGTGTGACCTCGGGCAAATCATTTAATCCTATTTAACTCCATTTCCTTATCTGCAAAATGATCTGGTAAAGGAAATGTGAAACCACTCTAGTATATTTGCCAAGAAAATCCCAAATAGGGTCACAAAGATTCACTCAGATGGGACTAAGAAGCAATTGAATAATAACATATGTTGAATGAGTGAAAGTAGGGAATCAAGATGACACAAGTACAGAAGTTTGGAAAGGAAGAGACTCAGAGGGAATGGAAAGGAACAAATTCTAGTTTGGACATTCCGAATGCTTATGGTGCATTCAGTTCAAGATGTCCAAAACACGGTGATATAGGGACTGTAGCTTAGGGGGAAAACTAAAGCTGGCTTTTTATAATTTGGGATAATCTACATCATCATGAAAGTTGGTGAGATCATGAAATTAAATACTATAAAGGGAAATGAAGCAGGCCCAATTTAAGGTACCTAAGAGGCTATGGAAGGTCAACTCATGTATGACCAGAAATTCCTTCTCGACCATACCCAACAATAGCATTCATTTGAAACCTTATCTCCAGAAGCAACCCATTCCATTTAGTTAGCTATCACTTTTAGGAAGATTTTCTTTACAATCAGCTCACATCTGCTTCTCTTCACTTCCCATTTGTAGTTCTGCCTTCTGGAGTCAAGCAAGGCAAGTCCAATCTGTCTTCCATATGATGATCCTTCAAATACTTAAGATATATCACAGTGCCATTGTCCTAGTTTCTGCATGCTATGAATTGAGACTCACCTATTTCTTGGATGACATGGTCCCAAGGTTCATCACCACCTAATTACTCCCTTCTGAATGCTCTTCAGCTTGTTAGTATCCTTGAAATGTGATGCCCAGAACAGAGCAGAATATTCCCGATGTGGCCTGAACAGAGGAAAATGAAGTGGGTGGTTACTGTTACTCATGCCCTAGATAAAATGCCTTTCTGAGCAACTAAAGGTCACTTTTGCTATTTTATTGTTATCTCAACTATTGAGTCAAATTAAGCTTGCAATCAAAACTTCTAGGTCTTTTTCTTACAGTCTGTTACTATTAATCCATATCTCTCCGACTTGTACTTGTGAATTTGAATTATTTATATTTATCTCTATTAAGTTTAATCTTATGGAATTCAGTCAATAGTATGAATGGCTAGAGTTTAGTCTGTCCACATCCTTTTAATCCTAACTCCATTGTATAACCTGTTAGCTATCCCATCAGGGTTAGACTTTGCACTATTAAATAATTTGATAAGCCTTCCATCTATAAATTCATCCAAATTATTGATTAAAATGTTGGACAGAACAGAGCCTAAGAATACTCCAGATGACACTTTATTAGTGAGTGATCTCTCTTCAAGTTGAGATCAAGCCATTAATACCTACTTTTCGGATAGTGTTTGAAACACTTTAAATCCTATTATCCAAAAATGCAGGGTGAATATTATCCTTTCTCTTTCTTTCATATGAATTCTAAAATAAAGCTGTTACTTCCTACTTAGATTCTCATCATTTCTCCTTCAGCACTCAGTTTTTTTTTCTTTTCAGCTAACAAATCAAGAATTAAACATGTTCAAAATTGGAATGGTGTGACCTAGAGACAATAGGCTTTCTATTCCAAGAATTTTCAAGGTCAAGGCTTAATGACTTCCTGTTGGAGATTTTTAGAAGTAGTTTATTCAGGGTAGAGGATAGTCTAGATGAGCTCTAAAGATGTTCCAATCCAATGAAAACCGGGCAGAGAATTTGAATTTTATTTTCTATTGTCTTTAAAATACAGAAAAACCATTTAATAAAAGTCATTGTCAATTGCAATGCAGAATTAAATGTCAAATTAGAATAGAGAAAGAAAAGGTTAAAATATTTTTTATAAACTGGACATAGACCCTAATAATATCTTTGGCAGAGGTGGGGACTGATGGTCATATACAGTCTTGTAGTGCCTATGAAATGGACAATGGAGACAGAAATAAGTGGGGCATAGTGGTAAAAATACCATACTGAACAGAACTTAACAGGAAGAGGGACACGTGAAAATTTGTGATGGAAGATTTTAAGTAAAAAATCTGATGTCATAGTCAGCTGGGGGGAAAAAAGGCCAAGAGACTAATGTAAGTGAAAACAACTGTGCAGGGAGGAGGAGGCAGAGCCAAGATGGTGGAATAGAAGCAAAGAATTTCTATAGACCTTCCCCCAAACCCTCAAAAAACCTGTAAAAAATGACTCTAAACAAATTCTAGAGCAGCAGAAGCCACAATACGACAGAGGGAAGCAAATTTTCAGACTAAGACAATCTGGAAGGTTGATGGGAAGGATTTCTCACACTGGGCTGGGAGCACAGTGCAGTTTGGTGTGGGTCAGCCAGCATGGACCTTAGCGTACTGAATCACTGGCAGCTGCTCTGGATTCCAGACTTCTCAACCCACAAATGCTAAAGACAGCTTCAAAGGTCAGTGGGAAGGGTCTCTCAATTGGCTAAGAGGTGAGCAGTGGTCAAACTCTAGCCCTGGGCCCAAGACCCAGGCCGGCCCTAGCCCCAGGGCAGCTGCAGCCAATGTTGAAACAGAGGCTGCTTCTGGAGCCCTTCACTTAACAAAGCTTGAAAGTCAAACACTTGACTGGGAAAATGAGCAAATGAGGTGTAAAAAAACAGACTAGAGATTTTTACTTTTTCAGTGAAGAGGTATTTTCTTATGTCATTGGTGACAAGGAAGATCAAAACATACAGCCAGAAAGAAGACAACAAAGTCAAATCTCCTGCATCCAAAGCCTCTAAGAAAAATAAAAATTGGCCTCAGGTCATGGAAGACCTCAAAAATGATTTTGAAAATCAAGTAAGAGAAGAAGAAGAAAAGCTGGGGAGAGAAATGGGAGTGATGCAAGAAAATAATGAAAAAGTAAGTCAACAGCTTGTTAAAGGGAACCAAAAAAAAATGCTGAAGAAAATAACACCTTTAAAATTAGACTAACCCAAAATTAGACTAACCCAAATAGCAAAAAACCAATGAGGAGAAGAATTCCTTAACAAGCAGAATGGGACAAATGGAAAAAGAGGTCCAAAAGCTCACTGAAGAAAATAATTTTTTTAAAAAATTAGAATGGAGTAAATGGAAACTGACTTTATGAGAAAATAAGAAATTATAAAACAAAACAAAAGAATGAAAAAATAGAAGACAATGTGAAGTTATTTCACTGGAAAAACAATTGACTTGGAAAACTGATCTAGAAGAGATAATTTAAAAATTATTGGACTACCTGAAAGCCATGATCAAAAAAAGAGCCTAGACATCATCTTTCAAGAAATTGTCAAGGAAAACTTCCCTGATATTCTAGAACCACTCCTGAAAGATATCCAAAAATAAAAACTAGGAATATTGTAGCCAAATTCCAGAGTTCCCAGATCAAGGAGAAACTATTTCAAGAATACAGAAAGAAACAATTCAAGTACTCTGGAAACACAATCAGAATAGCCAAAGGATTGAGCAGCTTCTACACTAAGGGATGAAAGGGCTTAGAATACGATATTCTAGAGGTCAAAGGAGATAAGATTAAAACCAAGATTCACATAACCAGCAAAACTAAGCATCATACTTCAAGGGGAAAAAATTGAACTTCAGTGAAATAGAGGACTTCCAAGAATTCTTGTTGAAAAGACCAGAGATGAATAGAAAATTTGACTTTCAGATATAAGAATCAAGATAAGCTTGAAAAGGTAAACAGGAAAGAGAAATCATAAGGAATAATTAAAGTTGAACTGTTTACATCCCTACATGAAAAGATATTTGTAACTCATGAGACATTTCTCAGTACACACACACACACACACATATATATATATATATTATATATCAGAGAGAGAGAGAGGGCACAGGGTGAGCTGAATATGAAGGGATAATATCTAAAAGAGAAAATTAAGGGTTGAAAGGAATAAACTAGGAGAAAGAGAAAGGAAGAAGTGGAATATAGTACATCATCTCACATAAAAGAGGCAAGAAAAAGTTTTTACAATGGAGGGGAAGAAAGGAAAGGTGAAAAGGAATAAGTGAGCCTTCCTTTCACTGGATATGGCTTTAGAAGGGAATGACATACATATTCAATTGGATATGGAAGTTTATCTTACTTTACAGGAAAGCAGTGGGAGAAGGGGATAAGAGAGGGGGGATAATAGAAGTCACAGCAGATTGGGGGAAGGAGTAATCAGAAGCAAATACTTTGGTAAGAGGGAAAGGTTAAAGGAGATAACTGAATAAATGTAGGGTAGGACAGGATAGAGGGAAATATAGTTAGTCTTTCACAGCATGACTCTTCTAGAAGTGTTTTGCATGGCTATATATATATATATATATATAAAACCTTTATTGAAATGTTTGCCTTCTCAGTGAGGGTGGGTGGGGAGGAGGGAAGAGAGACAATGTGGAATTCAAAGCTTTAAAAATTAATGTTAAAGGTTGCTTTTACATGCAACTAGGAAATAAGATATATAGTCAGTGGGATATAAAAATCTATCTTACCCTACAGGAAAATAGAAGGGAAGGAGAAGGAGGGGGTAGGGTGATAGAAGCAAAGGCAAATTGGAGGAAAGGGAAATAAAACACATGGTGTCCTGGGATGGCAGTAGAAGGGAGATGGGGAGAAAATTTGAAATTCAAAATTTTGTGGAAGTGAATATTGAAAACTGAAAATAAATAAATTTATATGAAAAAAGAAAGAAAAAAACAACTGTGCTTAGAAGGGAATATTTCATACTTTAATACCTGAGCTGGCACTGGAAGCAATAGTTGCTCAGATGATTATATTAAACAAGCTAAACAAACGAAACCATGAGAAAATGTAACTTTTGTGTTTTACACATTTGACTTTTTAAAGAAAAAATTCCTTATTGCACCAGAGAAGAGAAATACTAAGCTCATTAGATGGATCTTAAGGTGGAGAGCACCAGGGCTAGGGTGGCATAGCCACATTTTTGCACATTGGATATATACCATGAATTACAAAGGATCTATGTGTGTTTGCTTATAAGCTAAAAATAGATGATCACTCTGTTTTGAGAAAACATCCTTGATAAAGTTGTGGTTAGCCTAATCCCTTTTTCTTTCCCTATGTAAAAATAAAAGGTCAGGGTTGGATTATCACAAAAATAATTTGAGTACTGGGTTTTGTGGACAAATAGGAAATGTTTGAGAAGAGTAAAGGGAAGAGAAAGAGCAAAGCAGCGTACTAAAGCATGCAAAACTCTGCTTGATGTCTGGGCATCAGTGGATTAGTTTGCAGGAAGTAAGACTCCCATCTAACCACTAAAATTTCATTATAGGATTAATGATTCTCTAAGATATTTTTATCTTTTGTGTCAAGAAAGCAGGTTATCTGTCAGTCTTGTACCACTGGAGCTGGCCTAACTCTTCCCTAATACTGCCAACCTCATGCAAGTTACTCTAGCTTTTCCTTAAAAGCTATTAGAAGTTCCTTCAAGATTTGATTGATTCAGGGAACTAAGACTCAGACATTGGTTGGGGCTTCCTGTTTACTGCAGGCATCATGGACTGCAATATGGACCCATGGCCTTCCAAACTTGCAGATATAATTGGCAAACACCACGTGAATCAGTACATCTTATCCTGCTGACCACCATGTTTCTTTATAGACATAAGGGAGGTCTTGTCTACCTGAACTAAGTGATGACTCCTTGTTGAGTATCCATTCTATTATATAACTAAGTCAACCTCTTTCTGTTAAATGATAGCTACACAATGAATGTATTATTTGGTTCCAGTTCTTAAACAAGCAACAGAATAGTCTAAATATCAGTCCTAGCACAAAGCACCAAATTGGTTTTAAAAAAAAAGATTCTTTTTTGTCAAGGAGAATGAACTTTGAACTCAAGCACAAATATAAAGCAAAAATGCCTACCATCAGGTTGACTCTCAAGTTAATTATAAGTAAAAGGAAAGTTAAAAATGCAAGTAGTTATCCTTGATGAACTCAAGTCCCCTCTTTTAGATATCCTCCGATACAGAAAGGAGGAGCAGGTGAGATTACTGAGCCACTGTCAGTGTTATTTGAATGATCCTGGAAATAAAAAGAGAACAGGGATATATTAGCATAAATATGACATTTTGAGGAGGCACTTATAATGTTAATATGGGACTGACATTTTTGTCTCTTGTTGGGTAAGTGAGCAAGTTTTGCAGAGTTTTCAAGATCTTATTTTAATAGTATGAAAACAGGAAGAATACTTTGGAGACATGCCATACAAGGTCATTGCTCTGTGTTCATGCTGCCAGAACATTTTATATCAAAACTTTGTAATATAACATGCCACTTTCTTGACTTCTATGACACTTTTCTTGGGGCTCTCTTAACTACTTACCTCTCCTTGCATTGCCTATTTAAAAAAAATGATGTATAATTGCTGAGTATCCACTCTGTAATATAGCTAACTCTCCTTATGATGGCTTGTAGATGCTTTCTATGAATATATTATTTTGTTCCAATTATGAACCAAAAGTATCAGACAGTCCTGAATCAGACCTAGTCTAAATATTAGGTTATAAAAGGAAACAAACTAATGAAGGAAGGGAAGAAAGAAGAAAAGAAGGAAGGAAACAAAAAAAGAAGGAAGGAAGGAAGGAAAAAGAAAAAAAGGTTCTTTTCTACACCAGGTAAAATGACTTTTGTATTACTAATGACAGAACAAAAAATGATTACCATAGAGCTGATACCCAAAATAAGTTAGAATAAGTAAAAATGAGACAAAGAGCACCCCTTTGTCCTTGATGAATTCAAGTCACTCAGCCTAAGTAAACAACCCATCAAATCCATTCTCTTTTGTTGGATCACAATCTGTTAAATATGGGTGGTCTCCAAATCCTATGCCCTCTTCTTTCTTATTTTTCTGCTTACTCACTCACAGTGACCTCAGTGGCTCACAGGGTTTGAATTATAATCTCTACGGAGATGTCTACCACACCTATTCTGATTCTTTCCTCTGAAATTTAGCTGTATATTACCAAATACATTCTAAGTGTCATTTCTGGATGGTTCATTAAAGAAAAGTCCTAACCGGAATTCAAATTTCCTGCCAAAATCTATCCTTCCTCAAAACTTCATTATTTTATTCCAAAGTATCACTATCCATCATAGTCATCTCTTCCCTATCCATCATTGCATATATTCAAGTCCCTTCCAAATTTTGCTAATTGAACCTCTATAATATTTCTCATATGCATTCCCTTCTCTCTACGCACACAGTGATGACGCTGCTTCAGGCTCTCACCTGATGTCACCTAGATTATTTCAGTGGTCTCCACACTAGTTTTCTAGCTTCTGATCTCTACACCTCTAATCTATCCCTCCAGTTCTATTCCATTCAATCCAATTCAATTCAGCAAATATTTATCAAGTACTTATGTACATGACAACTTGTTAGATGCCAACAGAAAGATAGTTAGATACTAAGAGAAAGGTAAAACATTCCCTGCCCTCAAGGAATTCACATTCCTTCAGTGAGATAGGGAACACAAACTGCACAAAAAAAATAAGTATATAAAAAGTAATAAGATGTTTTATTTTTGTTGAGGGTGGGGAGTATCCATTTAAAGCTAGAGATATAAGAAAAGAAATTGGGCAGAATTCTGGTTGTATTTTAGCTGAGCCTAGATGGGAGCTAGGAATCCCAGAGGTGGAGATGAGAAGGGAGATCATTTTAGTCGATGGGGAAAGCCTATTCAAAGGCATTGAAGTAAAATATGGAACGTCATACTTGAGGAACTTTGTGGTGACTGGTTTAAATGGAGTGTCAAGTATATGAATGTAATATAAAATCAGGCTAGAAAATAGGGCAGGGTCAGACTGTGAAGGAGTTGAAATGCCAAATAAAAGAGTTTGTATTGTATCTTTGAAGCCACAGAAAAGCAATGTAGTCAGATCTGTGCTTTAGGAATATCACTTTGCCAACTGTGTGGTACATATTTGTTGGAGAGAAGAAAAATTCATAGCATGGAGAATATTAGAATTAGAACTCCTTAAGGATGGGAATCATTTTTTTTACACTTTTTTGTGTGCCTAATACTTAGCACAGAGTCTGAAATATATTTAAGCACTTAATAAATTCTTGTTGATTGGATTGTTGACTGATGATTAGGAGATTATTATAATAGACCAAATGAAAGTGAAGCCAAGAATGAAGGTGATGGCCAAGTGATGAGAGAGAGAGAGAGAGAGAGAGAGAATGGAAATTGGCTGGATTTGTTTCCAGACTGAATACAAGGGATGAGAAAGATTAAATACTCAAAATGACTCTGAGTTTGTAAACCTGTGTTATGATCTTAAGTTGAAATGCAGATTTTAGGAATAGAGTTGAGTTGATGAGATGGCTAATGAGCTCAATTTTCATCATATTAAATTTGTAATACCTCTGGAATATTAAGGTACAGATGCCTGGAGTACAGCTGGTGATGAGGATATACATTTGATAGTCTTCTGCATAGAGCTGATAGGTGAACCTATGGGACCTGGTGACATCAACAAGAAAAATAATGTTTAAAATAAAGAGAAGATAGACCATAAGAGAATCTGGGAGGAAGACAGTGACTACACAATAGGGACAATATATGTGTGATAATTTGGCAAAACAGACTTGTAAGGAGCAATCAGACTGATAGGAGAGAAACCAAAAGAGAACGTCATAAAAACCCAGTATAAAGGATGAGGATTGAAAAATAATATCAGTAATAAGGGACTGGTTGAGATTAGATAATGAAATTATAGCAGAAACAAATAGCAGGTT
Organism: Potorous gilbertii; assembly: GCA_028658325.1. Lineage (NCBI taxonomy): Eukaryota > Metazoa > Chordata > Mammalia > Diprotodontia > Potoroidae > Potorous > Potorous gilbertii. Next base: position 610,119,892 of record CM053769.1, on the reverse strand, counting down.
TTATAACTTTTTTAACTCCATTGAACATCTTAAGAATGGAAACAAAGAAGGTAGATGATGGCAACTGAGGCCTGGGGTTTGGAAAGGAATAGGTGTTGATAAGAAAATATGGCAAAGAATTCAACAACAGAAGGCTGAGCGTAGGCTGAACTGGTTGATGTAGGATGACTGTAGAATCAAGAATTTAAGGGGAAGAAAAAGGCAAGAGCCGTGGTATGATAGATTAAGAAAATAAAGAAAGGTGGAATAATTGAAATTCATAATGAGGGCAAAGAGTAAGTTTCAAAAAGAGGCAGAGAGGACAAGAAGTTGTACTTTGAGATCTGGTTCATGAAATTAAACAACCAGGGTGATGACTACTACTGCTACACAATTGCCATTCTCTGCCTCATTTCTTACCTAGTCTTAATCACTGAATAGGTGTTGCCTCACCCATACTTAGACCTGTTAAAGAACTAAGTTTAATAAGGCCAAGGTTTCCTATTGCATCCTGGGTCATCTCTAGTTATCCTGATCTATATCTAACTACTGGACCCAAGTGACTGCAGAGGAGAAAGTGAGGCCAGTGACTTTCCACAGCCCTCCCTCACTTAAATTCAATTCATTTGCATATCATGACATCACCTCCCTGATACCATGATCCTCTTTCAGAATGAATAAAACAACAACAAAACACAATTAGTATAATTCCATGTGTAATTCTGAAAATGTGTTTGAACACATCATAAAGAAATTTGAAATTAATTCTATTGTCTTTTTCTTCTCTTCATCCATTAGGATTTTCTAGGTGCTTTTTAGTGATGCATGGTTTTGTATAATGGTCTTTTGGGGTGAAGAGAGACTAGAAAACTGCCCCTTTTTTATTTGTCATGGGAGAAGCAGAATGTTACTTACTCTTTTATCATGAAAGGCCTAGCTTAAAGTCCTTCTCATTGTGTCTCACTATGTTACTCTTCTGAATCTTCTTCCAGGATACTGGCTAGCAAGTGATTGTAAGTACACCAACATCAGGATTGATAGTATTTCCAAAGAACCTCTAGCAAAGTAACATCTGCCAACATCCTGCTAGGGAGCTGACTGGTACCTGACTTACAAGATAGGTTACCATTTACTACAGTGCCAGTCCTACCTCCAGACTCTTTTTTTTAAAACTAAGCTGTAATATTATTAGAAAATGACATTACTCTCGATATTAGGAATTACTTTGCTACAGGCTTTCTCCTTCCACTGTTCTCTTACTCCATACCCTTTTACCTGCTCTACCTTCATGATCAAGCTAAACCAAACTTTGAGACAAATTCCAGTCTCAGTCCTCAGATTCAGTATTGAGGCTCATTCTTGATTCTGGTGCCCTGAGCCTATTGTATAGGCCCTTTTTTGATCCTGCTTCCTAGCCTGGGTTTCTGATAGCTGGTATGCTACTTAGCATCTTATACTCAAAAGCCTAATTCAGAAACTGCGATCTAATCATTTCCCCCTACATTTAGCATCAAATGCTTACTAAATGTATGATTATTTAGTTAGCATTGTCATTGCACAACTAAAAGGTGAAAATAGAGACCAACATATAAATTACACATCTATCATTCTATAATTCTGTGAACTCAGACTTTTACAAACTTATTTAACCAGCTATAAACTCTATTGGGGGGTGGGGGAGAGAGACAATTGTGATATAGCTGATGACTTGGACTTAACTCCTGCCTCTTATATGAACAGGCTGTGTAATTTGGGGCAAATTCCTGAGAAGGCTATGCTCACATCCCTACAATTTAGAAAGCCTAGGATCCAGAACATTTTGACTATGTTCCTATTGAATTTCAAAATAAAATTTATTTAAAATTGCTGAATATGGCTAAATAATATTTCTGAAAAGATCTGGTGTGAGAAAGTAGGCCTTTTTCTCTTCTTTTTCTCTTTTATTTTGTTTGTTTTTTAAAAAAGGTAAAATCTACTTCATAAGAAAATTAGACTTTGGGAGCTCAGAAGTTACCTACTCAAACATCTTTATTTGACAAATGAAGAACCTGAGCTCTGGAAATTGTATCTGTCTTGCCTAAGGTTGTACTAATAATACATAATCAAAGTACCCTTCTCACTACATTATGCTGTTTTCATATTTGAGGAGACAGATGAAATAACATGTTTAAGAGGAGAATCTGCATATGTACAAAGATGCTTATAGAATATCTTTTCTGGTGACAATGAGCTGAAAAGTAAGGCATACCCATTGATTGGGAGGTGACTGAATAAAGTGTGGCATGTGGATGTAATGGAATGCTATTGTGCTATCAGAAATGATGAAAGGTATAGTTTTAGAGAAACCTGAGCAGACTTGTATGAACTGATATGCAATGAAGTGAGCAGACCCAAGAAAATAATTTATTCAATTACAGCAACATTGTAAAGACACATGGCTTTGAAACACTCAAGAACTCTGACCAATGAAATGTCTAAACATGCTTTCAGAGTAGAGGTGGGGTAGGGAATGAAATATGTTGCCTGATAGAGAGTTAGTGGATTCAAGAGAATTAGGGGAGAATGAGACATATTTTTGGATTTGGCAAATATGTGAATTTGTTTTGCTTGACTATGCATTTTGTTACTAGAGTTTTCTTTTGCTTTTCACTTGGGAAGGGAAGGTAGGAAGGATAAAAATAGAATTTATTAAGTTTTAAATTTAAATTAAATTAAAAATAACAAAGCAGAGTCAGCCCTTCTAATAGAAAATCAAGTGTTTAAAAGGTGTAACTTAGGGGACTCAACTTGTTCTAAAATATTTATCTCTAAAAATATCTTCCACTGCAGATTGACATTTTCCTCCTTTCATGCTTAGTTTGAGATGCCCACCATGTTAGTCATTAATTTGGAATATTTAACAAAAGCAGAGTCCTCCTCTTCACAATGTCTTATAAAATATACTTTACATAGAGAGAGTAGGAGGATTCTCAGCCTCTCTTTTGCATCTCTTCCTATAATACTTTGGCTTGAATTATATTACCTGATTAACTGTCAAATGGAAGTCCTAGTGGATAAGATCTGACAAGAAACTTTCAAGGGGGAAAATATAGGAGTTAGGTTCATAGAATGGATAGTCCTTGAATAAGTTGCTTAGAATAGGAACCAGGAATGTGTATGTAGGAAGAAGTGCCTTTGTAAGAGGGTAAGCTGAAATAAATTTCACACCTATGCCAACATCTATATCCTCAATTATTCCAACAAACATTCAATATTCCCATATCTAATCTGTAATCAAATCTTTAGGTTTATACCTTTACCATATTTCCTGTTTCTGATTCCAGTACAGCCCATCCTACACACTCATGCTTAAGTAATATTCATTAAGTGAAGATCTGACCACATAATTTCCTTACTGAACAAATTTCAGTGGCTTCCAGTTGCCTCTACAATTCTACACAACTTCACCCTAAACTATCTAGTTTCACACACATGCAAACACACACACTTTGCAAGCTAGTCAAATTGACCTCTTTTCCTTATACAGTTCACTGCATTTCTCAGCCCTATGCTTTTGTGCTGAACATCCCCTATGCCTATAATATGCTCTTCCTTACCTCTGCTGCAGAACATCATTCTGTTGTTTTAAATTGCAGCTTAGACAACATCTTCTGAATGAAGTCTCTCCTGACCCCCAACTACTACTCATAAACTAACTTGTATTTAACTGCTTTGCACATATTTGTATACAATCTCTTTATATTTATGCTGTGTATATTTATATATGTACTTATCTTCATCATTAGTAGGGAGTATTTCTCCCTTCTCATAGGAGGGAGCATTTCATTCATTGTACATTAGTCATAGAGCCAGCACAGTGCCTGGCACATAGTTGATTAATTGATTGATTTCATTATACTATAATTGATTGATCAATAATCTTCATTGAATGATATCATTATAACATAAGTATAACATGGAGATTGTTTTAGGGAAAGGAGACACCTTGTGGTTTCAAGATAAGTGGCATCTCTCTTCAAACCAAGAAAACAGGAAAACTGCATTGAATTAGTTTAGAAAGCTAAATGAATAGGTCTCTTCAAGGAGATATTGAAGAGGCCTCATGGATCTCTTTACTCCACTTAATAAATTTCTATTGTCCAAAATGGAGGACATTTCAAGAATTATCCCTACAGAATCTATTTTGATACCTTTATTCAGCAAGTGAATTACTGGTATAACTACCTGTTGGACATAGGTAACTATGTATGATGCTCATACTTTCCTAAATCTTTGTCTACAACCTTGTTCTCTAACCAATGACAAACTAAGATGGGAAGGTTCAGCAGGTGAAGGAAATGACATTTCTTCAACTCTCCTCCAGTCAATCTAATAGCAACACAAACTCCAGATGATGAGAGTGGTGGTGCCAACTGTGAATGTGCACTGACATGTCAAAGAGGGCATTTCATCATTCATCAGGCTCCCCTCAATTGATTGACCCATTGTGCTGGCAGAACCTAGAAAGGTTTCATATGTTTCTGAGAGTATTTTGTGTTTTACGAGTCATCAAGCAAACTCTGACTGACTTACTGGCACTTTGGCAGGCTTCAGATTTTTTCCCCATGCTCTAGAATATCTGTTTCATGATTCATCAGCCACAAGCTATTGATTGACACATCGGTAGAGTCGAGAGTTTTCTAAATGTCAGGGAATGCACATTGTGGGGTTTTATCTGGTTAAGCTGATTACTTAAGACTGACCCTTCAGGTCAGATTTTGTCCTTGAATGTGGGCACAGATCTTTCATTTAAATTAATTGCTGTTGACTATGAAAATATAAAGGCAGATTTAGTGTTTGAAATGGAGCAGTTCAAATGTGAATCAAGCTGATGTAAGCAGGTCCTGTTTTACCCCAATGGTGACATTAGTCAACAAGTAGATCTGGCAATTTGTGGCTTCAATTGAGTTGACATTAATTACCATTTCAGTTAAAGTACAACTTCACTGAACTAGCTGGTGGGAGAATTCTCAGGGTAGTAAGGGCAGAATCATTCCATGACTTTATGGACAATTAGCTGGAAAGCACTCTCTCTGCCAGGTTCAGCAGATTAGTCTTGTAAGGTTTGTGTTTCAATGCACCAGCAGCAGTGAGTGATTCATTTTAATTCAGTCATAATGTATACCTGCTTTTATTGGCCACCACCTAAAACAGTGATGCCTGCTTTGAGCTCATTTTCCACCTGACCTGGCACCTGAGGGTAATCATGAGAAGGGCAAGAAGCTATAATAACTGCAGTAGAATCATTCCTCCTATTTGCATACCACTTGTTTACCAAAGAGCTCAAAGCACCTCATTAATCCTCAACATAAATGGCCAGAGAGCTTAAATCCTCACCAGGCATCCCAGTGGTCTAGGTTCTTACCCCTAATGATAAATAGAAGTAATTCTGTACATCCGTATATTCCCTGGGTAAAAATAGGGTACGTTAAGCTCAAGTGGCAAATTGATATTAAGTATGTATTAGGCAAACTTTCTTTATCTGTTCAATACAACATTTTGCAATGATTATTTAGTAGTCATATTTGCCTCTACTAAAGTCCTTGTATGATGCCTCAGCATGGCCTGGAGGTGACTGCAGTTTTTTAAAGGCTGTATCATTAGAGTACAAGTTCTGGCAGGTTCTGCAAAACTGAAAAGACTTTGAGCATGGACTTGGCAATACACTCCATTCTTGACAAGCACAGACCAAATTAGTCAAATTCAGAGACATTCAAAGGTGATGAATTATTTTAACCACAGAAACTCATGGGATCTTTTTGCTAAGATGTATAGGATTAGTGTCTGGCTCAAATCTAGAACTTCTCATCACTATACCATGTGGTAGCCTCGCTCCTCAGCACACATCCTACAGTTTACTAGGGCTAATATGCTCACTCCTCAGTAAATACACACTGCCTAATTCCACCTCTGTAATTTTGCTTCTTTGTTGACTCAGTTGCCTTTCCCTCTTTCCCCTGCTAACTCAATCATGCCTATCCATCTAGGTTCAGTGGAATTATCAATTTCTCATGGAGGAAGACTTCCCTAGACATTCCAATGCCTGTTGTTTTATCTCCTTAACTTTTTACAATTATGATACAAATTATGTTAGACTCATACAAATTATGATAGACTCATAGGTTTAAAGCTAGAAGGAACTACAGAGTACTTCTAGTTCAATGTTCTCATTTTACAATTGAGGGAACTGAATTTCAGGGAGGATAGGTAACTTTTCAAGGCCAGGGGAAACTTTCCAGCATGGTGAATAGTCTGGAATGACTGTCATATGATTTCTTAAAATAAAGAAATAAGGAATGTTTACCCTACAGGACAGAATGTTTAAGGAGCTGATACAATATCCAGGAGCTTGGGGAAATGACTGTGGTCAATTTCACTTGTGATGTTTCACTGCTGCTCTCATGTCTCCATTCCATTTCACAAATGTTCTGTAAAGCTCTATTTAGAAAGCAGAGATTAGCTCACCTTAAGCTATATTTCTCCAGTCGTCATTGCTAGTTGATTCAGTCCTTGTTTCTTTGTTTTGGATTGTCTTAGAGATAGCTAGATTTAAGATGCTTAGTTTTTACATTAAATGAATGAGCCTTTTCAGAATTTTAACTAAATCACTTTAACTCTGTAGCACCTCTGAACCTCTCAACCTGATACTCCAAGAAAATTACCCAAGCCTTAGAGATGATGTAGTTGATAATATTCTCCAAATGATTACTTATGAAATCCTATCAATGTATTTACTTTTACTACTCAACAGAATTCAGAAATATTTAATGAAATTGCATAGTAATAAGAGAACAGAATATTTCCCCATAAACCTTGAGCTCACTTTCACACAAATATACATATTCTCAAAGGGAAGGTTGCATATGCATTGGGATCACTCATAAGTCACGTATATACATTAGGACCATGCATAGTCAAGGTACACACAGGAGGGTTACACACACAGAGAGAACATACATGTCCAGAATATAAGCATGGAAAGATTACTCATGCCTCTGGTCTATAGAACTGCTAGTGTCTTCTGGCTACATCTTTGCATTCCTCACTGCTCCCTATCAAGTATGATTTTTTTTTTTGCTTCTACCCATGGATATTATATTTTTGTATCAGTTCATCTGCAGTGATCTAGTTACCCTAATATACACTGAGAATGTCATGATTAATAAAGATGTCCCACGAAAGGATGAGCTGCATCTCTTTCTGTCAGCTCATTCACACTCCCAATGGGCCTTCACTATAGTCTTCAGTTCAAATGTTATTTTCAAGGCCACCTACCATCTTATCTATCCAATGAGGGGTGCTGTGGTAAGCAAGTCTTTCCTCTGAAATGGAGTACTGTAGCTTTTCTCCATTCCTTCAATAGATCACAAAAAAGTTTTTTTCCTTTAACCGGGCTATTCAGATTATTGCATATGCCCAGAATGAAATATTATCTTATATCTGAAGAACCTTTCTTTTAGTATCTCCTCTGAATCCCTCAGTGTAATCCTTACCAAATACAATCATACACTCATTTGATCCTTATCATATTCCCTGGATGAGACAAATATTACCTGGTGCCACTTGCTCAAACAGAAAAAGCAATAGTGTGAAACTGGTGAGGAAATTTCTTTTAAATTCCCCTTTCATGTTATCCTGTTCTATAAAGACAATAAGGACTAACTGGTTTAGAAAAGACTGAAAAGGCTAATGATCTTTGCCCAACTTCCCCCAACAATAAATCACATTCTGGTCTCTCTACTTCTATAACCCAAAAACCAGGATAGTGCTGGAGCTGGCTCCATTTTCAATGTGAAAAAATATGCCTCAAAAATAAGCAAATACTATAAAACTATTAATGTGGGTTAAATTGGAAAGTGTACTGTGCATAATTTTTTGAGAGTCAGTTGTTAAATATTTACTAACACACGACTTGCTTTTCTTTTTATATCCCTGAAATTTGTCAATGTTCTGCACATAACAGCTGCTTACTGAATATTTTTATTCATCCATTCATCTTCATGAACCCCAAAAGAAAATTATTTGATCTGTATCAAATAAAGCAAGCCTATAGTTCTAAACTTCTATCCCCCCACCTCATTGTTATATGTAATTTCCACTCCCCTTAATCTCTTTCCCTTTTGTTTCAAAAGGAGGTATCTCGAATATGGTAATAATGCTAGAGGAAGAAACACCCAACACATTTCTTTAAAAAGTTCTTTCATTAGGGTTTCTTTAGTTACATTCATTACAGCAATTACTATAGCAATGAGGCTGGTGAAACATTGATATAGGCATTGTTTATTCAATAGCACTTTATGGCTTTCTGATTATACTGCATTCTATCCAAGGCCTGCTGGAAACATGATTTGAAGTTTTAAAGTATCAAGATATATTGAAAGTACAATGCTGTCAGTGTCCTCATGTTCCCCAGGTATCATTTTTATTTCCAGGAGAATGTAGCATTATTAGAAGCGTTGCCCTGGAAACAGGACATCAAACCAAAGTTCTTATCACCCATCTCTGGCATTCTCAAGTTATGCATTAAGAATCCCATGGCAGTTTTTCGAAGCAAGATGACCTTAGTGTCTCAGTGAACATTCCCTGTCTTGGAGAGCTACTGCTGTGTATTCAATGACTGCTGAATTTGCCTACAGGTAATACACTCCAGGTGTTTAATCATTTGTATGCCAACTGCATAATTTATTGTTGAAATCCAAAGTTTTGCACACTTCTATTCTCAGGAACTACAGGTTGAGAGTTTGAAAAATTGACTCAATCATTCATCCTCCTATTTTAGGCAAACAGTGGTCTCTTTAGTTGACTTTACCTGGATTTTTTAATGTGACTTCTTTATGTTATGCTGTGTCTTAGACTTAATTCTAGGGGCACAAAGGTTCATTAATGAGAATGCCTATTTTCAAATAAGAACACCTTCTTATAAAGGTTAGAGATAAACATGGTCTGGGTGAAAACTTTTAGATTAAAAACAAACTTGCTTTTTGATACAATGATGTTTTCAGATTGTTAAAAAAAAATGTCCTTTATTAAACATTATTTTTATAACGGAAGTCTTTATTCAATTTTTTCTACCCAAGGACAAGCTTGTCGTTTGAACATTAATATTTCTAAGACTCTAGACACAGATGAAAGTTGTTTCTTTAAAAATATACACAAGACATTTTAAGTAATTATTTTCATAATTGTTAAATTGAGTTCTCTGATGTAACTGTAAGATAAAAATGACTATTTTATTTACCAAAATTAAATTAGATATAATTTTGAAGTCATTCTGGAGGAACTGATTTTTTTAAAAAGAGGTTAGCCATAGATACATTGGATGCGAGGGAGGGTATCTTTGATCTTGTGAATTAGGAAGACAGCAAATATTACCAAAACAACAGCTGTTCCAATTGAGTTTCACTTTCTTGGTTTTTAACTGAATCAACAAGCAAGCTTAGGTATTCTAATTGTTTCTGTTTAAGAACAATTATTTTCATAAAACAAACATATGTTTAGCAAATGTTAATGTAAGTCACTCTTTTACTTATAAGTGGCATACAAGTCAATGTAAAAATCTTAAATTTCAAGCTTTATACACTCTCTGTTTTTTACTTACCAGAAAGAAAATTTCAAATTTTCTTTTTTGTTCTTCCAATTTGCAAATTATTTTTTTCTCAATTTGAAATGAATTAATCCCAAGAAAGAAAATTAATTTTCTATACTTGTAGTATGACTACTAAATAAGCTTTTTGGTGTGTGATGAAGCCAAGATAAGAGTCATTTCTATAAGTGCTTATTTCTAGAAATTTGGCATAGTTGGCATATTATAGAGGAGTGATTGGTAGATGCCTAAGACATGGCCAACTCTTCTTTGATAATTAAGGTTTTATTTGCTTCTAAAAATGGATATCACATGTTATTTAGTTGGAAGTTATGATCTATTGATGATGTTATTTTTTTGGGTTTAACACATGCCACATTAAAGTATTTTTATAAAAGTTATGAATTTAAAAAATTAAAAACCAAAAGTAATAATTTCTTTCCTTTAAAAAAATGGTTTGTATCCATGTTATATAAAAGCAATGTGTAACATATACTATTAGTTTAAATTAATGAATCAAATGTCTTAAAACAGCGTATTCTTTTAAATAAGTTATACATGAGATCAAATGAAATAATGTTTGTAAAAACATTTAGTATAGTTCTTGACAAATAGTAGATTATTCCTTTTCCCATGTGTCTCCTGCATTTTATTTTAAAATAGTCCTAAATTTTTAAAAAGGACTTTAGCAAGTTCTTTCATCATAGATCTATGTTTTATCTTTGGACTATAGCTTGTTTCTATCTTTCATTTCAGTGATTTTCATAGTCACTTAGAACTGTTCCATAGTCACTTCAACCATAGTGGTCTGACAATTTATTTCAGCTAATTCAGATGATAGTTTCAAACTAATCCTGGCCTAGTACACCAGTTCATAGGGACATCCTCCCTCAATCTGCCCCCCAAAATGTAATTCTCACATTAAAAAAATAATTATATGAAATTCAAATTTGGAGAAGGAAAATGAATTAACAAATTTCATAAATTTGTTTATAATTTTATGAAAATCATGATATTCTATAGCACTTTCAAATATAGATATCAGTGTATTCCCCTTTATGTAATAAATCTGCTTCTGGAAAGTTGTATGTAAACAGATTTAAATAAATCATATTTTTAAAAGATACTAGGAAAGAAAACTAAAATATTGCTATTGTGAATCCTCTAGCTAAGCAAAGTATTCTTTGATAAGGTGAATAGTACCCTCCTCTCATTTGCCCTTAATATAAATTTAACTTTTGTAGTCAAAGGTTATTTAAGGCCAAATAGATGAAAGTTACCAAAGGAACTATAAATATAGATAGGTATATTTTATCCTTATGTTACAAGACTGTCAAATGAAAATAATTTTTTTAAAAGACAGAAAAAAGGTACCAGAATAAGTTACTAAACATTGAGAACCATGTTCTGTTTTTTTTTTTTACTTACATTGAAGGAGTATTATTGAAATATTTAAAATAAATGTTGTCCTTTTCATATTTTAAACATTCTAATAATATAGTGACCTCAAGGAGGACAAATGTTTTTCATTTGTTGCAGACTTTTAAAAATAATAATAAATTAAATGAAAGTCTAATCCAAATACCTCATTTTATAAATGAAGAAACTGAGGTCTTATTTTATCTCTCATTAAACACTGATTAAAGGTCTACTATATTTTAAGTTTTTCTAGGCACTAAGTATACAAAAACAAAATATGCAAAATAAATAAAAAAGTAAGGCCAAGGTAATTGAAGGGGAGGTAGGGTAGATGAGATAGCAGCTGTCCTAGGATCAGGAAAGGCCTTATAAAAGCAGTGGTGCCTGAGATGATCCTTGAAAGAAATTTGAGATTCTAAGAGGTGGGATGAGGAAGGAGAGCATTGTAAGCATGAGCAAGGGCCCAGATATCATAGATTTAATGACCTATGTGAGGATTAGCAAGTAAACCATTTTTTGCTAGAGCTGGACCATAGCTTGTGAAATGGATTAATGTGTAATGTATCTGGAAAGTTAGACAGGAGCTAAATTGGAAAGTGCTTTAAATGTCAAATGTAGAAGTCTGTATTTTACCCCAGAGGCAAAAGAAAGCCAGCAGAGGTATTTAAAGTGAGTATATCAGTTAATTGAGAAGTTATTACAACAGTGTAGGTGAGAAATGATAATGGCCTGAATTTGAATGGTTACTGAGTGAACTCAGAATAGAGGATGGATATGAGAGGTATTTAAAAAAGGCTAATGGAATATGGGGGTTGAGAGAGGGAGAAATTCAGGTTAATTCTTAGATTAACAGCATGAACAACTAGAAAAAATGGTTATACCCTCATTGGAAATAGGGTAGTTAGGAAGAGGAATGGGTTTTGAGAAAAAATAATGAATTGTATTTTTGACATATTAAATTTGACATGGGTGCCATGATACATGGTTAGAAATGTCTCCTGGTAATACGGGATTAGAGCTCAGGAGAGAAAGTAGAGATTGCATGACTGGGACAGAATTCACATTTAGGGATCCTGATTTCCAGGACAGTACTCTTCCTAATTCATTGGATATTTTGATATGCTACATTAATTGAAAGCCATTGGTCATTTTTAAACTGGTGTTAAAATGTGTGATAAGATGGTTAGAGTCAGAGGACCTGGTCCAAATTCCATCTTTGCTATTGTACTACCTGGATAAACTTGGACAAATCACTTTCCCTCAGTGAACCTGTTTCTTCATTGACATAATGAAGACTTTGAACTAGATCATCTCTTGGGTCTATCTCTAAACCTTAAAATCTTCTGGCCCAAGAGGAAAAGATTTCATTTATACTCTATAATGCATTGTTAGTGTAATGTTATTGGGTGTTTCTTCTTGAGTAGTCATTTTTTCCACTTGCAATTCTATATATAAATTTTTCCAAAATCAGTTACTCCTCCCCCTACTGCAAGACCATGGGCCTTATGCATCCAGATGCAGTAAAACAGGGTTAAGGAGGAAGACTGGAAATAATAATTCTCCTTGGAGCTGGATTCATTCCTCCATATATTTGTAGTGCTGGAAGATGTTCAAAGGATTTTTTGTTATTAGGAATACACACAAGTTGCTTCTTATTAGTTAGGAATGTTTCTTTTCTTGGGCCAACTTCTTTTTCCTCACATTTACTGTATATTCTGCCCACCCTTGAGGTGTCTAGGTGAATCTGAAGAACTTCCAGGTAGGGAGTTAAAGGTGCTGAAAGCATTATGACCAGGAAGTTTGCTAAAGGTGAAGCAAATATTTTCCTAGGCATATAGACATTTACAAAGGCAAGAGTAAACAACAGTTTGTTGGACAGCTGAATATAAACCAGAATAAACCATTGAATTTCTTGTGGCTTATGAATATGTATACATATATTTGTATAAGTGTTCATTCGCATGCATATATGTTTTGGTGACCATTAAGTATATGTGTATATACAAGTATCTAAATATATACATCATGGCTACTTCTTCTCTTTTAGGCTAGCTTGCTTACCCCAACCTGTTTTTATACCAGCAAATCTGGAATTCTCAGAAACAGACCTCAACCATGTGGTTAGGATTTAAATTCTCTCAGTGTTTTAGGGACAACTTTGCTGCAGGAAAGATGTATTTCAACTTTGCACTTCCCATTTACATAAAATCAATCACCATTAAACCAAATATAAAACCTAAACTTAATGAGGCAAAAGCAAGATTAATAACAACTTCACTATGACTTAATATGAAGCAAATGCAGGAATAAGTATAACAGTACATATAAACTAAGGTCACATTGTCCCACCAGTATACATAATAACTTTATAGGAGATTGGGCAGAAGCTTAGAAAAACCTAGCAAGGAAGCACATAAGAAAAATTCATGCTTGCTCTAATTCATATCTCTGGTATATAGGCCTCATCTCTCTGGTATACAGGCCTTAATCTTTTTTAGGAATGATACACCTCACATGAAAACACTCCTCTATAAAGTGCTTCCCTTCTAGTCCTCACTGTTCTATAGCTAGATGAATCTATTTCTGTTCTCAAATTTATGAGGCAATGGCACTCACAACCATCATCAAAAAGGTATTGATAAAGTGTTAAGCTATTATGGTGGCAATCAGTTTGCTTAATTAAACTAGAAAACTGCAGAGCTGCTCAGGTTGGCTGTCTGGTCAAGGCAGACAAGCCCAGTTAGCTTTATCTCAACAGGCTTCTACATTATCAAATCAGCTTTATGCATCTTGAATTTTGTGACAAAGAGATCATTAGTGACCTTAGAGAAGGCAATTTTCAGAGAATAGTAACTACTGAAGTCAGATCACGAAGGATGAAGAATAAATAGGAAGGCTCCTGAAAAATTTTTTTAATTTGAAAAAAAGAATAAATGAGTGGTAGCAGAGCCACAACTAGAAGTTTTTTGACCCAGAACAAGCAGAATAGACTATATCATCAATCCAGAGGAGAGGGGATGTCACACATTCCAGTTCATTGCAAGGTCACCATTCACTCAACCTTACCTTGAGTGCAACCATCAGGTAGATAGAAGCTGTCATCTGGCAGACTCCTATTTTAACTAATAGTTCTTGTTAGCTAAATGCTAAACTTTGTTATTTTTGTGTTAGTCAAGAACTGAAAGTGTTGGCAACACTTCTTTGAAATGTATTAGTGGGCTAAAGTTTTAGTTGTCTACCCTAGTTATAAATTTGTGTGGTAAAAAGTAGAGGTACTGGATGGAAATTAATTTTTTTAGAAGTTGGCAGTAGAAAAAGGGAGACATATAGGATGAAACTTGAAGATATGGCAATGTCAAAGGATTATTTTGGGCTTTGTATTTTTTTCCTTTTTTTTCCTTTTGTTTTAGGGATAAGGAACATCTGAGCATGCTTGTAGGCCCAGGGAAAGGACCAGTAAAGGTGAGAAGAATACAGATTCATTATCATTGCAAGGAAAGGGGGGAATTGAAAGAGGGTGATATTCAGGGTACAAGTGGAGAAATTTACCTTGGCCAAAAGGATGACCACTTCTTCCTTAGAGACTGGATAAGAGAAGAGAATGCGTATGGACAGTAAAAATGTTGCACAGGGAGAATTAAAAGGTTTCACTTTGGGTAAACTCAAATATCTTTGACCTGAAAACAGAATTCATGCTTCTCAATTAAGATTTCTACTACAATATGACTTTCAGCGTACAACACTGTCTCATGCTCTTATTGTTTTAACTTAAAGTCTTTTTATCATGAGATAAATTCATCTACTTCATGTGAGAGAGTAGAAAGTGGTGGGGGGAGCTTGAAGGGAGAAGATAAGGTTTGAAATAATCTCATTATATCTTGGCTAATTCAGTATTTGGGATGTGGTGAGAACATGAATGCAGCATGATCTAACACAATGGGACTATCTGATAGAATAATAAACTGAAGAAAACATTCAACCATAATTGGGAAGCATAATTTCTATTACCACCTTCTTTTATTGCAACTCTTCCCTAGCTAAACCTCAGCTCTGAATTACTCCCCTCATCTGTCTCCTCTGTTCCTACTCATCCATATTTGGACAAAGGTGAAGGAAAAAGCCCAACAACCATGCTTATTTGGAAACTTCACATATTCGTGTTATGCTACCTCAACTGGGCTCTTGCTAAAGTAAACTCAGGCCTTTAATTCCTCCTTGATTCCCTATCTATTTTCTTATGAAAACTATTCCAAAGTTTCTCTTTCCTCCTTAAGTTACCAAAGCTTCTTCCTCCTCCCTCTCTCTCAGCCAAGAACCTTGCTTTAAAAAGAAAAGTGAAGCCATTCAACATTAGTTCCCTCTTATCATCTTCTTTATATCTCAAAGCCCTTTGGCATTATCTCCACTCTGCTCATTTCCCCCAGTCCCTAACAAAGAGATGTTTCCTTGCCAAGATCAGCCCCTTTAAATATGTACTTCATTCCACCCTCTGCTGTCTTTTTCAGTCTATGGAATTCTTAATCAATCCTCCTCTCTCAAATCTTTAAACTCCCTCATCAATTGATTCCTTCTGTAACCTTCCCTATTTACTGGCTTCTCTACTGTCTTCAAATATGCCCAAGTTATTCTTTCATCTTTAAAAAAAAGTTTCACTAGACTTTAGCATTCCTTCAAGCTATTTTTTCTACATCACTCCTCACTCTCTCGGTCAAACGCATTTAAAAAACTTTCTACACTCACCAACTGTCCTGTCTCTCTTATTACACATTCTCAATTATTTCAACAGTCTCCCAAATTATTTCAAAAGTCTTCCAACGGTCTCTCTGTTCCAAAACTCTCACGACTTCAGTCAATCCTATATATCACAATCAAAGTCATTTTCCTTAAATACAGATGTGAACACATGACTTCCCTATTCAACTCCAGTGACTTTCTGTTGCCTCTGATATCAAATATAGACTTCTCTGTTCAGCTTTTAAAGCCTAAACAACCCAACTCCAAATTATCTATCTAGAGTCATTGGATATTACCCCTTTTATTGTACTAGGATCTGGCATCCTCTCTTTCACACTCAGGACACTCCATCGCCTTATTTTGCCTTGAGATTTGTCATCCCTCTTCCCTAGAATGCATTCCTTCCTGATCTCCACCTCACAGAGTCTCTCTTCTTTTGAGATATAGATGAGGCAATTTCTTCCACATGAAGCCTTTTCTCATTCTCTCAACTACTAGCAACCTCCCTCTCCAATATGTTTTACCCCACTACTTTGTACATTTGTGCCATATAAAGGAGGAAGTGAATAGGCACTTATATAGTACCTACTATGTGTCAGGCACTGTACTAAGCACTTTTTACAAATATTACTTAATTTAATCCTCTCAACAACATTGTTAAGTAGGTGTTATAATAAGCTCCATTGTACAGTTGAAGAAACTGAGGCAAACAGCAGTTAAGTGATATGCTCAAATGTATATACTTACATACACTCTTGCTATCTCTCCTACTATGATACGAACTCCTTATGAGTGGGGATTTTTTCACTCTTTGTATTTGTATCTCCAGTGCCTAATGCAGTGGCTGGAACATAGTAGGTGCTTCATAAATATGTGTTCATTGAGTTCTGGTGCTTATAATTGAATGATTTTGACCATTAAACGTGCTTTCCCAATCCAAAGAACTGGAGCTCTTGATCTTCACCCTCTGTTTAAAGCATGAGGATATTATGAAAGATAATTGTTCCCATTTATTTCCTTAATTATAGTCTGCTCCCAATCCTATGTCTATACCTTTATTACAATTACCTAGCCCTATGTAGCTGGAAGAGCTTAACACTACTAAGGACTTACCCTTAATTGAAAACTTTTTTAAACCAAATTTAACAATAGTAAGTAGTAGTGGTAACAGTAGTAGCAGTAATAGCAATTCCTTCTGGGGCTACTGTACAGCTCCAAACTAATTCTTACTGACTTAGCTTATTTCATAAGCTTTTCATGCTGGATTTCTTCCAACCCATTCCTTATACAGAATAGGAAACTGAGTTTCAAGAGAGGTTAGGTGACTTTGCTGAAGTCCTACAGGTAAATTTGTAGCAGAAATACATATATACAATATTTTACACTTACATATAAATAAATATAATCTACGTGTTTACTATATATATGTGTGTGGTTCTGCTATGTATGTATGTATGTGTTTATATACATGTAATATATATGTAATGTAATATATGTAATGTAATTATATATACCTATACTATATGTGTATGTAAGTCCTAAGTAATTATAATCCAAATGAAAGTTAAATAAAAGCATGAAATGGAAGAAATGGAAAAGAAGAGCTTTCTTTTTCTTCTCTTATTCTTAACTATGACTCTTTGATCATTTCCTCATTTTAGGGTGTCACCAATAAACACTAGAGACACCCAGTGGGCAGCATTTATGTGCTACTGCTATCTACAAGATACCACAAAAGCTCAAGGAAGGCCCTCAGCATGTCATGTGGCTCTTCTGTGACAAACTTATGAGAGAACATGGATAATGTTGCACAAGAAGGGGAGGCAGAAAGAAGTTTCAATTTGCCTGTATATATGTAAATGTCATATATATGTATATGCTTATATATACACAATTCATACACTATATACATATGCTGTACATACCCCCCCCACACACACACCCATATAAATGCCTCAAATAGATGAATTGGGATTTTGCAGTTAGGCCCTTTGACTCCAAATCCAGCCCCTTTTTGCACTTTGCCACACTGCCTCCCAAAATAAGTAATTCATTTGTGCTATTGCTTTTATTATAAGCTCTTTGATGCCACATGTGATAGAAGAGAATTGCACTATAAAGTAACATGAATACATGAATTTGTATACACAACAGGTTGTCATGTTAAATCAAAACATCCTACATAAGTCTAAAAACACAGTTTGCCTATGAAGTTAGCGTTCATCTTATCCCCCAAATGTTATAATGGAGCTCCACTTTATCCCAGTTGAGCTTTAATTTTTGAATAGCACTTAGAGTGGTGCTGTTACTAATTTAGTTTTGATCAAAGAGTCAAATAAAGGGATCGTGAATACTAGGCATTAGAGAACAAGGCCTTGGGCAAGTTATTTTCTGCATCTTGTTTTCTTCAGCTCTGTAATGGCACATGTGTAGGCTTACCTCACTTTAAATAAATCCAATATAGTTTAAATAAACCTAATGGAAAAATCCTTATTTCCAATAAAAAGATAAACTTGGAAGTGATTCCTTAATTTTCAAAATGATCTTTCACTTCACAAGCACATCACATAGAATGCATTTAAACACTAATCTTAAAATATAATTTGATTTACAAAAATCAAATTCATACATAACTTTTCCAGATTATGATGACTATAGAAATCAGGGTCAAACTATAATGCTGATTTATTTGACCTCTTTGGCACTCAGAATACATTAATATGTCAAGGACCTATTGTTCTATTTCCTCCAACAGACTACAACTCATCTCTTACTTATGGTCCTAGAAATGTGACTGGGGCCCAAGGATATTAAGTGGTGAGTGTTAGAGATAGGATGCCAAGAATGGTCTATCAATAAACTGCTTTTAGATTAATATAATTACACATACATGAACTATTTAAATTTTGGAAATTATTTTGCCAACCTATGAGATTGCAAGCAAGTCATTTAAATTCTTAGTCCCAGGCAAATTTCTTAGACTATCTATTACAAATGATTTGTCTATCAACCACTATTTAATTATCTTTTGGATTGCTACTGCTTAGAATACTCATGGAAGTCTTTATTTTTATTCAATTCTGACCCAGGCCTGAAAACTCCCATGGGAGTCTAAGCATTGGTCATTCAAATGATAGAGACAACAAAACTGAATAGACAGAAAGAAGTAGTGTTTTCATTTTCTCGTGCTCTTAACTATAACTTTTTATGTATTTTAGTTAGAGACAACCCGGCAGCAGTGTTAAAGATCCACTTTTATCCACACAATATCAAGAAAACTCCAGGAGGACCCTCAACATGTCGTGTAGATCTTCTGTGTCAAATTTATGCAGTAATATGGATGAATGTTACACAAAATGAGGAAACATGGAGGAGTTACAGGCTATATTATTGCAAAGAATAACCATATTAATGAGACAGAGCACAGACTCATTGATTTTCAGAAGTTTATGTTCTTTTTTATTTAATATGACTTAGTTAAAAAAATTCGAATCAAGATCATGGGTAGTATGATTTCTTGCATCTTAATTATGTAGTGTATTCTTATTAAAAAGAGATTTATTCAATACATTCTATAATGGAGAACCCATCCTATCTAATAAAAGCTTCCTGAATTATAGACCTGAATCACAAAGCTTCAATTCAAGTTTTTAGAGGGTAGATTAGTTCATATGCCACTATGTCAGAAATGTGCACATTTTTAAATCTATTAAAGACTCTTGGAAAGCATTTAGTATAACCCCTCATATGAAACTGAGACACAGAGATGTTGTCTGTCTTGCCCAAAATTATATAACTAGTTAGTAGCAGATAGTAGAAGAAATCCAGTCTCCTAACTCAATCAATAAATAAGCAAACATTTACTAAGCTCCTACAATGTGACAGACACTGCTAAGCATGCAGCTGAGTGATCATTTTCTTATACCACATAGTATTACTAATTGAGTGGCTGTTAATGGGAGATGTCATGGAGCTAGAATTATTCAAACTAGGAGCATTATGGCTCAGAGGAAAAAGAAAAGAGGTATTCTTAGTATGTTCTTACCTAAACCTGAGCTATTATAACTTTCCTTCTGAAGAATGGATGGTATAAATAATATGTCCAAAGGCATACCTAAACTGAGCTATCTTCTGAGTACAAAGTACAGAGGATTTACTGTAAGTTTAAGTGATTTTGCATATTAGAAAGATACTACATCATCTTCTTGGTAAATTTTAGCTCACATTTAGGCCTGAGAAGTCCATGAATTCAGTTCACCAAGCTTTTATGAATTACCTTTGATGTGTATAATGCTAGAGATAGAGATAAGGAGTAGGGACTAAATCTGTGATTTCACTGACTAGATAAGGAAACTTGTATCAATACAGGTCAGTGCCTTCTGTATGTAGTCTTGGAAATTTTCTTGGAACACTGAGAGTCTGTGCCTTAATTTTTTCATCTGTTACGTTCAGTAATAAGTATTACTGAATTATGTTGAATGGTACAGCTAGTATATGTTTGAGGTGGGACGCAGTTCCAACTCTGTCTTGAGGAAAACAAAGATGAAAAACGGCATACCCCTTACCCTCAGGGAGCTTATAACCTAATGTGTGAGATAAAAAAATTTACTTCAAAGTTTCAATGGATTCATTATTTCATTAATGTGCAGGTATTCTAATTAAACAGATTGTGGTTCATCAACACCTCATTCTGTTTGATCATTGTCTGTGTTCTTTCATCCTTTAAATAAATCAACAAGAATTTATCAAACACCTACTATGTGCCAGGTACTGAAGATATAAAGACAAAAGCAAAACAATTTCCTGCCCTGGAGTTAACATTCAAGCAAAGGGATACAATGTGAATATTTAGGTATGTAAAGATTGACACAAAACAATATTGGGGAGAGAAGGTAATCTCACAAGGGGTAAGGGGAATAGGAAGGTATCTCTACTTTATAAATTGGATGTTTTCCTATGAGATTTTTAGCATTCTATAGATACCAGAGCAGCACTTCTCTTAGGCTGTTACACCATGTTCCTTTTCCAATGATATACTTACTGAACAATATTTTTACTTTTTCAATTAGCAAACATTTTCTTTCCCTCTTCCACCCCAGTCCTGATTATTTAAAGTATATGACGTATTGAATATTTAATATAAAGAAAAAACCAAAATCCTTGAAACAAATCTACATGGTCAAACAAAGCAAATCTCCACATTGACCATGTTCAAAAAATGTCTCATTGGCTATCAGAAATACATTAACTTTATCAGGAGAGTAGCATGTTTCATCATTGCTCCCCTGGGATCATGGTTTTTATATACTGTATTTTGTTCAGCCATTCTTCAACTGATGAGTACTCCCTATAGTTTCCCATCATATGTTGCTACAAAAAAAAGAACTCATAAATCTTTCTAATTATAAATTTTTAATCTTTTTGATATAGGATTAGAAGTGATATTATTTGGACAAGGAGTATGTATAGTTTAGTAACTATGAGAGCATAGTTCCAGAACAGCTGGATTATGGATATTTTCTTTTATTTTACTCTTTACCAGCAAGCTGCCATTGGTAATGTCACAAAACCTACTTACGTTCACCATTCATCTCTAAATTTGGTTTTTGTTCATGAATAATTTTGAATCCTCAAACTCTGTGATCCTTGACTTATAACTAAATTATGTCCCTAGAAAAAATTTCTTTTCTTAAGCGTACCTGTGATTTTCTTAGCATAAGAAGCTTCTGATGAAGAACTCCCCATACCAATGCAGATCAATACCTACTCTGTGATGTAGACTCTTTTCTTAAAATTTTATTTTTAATTTATGAAATAAAGCAAACATTTTTATAGCAGTAAAATTAGGAAAGAGATGATTGCACATGAAACTGCAAATCTATTATGTATAACTTGCATATAAATGATAATTAAAGCAAAGAGAATGAATGGGAGTCTCAGGAGAAAGGGCAATGGGGAAGAAGAGGAAACTGAGCAGAACCTTGAAAAATATTTGCATTTAGGGTGTGAAAGGAAAAAAATGAACCAGTGAAAGAGTCCTGAAAGGAATAGTCTAACAGAAGAGAATGGGGGCATAGAAGTTAAGGGAGAACAATATTATAAAGGTAAACTATGGTGAAGAGATGTTGTATGACTTACCTAAAATTAAACAACTAGTTAAAACATAGATGACCCTAGAAACACAGTCTCCTGATTCAGTTGGTCAGTGAGTAAATAAGCAATTATTCATCTTCTTTATGTGCCAGACACTGTGTTAAGTGGGCAACTCATATCTTAACACAGTGCTGTTAGAGCAGTTGTTAATAGGGAATGTCATAGCACTGGAATTATTGGGTCAAATGGTACCAGATGTTCAAAAAAAAAGATATGAGAGACTATAATTAAGAAGGTCATTGTAATTCATAGTGGATAATATGTCATTAATAACCTTCCTTTGAGCAGGTTCAGCAAAATGAAGTAAAGGAAGCAAGGGACAGAAGAATGCATGGTTTTGAGGAAATTGAGGCAGGTAGCATAGACAACTCTGAATATTTATCAGTGAAGGGAAGAATGGATAAGGATGAGAAGTGGAAATAGAAGATTCAAGGTAAGGGTATTTGTTCAATTATAAGAAAGACCTAAGCACATTTGTAGACAAAGGGTAGAACCCTCTAGGTACGGATTACCGTTGCTATGTTCTCATGTTTCTCTTCATACTTTTTGTAATTTATCCATCCATCAGTTTTCACCTTCTAATGATAATAGCTACTATTGCAAACTATCTATTGTCATCCTTAATGGAGGATTTATTCTGACTCTCATTGAAAACTTTCACTATGGAATTGTGAATGATTTGATGTGGGAACATGAAGTTTAGTTACTAATATTTTTGTCTCATTCTCAAATTCTATTTTTTTTAATGTACTTTAATCGGCTCATTAAGAGTCAGAACACTGTTCTGAAGTATCAGTCATGCTAGTTTTAAATTGTTTACTGTATGATAGATATTAAGTGAATCATTTTCCTTCATTGTTCTCCTCTCCTACCTTGCTATGCAGGCCAGGCTAATGAACTCAGCTTGATCACTATGGAAAGGTTGATAGAATACAACAGAAAAGGATCTAGGACAGAACAAAAGGTTTGCCCAAATTTAGAGTCAATAAGCTTCTATGATATGATGTAAAGTCCTTATAGACAGGAGTTGTTTCAAATTTACTTTTACAATCTCCTCCCCTAGCACAGTGCCTAAAAAAAGTAGCCATTTAATAAAATCTTGTTGAATTCAATTTAGATGCTACACATTGATTATTTTTTGTCTTGAACATCAGTCGGTCAATGAGCATTTATTTATATGTGATCAATACTCATTAGGGAAATTGGCCTATCATATTCTTTTTTATTTATTTAAGTTTTTAACATTCATTTCCACAAAATTTTGAGCCAAATTTTCTCCCCATTTCTCCCCTGCCCCAGCCACCAAGCATTGAGAATTCCAATTATTCCTATCACCAATGTGACCTCCCTTCTAACATCCTTCCCTTCCCTTATCCCTATCTTCTCTTTTATCCTGTAGGGCAAGATAAATTTCTATACTCCATTACCTGTATTTCTTATTTCCTAGTTGCAAGAACAATACTCAACAGTTGTTTCTAAAACTTTGAGCTCCAACTTCTTTTCCTCCCTCCCTCCCCACCTATCCCCATTGGGAAGGCAAGCAATTCAGTATAGGCCATACCTGTGTAGTTTTGCAAATGATTTCCATAATAGTCATGCTGTGTAAGACTAACTATATTTCCCTCAATCCTATCCTGTCCCTCATTTCTTCTATTCTCTCTTTTGACCCTGTCCCTCCCCAACAGTGTTGACTTCTAATTGCTCCCTCCTCCCATTGCCCTCCCTTCCATCATCCCATTCACCTTGCTTATTCCCTTCTCCCCCACTTTCCTGTATTGTAAGACAGGTTTTCATACCAAATGAGTGTGCATTTTATTCCTTCCTTTAGTCGAATGTGATGAGAGTAAGATTCATGTTTTTTTCTCCCCTCCCCTCTTTATCCCTCCACTGAAAAATCTTTTACTTGCCTCTGTTATGAGAAATGATTTGCCCTCTTCCATTTCTCCCTTTCTTCGCCCAATATATTTCTCTCACCCCTTAATTTCATTTTTTTAAA
>CM053769.1:610041031-610095489 GCA_028658325.1 Potorous gilbertii | reverse complement strand
GGCAGTTTTCCTTGATAATTTCATGAAAGATGATGTCTAGACTCTTTTTTTGATCATGACTTTCAGGTAGTCCCATAATTTTTAAATTGTCTCTCCTGGATCTATTTTCCAGGTCAGTGGTTTTTCCAATGAGATATTTCACATTATCTTCCATTTTTTTCATTCTTTTGGTTTAGTTTTGTGATTTCTTGGTTTCTCATAAGGTCATTAGCCTCCATCTGTTTCATTCTAATTTTTGAAGAACTATTTTCTTCAATGAGCTTTTGAACCTCCTTTTCCATTTGGCTAGTTCTGCTTTTTAAAGCATACTTCTCCTCATTGACTTTTTGAACCTCTTTGGCCAATTGAGTTAGCCTACTTTTAAAGGTGTTATTTTCTTCAGCATTTTTTGGGTCTCCTTTAGCAAGGTGTTGACCCACTTTTCATGATTTTCTTGTATCTCTCTCATTTCTCTTCCCAATTTTTCCTCCACCTCTCTTATTTGATTTTCAAGGATTGAAAATCCTTTATGAGTTCTTCTATGGCCTAAGACCATTGAATATTTATTTTAGATGTTTGGAATACAGAAGCCTTGACTTTTATGTCTTTCCCTGATGGTAAGTATTGTTCTTCCTCATCCAAAAGGATGGGAGAAGATATCCGTTCACCAAGAAAGTAACCTTCTATTGTCTTATTTTTTTCCCTTTTTTGAGCATTTTCCCAACCAGTTACTTTGGGTCCTTTTTCAAGATTAGGGTATACTTTGGGAATCTGTAAGATCTCAGTTCCTCCAAGGTGGCACAATCAAGTGTGTATACTGGTCTGGGAGTAAAAAGAGATTTTTGTGCCCAGAATCTTAGCGGTTTCTTCTTCACAACCACCTCCTCTCCAGTTCTGCCAATCCAGCACTTGGGGTTGAGCTGAGATTGAGATAAGCTGCTTGGGCAAGGCCACCATTCAGTGTGAGATAAAGATCAACTGCTGCAGGGCCTCTACCCAGGGCTGAAGTAATAATTAGCTCCTCAGTGCCCCCAGGGGTTTTATGATCCAACAATGGATGCAGGCTGCTGTAGGGGCTGCTGTGGGAACTGCTGCTGCCTGCCTGATGTGGCCCTTTGGCTGCTACCTGAGACCAGAGCTATGGGAAGGCCCTTCTCCCTTCCTGGCCAGCTGAAAAATCCTTGTCACTGACCTTTGGTGCCTGTGGGTTGAGGGATCTGCGAACCTGCTGCAACTGCAACTGGAAATTCTGCCCCCAAGCCTTTTTGTGAGCCATGTACTGCATGGCCAAGAGTGGGCTGGGCTCCGCTCAACATCCAATGCAGCAGACATTTCCTGTTGGCCTTTCAGGTCACCCTGGGCTGGAAATATCCTCCAGTCTGTTGTTCTTCACTTCTACTGCTCCAGAATTTGTTGAGAGTCCCTCTCTACAAGTATTTTATGGGCTGGGGGGAGAGCCAGCATATGTGTGTTTTTCTACTCCTCCATCTTGGTTCCACCCTCCCTATCATTTTCTTTTTCTATTTTTTGCTCTTCCTAGTTTAGGTATCAGCACCATATTTGTATCATAAATGGAATTTGCATGTTTTTTTGAAATGGTTTATATAACATTGGAATGAATTATTCTTTAAATGCTTGGTAGAGTTTACTTTTGAATCCATCTACTCCTGGGGATTTTTTTCTTAGGGAGCTAATTGATGATTTGCTTAATTTTTTTTCAAAAGTAAGGTTATTTAATTATACTGTTTCCTCTTCTTTTAATCTGAGTAGCTTATATTTTGTGTAAATATTCACCCATTTCACTTAGATTGGTAGATTTTTTGGCATATAATTGGGTAAAATAGTTTCTAATACTTAATTTAATTTCATGTGTATTACTGGTGCATTTATCCTTTTTATTTTTGTTACTAGCAATTAGGTTTCCTTTTTTTTTTTTTTTATCAAATTGACCAGTGGTTTATCTATTTTACTGATTTTTTTCCATAAAACCAGCTCCTAAATTTATTTATTAGTTCTATGGTTTTCTTGGTTTCAAATTTATTGATCTCTCCTTTGATTTTAAGGATTTTCAATTTGGTGTTTAATTGGATGTTTTTAATTTGTTCTTTTTTTAGTTTTTTTAATTGTATGCCTAATTCATTGATATGTTCCCCATATACATACACACACATACATACATATATATGTATATATATATATATATATATATATATATATATATATATATACATATACACACACACACACACACACACACACACACACACACACATATATGGGGAGACAGACAGAGAAACAGAGAGAAAGAGAGGTAAAGCATTTAGAGTTGTAAATTTTCTCCTAAGTACTACTTTGACTACATCCTATAAATTTTGGTATATGATCTCATTGCTGTTATTCTCTTTAATGACATTATTTATTGCTTCTGTGATTTCTTCTTTGGTTCACTCATTCTTTAGTCTTACATTTAGTTTCCAATTAAGTTTAATATTTGTTTCAAAGTCCTTTACTGAATGTAATTTTGTTACATTATGGGATGAAGGGAATAAATTCTGTTTTTCTGAATTTGGTTGTGTGGTTTTTATATCTTAATATATGGTCAGTTTTTGTGAAGGTAACATGTACAGGTGGGAAAAAGGTCATACTTGCTTGTATTTCCATTCAATTTTTTCCAGAGGTGTATCATATTTAACTTTTATAAAATTCTACTCATCCCTGTACTTCTTTCTTGATTATTTTATGATTAAGTTTATCTAGTTCTGAGAGGGGAAAGTTGAGGTCCTCCACTAGGATAATTTTACTATCTATTCTCTCCTAAAATTTATTATAGAATAAGATATGAGAAGACTACAAATGTAAAAGTTAAAAAGAAAACATAAGAGACCCAGTGAGGTTAAACCATTTATGTTCCAATATAAGAAAATTTTACATATTACTCCTAAGAGTAATCATTATTAGGGCAGTTAAGAGAATTTTATGTAACTAGAGGACTTTGGGGTGATTTAAGCTTGCATAACATAAAAAAGGGGAGGATAGATGGAAGAAAGGAATACAGTGTGAGGAGGAAGGGAGAAGAATAGAGAAAATATCTTACCTAAAAGAGACAATGGAAAGGGAAAAATGGGAGGACAAACAGATAATACCTGAGAGTTATCTCACCTAAATTGACTCAAAAAAGGGAAACACACACACATACCACACCACATACATACACACACACACACACACACACACTATCAATTGAAAATAGAAATCTATACTTCTCACAGGGAAGTAGTAGAGCAAGGGGAGAAAAGAAAGGGGAGGTGGGTGATAAAAGGAGGGCAGATAACAGAAGGTAGTGGCCAGAAGTTAAACAAATTTTAGAATAAAAAGATAAAGAGAAGAAAATAGGTTCAAAGGAAATGCATAGTTAATAATCATTTCTGTGAATGTAACTGGGATGAATTCACTCATAAAATGGAAAAAAATAACAGAATGGATTAAAAAACTGAATCCATCAATATGTGGTTCACAAGAAACATACCTGAAAAAGAGAACCACACAAAGAGTTTAAATAAGGTCAATTGAAGTAACATAGACAAGAGTAGCAGTTGTGATCTCAGAGAAAGCAAAAGCAAAAATAGATATAACTAAAAGAGATAAGCAGAAAAATGGCATCTTGCTAAATGCCATTATAGACAATAAAGTAATATCAATGCTAAACATATATGCACCAAACAGAATAGCATCCAAATTCTCAAAGGAAAGTTAAATGAATTATGGGGGGCAGGAGGTGAAGAGACAACAAAACTATAGGGGAAATTCAGTTTACCCCTTTTAGAGCTAGGCAAATCTAAGCATAAAATAAATAAGAAAGATGTCCAGGATTTGAATAGATTTTTATAAAAGTTAGATATAATGGACCTTTGGGGAGGGTGAAAAATACAAATGACAAAGGGGCCTATCTTTTTCTTAACTATATATAATACCTCCACAAAAATTGACCATGTATCCAACAATAAAGAAATCACAATTGCAAAAAAAAAAATATTTGACACACCCTATTGAGACCATGATGCAATGAAAATTATATTCAATAAAAAGTCATAGAGTATAGATTTAAAATTAATTGAAAACTAAATAATCTAATCCTAAAAATTGAATGTCAAAGAACAAATTATAGAAATGATCAATAATTTCATTATAGTAAATGTCAACAAAGAGACAACATAACAAAATTTGTGGGGTACAGCCAGACAGTATTTTTGGAAAATTTCAAATTTTTAAATATATATACCAGCAAAAGAGGAAAAAAGCAGGTCAATTAATTGGGCATGCAATTAAAAACTAAAAAAATAAAAAGAAACTAGAATGCCCCAATTAAACACCAAAATAAAACTCCTGAAAATCAAAAGAGAATCTGATAAAAAAAGTTGAAAGAAAAAAAATTGACTTAAATAAAACTAGAAGCTGATTTTATGATAAAAAATAACATAGGTAAACCATTGGTTAATAATTTTTTTAATCAAAGAAAAAACAAATTGCTAGCATCAAAAATAAAGAGAGAGAATATTTCACCAATGAAGATGAAATTAAAGTGGTTTTTAGGAGACATTTTGCCCAATTTTATGGGAGTAAAGCTGATAATCTAAGTAAAAGGATGAATATTTACAAATCTATAAAAAAGCCCAGATTATCAGACATGGACATAGAATTCTTAATTAACCCTAACTTAGAAAAACAAATTGAAAAAAGCTATCAATGAGTTCCTTAAGAAAAAATCCCCAGGACTAGATCAGTTTACAAGTGAATTCTACCAAACTTTAAAGAAAAATTTGTCCCAATACTACATAAAATATTTGGTAAAAATAGGTAAAAATCAACCCTACAAAATTTCTTTTATATCACAAATATGACTTTGATACATAACCCTGAGAAAGCAAAAATAAAGAAAAACTTTAAACCAATTTCTGTCATGAATATCAGCACAAAAATTTTAGATAAAACTCTATCAAGGAGAATACAACAACATATCACAATGATTATATCCACTATGACCAGGGAAGATTTATATCAGAAATGCAGGAGTGGTTCAATATTAGGAAAATCATCAGCATAATTGACCATATCAATATCAAAAGCAACAAAAAATATGTAATTATTCCAATTAATACAGAAAAATCTTTAACAAAATGAACTGCCCATTCCTAATTTAAAACAATAATAAAGATAGGAATAAATGGAGTCTTTCTTAAAATGATAAATAGTATCTTTCTAAAATCAAGAGCAATCACTCTCTGTAATAAGGATAAACTAGAAATCTTACTAATAATACCAGGGATAAAGCAAGGATATCTGTCTATTTTTACCATTATTATTGGGGGAGGGGAGTAAATATTGTATTAGAAATTATAGCTATGGCATAAGAAAGGGGAAACCAATGGAAAGAATAAAAATTGGCAATGAAGAAACAAAACCATTATCCTTTGTCAATGATTTGATAATGTACTAGAGAACCCTAAAAAAATTAACTAAAAAAACTAGCTGAAATAATCTACAACTTTAGTAATATTATAGGATACAAATCTATATAAATCATTAATATTTCCTATATTATCAACAAAACTCAAAAAAAAAGAAAAAGGCAGAAAGAGAAATTCTATCTAAAATAACTACAGAAAGTATGAAATACTTGGGATACTACCTGAGAAGATAAGCCCATGGACTATATGAACTCAATCATAAAACACTTTTCACTGAAATAAAGACATATATAAACAACTAGAGAAATATTCATTGCTAATGGGTAGGACTGAGCAAATATAATAAAAAATGAAAATATACTGTGAGTTAATCTGGTCATTCCATGCCATACCAATTGAACTACCAAAGGATTATTTTATAGAGCTAGAAAAAAAAGTATAAGAAAATCCATTTCGAAGAACAAAACCTTATCAAGGCAATCAGTGAAAAAAAAAACCGTGAAGGATGGCAGTCTATCAGTACCAAATTCAAACAATATTACAAAGTTGTAATAACCAAAAAAATCTGGTGCTGTCCAAGAAATAGAGTAGTGAATCACTGGTATATATTGGGTACATAACATAAAGTAGGAAATGACCATAATAATCTATTGTTTGATAAACCCAAAGATCCAACTTCTGGAAGAAAGAATTCAACATCTGACAAAAATTGCTGGGAAAACAGTAAAACATTTTTTTGCAAATACTACGTATAGACCAATCTCTCTCTCTCTCTCTCTCTCTCTCTCTCCCCTCCCCCCCCCAACTCTTTCTCATTAAGTGACTTTCCCAATAAAACACAACTGGTAAGTAGCAAGTGTCTGAGATCAGATTTGAACATAGATCCTCCTGACTTCAGGGACAGTGTTCTATCCATTGCAACTGTCTCATAGACCAACATTTCATACCACATGCCACAGTAAAGTCAAAATGGAGAAATTATTTACACATCAAGGAAAATATCATGAATAAGTAAGGGGAGCATAGAAAAATTTACTTCTCAGATTTACGAATATGGGAAGTTTATGATTCATAGGATGAGATCAGACTTTAAAATGGATAATTTTATTACAAAACTTTTAAAAGATTTTGCACAAACAAAATCAATGCAGCCAAATTTAGAAGTAAAGCAGGAAAATGGAGTGGGGAATGATTTTACAGTAAGTTTCTCTGATAAAGGTCTCATTTTTTCAGATATATAGAAAACTGGACCAAATTTATAAAACTGTGTCATTTCTTGATTGTTAGATGGTTGAAGGATACGAAAAGGCAGTTTTCAGAAGAAGAAATCAAATTTAACTATAGTAATATAAAAAGTAATATAAAAATATGATCTAAATCACTATTGATTAGAGAAATGAAAATTAAAAGAATACCTATTAGAAATGAAGGGAGTAAGAGAAAATAAGTAAACTAAGAAACTGTTGGTGGAATTGAAAACTGATGTTACCACTCTGGAGAATAATCTGGAGCTACAGCCAAGAGAGCTATAACACTCTGTATATGCTTTGATTAAGAAATACCACCATTAGGTCTGTACTCTAAAGACATCAAAGAGAAGCATAAAGGTCTTACTTGTACAAAAATATTTACAGGAGCTCTTTTTTTACAGTGGCAAAGAATTGGAAATTGGAATGTGAAGGAATGTCCATCAATTAGGAAATGACTGAATAAATTGTAATATATGAGTGTGATAAAATACTATCATGCTTATAAGAAATAATTAACAGGATAACTTCAGAAAAACCTGGTAAGACCTACATGAACTGATACAACATGAAGCAGAACCAGAACACAGTACACAGCAACAATAGTACTGTAATAATTATCAACTGTGAAGGACAGAGCCACTTTAGTCAAGAGAGTGATTCAAGACACTTCCAAAGGACCCATGATGAAAAATGCTCTCTACCTCCAGAAAGAGAAATGATGAACTCTGAGTGCAGACTGACATACTTTTTTTCATTTTCTTATTTATTTTTCTTGTTTTTATCTCTTGCGTTATGATTAATATGTATATATGCTTTACATAACTTGTATAACTGATATCATGTTGCTTGTCTTTTAAATAGATGGAGGAAGGGAAAGAAGGAGAAAGAGAATTTGGAATTCAAAAATTTTTAGAATGGATGTTTTAAAACTATTTATAATTGCGAATCATTTAATGAAATAAAATTATATTTTTTAGATGAATGAATGAACAAAATAAATGAATAGACGGGGAGGTAGATGAATGAATGAATGAATGAATGAATGGGAGTATAAGGATGTTCCAAGAATACTAATGAAGTTTCTAGTTCTGGAAGCCTAAAACTTCACTAAGATTTTAGAGATATTCTATAAAGAGATGAAATGTAATCGCCGAGATGAAACTATTAGATTCTGCAGGGACCTGGAAAGGTCTCCTACAATAGGAGCAATTTGAAGTAAGTCTTTAAGGAAAGGGAAATCAAAAAGTAGAGGTAAGGAAGCAGGGTGTTCCAGGCATGAAGGATAGGCAGGGTAAGGACATAGAGTTAGAAGATAGACTGTCATTTTTGAGGAATATCAAGTCGTCCAGTGTAATTGCATCATAAAGGGGTGGAAGGGAGTAGAGTATGAGAAGATTTCACTACTTCTCCAAGTAATAAGTGTGAGTCCTCCCTCCATCAATGAAGGTTACAACTCCTTTGTAGCTTTCAACTCTGAGATTGCAATTTGAATGTTCAACTCCAAGAGTCTGTGGATCTTTGATGTGGATCAAGACAAAAGGACTTCCTTGACAGATAAATTCATATTGTGGCATATTCCTATGAATTTAGGAGAGTATTACTAGATGACTGAAATACAGAGACCATCATTGAGTCCCTATTTGAAACATTTTCAGGTAGATGGTTGGTATACTAGATAAAGCCCTAAATTTGAAGTTAGGAAAAACTGAGTTTAAATCCTGCCACAGACACTTACTAGCTGTAATGACCCCTGAGCAAGTCACCACCAGCTAGCTGGTGGTACAGTGGATAGAGCACTGTACCTAGAGTTAAAAAGACTTAAGTTCATATCTAACCTCTAACAGTGGCTATGTGACTTTAGGAAAGTTGCTTAACCTCTGTCTCTGCCTCAGTTTCCTTCAACTTCAAAATAAGAACAAAAATAACACCTGTCACTCAGGGTTGTTGTAAACATATCAAATGATATACTATTTGTAAAAGCACTTAGCATAATGTCTGGAATGCAGTAAGTGCTTTAAAAAGTGTGTTTTTCCTTCCCTCCTATTTAACATCTTTCAGTTTCTGTTTTTTCAATTATAAAATGAAGATAATACCTACTTCATAGGGTTGTTGTGAGGAGCAATTAAGTATATATATATATATATATATATACACACACACATACATACATTTATATGAAAATATATATACATACATATATATGAATATATACACACATATATATGCATACACATACACACACACAAAACACTTGCAAACTTTAAAGCACTACATGTATGTTAACTTGTTTTATTATTTCCCAATTTGGCAGAACATGTTGGAGCTTAGATTCCACTGGCATAGCCTTTGAACCCCTAGAAATATCACTAGGCAAAAATGAGGTATCATAGTAGGACTTTATTGCTGGTTTTATATCATACAATGAAGAAGAAATAAAGATTGGTTCCCCATCCACTAACTTGAGCAGAGCAAGATCTTCTTTTGTATGTTAAAAAATATCAAAAACATTTTTAAAATTGAAAAGTCTAACAGGTAACTGCCATAACCACTTGAGTCCTGACAGGCATCCTTGACATATTCTGAGGAGGTATTAGAGATTCCAAAATCACTAGCTTATTCAGGTCAGTGTTAGTCAAGGAATAACTTCCTATGTTTCCATTTTATTTGTCATGACCCTAGTGGCAGTGGTGGATTCTAAAGGATTATATATCAGAAAATGGAGAAGGGCTTCCAGAACACGGGGAGCTAATCCCCTCTGATGACCTTATTGAAGGACATAGATATGAATTGCATAGAATGGGCAGTTATGATCTACATCATCAGAAGCTAGGTAGCACAGTGAATAGGACACCAGACCTGGAGTCAGAAATACCTGGATTCAAATGCACCTTCTGACTCTCAATAGCCATGTGACCTTAGGCAGGTTACCTTTCTCTGTCTCAGTTTCCTCAACTGCAAAATGGGGATGCTAATACTATCTAGCCCATAGGGCTCTTTTGAGGATCAAATAAGTTAAATAAATTTAAGTGCTGTATAAATGCTATTATTTTCTTCATTGAAGGGACCTTCAATAGATAAAAGCACATACTCATATGACTATTTGAGTATACATCTGCAAAATGGCTAGTAGCTTTACTGTTGACACATTGCACAAGGGCTCATACTGTTCAAATTTTTCTCATAGAAAAGTGGATTAATCTAATATTTGAATGAAAAGGAGTAATGGATGCCAGTGTGTCTATTGCCCAGGAGCATGGTTTCCCAACCAAATTGACAAAATGCATGAGTCCTTTTTTTATATATGTACATGCTGCTTGCTATGATAAAATATAACCTTCTTGCAGTTAAATACATTTTTTTTTCATTTTTATCTGTACCGCTAGCACCTAATGCAGTGCCTCATATGTAATAGGTAATTGGTTAATGCTTATTGATTGATCCTAAAGACTTCAATAAGATATCAGCCCTCCTACTTTCACTATCATTCTCTCCTGATTTACCTCTTCTCTTTCCTCTTTCTCAACTTCTCCACCATTGTTTTTCCATTCTTGCAAACCCCTCCCCCCCCAAAAAAGATAACAGTTTTCATCAGTGGTCAAATGGATAAAAGCTAATAACATATTCAGTTTAGCCCATCACGTGAGGCTCCATATTGTCTAAAGAACATAGGTTGAGCAGGGTTGTCTTATTGGAAAGTCACTGGCTGGCGATCTAATTGCTGCTGTCAGAATAATCCGCCGCCAATTCTCTTAACTGGCGATAGAGAACCAACACTGAAATCTCAGAAGCAGGCAAAAGGCCTCCCTTCTGACCCATAAAATTGCTGGTTCAGATATCATGTTTGCAGTAAGTAACTCCCGTTACTCCTCAGGAGCCTTTTGAAGCAGTAACTAGTAAAGTCAGTCAAGAGACAGTGGCAGCCTTGAATCACAAGCTGCCTTGTGTCAAACTGATTTTATAGGCTGTTTGCCTTAATACGGATGACTGTCATATGTTAGAGAGAAAAGTAATCCTAAATTACATACAGAGACAGCCTTTGTGCAGCATCACTCCCAGAAAGGAATGGATGTTCTAAGGAGTCTTGCGTGACTGCAAATGAGAAAATGGACTAGTACAAGAAAAGACAAATAGAGGAAATTAGCTGACTTTGTGTCACCCCTATCTCTGAGGCTCTGTAAACCCTGAAAGCATAGCCCTACAATGAAATATAGAATCAGGAGTTGAAGGAAAGCAGAAAAGAGAAGATTCTCCTTTTTTTTAAACTTTTAATTCAATTTATGCACCTCTAAGCACTTGAAAACTACTCCCCAGGGCCTCTCCTCTTCCTTTGTTAGTCTCTCCTCTCTTCTCTCTCCCTTTCTTTCATTTAAAGCCTAAATGGGATACTGGGGAGAGGAGAGGAAATCAGTGTAGGGAGATCATGAATAGTAGAAGAAAGGGGGACTTTCTGTTATTTTCCTACACCCCTAACACCTATATACTATCAACGTGTCCAGGACAATGCAAACCAATCTGTTGACAATTCTAGAAAACAATTTTGCTCTTTTAGGTCAAATACTGAGATTCCTTGATAAGGGCCACCTCTAATGGCAATTATGAAAAAAAGTACATTGGGAAAAGAGGGTAAGGTTATGAGACTCTAAAAAGCAAAGTTTTGACTTGTATATTTATAGAAAAGTATTACAATTTAGTCAGACTATAAGCATTTCTTTAAACTCTTACAATGTCTAAGTGCTGGGAATATGAATATAAATAAAAACAAAACAAAAAGCTTTCAAAGAACTTACATTCTAATGAAAGAGACAATATGTAAAAGCAAGTTCAAAGGGTAGGGGCAGGAATGAGGGAGGAAGAGAAAATCCTCAGGTCAGAGAAATGGGGAAGAAGCCCAGCGAAGTCTAGCCTAGTGGGAAATGAAGATAGTTGACTTGGGTACCCTCTTTAAATGGAGATTCTTGGATGAGTCCTTTTAATTAGAAGAAGGGGCTCCAGGGACAGAGGGTACCTCTGAGGTGTGAGGTCCAGGGTTGATGACTAATGAAGATGTTGCTGGTGTGGATATGGTATTGAAGTCTAAAGAATTGTAGCCACAATTATTGATGGAAGACTCTGAGACTTTTTGGACTCTTTCTTTTCAGAGAAATAATATTGTATGTAATTATCACTGTACTATAAGCTTATTCCAGGAAACGACTTAAGCTTCCAAAAGGATTGAAAAAGTTCAATTCCTCTTTTCTATGATTCTTTCAACTCAAAGAAAGATAAGACAGAATTCTCTCCATCAACCATGAAAATTATTACAGATAAATGAATGGATAGATGGATAGATAAATTTTCCTGTGTGTGAGATATGTGTATATACTATATGTACATAGCTTTGTACCTACTGCACAGTAGTATGATTTCTGTCTATATCTATTTATTTCTATCTACTTTCTCTCTCTCTAAGAGATGAGAAAATTTAGACCTATTTGGAGTACTATGTTAACTCAATCAAGTTGGCTAACGAGCATTCAGTGACTTTCAGACCCTCTTGAAATTCTAAATCCTGTGAACCTCTATCTTAAAATAGTAATTAGAAACAAGTCTTTAATATCTATGTCTTCCTGTCTTGCTTAGCCCATTAAATGAAATGTGAGGTACAATACTTTTTTTGTGATAATTCATTCATTCTCAATGCAATGGGATATTTATTTGGGTTCAAACTAGTTAGCCCACATACAGAGAAAATAGTCAAAATCCTCACTGGGTTTGGGGACTGGGAAATGAGTAGTCCTAGAGGGAGCATCATTCTCTTTCCAACCTGGGAAGGGGGGGGCGGGGGAATGGGGAGCTATTGATTATGTATTTTGTGATGAGAGGGTGATGTTTTTTGCCACAACCTCAACCTTTAAATCACTCAAAAGAGGAAGCAGGAAGAACACACAGAGAAATAAATTAGACTATAAGCTCCTGGAGGGCTCGAGCTGTCTTTGGCCTTTTTCTGTATCCTCTTCACTTAGCACTATGCCTGGCAAATAATAGATGCTTAATTAACGTTTATTAACTGACTGACTGACAAGCTGACAGAGATGCATAAACAGGTTGACAAGAGAGAGTGAGAGGAGAATATTTTTTTGTCTCCCAGGGCAGACAGGACCCATGGTGAAGAGTGTGCAAGGCAAACTTCAACAACGGGGAATGTTTCATTGACCAAAAATACAGGTAGCTGGTATAATGCTTGTTTAGCAATTCTTTTTCAGTTGGGAGGAGGGAATTTGGCCTTATTCAGCAAAATACTGCCCTCTACAGTGATACCAGCTTATCAACTGCTTATCCTTAGGTAAGGGTATAGAATCTGGAGCCTACACCCAATAAACTCTAGACTTATTTGCTCTAGAATTCTAGAAATTTAGCATTATTGCAAAGAGTTCTGGGTACTTTATTCATTGCAGCCCTGGACAGCTCTGGAAAAGTCCTTCTCTCTCAGTACAACAATTATAAGGCTTTGCTAATTGCTTGTGTATTTCTTGATAATTCATTGTACAGTATGACTTTCCCTATCTCTGAATAGGCAGAAGGCTCCCTCAGAATTTGCTAGGCCTCAGCAGGTCACTTTTGAATATGTCCATTCATTTTGTGAACAGTTCTATAGATTAATCAATCTATGCTGTTGCCTCTTGCCCTTTGATTCATGTTCCCCAGGTTTACAAAAAGTTTTGCTTTTTAACCATTTTAAAGTTTTTCTTTTTTGTCCAGATCCTCATAGATCTTTGGTTATGTCTTTCCCAAGTGGTCATTGTATATTATCCCTAACACAGACTCCCAGTTCTCACCCTAAATTATGTTAATAGATTGACTAAATACTTTTTATACTTCTTCCCCCTCCCCAGACTTTAGAAGGTGTCCTTGGACTTCTTGCATGTGTTTTATTATCTACCACAGAATAAAAACGCAAAGATTCCTAGAGTGTCAGGTAAATGTGAAATCCTGCCCTGCTCCCATCCCCCCACACCCACCCAGAAATACTGCACCAATCTGAGAAACATGGGCTCAGGTAGAGGTATAAATGTAGCAGTCAGCGAAAAGGCCTCCATTTTTTTAAGTCAACTTCACTGAGGCACACAGGGTTAAGCAAAAGCATTCAACAGTCAACAAATACATATTTAAAATTTAATCTCAATGCTGAAGTGATCGTGTACACACACACACACACACACACACACACACTTATTCTCAATGTTTAGATTTCATATATAGATATATGTACATTTAATCTCAATGTTTAGATAATTATGGACATTTTCATATATGTATGAAATCTGTAAATATATATGTGTATGTATATATGTACACATATATACACATATACACATTCCTATTCATATATGCATACATACACTTATACATATATACACATACATATATACACACATACATATATATATATATATATGTATGTGTGACACAGGCACACTTCTCAAAAGAGCTGGTGTCCCTGTGTCTGGCCTTGCCCAGACTAAGGAGGGTGGCAAAATGCCTTTAATATTTTCAAAGGCAGGGAGGAATTTCACACCTTTTTTGAGTACCATTCAGTTCCTAAATAAAGAATTTAACAGCTTGTGGGAGAGCCAGTTGTAAACAGATTGGTATTAAAATGCCTGGTAAAACTTGTTCAATCCTTGTTTCAATAAATAGGAAGTGCTTTGAACATATTATAACTTCAGTACTCAAAATCTTTTGGGAGAGAAGGGACAAGATTTCATATCCCTATTTTACAGATAGGAAAACTGAGAGCTTTACAGGGCAACATCCTTGGGGTCCTCAAGTCTAATGCTCTCTAACACATTTTCTTCATAGTTATGAATCATGGGTTTTAGGTGAGATCTTATTAATTCTTTTAGGTGTCCTATGAAGTGACTTACCCCAGTTTGAAAGACAAAAAGGACTTTAATTTGCAAGGCAACCTGACAGCATGGAAAGAGGGCTGGC
This sequence comes from Potorous gilbertii, assembly GCA_028658325.1. NCBI lineage: Eukaryota > Metazoa > Chordata > Mammalia > Diprotodontia > Potoroidae > Potorous > Potorous gilbertii. Next base: position 610,080,824 of record CM053769.1, on the reverse strand, counting down.
CATTAATGCTATATTAGACACTTACTAGATGTACAACTCTAGCTAAATCATTTAGCCTCTCATAATTTCAGCTTTTCCACCAGTAAAATTGGATTAATAAAAACTTGTATTATCAGCCTTCACAGTTATGATGAGAGTACTTTACAAAGCAATTTCAGAGATAAACTCCTGTCCTGCCTTCCTTTCTCTTACAGTTTGAGGGGTAATTATTGAGATGGCGGCATAAATTGTAACCATCAGTTTTTGCTAGTCTACTGAAGTCAACAAGCATTTATTAAGTACCTGCTATCTACCTGTGATAAATACTGAGGATACGGAAGGCAAAATTATCTTATCAGAGTTGAAATCACATATACACGTGTATATACATATAAATGTATGTATGTACATACATATACATAATTTGCATATACATATATACACATACAAATACACACACACACATAAATGAGTTTAATCTCAATTTCCTGAAGCCAACGGACTATATTTCATTCAGTTACCAATGGTCACTGCCATTCAACACCTCATCTCTGCAACCCTAATAAGCAGTCCTGAAAGAATGACGGGAAAAGTGAAGGCTGGGTTATACTGCAGGGTTGGAGTTGGGGTTCAATTGACTCTGTTACTTAATTAAGCTTAAAATCTTACTGCTGAACAAAAGAGATGCTTTCTCTACCGGTCTCTCAGAAATGTAGTAGAGATTCATTGCATTAGTGTGAAACAATTACCATAAAGATCATTTCAGAGCAGTAAAAGAAACAACTATTTTGGCCACGTAATGAAAAGACGGGCCTCATTGAAAAAGACCCGGCCTGATACTGGGAGATCGAAGGCAAAAAGTAAAGGAGATGGCTGAGGATGAAATGGATAGAGATTTTCATGGAAGCAATGAATATGAACTTGGATAGATTTTGAGAGATAATGGAAGATAGATGGACCTGGCATATGATGGTCTACGGGGTCACTAAGCATCAGACATAACATCAACAACAAAATGATGTGTGAACAGAAGTCTGGCAAAGCAGATAAGTTAACTGACTTTCCTTGGAGTCAGGAGAATCTGGGTCAAGTTCAGCATATTATACATATTATGGTAATTATGTAACCCTAGACAAGTCATTAACCCTCTTAGTGCCCTGGGTGCTGATTTGCTCACTACCATGATAAAATTATAACCCTAGTTAAAAGAATTCCTTAAAATTATAGCTCCATTTTAAGATTTTTTTAAAGTAACTGTATTAAATGATCTGTATTAAGTAATCAAGATCAATGCAATAGATATGAAACTTTAGTTATGAGGAATGGGAAGGGAGGAAAGTATTAAGCAAATATTTACAAATATAACAAATTTACAAACATTATCTCATGTGATTTTTACAACAGCCCTAGGAGGTTCATTGGTGGTTGTTCTTCATTTTTGAAGAGGACTAAAATGACATCACCATGGATAAAGTGAAATTTCAGTGAACTCGACTGTGGTTGATCAGACCAATAACAGCTCAGAATGCTCTATCACAGATCGGGCACTGATAGTCTGTGTGAGTATTTGGGGTAGATACCTCAAATTTACACATTCTACATTTACTTTGTGCAGTCTCAATTCTGCTTTGCTCATAGAGGTCCTGTGCCAATGTCTCTCATGTTGCACAGTCAAATCCAAAGTTCTTGAGAGAGACCTTGAGAGTGTCCTTGTTTCGCTTCTTCTGACCACCTGCCCCATGTGAGTTCTCCATAAAATAGTCTTTTTGGTAAGCGTATATTTTGCATTTGAACAATGTGGGTAGTCCATTGGAGTTGTGCTCTCTGAAGCGTAGTTTGAATGCTTGGCAGTTCAGTTTGAGCAAGGACTTCAGCGTCTCTTACCTTATCCTGCAAGGTGATCCTCAGAATCTTCCTAAGACAGTTGAAATGGAAGCGACTCAGTTTCCTGGTATGATGCTGGTAGACTGTCCATGTTTCACAGGCATACAACAATGAGGTCAGCACAACAGCTCTGCAGACCTTCAGTTTAGTAGTAAGTCCAATACCTCTTCTCTCCCAAACTTTTCTTCAGAGCCTCCTAAACACTGAGCTAGCTCTGGCAATGTATGCATCAACCTCATTGTCAATGTGTATATCCCTGAAAAGTACAGTACCAAGGTAAATGAACTTATCCACAGCATTCAAAACTTCTCCATTTGTTATAATCGATGGTTCCAAGTATGGATGGTGTGGTGGTGGCTGATGGAACTCTTGTGTTTTCTTGATGTTAATTATTAGGTCAAAATTAGCACAGGCAGCAGAGAATTGATCCATACTTTGTTGCATCTCAGCTTCATAGGCTACATTGAGTATATCTGCAAACAGAAAATCATGCACCAAAACTACGCCTGGACTTGGCTTGTAGCCTTTTCAAATTGAAGAACTTACTATCAGTAGGATAGTTGACCTTGATGCTTTGATGCTATGTTCATCCTCATTGAAAGCATTTGACAACATGACTGAAAACATCATGCTAAAAAGCATGGGAGCAAGCACGCAGCCCTATTTCACTCCAGTGGTAACTGGGAAGGCATGAGAGTATTGCCAACTATCAAGAACCCAGCAAACATGTCATCATGAAATTGATGTACAATATTGATGAACTTCTCCAAACCAAATTTTGACATAATTTTCCATAAGCCTTCACTACAGTGTCAAACACCTTGGTCAGATCTACAAACATTGTGTACAGACCTCTGTAATGCTCCTGGCATTTCTACTGGAGTTGTCAGGCAGCAAACACCATATTGACTGTTCCTTGGTCCTTTCTGAAGCCACTGGCTCTCAGATTTATGACCATCTTCCAGGTGAAGGATCAGCCTATTAAGGACTATAGTAAGAATTTTGTCAGCAATGACTAAGAGAGAGAGAGACACCCCTGCAATTGTTGCAGGACAATCTATTCCTTTTACCTTTATAGAGATGGACAATGGAGGTATCTTTGAACTCCTGTGGGACAACCTCCTCTTGCCATATAACCTGGAATATTTCAGTCAGCTTTTGTATAAGCAATGGTCCCTCTACCTTGTAAATCTCAGCTGGAATAGAATCAGCACCAGGTGCTTTGCCACATAAAAGGAGCCTAATGGCCCTCAACACCTCTTCTTCAGTGGGAAGTTCAGCTAAGGGGGAATTGACTTTAATCTGAGGTAAACAGTCAATGGTCTCAGCATTGATTGATGATGGTCTGTTGAGAACACTATGGAAGTGTTCAGCCCATCTCTCTAGGATCATGCCCTTATCGCTAATCAATGTGGCTCCATCAGCACTGAGTAGTTGTGAGGCACCATAGTCTTTTGGTTCATGAACATAAGGTCCAAGAAAGAAGATAAGGAGGTGAATAGAATTTTAGAAAAGTTAGATATGACAGATAGAGATTAGAAAGGAATATTCTCCTCTTTTCTCTCCTCTGCTTTTCTTTCCACTCCTCCCCTCTCCTCTTTTCTCCTGTCTTCTCCCCACATAGGGTATCATGCTGAATGGATTGAAGTTAGTGAAGACTTATCAGTGCTTAACGAAAGGCTTTTAGTAGATGGTTAGGCCTAAGTTTTGGTTTCCCAGAAATAGTGTGACTTTTGGGAAAATGAAACTTAAAATCACACTATTTCTGGGAAACCAAAACTTAGGCCTAACCATCTACTAAAAGCCTTTTGTTAAGCACTGGAATAGATGACTCTGGAGGAGAAAGTGGGGCTGGTGACTTTTCACAGCCCTCCCTCACTTAAATCCAATTCAGGTGCAAGCCATGGCATCATCTTCCTGATATCATGGTCCTCTTCAAACCACACAACCTGTGAGTGGATAGAGTATTGAGTTTGGCATCAGGAAGAGTTGGTTCATAGCCTACTTGAAGACTTACTAGCTCTATCTTTGAACCAGTCACCAACTTCTTTATACCTCAAACAACTCCTCAGACTTATCTGTTCTCAGAAACTTTTGGCAGCTCCGTGTCGACAAGGTAAGAAACCACTGAGCTTTTATGTGTATATTTATAAGGTGAAGCTGGTATTTCATTATGAGTCTTATTAAGTCAAACCATACTCTTGAAGAAAGTATGAAAAAACAGACATGGGTAAAATATTTGTATACAATGCTTAAAAATTCCCTGAAAAACAGTTTTAAACTCTGTATATTAATATCACTTACCTTTGTTTTGGTGTTTATTATCTATTGCTTTATTTATTGTCTTTATTGCTATTTTATTGTCCAACACTGCTTTTTATTATACCACATTACTGACAATTGGACAATTTTATAATTCAATAAGTCACTATCAATATATTTGTTTGATAAAGAACACATAAACATTTTATTGTATGTACATGGTTGTGTTTTGAATATCAATTAATATGCTGCTTCCAAGAGACTATATTAAAGAAACAATATTACTATTTCCCTACAATTTTTTAACACAAAACTTTTAAGATTCTCAGAGAACAAGTATTTTTTCTGAGTTTTCATTCTCAGAAGTATGAAGTGTTATATGTTAATGGCAAGTAAGTCACATGTTTGTGTGTGAGTGTTATTGTGTATGTGTGTGATATTTTTGATAGCATATTTCATCTAAAAATATCAAAGAGCTTTCAATTTTCAACAATAGTCATGATCCACAGCACTTAAGCAGGAAATTATCTCCCTTCTCTACATCCACTACTCACCTTCCAGGTTTCCTTTAAGTCTCAACTAAAATCTCATTTTTTTCAGTAATCCTTCCCCCATCCAGCTTAATTCTGGAGACTTTTTTCCATTATTTTCTCTTTATCTTGTATATAGTTTACTTGGTACATCTAATTACAAGTCATCTCCCCCATTAGACTATAAACTCGAAGGCAAAGGCTATCTTTTGTCTCTTTGTACCCTCAATGCTTAGCTCAGCTTCTGGCACATAATAGGCATTTGTATCGCCAAGGCAACATTAACAGCACTGATGGTGATTATAAATATGCTAGCACAGTTCTGAATTGCCAAAAAAAAATAAAGATTCTCTATAATAAGGCAGGAGAAAATCATTTATTCAGATACCAAAAAGTCAAATCTGTCATAGTAACAAAGAAATACATCATAGTAACCAAGAAGTCGAGACATATCATCAGACCTTCCCACAAACACTCACTATCCTAGATGCCTGCTTCCTCTATCCTTTCCAGTTCTGACTACTATGGCCAATTTCCTCTCAGTTCTTCTCTAGCTCTGCCTCTTCCTGTTTCACCCTTCCTGCTCCATGTAATTTGATTCATGTGACTTAGGCTTTCACGTGACTTAAGCAGATCACACGGTCTTAATAATTGATAGGAAAGATCTTCCCATTAAGAAACAAAATCACATTAACAATAAGCAAAAATGTATTATCAGTACAGTATTTTACATTTATTGATTAGTTGATTGAGTAAATTAAAGCACAAAGAAAAGAATGACCAGTATCAGTGACAAATCATTCCACTGCCTATTTTTTGCATGGCCCAGACATAATAATGGTTTGCAATTTAGAAATAAAATATAAAAACCCTCCCACTAACAAAAACTAAACTGAGAAGTAGTTGGATTTAGCTCTCTGATCAATACTGATACATCATCAACTGTGGAAAATACTCTGAAAAATACTTCAATCAATTTCTTTTCAGGCAAAATTCCAATTAATTTTAACTCATTCAAATAGGATGATAGACTTTGGACCTAGAATCCTTCAATTTACAGGTAAGGAAACTGAAAACTACAACAACTTCCCCAAAGTCACAGAGGCTAAACTGGTGGTATTCAGACTAAGGTTTTTTTTACTCTAAATCCATTGTTTTTCTCATCACATTAAATCAGTCAAGAATAGTACATTAATAAAACAAACTATTATTCATTATAACCCAATCCAACCCATGAAGTAGACCAGGGAATTGGAGCCAGCTCAACTCTTAGTCATAAATGTCCCTTTTGTCATGGCAATGACATTTCTAATGCCTTTACTTCATAGTTTTGATAAACCTAAACTCCAATAACTTCTATCTTCCAGAGGCAAATCATGGGCAAAGACAGGCACTTGCCTTTAGTGTTCAAAGCTAAAAAGTATTTTAAATGATAGAAGATATGTCTTATTATAGCAAGTTACCATACTGCCAGGAGGGATAGGGGCTATCATTTCATATCACGGTTAGAGGCATAGAATTATTTGATTATTGCTATCTCCATCCAACCCTCAAAGTCTGAAGCAGAACTTAAGTTATCACTATCACCCTGAATTTCTTTATTTCCAGAATTCTGAACTCTTAAAATCTCCTTCTTTGATCACAATCTCTAATTCTTTCTGGATAGAGTGATAGACCTAGATTTATGAAGACCTGAATTCAAATACAGCCTCAGACTCTTACTAACTGAATGATCCTGGGCAAGCCACTTAACCTCTGTTTGCCTCAGTTTCCTCAACTTTTACATGACAAGGTTGCTGTAAAGATCAAATGGGGCAATATTTGTAAAATTTCTTAGCACAGTGCCTACCACATGGTAGATACCATATAGATACTTATTTTCCTTTCAGTCCCCTTCCTTCCCTTTCTTACTACTGTTTTATTTATACCAATCCGGCTCTGCATCTTCACAATGAAGTCCCTTGGTGGCTCTTGATTTTCACAGTTCATAACCCTTTACACCCTGCCTTTCTAGATTCAATTGCTCCTCTACCCAGAGGCATTATGATTGTCAATTTCAGGAATGTTCTTATCACTACCCTACAATTCAATAAATAAATAAATGAATATTTATTAAGCTCTCACAATGCACCAGGCACTGTACTAAGCTGTGGGAGATACAAAAAGAGATCAAAGACAGTCTCTGACCTCAAGAAACTCATAACCCAATGAGAGAGCCAATATACAATCAAATATATATAAACAAATTATATACAGGATACATAATAAAAAAATTAACAGAGGGAAGACACTAGAATTAAGAGGGATTGGGAAAGGCTTCCTGCAGAAGGTGGGGTTACAATTGGGACTTAAAGGAAACCAGGGATAGTGGAGTTGAAGAGACAGAACATTCCAGGCATGAGACCCAGCCAGAGAAAATGCTCTGAGCCAAGAGATGGAATGTCATGTAAATGGAGATCCAAGAAGTTTACCCTTTTTACTTCCCATAATTCCTGCTCTGCTAGTATCTAACCCCTGCAAAACTCTCACATTCTGCTTTCTCTAGTCCCATGGAAAAAGGTATGTGCTGATTGTGTATACAGCCAAGTATGGAATTTCGCAAGTTGCCTACACTTTAACTGCTACTTAATATTACTCTTAGTCATTTCCTATATTGATATGATTTTCTGACACAAAAGTCTATCTTTATAATATTAACATTTTTTGGTGATGCTGCATGGCAACCAGTTATAGAATACCAGATCCGAAGAATTAAAATTGAGTGTCAATCAAAGAGCAGCAGTGATGTGCACAGCAGTAAGGAATGGGCTATAATATATTATCCATGAAGAACTAGGCAAGAAAAGTGGGGGGCAGGATTCCAGAAAAGGTCTGTATTCTCAGAAAAGTGGACTTACAATGTAGCAGAAAAAATAGATAGCAATGGAGCAATGGTCAGGCCTGTACAACCTATAGCCACTTTCAGCACACCAAAGGATTTTGGGTGGCCCACAAAAAATATAAATGAAATGTAGAGGAAATCCTTTTGGTGAACCACAGGGTGTGCAGGCCTGAAGCAGCCTGTGTGCTCCATTCATATATTTGATGTCAAAAAAGCTAAAGTACCCCCTATGCCATATTTATAGACAGCATGAACAAGACACCCATAGCACAAGGCTGGGGTGGGTTGTGATCTGTGTAATTCATAGCTGAAGGAAACATTAATGATGAAACTTTAGATTGATTGAAGTATCAAAGCTATCCCCCATAATTGCTCTTTCAACTCATTTTACTCTCTTCCCCTACATTCTCATCAAACAACATTCTCTCATATTTAACTCGAATTTAGGTCATCCAATATAAGATCCCTTAATTCCTTTTTTTCATACCCCAAAACTTCTCCAATGGTGATGATAAAAAAATAGTAATAAAGCACTGTTAGGCTTTTAAAGGTGCTTTATAAATATTATATCATTTGATCCTCACAAAAAAACTTGGGAGATAGAAGCTATTTTCCTTACTTTACACGTGAGGAAACTGAAGGAGAGAGAGGTTAACTGACTTGTCCAATATCACATAGCTGTTGTGTCTGAGGCTGTATTTGAACTCAGGTCTTCCTGAGTGGTGCAGCACTCTATTAGCTAGCAACATGGTATAATAGATAGTGTTGGATTTGGAGCAAGAAGCTATGATTTCAAATCCTGTGCCAGAGTTTGAAACTAAATGTGCAACCTTGAGCAAATCACTTAATTTTCTTAATCTCAGTTTCTTCATCTGTTTAAGAAAAGATAATAAGAGATAGCATCTACCTTATAGGGGTTGAAGGGATCAAATGAGATAATGTATAAAGAAAACTTTGCAAGCCTTAAGACACCATAGAAATGCTAATTAATTTTGCTATTGCCACTATTCCTATTTCTCCTCTGTCTAGATTGAATAGTTACTTGCTTCCTTTCCAAAGCTAGCTCCTTAACCTGTGCTCTTATTTACATCTCCTCCTGCCTACTTCCCAGGTATTACTGCATCCATCATCTCCTCTATCTCTTACACATTTGATCACTGACTATTAGATCATTACCACACTCCAAATGTTCATGTGTCCCCGTACCTAGGATGATGACTACCATTATCTTCACCTCTTGAAGATTTCCTTGATCTTATTACATTGGAAAGATAACATCAACTCATCCTCCTAGTTTCCATCAATATCAAAGTCTAATAACAAATATATAATGGCCAGTATTACCTCTGTTAGAAAGAGTAGGGTTTATATCTTCATATACTTACAGACTCTCTCTTCTCACCCATTGCAATCTGGATGCTATCCCTACCATTTAACAGAAGCTATTTTCTCAAAGGTTGCTAATCTCCATAATCAAAGGTGGGGTTTTTTTTCAGTCCTCATTTTCCTTGTTCTTAATGAAGAACCAGATATGATGGATTACTTCCTCCTTGATATTCCCTCTTCCCTTGGTTTCTGTCACATTATATTCTCATGACTCCTTTTTTAAATTAAATTTTTTTAATAAATGAAAATCTTTTATTCTCTCTTCCATCTCTTCCTCATTGAAAAAGAAAACCCTAATAAGAAATGTACATATTCAAACAAAACAAATTGCTGCATTGACAGTGTCCCAAAATGCTTAATTCTGGACTATTTCCTTCTACCTCTTTGTATTTCCCAAGGATCTCATCCTTTCTTTGGTAGCTAATCTCATATTCCCTCCCTTAGTCATTTCAAATCATTTCCATGTTTGCCTAATAGTTAATAAAGTATCAGAATTAATTGGTCTTTAAATGTTTGGTAGAATTCACTTATACATCCATCTAGTCCTGGGGATTTTTGTTAAGGGAGCTCATTAATGACTTGTTTAATTTATTTTTCTAAGATAAAGTTATTTTTAACCTTATGTATTATGTATTAATGATATATTCTACTTAGTGTTCTATTTACTCTTCTGTTAATCTAGGCAAATTACATTTTGTAAATATTCATCCATTTCACTTAAGATTGTTAGATTTATTGGCATATAATTGTGCAAAATAGCTTCTAATAATTGCCTTAATTTCATCTTCACTGGTGGTGAATTCATACTTTTCATTATTTTGATACTGATGATTTGATTTTTTTCTTTCTTTTTTTAAAATCAAATTATCCAATGGTTTACCCATTTTATTTTTTTTCATAAAACCACCTCTTATTTTTATTTTTTAGCTCAATAGTTTTTTTTTTACTTTCAATTCTATTAATCTCTCCTTTGATTTTAAGGACTTCCAACTTGGTACTTAATTGGAGATTTTTAATTTGTTCTTTTTATTTCTTTTTTAGTTGTATGGCTGATTCATTGAGCTCATCTTTCTCTATTTTATTGATCTAAGTATGTAGAGATATAAATTTTCCTCTAAGCACTACTTTAGCAGCGTCCCATGAATTTTGGTATGTGCCATTCTTGTAATGAAATTATTTATTATTTTTAGTATTTGTTCCTTCCTTGACTAACTCATTTTATTTTAGAATTAGGTGATTTAGTTCACTCCTGTGATTTCATCTAACCACTCTATCCAGATACCTTCAAATTCTATTTCTCCAGCACAAACCTCTCCCATGATCTACAAATTCCCACTTCCAATGACCTGCCATGTCTTGCCGGCACTTTGATCTTACCACTCCTTTCAATTTTCCCCTCTTTCTGATCGGTCCTTCTTGGTGTTCCTTACCAGATCATCATTCTTCTCTCTCCCACTAACAAATCTCTCAAAGCTCTGTCCTCTGCTGCGCTCTCCTCTCCTCTCCTCTCCTCACCTTTCCTTACCTCTTCCTCTCTCTTCTGTCATGGGTTCAGATCTCATTTCATGCATGCAAACAATTCCTAAATTTATCTGTATAATCCTAACATCTCACCTTAATGTCAGTCTTGCATTATGAGTATCTTACTTGGCACATAAGGGCCTATGCACTAAGTAGTCTGGACCCATCTATTTCCTGATTTGTTTCATAGTGATTCTTCTGTTGCACTTTACATCACAGTCAGGTAGGATTGCTTACCATTCCCTTGACGCAACTGCTGTGCCTTCTCTCTTTTCCCTTTTTACCTCTACCAGTTAGACTACCTACCTTCCTACAAAGGACAGTTTAGGTGCCCCTCTTACATTACACCTTTCCTTGATCTCCCAGTTTTTAGCTTTTTGCTCCTTCTTGTAATGATTCCATAACATTCCATAGAAATTGAAAGTATTTGTTATAAATAGGGCTCCTCTCTGAGCATCTAGAGCAAGGTTCACACCTGGGCCAATAACAAAACTGAAGTCCAGAGTGAAAGAACAAGAGTTTATTACAGTTCTTGCAAGAAGAGGGCACATTCTCTACTATGACACAGAGGTAAGAGCATATACAGAGTATAGTACTACTCTGTTGTAGCCCCTCCTTCCAGAGCCCTGATTGGTCTGAACCCCTTCTGGTTACAATCTCCCTGATCCACCCATCCCATGTTGCCCCTTGATATGTTCCCGTATGTTCCCCCTCCCTCATCATGCATCCCAAGCTCAAAAATGGCAGCTATCTCTACCCTTGTGGTGTGTCAAATAATATGCAATGAACTCTTTAAGCAAGCACAATGAAGAAAACTTTCTCTCCATCATTGACCCCAGCTGGTTCAGGCCAGTTTCCAGCGTGGTCCCCTTTATCAATAACTTTGCAGTTAGATTAGCTGCTTCTCCTAAAAGCTGATTGGTCAGTGGTGCTTGTTATTTTGTACCACCTTAAAACTGCCACATTTTGTGGAAACCTAACTTTTTAGTGTTTACATTCTTTTTTTTTATTTTAAACTGTATCCCCCCTTTCCCCCACTCCTAGGAGAGTGAATGCTCCTGGAGAATGATCATTGCTTCTGTTTTCTTTTTGTATCCTTTAGCACATATCTAGCATAATACCTTAGGTGCTTATTTAAAATTTGTTGGGTTAAATTGAAAATGTTCAAAATAAAACCTTACTGTTTCTTACTCTACACTATTTATTCTTCTCAAGTTTCTCATTTCTATTAATGGTACTTGTATTATCTTAGTCACTCAGATTCGAAACCTCTGAGGCATTTTTTCTTGTCTTTATCCTCCATGTTTAATCAGACTGGAAAATCCAAATTCACATCTCTGCCTTATTTTTCTTTCTTTGGTAAGCACTGTAGTTTAGACTTCCATTGTCTCTCATCAAGACTATAGAAACAGCTTCTTTACCAGTCTCTACCTGACAATGTCTCTATTCAATAGTCTTTCATGTTCAGCTCTACCAAGTTAATGGTAGAGACATTAATTTTAATGTCAAAGTATGACTTTCACTCTAGCACTGAAAAACCTTTCATGGAACTCCTATGCCTCCTAAATTAAGATGAAATTCCTTAGAATGGTATTCAAGGGTATTTACAATTCAGTTTCTACCTTGCATTTCATTCATTTATCCATGTTCCAACTGAAGACAGAAACAAAAAATAGAAAGGAGTCTCACACCCTCATAGTCATGGTGCTATGCCCGGCAACAATCATGTGACCAACAGGGAGGTAGTAACACACAGAAGATACCTGCCATGTACAGCAGAGATCACACACAACTGAAGACTAACAGGGGTCAAGCTAAAATGCATCATTCCCTTCAGAGGCATGAAGTATGTCTCCACATGAGAGTTTTGGCTACAGATACTCCCAATATTTGTGTCTCTCCATGTATGTTTTCCATGTTTGCAATGAGAGAATATGAATTTATGGAAGCATGCCCCAAGCAAATGGGAGAAATATTATATTGTTCCTTTTCTTACAGCATTATTTCTTTAAATGCCTTTCATTTTAACTAATAAAATAGAAAAAGATATACACATCAGTGAGTACTTGTGAACTACAATGTGGTCAGCTATTCAGTACCTTGAACCTTGGGATAGCTTGACTGAAGGATCTGCCTTCTGAGTTGGGAATAGGAATGCTTACAGGTCCTGCACAGGTAATATACCTTCAATGGAACCTTGCTGATTTAAATTGTCTAAATTTAAATTTATCTAAAAATTGTCTCTCTGGAATGGGAGATGATTAGAGACAGCAGAATAAAAAGTATGAAAGAAGTCTAGGGCTGGGAAGAGGGGAAAAGATATGTCAACATGAACCCATAGAATACCATATTTAAAGATGGAAAGGGTCTAGGGGTCATCTAATCCAAATACCTAGTTTCAGGGGCCTAAATTATATACTAAATTACTTATTAAATTACTGAAAGATGTAGGGGGCTGAACCAGAATTTAATCTAGGTCTTCTGACTCCATAGCTTACTTGATATCCTTGATTAAATCAGATTCTGCCCGTACCTAAGGAAAGGAAAGGGTCTATACCTAAGGCAGTCTCCTGGGAACCTAAGAACTACATGTCAGATCCCAAAGATTGCTAACATGCAATCCTCAAGTCTACCTTCATAAGTGAGAACCCAACTAACTTCTCGGCTGTCACACAGTGTTACCATCATCAGTGTCTTTTCCTCGTTGGACAGATAAAGAACTAGAGAGTTAAAGATTTTAAGTGATCTATCCATAATCATTTAAATATCTTAGATGAAGGAAGAGACCTCTGACTGTAAGAACCACATTTTTCCTAACTGTGTTGAGCTGCCAGGAGATGGTGCCAAATTATGTTAGCATACTGTTAGCGACCTTTGATTGATCTTGAGCCTCTTGGCTTTGTGCTGAGCTGCTATTGTAGAATTAGCCTTTGAGATTCCCTCCCGGCAAGGAGGGAATCTATGATTAAATTTAAAGGGAGAATCCTAGAAATGAATGAGTAAATTTCTACAAATTATTTTGGTAGAGTAGAGTGAAAAAAAATTAAAAATTTCACTGGGATCCAAGTTCAGAGACAAATGCACAAAAGGCTTTCAAAGGTAGGCTGAATTTAATGATGAGTCATCATTTTCAGAGCTAATTATTATGAACTGTTAATCACATCTTTAATATTGTGTCCCCTTAACTCCCTCTGAGTATTCATTTACACATATATCTTTTAAAATGAAAAGTCCTACATAGGAGTGAAAAGCTGCTTTCTCCCCTTTTCCCTGGGACATCGTTTTTATTCCTGAATAGTTCTCACTCATTATGTGTGTGTGTGTGTGTGTGTGTGTGTGTGTGTGTGTGTGTGTGTGTGTGTAGTCCTTTGAGGTTTTCCAAGTGATACAGTTATACATATCTATATCATATCATATACATCTATGTATATATACATATCTATATCTATGTCACTTTGCAAACCTTAAAGGACTATGTAAATATTGGCTGTTATTGATTATAACATATTTTAGCATAACACAGAAAGCAACACATAGTGAGTCAGCCTCATACTCTGTAAAAGATGGGTGCTATTTAACCAGCAGGTGGAATTGATAAACATCAATCTGATCATTTTCAACAGCCTCTAGTTTGTCCCACATTCAGTATGATCACTATGCCCATCGTTCTACTGAAGGAGAATGTAAAGGAAGTCGCAGGTTCTTTATAATTCTCAGGGAAGGGGTGACCTCCTGTCCCCCAGCTCTTTCTCTCTCAACATCCATATTTGTCTTATTACTCTAAGATTTACAGAATTTGCTCTTGAGTCTCCACCTATCAGAAATCTCACCTTCTGTTTGATTCTAGTAGATTTCATTGAGCCTTAATCATGAGAAATGGTACAATGGAATTAGGCCTCCATGAGAAGAGGTAGGTATGCTTGAATACTATCGAGTCCTTTTTTTTTCATTTTACATAGAATTGACTAACAGAATAAATAGTACATGATAGAGAATCTACTACATGACCACATTTATAATCTCTAGATCCTCCTAGACTCAAGTCATCCTCAAAGGATACATATATAACTAGGTCCTGAACTCAGAAATTCCAGGAAGGACACTCTTCACTACCACAGCTAGTCTTTCTGTGATTAGGCAAAGAAATATAGGAATTACAGTTTAATGTCAGTCAATCAGTCAACAAGAATTTATTTAGCTCTTACTATATTCTAGGCACTGTCCTAAATCCTGAGAATACAAATGCAAAAAGAAAATTTTAGTCTTAGTCGTCAGGAAATTTAAATTCTAATAAGGGAAGACAACATGTAATAGGGAGGTAGAAGGCAGCGGGGATTGAAGAGGTCTACTGGCATAGGTGTATGGTAGAGAAAGTCCTGTAGAGATGACACAGCAGGGAGCCAGGAGAAGAATGAAAACATCTCGTGCTTCAGGCTCCTTCTTAAAATCTTAGTTCTGGAAGAAGCAAGCCAATTAGAAGGTAAGGTCTCAGGGACAGAGCTCATGTACCTCCAATGTGAGAAACAATCAAGGGATGGAGTGAGTTTCAGGGTAAAGACCACATTCTGTGAAGATGAGTCAGCAATGCTGCCTGGAGAGGCTTCTAAATATTATATTCTACTTCAGATTAGGTTAACCACTACATAAAAGAATCTGAATGACTTGGCCTAAACTCATTCTCTTGACATAAAGACATGAACACAGGAGAATCCCTGGTGTAAAGTCCCATGGCTAGTGATTTTCAATTCAGCATCCCGAAATGGAGATCCAGAGAAATATAGTGACTTCATTATGCTCACAACTAAAACACAACTGAGTTCAGAACATAATCAATTTTGGAAACTCCCTTTAAAAGTGTAAGTATTACCAGCATTATGGAGCAAATAGAAATAGCTCAAAGGAATAAATCTGAGTATTAAATAACCAAAGAGAAACTGCCAGCTAAAATCATGAAACATTATGCAATTTTAGCCACAGAGGAAAAGAAAATTGAGGGAAAGAAAAAGACTTTTGATAGAGCAAAGTAAAATCTTTTAACAATATTCAGATCTGGCCAGATTATAACAAAATGGAAACAGGGTAATTATGATTAAAAACTCCCTCTCTATCTTGCTAGAAACACCTGTTTTCCAAGCCCTCCATCAATTCATTAATGATGCCATGTCTAGTACTTCCAGCCCACTGAGTCTTCCAATAGACAAGTCTAGAGATACTCGCTTTGTTTTAAGGTTAGAATGTTTGAGTGATGACTTGGTGAACAAGACAGCTGAGATTTTCCATTGCTGATGAAATCATATATCTGACTCATGTCATAGGTGACAGAAGGACTATTTAGATTCATTCTCTTCAGATAACCTTCATACTGTTTCTAGAGGCTACTAGGATTAAGTGATTTGCCCAAGGTCACACAACTAGTAAGTATCTGAGACCAGATTTGAACTCAGCTCTTCCTGACTCCAGGGCCAGTGCTCTCTATACACTATGCCACCTAGATGCTCCAGACTTCATATATTTAAGAACCACCTCGCATTATTTTATTAATTGAGATGGCTCCAGAGGAGAGAATGAGGCTGGTAGCTTCGCACAGCCCTGCCTTATTTAAATACAATTCACTCACTGGCAAGTCACAACATCACCTTCCTTATGTCTTTGGCCCTCTTCAAGACCAAAGACAACAATAACATAGGTGACATAGACAGGATCTATGATTTCCTTGGTTTAGGGAAGTCCCAGGTGAAGAAAATCCCTTTACTAATACAGGTTAATACATTCTCTGCAACTGATAGTTTTAGTTGTCTAGAATACCAAGAGGTTAAGTGACTAGCCCAGAGTTACACAGTCAATATGTGCAAAAGGCAGGTATTAAACCTGGAAACTTTGCAAGGCCCGTTATGGCTCCACTATGCCATGCTGCCTTTCTGTGATTCTGATAAATAACACTGATTCATAATCAACATTAGTTCTGCCTGCTGGTTTCTTTATAAGTCAAACCAGCAAAATGATGAGAGTCAACGTCAAGAGCTCTCTCCTTGCCACAGCCTTAGCTAAGTGAACCACTAAGCTTTTGACAGTCAGAATTATTCCCTTAGATACCAAATGGTCAGTGCATTCTCTTTTGTTCATCAGAGAAACAGATCCTCCTAGGACTCAGTAGTTTTAATTATTACTAGCAAGAATGAGAAAGAAAACAGATTTTTATAGGCTGGCACGATGGTGAGAACACCAAATAGAAGTCAGAAAATGTAGGTTCAAATTATGACTGTGCCTCTATCTCTATAATCTAGTGAGAGTCATTTGATCTCTCCAGGTAACAGTTTTCTCACCTATAAAATGAAGGAGTTGGACTATTTCATCCCCAAAGTCAATTCTAACTCCGCTATCCTATGAGGACACAATTGGCACCTAGACAGGACAGCAGTAGAGAAATGTAGATAAAACAGTGGGAACACACAACGCTTTGCTTCCTCTTAGCTCTGCAGTGGGCTGGATAGAAAGGAGAGAACAGAATGGCCCACAGGCCTAAACCAATTCTGTAAGCATTTGGTCTCATTGTCTCCAACAAAGGACAACCCCCCTGCCCTCAATCTGCAGTTAACTACAGTGATGAACCATTTGGAAAGTCCTCTGCTTGCTGTGAAAGAAGATAATTTGCTACATAAATAATGAATTAGATGTGTATTAATTTGGAATTACTTGTTCAAATGGTTTGTAAAGCGGCTGTGTGATTCCAGGCAGTCATATGCTGTCAATTAAGGATGACTCTTAAGCCAAATCTCTTTAAGCTCATTACATGTATCACCCACAGTGAAATTTCTTCAGAGGGTCATACTAATTCTGCCTTGTGGTGGAAGGGCAGTTTAAAACTGCTCAAGATTAGGAAATACCCTTCTGTAATTGCAGAAGAAAAGGAGAATTCTGCATGCTGAGTTTCCTGATGCTCTGGATTCCAGCTATTAAGGCCTTACTGTCACATTTTCACAAAGATTTCAAAAGCTCCAAGCCACCTCATGCAAGGAGAAGACTGTTTCTTGTCTTTATCTTGAAAGCCCACTTCATCCATAAGCTGAGACAAGTTGAATTAGAAGTGATACAAGTTAAAAAGAAATAGACGGTAGTGCTGTATTATGTATGAAACATGCATATTGAACATCAGTCCAAAAGAAAACATGGGCATGTAGAAAAGCACAGTGCCAGGCATGTCTAATAACATCTTCATTTATTATTTTTAGAACATCAGTAGTGAAGAATTGAGTGGGAAATCAATTGAGGCAAACAGAGCCAGGGATCATTTTTAATAACAGTACTTATTCAATGTCTTCTCAAGCATGAATTCCATAATCCTTTCCATTAATGCTCAGTAGAAATATGAATTGTCATTATACCTTCTCCACAGAAAGACCAGGGGAGGCTACATAGTTTCTTTGAAATCCCAGAATAAGTCAGCATGGACCCAAGACTGCTAACCCTCATTAATGTCTTAACAAGCACACAGTATATAGGATGGCAGGGTTTAAATGGAGAGTTAGTTTGTGTTTGCACTTGTTAGCTGATAGTCCTGGAAGAAATTAGTGCTTTCACCTTTATTCGTACTATTTCTACTACTTATCCATGTGCACACTGTTTCTCCTAATTAGGAGTATAAATTTCCTTGAGATCAGAAAATATTTTGTCATTTTTGTTTTTGTTATTTCCTGCACCTAAGACAATGTCTGGCAAATAGTAGGTGCTTAATAAATGTTGAATGATTAATTTTCCTCCTCCTTCTAGGAAATGTCATCATTATCTCCCTGTAAATGGACAGTTTATATTTCAACATTCTAATATATCTAGGATTTCAAGGGTGTGGGTACTCACTTGAGAGTACAGAGAGCTGCACACCTTTCATACCCATGTTCTGGAAGACTCCCATTTTCCTAAAAGAACTTTGTGTATAACATGACAACAACTGTATCTAGCTGTTACACCTCAGTCTTGCTATGTGACTAAGCTTTGTCTGATCCTCCCTACATGTCTTTGATGAGGGCTTTTGTGCCACCTCTCATGGAGAAGTTACAATTGACAATGTGCTAGAACCCAACACCCATCATAGTCTTTCCACTTTTCTCTGATTTATCTGCAATTCTTTCTCACCACTATACAAACTGCTTGATGAAATTATAAGGGTACAATAGGCTTTCACTGATGGATAACAGGCACTGGGAAGGAAATAAGGATTTATATAGCACCTATCATGTGCCAACTACTTCGCTAAGCACTTTTTAAAAAGACAAATATTTTTTTTCTTTGGATTCTAACAACAACCCAGAGAGGTAATCGCTATTACTAGAACCATTTCCTAGTTGAATAAACTGAAACAAACAGAAGTTGTATCTTGCCCTGGGTCATGCATAGCTAGTAGTAGTCTGGGACAGGATTCAGACTCAGATCTTGACTTCAGACCCACCTGGGTGCCTTTTGATAGACTACATCTTTATAGTCAAACAATTAACTGAGACATGGAGAGTATAGAATTTCGCTGTTTGTTTAGTTTACTTAGTTACCCCATACCTGATGACTAATGTTCTAGGTTACATTGTTTGGTTTCTTCAGGAATATTGAGTAATCACATACAAGTAGGTAGGGGCAGAGGAGGGAACTACAAAGAGATTTCCATGATAATATCAGATTTTAATTCATGGTTAGGTTTCCAAAATAAAGGGGCCTCATCTCCCATTCAAGTACTCAAGCTAAGAAAATACTAAATATAGGCAAATACAAATACAAGTAAGGGCACAACTCACAGTAATTCCTATAAACAGAGGGCTATTATTTGTATAGCACTTTAAGGTTTATTACTAATATTATATACATTATGTCATTTGATCCTCACAACTCTGGCTGGTAGGGGCTATTATTAGAGGTAACCAAGGCTAAAAGAAGTTAAGTGACCTGCCCAGCGTCACATAGCTAGTAAGCTGTCAGAGGTGGATTTAAACTGAGGTCTTCCTGACTCCAAATCTGATACTCTTTCTCCTCACTCTCTAGTCAAGGAAATAGTTCTTCCCCTCTCTGGTTGGTCTTACCTTTGCAGAGGCTTACATAGAACTCCAGGCTTATAGTACAGACCTGTGGTTGATGTCCTCCAAAAACAAAATATGTTTTCTAGGCAGAGTGTCAGAGCCCTTCACTAGGCTCATGATTTGTAATGCCTGTGAAGCATCAAGTCTGAGTTTGCTTCTTGTTGTGAGTCAACGCCTTGTTGAGAGTCAAGCCTCTATTACTCTTTGGCTATGTTTGCTTTTTGAAAGAGTCTAGAAACTCTTCATTTGAGCTTGGATACAGGAAGTTTGGTCTAGGGACTCCATCACTGTTCTTCCACTGTTCCACTATTGATTGAGTCTGTTCCTGTATCTTCTGCCTGGGTCCAGCAACACATCATTTCAACACTGACTCCACCTATTGCCTTTCCTGGGACCATCTACTGTCCTGCTGCACCTGATTCCCTAAGCACATAGTTCTGTGGAAGGGTCACATGTATCTAGACAACCAAAGCTTTATATGTCCAATCAATTCCTCTCTGTCCTAATTGCCTATGTATCTGTTTTCCTTTGTCTCTACCCTCATTTTGAAAGGTTATGTACAAGGGTATAGCCAATGTATATAAACTGATTGTAAATAATCAAGTAATTTGCCATATTAATGTACTTACTCATCTTTAAATTCAACATTCACTCTCCATGTCTTTCCCTCCATGTGTTACAAATGCACTCCCTTTCTTACCTCTGACTATTTAGCTTCCTTCACCTCCATCTTCATCAAGAAGCCCATCTTATAAGGCTGGTTGGCCCACACCTTTAATCTCAGCTACCAGGGAGGCTGAGGCTAGTGGATCTCTTGAGCTTAGGAATTCTGAGTAGCCATGGGCTATACCAATTGAGTTTATACACTAAATTCAGCATCAATATGATAAGCCAGTATGAAAGGGGGGAATGAGATGTGGGATACCAGGTTGCCTAAGAAGTGAGGAACTAACTCAGATTGGAAATGGAGCAGGTGAAAGCTCCTGTTGCAATCAGCAGTGGGATTGAGTCAATAAATATATACTTATATATATTTGTATATATATAATGTATATATTTGTATATATGTATATAATACATATATAATATACAAATACTTGTAGCCTAGGTAAAATGAGAACACTAGGTGAGAAGAATTCAGAATTGAATGAAATTCAACTGTAAAAACATTTCCCAAACTCCCACTAGTATGCTAAGGTCGTAGAATTTCCCATTATGGATTCCACCAAGGAGATCATGCCTAATTGTTTACATTTTGTCTCCCTTATTTGATTGTGAGTTATTTGAGAGCAAAGAGTATTTTATGCCTTTCTTTTTATGCCCAGTACTTAGCACAGTGCCTGGTGCATTATAAGTACTTAACAAAACTTACTAAATTATTGACTTGATTTGATGAGTTGAAATCATCAAGCCCAGATATACTACATTTTATAGTACTGAAACAATTAGCAAGCATGATTTCTTAATGTCAATCATCTTTGATAGATCAATAATAGAAAAATTTGAGGAAGGGCCAAGATGGAGAAAATGTAGGGACTCACCTGAGCTCTCCCCCAAACCCCTTAAAATACCTTTAAAAATGACTCTAAACAAGTTCAAGAGCAGCAGAACCCACAAAAAGTTGTAGTGAAACAAATTTCCAGCCTAAGACAACTTAGAAGCTTGTCAAGAAAGGTCTATTGTACTAGGATGAGAGTGGGCACAATTCAGCACAGGCTTGGCCAGCACAGCCCTGGCCCAGTAAACCAGGAACAGACCTTGGGAGCTACTGAATCAATAGTGGTAGCAGCAGCTGCTGCTGCTTCCAGAGTTCTCAGCCCACAGATGGTAAAGGGGGTAGAACAACTGGGAAGAAGAAGATTACTGAGGTTTGGGGGTTTTTTTTGCTAGCAGTGAGACAGAACTCTATTACTTTGCCCATACTCAGAACTGGGTAGGGGGTGGAGCCAAGATGATGGAGAATAAAGACACATATACTCTAGTTCTTCCCCCACAATCTGTAAGACACCTGTAAAGAAAGTCTCTCAACAAATTCTGGAGCAGCAGAAAATACAAAATGATGGAGTAGAGGATATTTCTAGGCCAGGGTGACCTGGAAGGATGACAGGAAAGGTCTGTCACACTGGACACAGAGTGCAGCCCAGCCTTGGCCATGTGGGAGGAGCAGGACCAGAGCAGGTCTCAGGGGTGAAATCCTCAGCAGCAGCAGAGGTTCATAGATCCCTCAACCCACAGGCACCAAAGACACTTCAAAGGTCAGTGAGAGAGCTTTCTCAACTTCATGATAACAGAGCAGGGTCCTCCCCTAGCCCCGGCCCCAGGTGGCAGCAGCCAGGCAGCAGCACTAGGCAGTGGAGGCTGTGGTAGAGGTGGCCTGCTGCTGTAAGCTCTGCTATGTTAGTGCTCCCCCTCATCCTGGGGCTGCCACTCAGGATTGCCTCAGTTCTTTTTTTTCTTTTTTTTAATAATGTATTTATTTAGTTATTTTAAGTTTTCAACATTCATTTCCACAAAATTTACAGCAGTGTTGGAGTAGTGACCCTCCTCACAGTTCCAGGACAAAAAAGAGTGCTTTGGTCACTCACAAACCAGAACACAAACCACAAGAAGAGAAAATACCTCTCCTTAGATCATCCCACCTTGGAAGAACTGGAAATTTACAGATCCCAAGAAATATCTCTGCAAATAAATAGCTGCACAAAATCCCTGAAGCTTGGGACAGTGCACCCTCTACTCTGTAAGTTGAACCCTACTTTAACAAACAGTTCAAGGTCAATTAATAAGCTGGGGAAATGAGAAAGCAATGGAAAAAAAACTTGATTATAGAAAGCTATTATGATAACAAGGAAGATCAAAACATATACTCAGAAGAAGACAACAAAAATCCAAGTTCCTACATCCAAAGCCTCCAAGAAAAATATGAATTAGTCTCAGGCCATGGAAGATCTCAAAAAGGATTTTGAAAATCAAGTAAGACAGCTAGAGGAAAAATTGAAAGAGAAATGAGACTGATGCAAGAAACTTATGAGAAAACAGTCAACAACTTGGTAAAGGAGAGAGCAAAAAAAATTAAGAAAATAACACCTTAAAAACTATACTACACCAAGAGGCAAAAGAGATCCAAAAAGTCACAAGGAGAAAGTGGAAAAGCAGAAGTGGCCAAATGGAAAAGGAAAGTCAAAAACTCACCAAGGAAAATAATTTCTTCAAAATTAGAATGGAGTAAATGGAATTTGATGACTTTATTAGAAATCAAGAAACAATAAAACAAAACCAAAAAAATGAAAAAAATAAAAGACAATGTGAAATATCTCATTAGAAAAACAGCTGACCTGCAAAATAGATTCAGGAGAGAAAATTTAAAAATTATTAGACTATCTGAAAACCATGATCAAAAAAAGAGACATCATCTTTCAAGAAATTATCAAAGAAAACTGTATTGGTATTCTAGAACCAGAGAGTAAAGTAGAAATGGAAGGACTCCACCGCTCACCTCCTGAAAGATATCCCAAAATGACAACTCCCAAGAATATTATAACAAAATTCCAGAGTTCCCAGGTCAAGGAGAAAATATTGCAAGCAGCCAGAAAGAAACAATTAAAATATGGTGGAGTCACAGTCAAGATAACACAAAATTTAACAGATTCTACATTAAAGGACTGGAGGGCTTAGAATATGATAGTCAGGAGCGCAAAGGAGCTAGGATTACAATCAAGAATTACCTCCCCAGCAAAACTGAGTATAGGGGGAAAAATGGACATTTGATGAAACCTTCAAGCATTCTCAAAGAAAAGACCAGAACTGAAGAGAAAATTTGATTTCAAATAAAGACTCAAGAGAAGCGTGAAACGGTAAACAGGAAATGAAAATCATAAGGGATTTATTAAGGTTAAACTGTTTACATTCCTACATTTCTCAAACATATAAAGAACTGAGTCAAAATTATAAAAACAAGAGCCATTCCTCAATTGATGAATGATCAAAAATATCAGTTTTCAGATGAAGTACTCAAAGTCATCTCTAGCCATATGGAAAAATACTCTATTGATTGCAAAAATGCAAATTAAAGTAATTCTGAAGTACTACCTCATACCTTTTAGATTGGCTAATAGGATAGAAAAGATAAATGACAAACCTTGGAGGCAATGTGGGAAAAAGACATCACTGTATTGTTGGTGGATTTATGAACTGATTCAACAGTCCTGTAGACCAATTTGGAACCATACTCAAAGGGCTATAAAACTATATATACCCTTTGATATAGCAATAGCACTTCTAGGTCTGTATCCTCAAAGAGATTAAAAAAACAGAAAAGGATCTATACATACAGGAATATTTATAGCAGCTCTTTTCTGGGGGTAAAGAATTGGAAGTTGAGGGGATGTCCATCAATTGGGGAATAGCTGAACAAGATATGGTATGTGATTATGATGAATACTATTGTACTATAAGAAATGATGAACAAGATGCTCTCAGAAAAACCTGGAAAGACTTGCATGGGCTGATGCAAAGTGAAATGTGTTATGTACAAAGTAACAGCAATATAGGAATATGATCCCCTATGAATGATTTCACTATTCTCAAGAATGCAACAATCCAAGACAGCTCTATAGGACTTATGGTGAAAACTACTATCCATCCCCAGAGAAAGAACTGGTGGTGTCTGAATATAGATCGAAATATTCTTCTTTTACTTTATTTTTCCTCAGTTTTTTTTCTTGTCTATGTTTTTTTTTCACAGTATGACTACTATGGATATATCTTGCATGAATACACATGTATAACATGTCTAATTGCTTAACTTCTCAAAGGGGAGGGGAGAATATAGAAAATTTGGAACTTAAAAGTTTTAAGAAGAAATGTTGAAAGTTATTGTATCAGAAAGCACCTTGACATACATGGGGGGAAGGGGAGAGATTGCTATCACAGATTCTTAAGTCTGCATTTATAAAAGGAAAGGCAATTTTTGAGGAGTCAGCGATAACTTTAATTACGTTCCATATATAGAAAAATACAAGCAGAGAGATAAAGACAAACAGAAAAGGCTCTTGCTGCCTGAATCAAAGCAATATTGCTATATACTTTACATATATCCCTTACATATGAGCAACTGGGACTCTGAACATACAGCCGCTCAGAGTCTTGACCAAGTAATCACAAGATCCTTCCCATAAGTGAATCCCCAAAGTAAAATACCAACCTCCCAGTATATAACAATCTATGAGTGAGTAGCAGCTCCTGATTGACTCAGTAGGCATGAAACCCACGTGACTCAGCACAGCTGTGAAACATCAGGGCTCAAAGGAGACTGAACCCTCAGATGCTCACAATTTACCTAGGCCTGGAAAAGAACTCCAAAAAGAAAACGAACAAACCCCACTTTGTTTGCTGTTACAGTTGTTTTTATGTATAACTGGGTGAAAATAGGATACAAAATAAATAGAACAAAATTCAAAAATAAAATAAAATAATAGAAAAATGCAAAGGTATTGGAGTAGGACACATTTCCTCAGAAGGGAAGAGAATAGAACCTTCTAAGTGAGATTAAATTAAGTTTTGGTTTATATTCTAGAACAGAGGTAGGCAAACTACAACCTGCAAACCAACTCCTGCCCCTGTATTTTTTTTAACATTTTGAAGTAAAGTTTTGTTATATATAAAAATGTAAAAAACATTCTTAGTTGGGGCTGAATTTGACTCTTTTTCTAGAATGTGTTTGTAAAAATATGATTAGTGAAAATCTGGGAAAGTGAACAGAGATCACAAGAAGTCAGAATGGCTTCATCAAGTACAGCTTATGGCAAACTAATGCTATTTCCTTTTTTGACAGGGTTGCTGGACTAGGAAATCACATCAATGCTACAGGAAGGATTTCTCTACATATTTTCAAAGTATTTGACAAAGTAACTCATGCTATACTTACTGAAAAGATTGAAATACACAGGCTAGACGATAATATAATTAGTTGGATTCAGGGAAGAGTGAGGAGATTGGCCTTCTGCTATTTAACATTTTTATCAGCAATTTGCAGAAAAGGCAAAAGTGTCCTTATCAAATTGCAAATGGTATAAAGTGAGGATGGATACTTAAAATCCTGAGTCATAGAGTCAGAATTCAAAAAAAATTCTTGATAAACCAGAATAGTGGCCTGAATTTAATAAGAGGATACATTTTAACAGGAGAAAATGTAAATTTTATGTTTGGGTTCAAAAAATCAGCTTCACAAATACTACCTGAAGTAGGACTCGACAAAAGTTCATCAGAAAATAAAAGCTGGTTTTCTTTAGTGAGCTGCAAATTCAACACTGAGTGAATCATATGCTATAGCAGCCAAGAAAGCTAAGACAAGTATAGGTTGCATTGAGAGACATACAGTATATAGTCACTGGAAATAATAACATTGTACTCTTCCCTAATCAGATCATATTTGAAGTGTTCAATTCTGATTCCCACAGTCTAAACAAGGTCATTGTTAATCTGGAGACCATTCACCGGAAGGTCACTAGAACAAGGAAGGTTCTCAAGAATAAGTACATTATTTTCATTCTTTTTTAAATATTTATTTAAATTAATATTTATTATTTTTAATAAATTATTTTTAAATAAATTATTCATTATTTTAGAAAATAAGACTATTATATCTATATAGGAGAAGACTTAGGTGGCACACTGTAGCTATTTCTAAACATCTGAAGGGGTTTCACATTGGAAAAGGATTGACTCATCCTGCTTGGTTCCAGAAGACAAATGTAAGAGAAGTGGGTATAAGTTGCAAAGAGGCAAATTTAAGCTTGATGTAAATAAATAATTAATAACAATTATAGCCATTCAGAAGTGAAATGACTTATCTTAGACCTCACTGAAGATCTTCAAACAGAGGCTGAATGATTCTTTTTTTTCTGACGTTGTAGAGGGAATTAATTTTTATTATATTAAGATTATTACTATTAGTTATAATTTATTATTCATTATTCAGGAATATATTGGACAAGATGGATTATGGGATACCTTCCAATTCAGTCTCTTTCCATTGATTTTCATCTTTTGTCATTTTTGCTAATGTGACAATATAAGGTAAAATCTCAGAGTGGTTTTAATTTGTACTTGACTCATTATTAATGGTTTGGAGCATGCTTTCATGTGGTCACATAGCTTGTACTTCTTTTGAAAACTGTTCATATCATCATTAATGAATGGTTCTGGCTCTTATGTATTTGTGTACATTCTTTGTGTATTTTTGATGTTAAACTTTCATCAGTAATATTTAATGAAAATATCTTCTGCTCTACCACTTGTCTTATAATTCTGAAAAAGCTTTTTTTAATATTTTTGTTCTGTAATTCCCAATGTAAAATCATTGCCTTTTGCAGAAAAAATAAGCTGCCCAAAGAGTGGAACAATTCTGCCCTCTCTCTGTTGTCATTTATCAGACCTTCATCCCCCCAAGCAAAAATCCTATCCCTTCTTGGATCTTTATGAATCATCCGTTAAACCTCAGGTCCCTTTCAAAGCAAGGATTCTACAAATCTACACCTTGGTTATGAATTGTATCCCTATTGGGACATATCTGTAAAATATTTCAACCCTTCCCTGAGTGCATAATCATCTGCAAACAAATATTCACACATCAACTCTCCCTTTGCTTTCATCTTGGCTTACAAAAAGCCACCATCAGTGTGGTATCTGACCTTGAAAACATCATGCTAAAAAACATGGGAGCAAAG
Organism: Potorous gilbertii; assembly: GCA_028658325.1. Classification (NCBI taxonomy): domain Eukaryota; kingdom Metazoa; phylum Chordata; class Mammalia; order Diprotodontia; family Potoroidae; genus Potorous; species Potorous gilbertii. Next base: position 610,053,598 of record CM053769.1, on the reverse strand, counting down.
ACATAGCTCTGTTTCACTTCACCTATGACTGGGAAAGCATGAAAGCATCATCTATTATCCAGAACCTGTGCAAGTATGCCTTCATGAAACTGATGTACAATGTTGATGAACTTCTCTGGGCAACCATATTTTTCCAAGATCTTCCACAAGCCCTCATGATTGACATTATCAAAGGCTTTGGTCAACTCAACAAATGTTGTGTGCAGACCTCTAATCTGCTCCTGGCATTTCTGCTGATGTTGTCAGGCAGCAAACACCATGTCAACGATTCCTTACCCCTTTCTGAAGCCACACTGGCTCGTGGGTAGATGATCATCTTACAGATGAAGGATCAGGCTCTTAAGGAGGAGTCTGGCAAGACTTTTACTGAAATAACTAAGAGTGAAACACACATAACCCCACCATATTATCACAGGGTCACAGGACAACCTATTTCCTTCTCCTTTATACAGATGGACAATGGAGCATTCTTGATCACCTTCAGGGACAGCCTTCTCATAAAACCTGGAAGATTTAGTCCTCTTTTGTATAAGTCATAGATCCCCTGCCTCATAGATGTCTGCTGGAATGGATGTGTATCAGGTGGTTTGCCATAAGAGGTGAGCATACTGACATTCAAAACCTTTTCTGCAGTTTTAAGTTCAGTCTGAGAGGTTGACTTCAGCCTGAGGTCTATGGTCAATGGCTTCAGCATTGGTTGATGATGGTCTCTTGAAAACACTATGGGACTGTTCAACCCATTTCTAGGATCATATCTAGGATCAGTGCAGGTCCACCAGTGTTGAATAGTTGAAATGCACCATAGGTCTTTGACCTATAAATAGCCTTCAAGTCATCATAGAAACACTATATTACTATTCCATCTGCATTTTTAGTCAGCCAACAAATCTGCATCTCTCTAAGCTTCACTAAATTTTAAGACCCTCTCTAGACATATATTACAAAGCATTTGGATAAGGTCACAAGGATCCTTCCTATACCATATTAATAAAGGATGACAAATAACTTTTCAAAGCTATTCAAATAGGAAATTTGGTTTTGCCTGTGCCTATGCTGGCTCTTTTCTTGTACAGGTTATATTTCTTGGAGTTTCAAATCACAAATTATTGGTTTCACTGGCCATTATGTATTTCCTTGCTTTAGGAAGCAAGGAAACTTAGACTTAGAGAAGTCTTTAGAGGAATGTTCTCTGACAAATATTTGAGCTCTTTAAATGAGTCAATCCACAAGCATTAATTAAACACCAATTGTATGGCTATGTCAGGCACTGTGCTAGGTACTAAGAATGCAAAAAACAAACTCAATATTCCCTAACCCCTAGATGCTTACATTCTATCAAGGAAACTAATATATGCGTATGTGTGTGTATATATGTATGTGTGTGTGGGTGTACATGCAAAATGTATATGAAGTAAATACAAAGTATTATTTGGAAGGGGAGAATCAATAATAACAGGGCAGGGGAATTGGGAAAGGCCTTATATTAGAGGTAATACTTCAGCTGAGCTTGGGAGGGCCTTCTCCAAACGTAATTATGATTATTTTTCATTAGCAAAAAACTAAATTACATTGAGTTTTAAACTGCTAGTGTCTCTTTAAATATTTTCGTTTAGGGGAGGGAGAGGGCAAAGAGCAAAGGAAACACAGTGGAGTCTAGTGAGAGTCCATTTGAGAAGACATCTGTTTTCCTCAACTTGGCAGCCACCAGTGGCATCCTGTTGCTCCTCAGTCCTTGTTGGGCTGGACAGTACCCAGTGACCCTGCTTATAGCAGCAGTGACAACATGCAGAGGGATCTAAAAAACAACTGAATGTCCTTCAAACACAGTTAATTCCACAGACCCATCGCTCTTTAACTTTTTGATTTTATCAGCTGAGACTTCAAGGACTAGTGGAAGAGTTGAATGCAAAGTTGTAGTTTAGGGTTTCTTTTGTTGAGACTCAAGGAAAATATCCCATGATATTTTAGGGAAATATTAGGGAAAAAGTGGGAGTAAGAGGCGCTGGGTCTGAAGTTTGCTGTGTGACCTTGGGTACATCACTTAACCTCTGGGGTCCTCAGTCCACCTCCCTTCCACCCACCCATAAAATAAAAGCTTGAATTGGATGATTTTGAAAATCCTTTCTACCCCTGAAAGCTATGGTTTCAGTAACTGAAAAAAAATTCTTCTATCTGTTGTGACTAAAGTCTGAACACTAACCAATGTCTACAATGTGGTCACATTATAAAACGCAAAAAAAATTAATCTTTTTGCTCAGCTTTCTGTACTGAAGTCTAATTGTTTTAAATGAGAATGTTTCCTAGGGTAGGTCTTATTAGTGCACAAAATCACATTTTTATTTCATAATTGGACTGAGCAGTTCAGATATACCCTTAGGCACTAAGGACCTTAAACAAGTCAATAACCCTTAATATTTTGAAAAGATGCTCTAAAGTTAAGTAGAAAAACACTTAATAATGAATATATTATAATGCTAACTCATATCTGTATGGTGCTTTAAGATTTGTAATGAGTCTTCCTCACAAACAGCCTCGCATGGAACAAAGCCTTATTCAATGTTAACCATATCTTAGAGATGAGGAAATTGGGCCTTTGAGGGGGAAAATGACTTGTCCAAGCCCTACAACTACTAAGTTGTAGGATTCTGGATTCAAATTCAGGCATCAAAGTCTAGTGTTTTATCTATAATCTCTAGAATGATGTAACAATAGTACTTCCTAATTTTATAGCAATAGTGTATTCCAAAAGTCTTAGTGCAGTTGCAAACTACTACATCTTAATTAAAAAACTTGAAGTGTTATAGAAGTACTAAGACTCCTGGGACATCCTGTATTTATCAAGGACTTTATTCAAAACAACTGTATAGGGTGAGTAGTGAAAGTATTACTATTCCCATTTTATTGACAAAAATGCCAAGACTCAGTGATCAAATGATAGCTTCTAATAAAGGTTGGAAGCAGGACTTAGTTGTGAACTTTTGATTTTGACCTTAGTGTACTTTATCTTAAACCACAAGGTCTGTGGTAAAAGGGAGACTGGTGTCATTAGTTAGCATTCGTCTTCGGGTCAGATGTCTGTCCTCTGGGTTTGAGCCCTTTTTATGCCTCTTACTAGTTACATAACCATGGGCTACTCATCTAACCACCGAGTGATATATTTGAAAGGGACATTAGAGGTCATGTGGGCCATTGCTTAACCTCTCTCATGTGCAGTTTCCTTATCTACAAAATGTAGATTATAATATTTGCCATGCCTGTCTCAAAGGATTTTTCTGAGAATCAAATGAGATAATGTACGACAGGTTCTGGGTAACCTCAGAACACTCACTATGTAAAGGCCAGTATTACTGTAAAGTATATGGGATCATAGATTTATGGCCCTCAGAGCCCTTAGAGACAAGCTAGTCTAAACCTTTCATTTTACAAAATGAAGAGCTAAAGGGAAAAGAGGGTAAGTGAATTACCCAGTTATATAGGCAGGAAGTAACAGAGTAGGTATTCAAGGGGATGTCTACTTTAAATCCAGTTTCTGTCATTATAGAGCACTGCCTCTCAGCCTCTTGTTCCTCCCATCCCAGAGACCTTAACCAGAATGTGGTTGTTAATAAGAACAATATCTAGCACTTCTATAACACTTGAAGTTTTTTACTTAATGTATTTGTTTTCAGTTTTCTATAATCACTTCCATATATCTTAGATTTTTTCCCCTGCCCTCCCCTTTCCACACTCCCTCCCCACTTCCTCCCCTAGATAGCGTACAATCTTATATAGGTTCTACACATACATTCTTACTAAATACATTTTCACCTTAGTCATGTTGCGTAGAAGAATCAAATGAGTGGGAGAAACCACAAAACAAAACAAAACGAAGCCTAACACAAGAGAAAATGGTCTGCTTCATTCTGCGATCCAGTTCCATAGTACTTTCTCTTATGTGGATGGTGTTTTGCCTCAAGTCCATTGGAAATTTCTTAGGTCCTTGCATTGCTGTGAAGGACTAAGTCTACCAGAAAAATTCCTCGCACACTGTGGTTGTTGCTGTGTACAAAGTTCTCCTGGTTCTGCTCCTTTCACTCAGCATCAGTTCCTATAAGTCCTTCAGGACTCTCTGAAGTCTTCCTGTTCATCACTTCTCATAGCACGATAGCATTCCATTACATTCATACACCACAATTTGTTCAGCCATTATCCAATTGATGGGCATCCCCTTGATTTCAACACTTGAAGTTTTATAAGGTGGTACAAATATTATATTATTTTATCTTCACAATAACTGTGGGAGGTAATGATGTTATTACCTCCATTTTATGAAGGAGCAAACTGGGGCAGAAGACAGAGCTTAAATGACTTGCCCTGGATTATACAGCTAGTGTCCAAAGCCAAATTTGAACTCAGGTCTTCCTGACTTCAGGTTCAGTGCTAAATCTATTGTACCACCTAGCTGGACCATTTCTTAACCAAATCATATGTACAGTGGTGTGTGTGTGTGTGTGTGTGTATACACACACACATAATATATATACATATGTATGTGTGTATGCATGTATATACAGTTGTTTTATATATAGGGGTTAAATATAAACAGATGTGTATATATACAAGTATAGAGTATGTGTATTTGTGTGTGAGATAAATAAATATATAAATCATTGATGGGTGTGGGTGTGGGTGGGTATGGATGTGCATACACCCGTACCCATACACACGCACGTGCGTGCACACACACACACATATACCCATCAATGATTTATGAGGGTGAGTGTGTACTATCAGGTCATCTGGCCCATCCCTTGGCATCCAAGAAGGAAGGATTATTCTAGGCAAATTAATATCCACCCTATTCTTTTAAATTTTCCAAGAAGGACATTTTTCAGTGTCCCTCAGTAATTTTGTTCTAGGATCCATCTGCTCCAATACTTCATTTAAATTCATCTTTCCTCTACAACTTCACATTACTATTCTTAATATCTCTGAGTCTAAAAAGGTTAATTAACTTTGGAGTTGTAAGTTGTATTCAACTTGTTTCATATAACATCAAAACGAAGTATGGACCAGTGAGGTGATCTACCCAAAGCTGGAAATGGAATAGAATAAAGTAGAAATAGCTCCAGTGTAGATACAAAAGAGAGTCAAATCTGACACCAGATCTGAGACCAGTAGGGTCAAATTCTGACTCTGCTAATTTTCTCCCTATGTGAACTTGGATAATTAAAATCTAAGTCTTGTGATAGCCTAGGCATGGGGAGTCAGGTATGTCCCTGCTACAGGAAAGGGCTCATCATAGCAGATGATTTGAAGAGATTCCTCTGCAAAACTTTACCAAGTATTGAATGCTATTAGTGCCTGTTATCAAAACAATGATAATGTTCCAGAATAGTAGTGTGAGACTCAAATAGCAATAAGTCCTCAGGAGCTCCATATTGACTTAGAAAACTCCAAATTAACATTTTCTATGTTGTATTGTCGCTCAACTTCTTTTGTTAGCTACATTTTCTTTTTGTTTTTAAGGCACTGAGGTCAAGTGACTCGCCCAGAGTCACACAGCTAGTAAGAGTCAAATATCTGAGGCTGGATTTGACGTCAGAGAACTCCAGTTCTCTAACCACTGTGCCACCTAGCTCCCCTTACCATACATTTTAATCTGATACAAACCACAGTGAGAAGTTTTGCAGGCCAGCCTCAAGAATGACACCTCTGCCCCTAAACATGCTTACAGACCTGATTTCCTAATGACTTTTCACTTGCAATAGATCAGGAAAACAAACTTCAACTTTCAAAAAACAAGTGTCAATTAAATCAGTTGATTTGATTTAATTGATTTCCACTGATGTTGAGTTTCATAGCTAGCAGCAATGCCAATATCAAACTGATTGTAAACATAGAAAAGGGTCTTGCTCTATTATTTGAAAAGTTGGAGCAGTTTGTGGAAGTATTTTAACCCTACAGTGTACCCCAGCCCCCCCTCCCCCACCTCCCAGGCCAAGCAGCTGTTACCCATTTTATATGTGGTAGATTTCAAGGACAGTAGGATGCGTCCTACCTTCTCTTTCTCCATATGCTTGATCACATACTCCCTGGGATCAAACTACAATTTCTCTGTGATAAGACCATGACCCCTTGAGCCATCACTCTCTCTTTGGAGATCATTGACCTAAAGTGTTATTTATTTTTTATTCTTAGATTGTCATTCTGGCTTTAACTTTTGTTTCCAAACATATTTTATTTTATTCCTCTTCGTGTACTCTACATGCCAAACAAACTGTACTATTATTTGTTTTCTATTAAATTTTATTTATTTATTTTGTTTTCAACGTTCATTTCCACAAAATTGTGAGTTCTAAATTTTCTCCCCATCTCTCCCTTCCCCCCAACCCCAAAACACCTTGCATTCTAACTACCCCTTCCACCAATGTGCCCTCCCTTCTAACACCCTTCCTTTTCCTTATCCTCATCTACTCTCTTGTCCCATAGGGCAAGATACATATTTATACCCGATTACCTATATTTCTTATTTCCCGTTTGCTGCTGCTGCTGCTGCCATCACCTGAAGCCTGGCCTAGGAGAGGACTCTTCTCCCTTGTCACCCAGGTGAAAAAGCCCTCTCCCTGACCTTTGAAGCTTTATTTGTCCCCTGTGGGTTGAGGGATCTTTGAACCTCTGCAGCTGCCAGGGATTTCATCCCTGAGGCCTGCTCTGGTCCTGCTCCTCCTGGGACACATGGCCAAATCTGGGCTGTGCTCCACTCCGAATCTGGTGCAATAGACCTTTCCTGTCAGCTTACCAGGTCACCCTGGCCTGGAAATCTTCTCAACTTCATCATTCTGTGACTTCTGCTACACTAGAATTTGTTGAGAGTATTTCTTTACAGGTATTTTATGGGCTGTGGCGGAAGAGCTAGAGTATATGCATCTTTCTACTCTATCATCTTGACTCCACTCCCCCCCTTATTTGTTTCCTTTTCTTTCAGGCACCCACTTCCCTGTATTCATGTACATCTTCCTCATGCCAAAAATTTATTATCTCCTCACCCTAGATGTCACAGTGGCCAAAGTACTGGAGTTAGAGTAAGAAAGATCTGAGTTGGAATGCTTCCCCAGATACTAATAACCTATATGCCCCTGGGCAAGTCACTTAACCTCTCTCACTCTCAGTTTCTTCATCTATAAAATAAAGTTAATACTAGTACCTAACCCATGAAGTTTTTAAAGACTCAAAAGAAATAACACATGTGAAGTTCTTTGACAACCTTAAAGTACCCTATAAATGTTAGCCATTACTGCCTTCATGCTTTTTTGCGGGGGGGAGGGATGGGAAGGGGAGGCAAGTAGAGTTAAATATCTTGCCCAGGATTACATAGCTAATAAGTGTGTCTAAGACCAGCTGTGAACTCAGGTCCTCCTGACTCTGGAGCTGGTACCCCATCCATTACACCATGTAGCCACTGCTACCTTCACTTAAAACTCTTCTCTTCCTTCCTTCATGGCCCAGTTCAGGTACTACTTCTACAAAGCTGTTTCTTATCCTCCTGTCAAAAATGATCCTTTCCTTCAGAGAATTTTTATAACACTACAAACCTTCCTTTACCTCTACCATATTCCATCTTCTTTTATTCTTATTTGGGTACAACCCTCTCCCATTAAATCGTAAGCTTCTTGAGGATGGAGACTATATTGTTTTGAATCTTCATATCATATAGTTGAGTGTTTTAATTTATTTTTATTATGAACTTAAGAATTTCAGGATACAAAAACGAATGGAAAAGAAGATTATATGCTAAAATATGGGTTTTATTTAGGTGCAGTTTTCTTAAGGTTACATAATAATCGAACTGGCCTACCTAGTTGTGTCCCCACCCAAAATCCTTACCACTATACTTTGTATACTTTTTAAAAAAATGCTTCGTCGATGATCTTTTCATTTAGTGTTTTTATTAATGACTATTAGTCTCCACAGCTCCATTCATTGTCCCATCCTCCCTCCCTCCCTCCCTCCTTGTAATTAGCAAGTATAATCAGCTAAGATAAATAAACATATTGGCCATGTCTTAAAGTATATCTTGTTCTGCCCCTTTAGTTCATCACCTCTGTGCCAGGGGGTGGGAAACATAATTCATCATGAGACTCCTGAACTCATATTTATCAGAGTTCTTAAATCCTTCAAAATTGTAGTCCTTTACATTATTTTTCAAGATTGATACTTCCATATTTCCCCTCATTGCCCTGAGAAATCTACAGTGGATTGATTCAAATTTCACAATATAGACTTCCTCCATACACACATCTTTTTTGGTTGTTTTTCTTCAAAAGAAATATTAGAATACATTTTTCTTTTGCTATTATTTGCCTGACTCTTCTCAAATCTTCACTTCTCACAACATTCAGTTCCACCAATAATGTTAGCAATAGCACTGCATTTAAAAGAAAAGACAGACTCAGGCAACAAGCTTACAGCAGTAAAACTTCAGCAACGAACTCCATGACTCCATGACCTGACTGTCCTCATGTAGTCCAACTTTCAGCTGAGTTTGGCAACTAGTCCAGGTAAGGCTTCTAGTCAATTTCAATAGTGTAATCTCTAACCTTTTCCTCATTGTCTTTTTGTTGGAATGGGTCATGTTTAATTATCTTACCAATAGCAACAGAAGGACAAAGAGCAACTTTTAGCAGGAACTGTACACAAAAGAGCTGCCTGAATTCAGTGAAAGAGCAGAGGATGAGAATAGAAGGTTTGAAACAAATTATTCTTCAGATTTTTTCTGCCACATTTCTCCCCACTCAACCCTGGCAAGGGCCCTCACATACAGCGTGTGACTGACTACTGTCTTTACAACTGACATGATGGAAGTTACAAAGGGTGTCCTATATCTAACCTGCTTTCAACTTGACTCTTTCTACAGAAAAAGTTAACTGTAGAACCACATTTTCTTCTAATTTCACTAAGGATTTAGACACTTTTTCATTCTTTTTCTTCCAGTTACTATTACAAAATCTTAGCAAAACCTATCAAAGTTGCCCTCCTGGTTAAACTAAATGGAATTTTTTTCAACATGATTTTTATTTCCTTAGATATTGTGTGTTATCCATCTACCAAGTCTGATCTGTCTCTACTTTGTATTCTAACTTTATCCTAATTCTATCTATAGAGTTCTATAAAGATTAAAAATTTAAATGTATCAAACAATTATTTACTTCACAGTTTAATACTGCAATGGTCTTAATTCTCAAAGATAATTAAAACTGATCCACTGTCACCTATCCTCTATCATCCATTAATTTTTATCTTCAACATATCTTTGCACTATCCCTCCACATGTGCAATTTTGACCTCAAGCACATTCTTCTGTTCTACTTTATCATAATCACAAATAGCATCCTTCCCAACAATTCATGTCCTGTACCCTACCTCATTCCACTTCTTACAACTAGGCCATGAATTTTCTCTTCATCTGGATAACCACTCCCATGGTTATTACAAACTTATTCTCTGTGTTTTCTGCTCCCAGCCATTCAGCGTCATTGAAATAATCTTTCTTCCCCATTATTCTAATGAGATTTCTTCCTTGGCCAGATCTGAATTTTAATGGATATAAGCAGCTCCCACAGAGCAAAGACTTTTTTACCAATAGAAAAAGTCAACTGTACTTCAATTTACATCTTAAGGCATTGATTGAAGTATTAAAACATTAAATGATTTGCCCAAAGTTACACAAACAGGATGCATCAGAAAGCAGAACCTTAAAGTAGGTCTTTTTTTCCCTTCAAGGCCACACTCTATCCACTTTACCACATTGCCTCTACTATACTGTCTCCTTTATTCTAACACTGCTCTTTCCTACAAACATGCATTAATTATGTGTTCCTCAATGAGTTCCATATTATCTTTACTTATCATGTAAGGGGAGTGGCATGTGTGGTGCTTTGCAGACAAAGATTATGTATGTTCATGTGAGAGTTCTGGCTTCTCTATCCCTCACCCTTCTCCAAGGGAGACTGATTTCTGCCAGGAAGCGAGCCAGAGGTGAGGCCCAGAGCTTTTTCCCTCTCTTCAGAGGAAGGGGATGCTGGGGTAAAATTATATCTATCTGCTCCATTAAATATTGTTAGACTAGGAAAGCAGTTTTTAGATTCAAGCTAAACTCCTAATCACTGTTCCTTAATGAGAGTGAAGAGCTTAAAGCCATATCTCCAGGTTTTGACTCCCTTCCAACCAAATGCCAGTTCCTCAATAAACATACATAACAGATTTCAAAGAATCATACTTGTTATGTTAATAGCAAAACATTAATCAGTAAAAGTATAATCAGAGAATATGTATCAGATAATATAAATTGAATAATCTCTCCCTTTGAGAGGAAAGAGAGAGAGAGAGTGAAAGAAAAACAGAGAGAGAGAGAGAGAGAGAGAGAGAGGAACAGTGACATAATCAAAGTTTTTCATGTCAGCTCCTTCCTAGAGTCTTTCTCTCTTTTCAAAGACTTAAAAATAGGTGGAATTGCATATATTCTCTCTTGATTCTGGAAGTCAGAAGAATCTAAATCTTCCTTCTCTCCTGCTCTTACCAATTCTATCCTCATACAAGCACTGGACACTGAGTAATAAGTCTCCACGAATGAGATGGAGCCCCTTACAACTGGCCCTCTGAGCCAAGGGTTACATTCCACAACTTGACTTTCAGCTTCTAGACAGAAGAAACATGTCTTGACCCCACACAGTGTGAAGAGCACAGGTATTAAATACTACAGAAGGGTAGAAAAGAAATATTGATTTAGAGATGATGGTATAGAAAGAAAGAGTGATGGACTTTTAGTCAGGAGACTGAAATTCAAATAGTGGCTGCCCTATTTCCTAGTTGAACAACTGGACAACCTAGATGGCATGTTTCCATCTCCATTTCCTTATCAAAGTGGATATTTGTGTAAATTATTAACAGTAATTATGGTTTTAAAAATGTGTGATTTTATGAAGAAAAGGAGGATATCTTTCCTGGATTGAAAGCTGTCCTATACATGTCTATAAACATGATGGACTACAGGGTGTCGTAAGATTAATGTGTCTCTATATCTATTACATGTGGTTATCTATAGTTAATAAATACTTATTGAATGAATGAGTGAATGCCAAATGCACTACTTACAATTTGCCCAAATCCTGGCTAGCACCTTTGAAATCTTTCTCTAATTCAAATCATTCCTCATCATAACCTGTGGAGTTCATTTCCATTAACAACTGTTCAGCTGATTCAATATTTGGCATTATGTGAAGATTCAAAAGCATTAGTCACTGTATTTCCAAAGTGGTTCCACAGAGGTCTCTGAAATCTCTCAGTTTACATACCAAAACAACTCTTATTCCCTACTTCCTGGTTTTCCCAATTGATCAGTCTTCTTCCTAATCTGTTGGGGATTAGCAGATTCCCATCAAGAGACATTCTCTCACAGTTTTTAATCTTCCAGTTGAATCACTGACTTTTCTTGTTTACATATAAATCTTCCTACTAGGTAGCTTCCCATATCTCTTCCTCTTTTCTGTACCCTTTGTGTAAAGTATGAGTTCCCTAGAGTGATCTTGGGGCATTAAACAGGCTTACCATTTGAAGCACCCAAACTGTTGGCATTTTTGCTTTTAGTTAAAGATACATTATCACATTCCAGTATTAGTTTTCAGAAATCCCACAATCGATCAACAACCATTTATTAAATGTCTACCATATGATAGTGATGGATTCTGAGCACAGAAAGACAAAAATCCAGTGGCCTTTGCCCTGACAGAGATCAAATTCTATTGGGAGAGACCACATGCACATATATAATTATAAATAGGATTAGGTATTGGACTTGCAATTTGTCTGGTCAAGGTACATTGAAACCTTCCCTACAAGGTCTTAAAGAAGTGCTTAGAGTGAAGAAAAATTAAATGATTTGACCAGAGTGATGTAGACAGTGGGTATTCATGGTGAGACTTGAACTCCATTCTTCTTAGCTTCAAGGCTAGCTCTCAAACAATGGTTCAATCATTTTTCACTTGTGTTGACTCTTTGTGACCCCTTCGGGAGTTTCTTGTCTTTTCCTTCTCCAGCTCATTATACAGATGAGGAAACTGAGGCAAACAGAGTTAAGTGACTTGCCCAGGGTAACACAGCTAATAGCTGTCTGTGACTATATTTGATCAGGAAGATGAGTCTTCCTGACTCCAGGTCCAGCACTCTATCCACTACACCACCTAGTATATATGCCTATTAATGAAATAAAGTTTGGGGAGGGGGGGTTACTAGCAGCCAAAAGTATCAGGAAATGCTTAATATAAAAGAAGAATATTAAGCTGAATCTTCAAGGAGGTAATGAATCTGTGAGGCAAAAGGGAGGATGGAGTATATTTCAGAAATGGAAGACAGCAAAGGCAAAGTGATAGAGACATGAGATGGAGGACTGTGTGAAAAACAGCAATAAAGCTAGATGGATGGATGGATGGATGGATAGATAGATAGATAGATAGATAGATATAGATATAGATATATAGAGAGTGTGTGTAAAGATATATGGTACAATATGTATGTTCATCCTTCGTTGCT
>CM053769.1:610029529-610040531 GCA_028658325.1 Potorous gilbertii | reverse complement strand
TATTGAAATACCTCCATAATTTGGCTCCAAAGTGCTTTGTAAACCAAACCCCTAAAGTATTCTATTTTTCACTTTTTTTTCTTTTATTCAAGTCTTCTGGTATAAAACGACAAATATGGAAATGGTTTTACATAATTGCAAATGTACAACCTATATCTGATTGCTTGTCATCTTTATTTCATATTATTTTTTATGTACTCTATGTTCTAGTCATGCAACATAGTTGGCTCTTCCCTGAACTAGTCATTCCATCTACTATTTCTGAGCTCTTTCTCAGGATGTCTCTCACACCTAGAATGCACTCACTGCTACTCACCTCTACCTCTTAGAAAACTGTAGTAGCCTAGCTCCATCACCCAATGCAAGAAGCAAGTCTCCAAGATAAGACTGCCTAGGATTTGTTAATCAGTGGATTTCTATTCACTCAAAATATAGCTCACATATCCTAACCAATGTGTTCATAGTACATCAGAGGACACAATTATTTTAAAACAAAGGCATTTAACTAAATATCACCCTGGGAAAATAAACAATTAAATATTTCATCTGTAAATCTATATTGATCGTTCTCATAGAGATCTCACCATCATTGGAAAGAGTAGAAGGGGCATACGTTTTTAGAACACATGTGGCCAGAATACATAAGTAGAGGTATAATGCTTCTAAGACTGGGCTGAGTTGATATCTTCTCCTTATATTACCATTCTCCTCCCTCCCTCATGTCCTTCATGCAGATTTTCTCTGCCAGATGCTACTCCAAATACGCAGAGCTAAAGTCTCTGTGGGATGTTGTTCTGCTGGATACATACACTTCACTGGACACTTCCAGGTATGACCACCGAGAAAAGGCTGTAGAAATTTTCTGCACTAGTTCACTCTGGCTTAAGCTTTTTTTTTTTAATTTTACCTCCTAGTCTACAGACTTGGGCCTCTATCTAAAACCTCCTTAATCTAGTTTAGCTGAGAATTCCCTATCTTAATCTCCAAAGATAAGACTACCTCTATCATCCATGGTGATGCTTCATTCTCAATAAACTTCCAAGGACTTTAGGGTTTCAGGGTCCCCCAAACCAAAACCTCTTTTATTCTCCCATGTTTATGAGTGGAAGGTGGGGTGAGGAGGGGAAGCTAAGGCAGTTGGGGTGGGGAGGTGGCCTATCTTCCCACCCCTATCAGTTAGCCATTCCTGCCTTTATTTTTGTAGCCCTTCTTTCTGGGGGGAAGGAAGAAAGAGATAAAGCCCTGGAGAGATGTGTCCAGAGGCTCATCACAATGTCTGCTGGAAGATACAATTTTTCTGCCCTTCTTAGCCTGGGAGAAGATGGAGAAAATATTGAAAATGACTTCAAACTGGACAGCAAGAGATCTTACAAAATGTAGAGCTTGAGGATAGGGGAGGAGCTATGTTCTCTGGTAGAAGAGAGGACACTGGAGCAGGGGAAGGGGCTTAAAAGCAGCCCAGAATAGGCTGCCAAAAGGGATGGTTCTGTGCTGTTGTGTGCATATTGGCCAGAAGCTTCCCCCACAGAAAGGAGCAGCAGTACGTCTGACTAGAGCAGGAGGCAAGCACCAAACAAAGGGAATACTGCCAGCTGTGGAATCCACAATTCCAAAAAGCTTTCCCAAGACTCCCTCCTCTCTACTTCTTTTTATCTGTTTAAATAAAGGTTTATTGTTGTTTTTTAACTACTCTACATTTCCTATTTTCTTATCCCTTACTACTAATGGTAGTTTAGAAGCCAGATTCTTTATATAAGCAAGTTTACCACAGTTTGTGGATATGTCATCACTCACAATTAAAGCATGTATGTGAGGATGACCCTGAGGACTTTCTTCTGTTTCACAGAGCTAGAACCCTGCAATTCTGGCTAGGGATGGGGAGGGCAGGCTATTGATCTAGAATTCAGGCTTATGAATGATTTCACAAATCTCCTCATATGCAGACACTGCAAAGTTGAACTTGGGATCACTAAGAGTTCCCTTAGAATTATAGTTCTTAACTTGGGTTCATAGTTAGTTTTGTAAAATATTTTATAGCCATTTTAAAATATTGATTTTCTTTTTAACACCGTGCATTTTCTTTAATGCATTTCAAAAACATTATTCTTAGAATGAACTCATAGGGTTCACGAGATTGCCAAAAAAGGTTAAGAACCCCTACCTTAGAGGAAAGATCTTGTTGTCTTGAAGGGTGGAATGCACTTGGAAAATGAGGCTCCTTATGCCATTGAGGTTATGGCTCCCTCTCCCTCTTCCCTGACCCAGGACAAAGGGGAGCTAGGAAGGACAAAAGCAGAAAACCAGCCCATTAGAAGTGGTCTCTGAGAGACTTGACCCTACCACTTTTTGTTTGGGAATGGGAAATTAGGAGGATATGGAAACCTCCCCCAAGCTCCAAAAATGGATCAAAAAAACTCTACCAGGTTTGGAGACCTCTTTGATTTACCTTAAGGTAGCCTGGGCCTACCTCCTCCGTGAAGTCTTCCCTGATTCACTCAGTTGTTAATGTCCTTTCTCATCTCAAAATTATCTCATAGTCATATACATATATATATATATATATATATATATATATATATATATATGTGTGTATGTATATGTACATATACACACATGCATACACACATACATATATTTATATGTATGTATATATGAATGTGTGTATACATGCATGTGTTTATGTATATATATATATATATATATGTGTGTGTGTATGTGTGTGTGTGTGTGTGTGTGTGTGTGTGTGTGTGTAGTATTTCCCCAAAAAAAATATAAGTTTCTTGAGACTAGAGATTGTTTTTGCTCTATCATCTAGGGTAGTACTTTGCATGTAGTATTATGAGTGTTGTATTTAATTAGTTGAATGAAGGGATGAAATATTAAGATTATTGAATTAGGGTTACTTCAGGCAGTGTGACATAAAACTGGGAACTAGAAAACCTGAGTTCTAGTTTCAGGTCTACCCGCAAATACTTACATAGCCATGAGTCTATTAATTAACCACTTTGAGATATACTTTTATCATTTGTGAAATGGTGATAATTAAACTAGCTCATTGTTACAGAGGAAATCAAATGTCAATGTCTACTCCTCCACAGCTCTTTTGAACCGTAACTTTCAAAATCTAAGCTAAGTTTTAGAATATTTCAAAAGACTTAAATATGACCTCAGGGTAGTTAACAAGATAG
Source organism: Potorous gilbertii (assembly GCA_028658325.1). Taxonomy (NCBI): domain Eukaryota; kingdom Metazoa; phylum Chordata; class Mammalia; order Diprotodontia; family Potoroidae; genus Potorous; species Potorous gilbertii. The sequence continues at coordinate 610,037,343 of CM053769.1, read as the reverse complement.
TCCAGCAGAAGCACTCAAAGACCTCCAGTATTCCACTTAAGCCTTTTGACTCTGTCCATCACCACTTTCACAAGCTGTGAAAGTCATGAGAGCAGATGGTGTTCTCTCTACTTTGCTAAGGAGAAAATGAATCACAGGAAATTAGAATGTTTTTGTTCCAAATAACAAAAGAAAGTTGAGGCCATTATTGTAATTCAATTGCCAACACTGATGAGAACAGTCCACCATTTCTATTCCATACTCCTTCATTTCCCATCTGGTTTCAACAATCATTTTCAAACCACTTGATATGTGCTCCACACAGTCTAGGTACTAGAGGGTACAAATAACCAGAACAAAGAGTTCTTGCCAAAAAGGGAACTTAGATCCCAGTTGGGAACATAAAACAGAGAGAAGAAAAAAGAACAAGAAAGGAAAAAGGTATTAAATTGTGGGATTAAGACAATTATAGAAAAATAAAAAATAATGCAAAATTTTGTATTTCTACAGTAAATGTTCTACTCTCATGAAACAAAAAAGTACAAACTGGCCCTCAATCCTATGCAGTGTTCTTCTGCTTTCATGGTGATATAATGGTAGAACTGAAAACATTTATCAGACATCCTTAAACATTAATTACTACAAGTCTAAATATGAGATCCTTGCCCAATGACCAATAAGTTGATCTACTTCTGCAAATAAATAAACTCTGTTAATAGTGGAATTTTCACTCAGCTCTTTTTGTGGTGACTAAGAATTGAAAATCAAAAGGATGACTGTCAGGGAGTGGCTAAACAAGCTGTGGGATATGATTGTAATGGAACATTATCATGCTTTAAGATATGACAAGCAGGATGATTTCAGAAAAGCCTGTAAAAATTTATATGAATGGATGCATAAGGAAGTGAATAAAACCAGGAGAATGTTGTACACAGTAGCAATAGTATTTTTCAATGAAGAACTGTGAATGATTTAGCTATACTCAGCAATGCAATTATTCAAGACCATCCAAAAGGACTAATGATGAAGCATATCATCCACCTTCAGAGAAAGAACTGATATTGTCTGAATACAAACTGAAATATGCTAGTTTTCACTTTCCTTCATTTATTTTTTTCCTTTTGTTTGAGTCTTCTTGTACAAAATGACTAATATATATAGTACATGTATAACCTATATCTGACTGTTTAGCATCTAAGGGAGGGGAGGGGGGGAAGATAGAATTTGGAACACAAAACTTTAAATAAAAATGTTCTAAAGTTTTAAAAAATAAAGCCAGAAAATGTAATAAAGGCCCTACTAAATGGAAATATATTTCCCAGATTCTTCTTGGAGAACAAAATATAAAGGGGTGGGGGGAGTTGGTAGAGTTGGTTTCACTGTGCAACTGAATGCAAAAAGACACTTTTTAAGGGACAGCTGGTCATCTTAACTGGATAAATAAAAGCAAAAATAATCACAATAAATATAACTATAGCTTATATACCAACATCTGTTGCAGAGGATGCAGAGACAGAACAGTTCTACATGGAGATTCAAAAGATCTCTCAAATCAAATTCACATATGCATTGACTGATGCTCTGTGGGCACTGAGAAGGCCTGTGACAAATGTTTTAAAAAGCATGAATCACATTAAGAAGAAACAAGGCCATTGGCTTGTAAATGACTCAAATGTCACATCTATATATTATGAAATTTTTTACACACAAAAAAAAGATGTAGAGATTCAGCCTGGCAACCTCTTCAGTGGATACTATAGTCAAGAGCTAATGAATGAATAGCCAAAAAAGGAAGTTCTTGCCACAAGAGCCCTTGGCTCTGTGAGATGATTCAACATTAGAAACTGGCATAATTTTGTCAATGGAAATGATATTAAACAGGCATTACTTCTGCTTTGCCTTTGTATCTTCACAACTATGGGACTTTTCCATCTGACTTGCATCTGAAACCTTCCATGGATGTTGTCTTTCTCATTAGAACATGAGGTCCTTGAAATCAAGAAATGCATCCCCATGCTTGGTATGGTACTTTGCACATGGTAAGTACCTAATAAATGCTTCATTCATTATTCATAAATTCAAAAATTCTGTTGCTGAATTCAGGAATTTTAACCTAAGTATTCTTTGTTTGAGGGAAATATGTGGTCAACCCATGGTTTGGAAGAGCAGACTGCATGAAGTCTGCAAACTAGTTATCAACAGAACTAATAAAACCTTGCAGGACCACTTTAATTAGGAACACTGAAATTGACATTAGAAGGACTAGGTTCACATCTTGGTTTTATCATCTAGTACCTATGTGAACTTGAACAAGTTATTTAACCATTCTAGGTTTGTGTTCTGAACATAAAATTACAGATCATTTGAAGCATCCATAGTAGTTGTGCAAAAGAAAAAGAAATGTGATATATTCAAGGATACAAGGGAAGTAAATGTCAAAGACTGGATCTAAGTTAGTTTAAGAACCTGTACTCATTCCAATATACTAATGGTCTAGTAGTAGGGGACCTTCTAAGGTCCTTGGGTGTCCCAATTTTAAAGAACAAATCCTTTTATTAAGGGGATTTGTTCTGTGAAGGTTGAATTCAGTCAAAGGGCCACACTTGAACACCTAGAGGGCCACATGTGGCCTCGAAGCCACAGGTTTCCCACCCCTGGTCTAATAGATCTCTTATGTTGGACAAAATTCTTCAGTCCAATAATAGTGGCTTCTAGATTCCAAAAAGATGTCTTTCCTGAATGAATGTTTAGAATTAAACTTTTAGTGAGTTTTCCCTATGTGCAAAGCACCATGCAAAGTACTAGGGATGCAAATTGGAAAAAGTAAGACAGTCCCTGATCTCAAGGACTCCACATTCTAATGAGGGAAGCAACACCTACGGAAAGTTTCAGGTACAAGTCATATGGACAGGTCACTCAACTTTACTTTGTTTCACTTTCTTCATCTATAAAATGAGAGGACTGGACCAGATGAGAGTGCCCTTCCAGTTTTAGAGCTATGATCCTTCAAGCCTATGACCTTTCTTCTTGATGCCTTAGTCCTGGCCTCATCAAATTTCTCCAAGATCAAGATTCTTCTCTCACAATTGCTCTTTCTCCCCTTCCAGCCCACATGCCTTAGCATTTCTCTTCCAACATGACTTATTTTGCTTGTCACAAACTTCTTCCTCTAGGTACTGTTTCTCTGTTTAATCACCAGTTCATGGTCCTTGCGTTTTGAAAGGGAAAAGATAAACACAAATAAATTAAGTAGTGTTTTTTTCTCTTTACTGTTCTTCATAGTTACCCTTATAATCTGATCACTCCCCCAAAGGAAAAACTACATCAGAAGCTTCACATTGCTATGAAAGGCAAGTGCAGAAATTTAACAGCCTACTGTGTGTATGTTGGGTGCACATTTAGAAATCAAATTCTGAGGTCCCTTACAGGATTGCTAAGGTTCCTTCTAGCTGTTAAAAAAAATCTACATGAGTCAAAGCATTCTTTCTTGCACTGATTTACCTACATGTTGTCTTCCTCCTTTCCAATGTAAGCTCACTGAGGGCAGGTATGTTTTTGTTTGTTTTTCCTTTCTATCTCTGGTGGTTAACACAGTGGTAGCCACATGGTTAATACTTTAAAAAAATATTTTTTGATTTTTCGAATGGATGGAACTCCTCTTAAATCCTAACATATTTCTTAATCTTTGCAAGGATTTATTAATAAAAACAAGCATAATTAGAGGTACAAAGCCGTTCAAAACGAAACACTTAAATTTCCACTATTTTTTTTTTGTTCCCTCCCTACCCCCACCTTTCTTCATCTGCTTTAGTTAGATGTAGACTGATAAAATGACAAAGGGTAAAAAAATAATCTATCAAACAATGTATGATCTTTTAAACAAATTAATAAGTACCTTAAAGCAAAGCTATATAGACTTATGGATATACCTGCATCTTTCTTACTAAAAAGATCCTGGGACTGCTATTTTATCTTCTTAGAATGAAAAGAATACAAAGTGCAACATTGCCTGATCTTTTTTAAAAAGAACCAAGGTTTGGGGAGAGATGAGGAGGGACATAGAATGTTCATTCACCTAGTTTTTCTTTACTATAATGCACTCTACAGACTTAAATATTAAAGGTACAAGCTTTAATATTTAACTGGTGGTCAGTCCACTGAGACACCTATCTCATTTCCACAGAGGCCTATGATACAAGCAGAAGCTAGTTTTAATAGACATCACACATTAAAAAAGGTATTGGGGGTGGGGGAACCATTAAGTTATAGTTCAGCTAAGAGCCATGGGGCACAATATGCTGTGTGGGTCAAAAGCACACGTCCTAAAGGAACTGGTGAACTAGAACAGAGCCTTTGTTATTAATCCGGAAATTGCATTTTTAGAACTTATATTGTCGACTACATAAGTCCCATTTTTTTCCCCTTACAGTAATTTTTTTTCTCAAAAAAGCAAAACTCACCTTTTGTTTCTTATGAAAGAGATAACCACTCACCAATGATCACCTTTGGTGTCTGTGTTTTTTGTGCAGGTCAGGGCTGCTGTTGGATTACTTGGGTTGTTGTTCCTCCTTTTCTGGTGACCTACACAGATGGGCCTCTTTAGGAAAGCAAGGTGACTCACTTGGATCAGCTCCTGAGTCTCCAAAAGACAGATTGTAAGGTCAAATGATGACAGCTTAAGTGACATGGGTGAGACAGACTGCTGTCCATTACAGGTTGTGATTATCTCCTATCATTCAAGGCCAAAGTATGGAATTGGATGCCTGTGCCAAGGTCAGCAGTGAATTAGTTTCCCAAGTTATGTTAACAAATAGAATCTAATTTACAGCAAACAAAGGGTGGGAGGTACCAATAACACCAGGTATTATTTAAACTCTCCCTCTTTATATAAGTCGTAGAAGGACTTTTCTTAAAGATTTTGTAATATAGCAGAAAGATATTCCAATTAGAATACTTGTGTTCAGATCCCAACTCTTTGGCTTATCTATATGACTGATAACACAAAACATTTCACTTCTCTGAGGTGCATCTGTAAAATAAGGGCAGGAGGAGGGGAGTCCATGAGAGAGCGGAATGTTAGATTAGAAGTTCTCCGAGATCCTTTCAAGCCCTGAATCTGGTTATCCTCTTTCAATTAACAAAGACAATAAATTCATGGTGTTCTAATCTCTTTCATAGAGGAACTAGGCTGGAAAATCAAAAGGTACCTATATGTATATAGCTCATTCGCACCTACTTATAAAAAGCAGCCTATTCTCAGGTGATTTTCAATCAAATTTTCACATTTGCCATTTTCAGGCATTATGGTATAGTCAATAAAGAACATGAAAGAACATGAAAGTCCATAGTATCACTTGCATACTTGCTTTATATAAGGGATTTGATCTAGAGTACATGACCTTATTTTTTTAATATCTTGGCATTTTAACATAATTGATTTCCTTTACAATCTATATATCTTATTTTATGTGTTTAAAAACAGTATTCTTAGAAGGGGTCAGTAGACTTCATCAGTGCTAAAGGGCACTATGACACAAAATATCGGCAAGTATTAAGTACTTGATTTGTGCTAAGCCTTGGAAAAGCAAATGTAAGTAGAAAAATAGACCCCCACCCTTAAGGAGTTTATAATGAAGGGAGATAAAACATGCATAAAAAGTCTGGAAAGTCAGGAATAGAACCCTGAGATGAATGAGGATATGATTGACTTGAGCACTTTTCTTCAAATGGAGATTCTAGGAGGAGCCAACCAATAAGAGGAAGGGGTCACAAGGATGGAGTGTGCCTCTAGAATGATATTTTCAGTGATGGAGTGAATCCTAGGGTGAGGAGTCTGGAAAGTCAGGAGAAAAGCCCAGAGAAGAGAAGAACTGAACAAAAAATGGTTAAGAATCTCTGTTTTATAGCATTGGCAGCAAATATCACTTCTCCTGTTGGAAGTTTTATTGCCATCACACATCTTCTGACTATTATTCCTCACTCTAATTCCAAGCTTTATTTTGTGAGTGTAGGCTATGTGTTTTATGGGACTGGATCAATTTTATTAGATAGATCCCAGATGGTGACAAGGGATTCAGACATCCTTTGATCACTTTAAAAGTTGTTCAAAACAAAGAGTAGGGCATTTAGAAGACCTGTACCTAGTACATAGCAGCTTTCAGGAATTTGTAATTGCATGAATGCCTTTCAATTAATATTGCCTAAAACAATTTCCATTTATTTACAGTGGAGTCATTAACCCATTTGGTGTGCCTGAGCAGGCTCCGGTATCAAAGATAATGTAGACAATTAATATAATGTAATATGTGCAGAGTATTCCTCCAGGCTCCTATTTATGTTAGCTCTACGGCAATAAAATGGTTTCCTGTCATTATTTAGACGATTAAAACCTATGTTCAAAACACATAAAACATTTCTTTAATGTTAGGGGATTATTTGCTTGTCCAGTAGCTTTAAACTACAAAATGGTGTTATTAGAATTCCCCCATAGCTAGAGACTTAGAAAGTTCATTCCATTTCCACTTGCCACCGTGGACAAGTGGTCCCCCCAAAAATGCCATCTATTCACTTTAGACTCATCAAGTACTCAAGCTAGAAGAAACCTCAGGGATCTGTTAGTTCAACTAAAGTAATCAAATATATCTACAATCTTATCAATGTGAGCACTTCCTCCGGGAACGTTGATCATAATATAGCCATGCCTGCCTATTTTGTATGACTTCTGTCCATATCCCCTCATTAGTTTTCCAGGTGCACCCTTTGGATAAAGAGCTTTCCTTACTTCCTCCCAATATGTAGATACTAATGAGACCACCCATCAACTCTCCTTTTCTTTTGCCATAGAACATGGATCCTTCTGTTTTGCTCCTACTTTTGTTCTGGAAAGTTAGCATCTCCTTAACCTTGCCTCCTTGCCTAGAAGTTATTGCCTCCTACACATGTACACTCATTTGGAATTCTTACCCAAAGTTCTCATTTGAAAATAAGGAAGTTGAAGCCTAACGTGGTAAAATGACTTGCCTAAAGTCACACGGGTAGCAAAGGAGGAGGAAGAAACTTTCCTCAGGTGCTCTGACTTCAAATCATTTTTTTTATCATTTCACCACACTTGCCAAAGGCAATGCTTTCTATAAAGAATGTTTTTCCCTTAATTCTTTTACATCTTTCTGCAGCCCTTCCTCTTTCCATTTTCCTATCATGAATAATTTATTGCATCTTATGAGGAGACATTGTACCCATCATAGATTTTCTTTTCTTTATAATAACCATCTTGATGATCTTAAGAGGAATTTCTCTTCTTAGTCTGTAGCCCTGACCCCTGGGATGCCGGTAAAAGATTTCCACGTTGAGAGGTTTCATAAGCAAGAATTCACTTCCACGGAATTCACAAAGCTAGCACTTTGTGCACTCAATGGGATCATTTCAAGGTCCAGTTAGTCATCTAACCATTTAACTCCCATTAGGGTGGTACACTACTGTTTACATAATGAACTTATGGTGATTGAGCAAAATTAAGTTGTACTTAGTAGGCTCTAGGATCATCTCTGTGACAGATGAACACACAAAAGTAAATGAACCTCCAATTCCTCCAGAAGGAAGCCCATCCATCCCCTTTAAATGCACTCTTCCAGGAGAAAACAAAGCCTTATTTATGTGATTAGGAGTTTGGATGGGACTAATGATAACAACAGCCAGAACTTACATAGTTCTCTACTGTTGATAAAATGCTTTATATATAGTATCTCATTTGATCATCACTACAACTCTATGAGGCAGGTAGTATTATTCCCATTTTACATATGAGAAAACTCAGCCTGAGAGAGAGTAAGTGGCTT
>CM053769.1:610004290-610019795 GCA_028658325.1 Potorous gilbertii | reverse complement strand
TTTTGTCATTCTTTTGGTTTTGTTTTGTGATTTCTTGGTTTCTCAGAAAGTCATTGGCCTCCATCTGTTCCGTTCTAATTTTTAAAGAACTATTTTCTTCAGTGAGCTTTTGAACTTTCTTTTCCACGTGGCTAATTCTGCTTTTGAAAGCATTCTTCTCCTCCTTGGCTTTTTGAACCTCTTTTGCCAGTTGAGATAGCCTATTTTTCAAGGTGTTATTTTCTTCAGCATATTTTTGGGTCTCCTTTAGCAAGATGTTGACCTGCTTTTCATGCTTCTTTTACATCTCTCTCATTTCTTTTCCCAGTTTTTCCTCCACCTCTCTCACTTGATTTTCAAAATCCTTTTTGAGCTCTTCCATGGCCTGAGGCTATTGAATATTTATTTTGGATGTTTGGGATACAGAATCCTTGACTTCTATGTCTTTCCCTGATGGTAAGCATTGTTCTTCCTCATCGGAAAGGATGGGAGGAGATATCTGTTCACCAAGAAAAGTAACCTTCTATGGTCTTATTTTTTTTTCCCGTTTCTGGGCATTTTCCCAGCTAATTACTTGACTTCTGAGATTCCTCACCACACCCACCTCACCTCCTGTTCCACCCAGCTAGTGCTTGAGGTCTGAGATTGAAATGCTGCTTCCCAGCCTCGGGGCTTTCGGTGGAGGGCAGGGCTGCTATTCAGTGTGAGATTAAATTCAGGTGCTCATGTGGGGGCAGGGCTGCCACACAGGGCTCACTTCCCTCAGGGGGCTTATGTGGGGACCTTCAACAATGGATCTAAGCTCCTGCCTGCTTTGGGAGCCCCTGTCTGCTGCTTCCTCCATTGCTGCCTCCCGAGGGGGCCTGAGTTATGGAGACATGCCACTCCCCTCTCAGCAAGCTGAAAAGGCCATCTCAGTGACCTTTGGCGCCTGTGGGTGGAGAGACCTGCACAACCGCTGGAGATTCCATCCCTGAAGCCTTCTTGGATCTGCTTCTCTCAGTGGGCGTGACCAAGGCAGGGTTAGACTCTGCTCCTGGTTCGGTGCATGACAATACTTTGCTGTTGATTTTTCAGAGCTCTCTGGAACAGAAATCTCCTCCACTCCGTTGTTGTGTGACTTCTGCTGTTCCAGAATTTGTTGGGAGTTCTTCTTTACAGGTATTTCATGGGCTGTGGGTTAGGAGCTAGCACATGTGTATCTTTCTACTTTGCCATCTTGGCTCCTCCCCTCTGCCATCTTGGCTCCTCCTTTCAAGTATTCTTGATGAAAATGCTATCCATCCCCAGAGAAAGAACTGATGGAGTCTGAATACAGATTGAAGCATTTTTTTTGCTTTATTTTTATTGGAGTTTTATTTTGGTTCATGTTTTCCTTAACAACATGACTAATATGGAAATATGTTTTGAATGACTGCACATCAAATAGCTTGCCTTCTAAATAGGTGTGTGGAGGGAGGGTGAGAATTTGTAACTCAATTTTACATATGTTGAAAATTGTTTTTATATGTAATTGGGGGATAATCAAATACTAAATTTTAAAAAATGAAGCAATCACAAGTAAGCCAGATAAGGACAAACATGGGGCTTAGTCCAGTCTTGTTGATATCATGGGCTACATTCATGAATTCATTAGTCAGTTGACCTCTTTGTATTTCTCCCCCTCCTTCCTCTGGGGAAAGAGGTTATGGATTGTGGGTGAGGGAAGAATCTTAGGTGTCATATAGACCAACCTATCATTTTAGAGATGAAGAAATCTAAGACCTAGAGAATAACCTCTTTAGGTTACCTATCTAAGGTCACACACTCAGGAAGTGAAGAGGTGAGATTCAAATTGTTGAGATCCAATTACAAATCCAGAGTTCTTCCCACTATATAATTTTGCCTTTCCAGGAACAAGCCTAGTCTAAGCAGTTTTCATTAGGGTGGATACCCACTTGTTGTAGATATTGTAAAGGGGATTCTTGGTCAGGTGTGAATTGGGCTAGATGGTGTTTGAGGCCCCTGTAAAGTCTAAGGTTTTGGGACTCTGTGAAAGCAACATTTATACCAGTCAATGACCATTGACTTCATCATTTTAAGTCAGTTTTCTCATCCCATCCATTATACACACCAGGCCAGACCAGTTTTCCTCAAGTAGTATTTTTCATAGCCGTCTTACATATAATAAGCACTCAGTGGAAATAATTCATGTCATTCACTTCCCAAAATTTCTTTGAATTCCTCCTAGCTCCTTTCTCTCTTGTGTTCTTTTCCTTCCCCCTTCTCCTTTCCCTTCCCATTTCTTTGTTTCTTTCTCTCTGTTCTTCTCTATGAATATTTTGCATAGATGGGTATTTTCTTACTATCAATAATCCAATATGGACCCAGTATTGAGATCAGAGGGGCAAAAAAGTATAAATGATGTGCCTATCCTTTAATAATTCCAAGTTATTATGCAAAATGGTTGGACTGTGCCGATTCCATGAGTAGTAAATTAGTGTGCTCATTTTTCCACATCCCTACCAATTTTGAATTTTTCCATATTTTTCCACCTTTGCCAATTTGATGAGTCTGAGGTAATATCTTAGATTTTCACTTCTAATCATTTAGCAATTTTGAGTACTTTTAAGACCATCTGTATGGCTTATTTTGAATATTGGGGAATGGCTCTTAATTTTCAAAGACAGATTTAGATTTTCAGGAATATTTTGTGCAAAGATTTCCCCTAATCCTTATCTATTATTTAAGCTGCATTGATTTTATGTGTGCAAAAGTTTGTTTTTCCTGTAAGTAGTCAAAATAGTCTAGTTTGTCTCTTATGATTCTATGTTGTGGTTGGTTACAAATTCATCCCCTAATCCTAGTCACGAGTGAGAGCACTTTCCATCCTGTGCCATTTTGATTTTAATAGTGCAACTTTTCCTGTTTAGCTCATTTATTCCTTTGTACCTTTCTTATGGTACTTATCACATTCTTCCAGGCATTATCATTCTTTCTGTATTTGTCTTATCATCCTTACTGGATTGTATGTTCCCTGAGGGAAGGAACCAGGAATTGCTAGGATTTGTATCCTCCACAGCACTTAGCATAGACCTTTCTGATAACATGCCCTCTCTAAATGCTTGTTGAATTGAATCTAATTCATTCTTTCTCATTGGGATATAAAGCATAGCAACAGCTTACAGGAGAATAAAGACAGTTATGTTATTGGGTTAGGGTCATATAGAATTCAATTTGGTCTCAAGTCTCAATGTGATAAATATTTATAAATTGCATTCCATGAATTGAAATGTATAACAACTCTTTGTATATGGTTTCTTTGTCTCCTTGCACCCTCTGTATCTGAAGGCCCTTAATCTCTGTTTTCTCTTTTGCCTGCTCGCTTTCTCTCTCTCTCTGTCTCTCTGTCTCTGTCTCTCTCTCTCTCTCTCTCTCTAATAATTCTAACCAAAGATGGTAGAGATCTGAGGAAAGTACATCCTTTCCCTGATCCCTGGAGCAGCTAAAGAAGCCTTCCCCTTGGAAGTTCTTCCAAAATTGTCCCATAAGGCCATCAGTCCCCAAGGACATTATGCAATGGCAGTAGATTTGACATTACTTAGAAATGTGGCAAGGCCTGGCCTTAAAAACCAACAGAATAGATAGCTATTTATGTGATGTAAAGAAAAAGATGAAGGATCTACCATTTAAAGCAACCTGTCCTACCCACTTGTTATAGGGCCTACCATGTAACCATTCAAAAAGTCACTATTTGAGTCTTGGAGGCTTTTCTGTATTCAAGTGTTCCCTCTCAAAATGCTAATATTCCTAAGAAGAAGAAAACCTTAAGCAAGGGATCCCCTAGCAGTTGATCAGTATCTATGAATACATTTCAAAAGTTTACTTGAAACCTCTCTAAACTTCACTGTGGTCCCAGGTACCAGATAAAAGGCCATTTCCATGATATGCTTCCATCATAACTGCTACAGTCTCTCTCTTCCTACCGTGTATGGTAAAGTTGTATGAAGTATCTTCTTAAAGCTCTTCCTATGAGGGATTGGGTTTATTTGGTGATTTGAAGATTGTGAGAAAATGACTATCTGAAGGCTAGGAGTTACTTTTCTGAATTCAACGATAGAGTTATTAATCACGTCCTCCCTTCCACTTAGTCAAAGAAGACTTCATGGAGGAGGGGAAATGTCATGAGACTTCTGAAGGCAACTGAATCTCTTTAGGACACAAGGAGGGGAAGGGGCTTTTAGAGTTTCCAGATCAGCCCAAGAGAAGGTTATATTTTTCTAGGGGTAGGGTAGCATGGCACAGTGGAAAGACTGCAAGATTAGCTTGTCTCTGAATAACAAATGAGAAAGTGCTCCTCTCTTTGATGTGGAAGGTTGTGTCCACTGTCAGTCACTAGGCTTATTGGCATGGCTGAACTGTTCTTCTTTATTAGGAGAGTTGGTATTTGTGTATGTGGGGAGCTTAGAGAACTTCCAAGTAAGCATCTGAAATATAATTACCTGTATAATGTACAAACAAAAAGCACTCATAATTTCTTGAGTTTTCTTTTTAAGTAAGCACTAAATTAGAACTGGGAGCTCCTAGGTTCAGAATCTAGAGTTCCTGCTTCGTGCTCGTTTCCCCCTGGGCAAATCACTTAACCGAAGTCTCAGTTTCTGCTGTAAAATGTGGGAGTTGCACTTCATTACACTTGAGGTCTTTTCTAGCTCCAAATCTGTGTTTCAAAGAAAGATTCCATAAGAATTGGAATTTGGGGTTTTTAGGGTTTTTTATGTGATAATGATTCTTTTTCAGTAGGTCACTCAAAGTGTAACACAGCCACAGCCAGTTTGTATCTCATTACCCAAGAGAAAGTAATCAGATTCCAGGATTACCATTTAGTTATCTGGGTTACAAGACTGAGAGAAACATTCCTGTTTTATCATTCTAAAATGATAAAGCCTCACATTCCTGACATAGTAGGCTTCCAGAAACAAAAGTCTATTTTTCAAAAACCAAAGAGGAAATACATCTAGAGGTATGTAACCATTATGGCAATCTTGCAAATATGTAGTCATGGGTTCTAGAAGAGTGCAAAGCTTATTGCTAACAGAATAACCAGCATGAGGCTCTCACAAGTGATGCTTATATTGAAAAATAAAGGGAGAGAGATCTTCCTGTAAAGTTCCACTAAAATATCGAATTATGAAAATAGGGAGAATTTTGGAATGAAAATCATTAGCAGAACCTTTTTGGTGGTAGAATTCCTCTGGATATTTTTTGAACAAGGAATTCAGTTAGCCCTTGGTCCTAAGAGTCTTCCAGAGATTGGCTTCTCTTTAGTTTAAGCCCAATGCACTTCTCTCATTTGTCCAAGACACCAAGAAGGGAAAAAAGCAAAACCAAAAACTTCTTTTCTAACCCAAAATAGTTCATATATTTTCATTGGTTCCAGCTGTAGTGCTGGTTTCAGAGCATGCCAAGGGGGAGAATTTAGAAAGAATGTGCTTTGTCTCTAGATGGCACTGTGTGGGGTTGATTCTGAATATGTCACTAGTGGAGAAAGCTGATTTGTCAAATGCTAGCTGTTGTTGCTCACATGTGACCAGGGTTATATGTGAGAACAGTAATTAGTAGCTGGGTTTGGTTTATAGAATAAGGTCACTTTCTTGGCCTACACTTCTACCTCAGTTCTAGAAGATTTTTCAGCACAGGAAAAAGTCAGTCTGTTTTCTCTCATGATTCTTGGTAAGGGCAGTTTATTTTACCAGCTATGAGAGAGATGGCTGGGTCAGTCTTAAGTAGCATGTTCCACTGACTTATCTGAGCAAGCATGAGTAATCCCCTCCTACTAGGGAGTGCTCCTTTCATAAAGGCCTAAACTTCATCTCCACAGTCCAAATGCTAGAAGAGTCTGAGTTCTGGCTTTGATAGTTCCCTTCCCCTCTCTGGCCTTCAGCCTCCTCTGTGAAATGTGAGTCTTGGACTTCATGGCCTCTGAGATCTTTTCTGGTTCTGGCATCCTCAGTTCTCTGACATAGTTCACATTTCAGAATCTGCATGATTTAATCTGTGACCAGCTACATGCCTATATAAAACAACAGCCACAACAGCATCAGAAGAACTGACATTTGATGTAGCACTCTAAGGTCTGCCATGGGCTTTACAATGTTATCCCTCATTTGAGTCTCACAGCTACCCTGTGAGTCAGTACCATTATTATCCCCATTTATCAGAGGAGAAAACTAGGGCTCAGTGACATCAAGGAACTTGTCTAGAATTTGCACAGCAAGTAAGCGTCGGAAGCAGGAACTGAACCCCTGATTCTGAGTCCACTGCTGTATTCACTAAGCCACTATTCTTCTCAACAGGATACTTTGCTTATGGTTGTGGCCGTACTGTATTTCAAGAACTAGGTTGAAAATATATGCAGCAAGCATCCTCCTATAAATGGACTAAATAATCCAATAAAATGCAAAAGAATGATAGATTGGCTAAGAAAGCAAATCTGTGCTCTGTTACTTACAAGAAACACATATAAAAAACATAGACAGAGGCAAGATAAAACTTAGGGCATGAGAAAAAATGTGCTATGCAACAAGTGAATAAAAAAACATCATTACAATCATGCTAGCTGACAAAGCAAAAATAAACATTCAAAGAATGAAGGAGACAAATAAGGAAACTACATTATTCTGAAAGAAAGTATAGACAAAACCCCCTCAATATCAGTGTTAAACTTTTATACTCCAAATACCTCCGCATCTAAATTAATAAAGGAAATATTATCTAAGCTACAAGAAGACATAGGAAGTAACAATGGCAACAGGAGACTTCAGTATCTCCCTCTCAATTTTGGATAAGTCTAATGGAAAGATAAAAAAGAGAGAAAATATGGAGCCAAACAGATTGCTCAAGAAACTAGAGTTAAAAGACTTATGGCATCTTATAAATGGACTGCAAAAGTTTATACATATTTCTCAGCACCATGTGGAACTTTTACAAAAGTTAACCATGAATAAAAAGCGTAAAGATGTTGCAAATAAAGACAGAGATAGCCAATACGTCCTTTAAAGATTATAATGTAATAAAATATTCATTGGTTCAGGGACCACAAACCAACAGACCCAGATGGACACTTAACAGTGAAATCCTAAATAATGAGTGAGTCAAAGAACAAATCATAGAAACAATGAAAAACTATGTAAAAGAAAATGATAAAGATGAAACAACATACCAAAATTTCTGGGATGCGGTTAAAGCAATCCTTAGGGGAAGAATCATATCCTTACAAATATACATTAACAAAATGGAAAGATTAATGAATTCAAATTAGAAAGCCAACAAATGAACATAAAATAAGCACAAATGATGATATCTTTAAAACTTGAAAGGAAAGAGATAAATTAGAAATTTAGAAACCTATAGAAATGATAAATAAAAGCTGATTCTTTGAAGTGAGTAATGAGTAAGCCCTTAGCTAAACTGATTAAAAAGAAGAAAGAAAAATCAAATCAATAACATAGCAAATAAATCACAGCAAAACCAGAAGAAATAAAAAAAAATAATTAGAACAGTTTATACACAGTATATGCTATCAAAATTGAGAACGCTAAGAAATAGAGGAATATCTTCAAAAAATACAAAATACCCAAACAAGTAGTACCTATACTTCATAAATTATCTCAAAAATTGAGATTGTACCCTGCCAGAATCCTTTTATGAGACAGAGTCCTAAAGCCAAACCAGGTATTTCCCTCAATATAAAACACAGAAGGACAACTGTAGGCCAGTATCATTCATGAACATTTGCCTCAAAAAAATTGAACAAAATCTTGTCAAATGACAGTGATTTATCCAAGAAGCCATTCATTATGACCAAGTAAGATTTATACCAAGGATAGTTCAATATTAGGAAAATAATCAACATAATTATTCACACTAAAGACCAAAACAGCCAAAACCACGTGATCATTTCAACAGCTGCAGGAAAAGCTTTTAACCAAGTGTAGCCCTCTTTTATGGTAAAAAACAAACAACAAAACAAAAGAAAAACACAAAGTATGGTCAGAGAAGAGCCTTTTTTTAAAAACTAGCGTAAAAAGCATCCATCTAAAAATAAAAGCAAGGGAATCAGCAAAGGTTACTTAGGTTACCTAGACAACGGCTTAAGCAAAGTTGAAGGCTACAAAATAAATTCCTCGAAAGTCAACAATATTTCTATATAATAATAAAAACATGCAAGAAGCAATAACAGGAAAATCTCATTCCAAATAACTGCAGCATTCATAAAATATCTGCAGATAAACCTACCAAAGCACACAAAAAAGTATAGATTCAATTACAAATGTGCTCCTTAAAGAAATAAAGAGCAACTTCAAAAACTGGAGGACTATTCAGTGCATGGTTATGCCAATATCGTAAAAATGATAATGCTGCTGAAATTAATTTACACTTTTAATGCCATGCCAATCAAATCACTAAGGGGATACTTTATAGAACTTGATAAAAATTTATTTAGAAAAATAAAAGATTTAGACTATCAAGAGAAACAATGAAAAGAAGTAGGAATGAAGAGGAAATAGCATTTCCAGACGTCAAATAATCTGGTGTTGGTAGAAAAAAATTTTTTAAACTGAGAGATTAATCAGTGGAACAGAACTCAATAATATAATGTTTGTTTGATAAGTGTAAAACATAAAACACCAAGAAAAAATCTCCTTATTTGATAAAAAAAAAAACAACAAACTGGGAAAATAGCAACAAAAACACCATTTCTCTTTGTTTTAACTTTCCTTTTTTACTTTTTTATTAAACTTTATTTTTTCAATTATTATTTTCCTTTACCATCAATTTAGCTTGGATTTGTTCCTTTGCAAACTGCATGTTCATATCCCTTGACCATTTACCAGTTCGGGCATGATTCCTACATATAGCATTTCTGCAACTATTTCATATAATGTTGAGAAGAGACATTCTTGTTTTATCTGTGTTTGTACTGGGAAAAGTTCTAGTGATTTTCATTGCAAATAATGCTAGTTTTTGGTTTTAGATATATGTTTCTGTCCATATTAAAGAAGGGCTTTTTTAGACTTTGTTAGGATATGTTGTTTTTTATAATATTCTGTAAAGATGAACTTATATTTTGCTTTTGTTCAATTAATTGTGCTGAGTCTCTGAATGTTTACATTCTAATTTTGTTTTATAGATAATCCATTTTAGAGAGTGCTGTAGTTGTTTGGTTTTGGTTTTTTTTTTTTGTTCTAAATTCCCCGCTGTCTAATGTGCCTATTTACCTGAAGAGCTCTAATCTTTGTTATATTTTTCCTGGATTTAATTGTACTTCTGGACTATTTGCGAGGTCTTTGTGTTGCATTCTAGGGGAGCTGGGAACCTCCAAATTCAAGGGCAAAAGATAAAGGTCCTGCCTTGAAAGAATTTGACTCAAGCCTTCTTTCAGTCAGAGACAAGGTTTACTGTTTCACCAATAGAAGCAATGGGACTTTTAAGAACCAGCACATTCGATAAATGAGGCTGACCTTTTTTATGCAAGGGGTGGGATGGGGGGAATTTTGTGGGAAGATTTGAATGGGATCTAGAAGTGGCCAATAAGCTGGGGTGACTCCAAGATAACAGAGATAGCTTTACCTGTGATTAAGGAGTGGCAGTCTAGGGTGGGGCCAGGAGTTGACAATGAGGGCCACAATGAAAAGGTGGTTGAAAGATTATTAACTGGGAAGGAATGCCAGGGACCTGGACCATGTGGGAAAGTCCAAAGCCTTTTAGGGTTTCATCATTAGCACCTCATCACTTGGATTTTACCTCCACAACATCTCTCCTATCTGTCCTTTTCTTTTTAATCTCCTGGCTACCAGCCTAGTTTAGACCTTCATTGACTCTTACCTTAACTCTTGCACCAGTCTCCAAATTGGTCCCTTTGCCTTCCCTCTCTCCATTCCAATTCATGCTCCATATAGTTGCCAAAACAGTCTTCACCCCTTGCTCAAGAATCTTCAATGGCTCCCTGTGCTTTTAGCATAAAATACAAACTTCTTAGCCTGGCATTTAAAGCCTACAATTTGGCCCCAGCTTAACTTTCTAGACTGATTTCATGTTCATCCCATTTGGGTAATCTACTTTCAAGCCAGGCTGCAATACTAGCTGTCAGGGGTTCTTCTTTTTCTACTTCCTTACTCTGTACTTTTGTACAGATTGTTCCCAATTCCTTCACATTCACCCCTTAGAATTCTTGGCTTCCTCCAAGGTGCCACTAAAGTACTATCTCCTAGGGCCCTGTCTTGGACCCTATTTCCCCTGTGTCAGTCTCTACCTTGGTTCCCTGCTTGGTATACAAATTTTTCTAGGCCTAGTGTTCCTGTTAAGATTCTTCTCTCCTCCCTCTGTTCCCACAAAACTCCACTCAGATTTTAAGAAATTGGAGCTCGGCTGCCAAATTGCAACTCTCAACACTAGGTGCCTGGTCTTGCTGCCAGACCTTCTTAACCTGGTCTATCCTCCTGGGAGGACCATTGCCTAAATTCTGGTGCTGAGCCTGCTCCCATTTTGCCTGTCCAATCTTGCAGCCTCTCTGATCTCTCTAATTCTATTCTTCTTCCCTGGAACATTCCACTACCAGTTATAGCAACCTCCAAGGTCCCTTAATGCAGAAGTACTTTACTGCATAACCCAACCACTCAGTCATGAAACCAGATAAACTGCTTCTTAATCTACACAATTTCACATACCAAAAAATACCCCACAGCATGTTGACACAATAAAGAAATAAAGGTGTGAGCCTCAAGAATAGCAAAGGATATGAAGATTTCTACCCAGCAGAAAGTTAATTTAGTAGAATCCCAACATTTCTACCGGGAGAAGCATGATCTCTCTAGAAAGAACAATACTCATGAAGACAGGAAAGTTCTCATTTTATTTTAAATTTATTTTACATTCCTATTGAATGGCTCCCTCCCAAATGGAGAATACGCTTGCTCAGACAAATACTAGGCTTTTTACGCTGTTCCCAATTAGAATTTCTTGCCTTGCTCTCCATTTGCTAGATGCAGCCTTGCAAACCCCTCACTTCATGCCCCGTCAAATAGCTCCTTAGATGTGTACAAGCTTCTGACCTTTTACCTGATCAGAAGCCTGGTTCTGCTAAGTCACAACTCTGATTACAACTAGCCATCTCTGACATCCTGTTACCAAAAATCCTGTGGAAACAGAATTCCTTCTTTTGTTTCCCATACCACCACCATTCAATAAACTTCAGTGACTCCCTATCTCCTCTAGGATCAAATACAAAATTACTTGGCTTTTAAAGTCCTTTATAACATAACCTTCTCTAACCTTTCCAGCCTTTTTACACTTACTCACTTTTACATACTATGGACTTTTCCTCCTTCAGGGGATTCTGCCCCCTTCTCCAGTCATTTTCACTGACTGACCCTTCTTTTATGGAATGCTCTTCCTCATCAGCTCCACTTACTAGCTTCCCTGGCTTCAGGTCCCAGCTAAAATGCTACCCTTTACAGAAAGCCTTTCTGGATATCCCTTCTCTCTGTGAATTAGCTCCAATTTATCCAATTAGCTCCAACTATGTTTATATATAGTTGTTTGAATGTTGTCTCCTCCATTAGATCGTGAGCTTCTAGAAAACTGGGATAGTCTTTTGTCTTTCTTTGTATCTCTCCCTTGAGTTGTGTTGTCTAGCAGTAGTTGTCAAGAGTTCCAGACTGAAAAGGAAATGACAACAGTATTAAACAGCAAAGAGAATAACCAAGATCTTACAGAATAACTGGTACAATAGCCTGGTTGAGGAAGCCTTTTATGTCCGGGTCCTGCCTGGGGAAAGGGCCTAGTTCCCAGCCTCTTGCTAGAAATTTCTTTTGTTTTTGCTCTTCCCCTCCCCCGTGGGTCATAAAGTGAATAGGAGCCTTTGTAATGCTCAGTCTTCTATTCACCTGTTCTCATCCAAGTAAATAGTTAGTACTGGGGAAGAAGAGGAGAAAGTGGCAGTTCTAACCTTGGCCACCTACTTGTTGGATCACTTCAGGCAAATGCTTTCTGGGGTTCAATTTTCTGATTTAGAAAATGAGTAGGTTGGACTATGTGATTTCCAAGGGCCCTTCTAATATTCTTTGTTTTTAAAAAAATAAGTGCCAGGGTAGAGCTAAGATGGTAGAGGGAACTGAGCATTTCTGCTCCCAACCCAACCCTCTAAACAACCTTTTTTAAATGACAAAAAATATTTTTTTTATTTTTAAAAATTTTTTTATGTCAACATTAAAGAAATTTAAACTTAAATACAAAATGAGAAAAGAAAAAAGAACATTTCCATGCACACAGCAAAACACAAGAGAAGATGTAATATAAAACATTTAATTTCCATTTCATGAAAATCTGTGTAATAAATCCTACACATTGTTTTCAAAGCTACCCAGCTCTTCTGTGCTTCCTTTCAGGTTTTCTTTTGTTCTCTACTGTGTACTTTTTATTTTATTTTTCTCTCCTTGCCTCCCCAAGACTATAATTAAACATGAATACACACATACACACATATCTACAAACATATACACACATATGCACATAAACACACATATTTCTATTTTTCAGTTCTTTCTCCAGAAGTGGATAGCACCTTCCTTCATAGATCCAAGTCTTTCCATGTTTCTTGAAATCAACCAGTTCATCATTTCAAATATCATAGCAGTATTCCATCAAAATCATATACTATCTGAAACATTGTCTATGAAAGTCTTTTTCCCCCAATTTTTTGCTTTCCTTCTAATTTTGGTTACATTGGTTTTATTTGTACGAGAAATTTTAAATTCAAAATAGTCTAAATTATCTATTTTACATTTGAACAATTCTCTCACCTTAAAATATACTTTAAAGTCTGGTACTGTTGAATCTCTTTCCTTTACCTTTACCCCACTTCCGTTTCTTTGAAATTCCCTCTATTTACCCTATCCGTCC
This sequence comes from Potorous gilbertii, assembly GCA_028658325.1. Lineage (NCBI taxonomy): Eukaryota > Metazoa > Chordata > Mammalia > Diprotodontia > Potoroidae > Potorous > Potorous gilbertii. Next base: position 610,006,877 of record CM053769.1, on the reverse strand, counting down.
TTACTCATCTATGATACCTTGCCCTCCTGTTCCTTAATCTAACCACCCCTCTAAGAGTCCCTCCCTTATCTTCTCCCTACACCCTTTACCTTAATCTTCCTATCTTTCCAAGAGTTCCTCCCTTGGATCCCCTCTCTCCCACCCTCCTAATTCTTAATCTAAACACCCTTCTAAAAGACCCTCCCTTATCCCATCCCCTCACCCTATTACTTCTTTCTAAATTGAGAAGACTTTTATACTCTTCTAGACATATATCTAGACGCTTTAACTCATTCAGGATGAGTCTAGGTTCCAACACTACCTGCCCTCTCCCCCCAGCTTCTTTTTTTTTCTATCAGTTCTTCCTTTCATGCCTCATTTGTATGAGTTAACTCCTTTTTATATCTCCCTACACTGTTTTATTTTTTTAGAATCACCCCATCATACACAGCTCAGAGCCTTTCTTTCAAACTACCCAAATAATGTTGACAGTCACAATAGTACTGATAACATTTTCACATATAAAAAGTAAACAATTTCACATTATTGAGTCCCTTATACTTGATCTTTAATGTTTACTTTATATTTCTCCTGAATCTTATGTATTGAATTTTCCATTAAATTCTAATGTTTTTGTCACAAATACCTGAAAATCTTTCCGTTTGCTAAATGTCCATCTTTTTTCCATTCAGAATTATATTTAACTTTGCTGGGTGAGTTACTCTTGTTCATAACCCTACCTGTTTTTTACTCCATGAAATTTAATATTCCAAGATCTACAGTTTTTCAACATAGTAGCTTCTAGGTCTTGTGTAATATCGATTGTAGCTCCTCTATATTTAAATTGTTTTTCCTTGTTGCTTGCAATATTTATTCCTTAATTTGGGAGCTTTGAAATTTGGGCATGGTATTCCTATAAGTTTTCCTCCTGGGATCTCTTTCAGGTGGTGATTAAGGGATTTTTTTTCTAGTTCTGCTTTGCCTTCTTGTTCTAGAACTTCAGAGCAATTTTCCTTGATAAATTCTTGTAATATTGTATCAAGATTCTTTTTTTTAATCATAACTTTCAGCTATTTGACTACATGTTGTCTTTCCTCAATCTGTTCTCCAGATCAGTTGCTTTTCTGATGAGATGTTTCACATTCTTTTCTTTTCTTTCATTCTTTTGATTTTGTTTTACCATTTCTTAGTGTCTTATGATGTCTTTAACTTCCCCTTGCCCAATTCTAGTTTTCAAGGAATTATTTTCTTCTTTAAGTTTTTGATTCTCTATTTTCAGTTGGTTGACTTTCTTTTCATTATTTTCTTGTATTGTTCTTTTTTCCCCTAATTTTTCCTCAATCTCTTTTATTTGATTTTTAAAATCCTTTTTACACTCCTCCAAAAACTGTTTTTGGGCTTGTGCCTATTTGACTTTTCTCACTGAAAAAAAGAGTAGCTTTTGTAGCTCCACTACCTTTGTTTGAATATAAACACAGACCTTCTCCATTCGAATAATAGCTATCTGTGATTGGATTCTTTCTCCTTTGTTTACTCATTTTCATTTTATTTTTAGCAGCTTATTATTATAATCAAATTTTAGTCTCAAGGTGTGACAAGTGATGCCCCAAGCCCTGTTCTTACTGTTATTTTCTGAGGTCTCTCATAGGTCTCAACCTTGTATATTCCTCTCTATCTCCAAGACATGACTAGGGCCCCCAGCTACACCGTCTTGAAAACGTTCTTGCTTCCTGTGGTCCCTCTGGTGGCTGCAAACTTCAACTGTCCTCTGCCCTGGAACTGAAACCGGGGACTCTCCACTCCTGGAAGTGCCCACAGCCAGAAAGGTCCCCATCCCTCTGCTTACCAAGCATATGCTAGCTCCTTCTCTACCACAGTTACAGACTGGGACCATGTTTGGTCTGCACAGCTCTGCTTGGCATCCCTGGAGAGTAGAAGGGCCTTCTATCTTCTCCTACTCAGCCCGATTGGAGTACCTGCATAGACCTTGGCCTAAAGGGGTCAAGGTCTCCCAGTGCCTCCTGGGTCATCTCTAGTCATCCTGATGAATATCTGGTCACTGGATTCAGATGGCTCTGGAGGAGAAGTGAGGCTGGTGACCTGCACAGCCCTCCCTCACTCCAAACAAAGTCAAGTGCAAGTCATGTCATCATTTCTCTGATGGCGTGGTCTTCTTCAGCAACGAAGGATGGACACAATCCTATGAGTAGATACAGCTGTCTGAATGGGGACCCAGCTGGCTGGGTAACTCAGCTCCTCCTCTCCTGTCTGCCTCTGCCTCCCCTTCCTTCTCTCCAAAGGAAGGTAAATTTGGATAGCCAAAAGATGCCCAGTTGACTTGGATTTTACTGGCTAGATTTCTTTCCTGTCCTCCCCTCTCCTCCATTACCCTCCCCTCCTCTCCTCTCCTCTCCTCTTCTCTCTCAAAACCTTAAACATACTGCATTCTGAAGCTTGGACACCACTGGACTCTTGCCTAAGGACGCTCCTGGTTTCAGAGTGATTATCAATAATAACTGTTGCTGTTTCCCTCCCAGCCTGTAGTCTTTCTTTTTCTTTGCCTCATTAAAGGGGCAATGTCCTGGCTACTTCTTAAATAGGTCTATTC
>CM053769.1:609987882-610003790 GCA_028658325.1 Potorous gilbertii | reverse complement strand
GTTTCTCAGGTGAGAGCTTTAGTTCATCTGGAAAACCTAAAATATTCATAGTGTCCGGCCTAACTGCTGTGGGCTGCCGGGTCTTTCTTGCCTAACTCAAATCTTCAGTGGCCAACCAGATAAACGTAATGAGAGAAGAGACCTCCAGAGTCAAACAGAAGTGTAGGCTTTATTCTGGATACCAGCTACATGTCAGCATACAGGATGAGTTCCCCCGTGGAGCCCCCCTCTCCTTTTGGAGGAGAGAGGGACCCAACCCCCAGGATTTCTAGTCCCTATTTAAGCTCTCCCAGCTACATAGTTTGCCCATGGACACCATGCATGCTCTGAGCCCTTTAGTCAATTAACAACACGTTTGCTCAGACCATGGACCAATCTCAAGGGTGGGATGCTCTCCCCAGCAAGTTTCCACTAAGAAGAGGTGGAAAAACAAGATAGCTCGTGTTTTACTCCTCAATCCCCAGATGTTCCCTGAGGGGCCTCGAGAGAGCTCCATGATTTAGAAGCCCTCACCTTTACCTGACCCGAGACTGTTCACGTGAAAACCGAGCTTACACCCCAACACATGACAGATAGCAAGCTCTGATATATAATTCTACCCACTAAAATCATTTTTTCTAGAGATTTTGTAGAGGTTATTTTTTAAAGTGTGTAGTGATGTGTTATGTAACTTCTGAAATATCTTTACACAGTTTTCTTGGTCATCTAGACCATGGCACTTCCATTCTAGCCATCATCTCATCTTCTCACCATGAGAAACTTGTACTTTACCCCTAGAACTACTATAGGTTCTCATAGGTGATCTTAAACCTTATTTTATAAAATTCCAAGCACTCACCTCATTTCCCAACTATGTCCAAACATATGTCCCCTTATTTCCCACCTTCTAGCATTCCCTCATGTATTTCATTCTCATCCACTAAAATGTAGGTTCTTATGGGCAAGATTACTCCTGTTTGATTTTTCTTTATACTTGAAACATTTAGCATATTGCCTGAAATAATGAGCACTTGAAAATCAAGTAGAGGAAAAATTGAGAAGAGAAATGAGAGTGATGCAAGAAAATCATTAAAATCACATCAACAGCTTGCTAAAGAAAACCTTAAAAATACTAAAGAAAATAACACCTTAAAAATAGACTAACTCAAATGACAAAAGAAGTGCAAAAAGTCAATGAGAAAAAGAATGCCTTTAAAGAGCATAATGGTCCAATTGGAAAAGGAAGTCTGAAAGCTCACTGAAGAAAATAATTCCTTCAAAATTAGAATGGAGTAAATGGAAGCTAATGACTTTATGAGAAATCAAGAAATTATAAAAACAGAACCAAAAGAATGAAAAATATAGAAGACAATTGAAACATCTTATTATAAAAACCACTGATGTGGGGGGCAGGGGTCAGAGTCAAGATGGCAGAGTAGAAATATGCACATACTCTAGCTCTTCCCCCACGGCCCATAAAATACCAGTAAAAATGACTCTTGACAAATTCTAGAGCAGCAGAAGCCACAAAATGACAGATTGAAAGAGATTTCTAGCCCAAGGTAGCCTGGAAGGACAACAGAAAAGGTGTATTACATGGGATGTGGAGTGGAGCACAGCCCAGCCTTGGCTGTGGGCACTGGAAGGAACAGGACTGGGCAGAATCTCCAGCAGCAAAGGAGGTTCTCAGATCCCTCAACTCACAAATGCCAAAGGCAACTTCAAAGGTCAGTGAGAAAGCTTTTTCAACTGGGTAAGAATGAGGCAGGATTCTCCCTTGGCCTCAGCCCCAGGCAGTGGCAGAAGCAGCAGCACGAGTGGCAATGGCTGCAGTAGTGGCAGCAGCAGCATCCATTTGTGGAGCCCTCAGGCTAAAGTCCCTGGGGAAATTGAGCAGCTGATCTGAATCTCAGCCACCAGTCTGACCTGGGAGTGAGGAGGAGCTCTGGCATGATGGAGATGGAGGCAGTTGTGGAGAGAAAATTCTACTACTTGCAGATTCTGGGCAGAAAAGCTTTTGGTGGCTCCCAAACCAGTGTGAAGGCCCAGAGAGGAGTTGAGTGTGCCACCTAGGAGGAAATGAGAACTTACAGGTCCCCAAAGTATACTCTCCTCTTGACAAAGTACTCAAAATTCAAATAACTAGCTGGGAAAATGCCCAAGAAAGAGGGAAAAAATAAGACTAGAGAAGGTTACTTTCTTGGTGAGCAGGTATTTTCTTCCATCTTTTCAGATGAGGAAGAACAGTGCATACCCATGTCATTAGAGGAAGTCAAGGCTTCCAAAACCTCTAAAATAAATATGCAATGGTCTCAGACCATGGAAGAGCTCAAAAAGAATTTTGAAAATCAAGTAAGAGAAGTGGAAGAAAAAATTGGAAGAGAAATGAGAGCAATGCAAGGAAATCATGAAAAGTAAGTGAACAGCTTGCTAAAGGAGACCCCCCCAAAAAATGCTGAGGCATTTAAAAATAGACAAACTCAATTGGAAAAAGAGGTCCAAAAAGTTAATGAGGAAAAGAATACTTGGAAAGTAGAATTAGCCAAATGGAAAGGGAGGTTCAAAAGCTCATTGAAGAAAATATTTCTTTAAACATTACTTTATGAGAAAACAAGAAATTACAAAACAAAACCAAAAGAATGAAAAAATAAAAGATAATGTGAAATATCTCATTGGAAAAACAACTGACCTGGAAAATAGATCCAGGAGAGAAAATTTAAAAATTATGGGGCTACCTGAAAGTCATGATCAAAAACAGAGCCTAGATATCCTCTTTCATGAAATTATCAAGAAAAATTGGCCTGATATTCTAGAACTAGATGGATGGTAAAATAGAAATGGAAAGAATCCACCAATCATCTCCTGAAAGAGATTCCCAAAAGAAAAACTCCTAGCAATTTGCCAGAGCTATCCAGTCAAGGAGAAAATAATGCAAGAAGTCAGAAAGAAACAATTCAAGTGTTGTGGCAATATAATCAGGATAACACAAGTTCTAGCAGCTTCTACACTGAGGGATTAAAAGGCTTGGAGTATGATAGTCCAGATGTCAGAGGAGCTAGAATTAAAATCAAGAATCACCTACCCAGCAAAACTGAGTATAATCCTTAAGGGTAAGAATGGACATTCAATGAAATAGAGGACTTTCAAACACTCTTGATGCAAAGACCAGAGGTGAATAGAAAAATTTGACTTTCAGATACAAGAATCAAAAGAAGCATAAAAAGGTAAACAAGAAAGAGAAATTATAAGAGACTTATTAAAGTTGAACTGTTTATATTCCTATATAGAAAGATGATATTTGTAACTCATGAGACCTTTCTTGGCAATAGGTTAGTTGGAGGAGGCAGATAGATTATAGATAAATGGATTGATGGATGGATGGATGGATGGATAGATAGATAGATAGATAGATGGAAGGATAGATAGACAGATAGATAGACAATACATAGATACATAGATGGCAAAGGGTAAGTTGAATTTAAAGGGATTATATCTAGAAAATAAAACTAAGGGATGAGAGAAGATTATATTGGGAAAAAGAAAAAGGGAGAAATAGAATGTGGTAAATTATTTCACATAAAAGAGGTAAGAAAAAGGTTTCACAATGGAGGGAAAGAAGAAGAGGTGAGAAGGAATGTGTTCCTTGATCTTATTAGATTTGGATTAAGGAGGCAATAACATACACACTCAATTGCTTATCTCACCCTATAAGAAGGTAAGGGGGAAGGGAATGATGAGGGGAGTCATAGAAGGGAAGGCAGATTGGGGGAGGGGCTAATCAGAAGTAAACACTTTTGAAAAGGTGCAGGGTCAAAGGAAAAATTGAATAAGTGAGGGGTGGGACAGGATAGAGGGAAATATAGTTAGTCTTTCACAATATGACTATTATGTGTTTTTCGTAACTCTGCATGTATAGCCTATATTGAGTTGCTTGCCTTCTCAATGAGGATGAGTGGGCAGGGAAGAGGGAGAAAATTTGGAACTCAAAGTTTTAAAAACACATGTTAAATTGTTTTTACATGTAACTGGGAAAAAAGACATACAGCAATGGAGGGTAGAAGTCTATCTTGCCGTTCAAGAAAGTAAAAGGGAAGGAGATGGAGGGGATGATAAAAGGGAGAGCAGGCTGGGGGAAGGAGGAATCAGAATGCATACCATCTTGGGGGTGGGTAGGGGAGAGATGGAGAAAAGTTGGAATTCAAAATCTTATGGAAATAAATGTTGAAAATTCAAAATAAATAAATTCAAAATAAAAACAAAGAAACTGATTACACTGAAAAAAAAGATCAGGGAAATTATTCTCAGTACATTGGCAAACACTTGGAGATTGAAGAGCAAGAATTTAAGAGTCCCAAAGAGTTTACGCAATTTGTGAGACAGCTTGTTGTGACAGCATAAAAACAATTCCAATACTAACCCATTTATGTGTCCCTTTATGACTTACAAAGTACTTTCTTCGCAACAACCCTGTGAGGTAGATGCTATAAATATTATTATGCCCATTTTATTGCTGACTTAAGCCCCAGAGAGAGGAGATTATTTATTAATAATTGCACAGGTTTTTAAGTGGTAAGGCCAGGATTCCAACCTAATTCTCTTATTCAAGGATTTACAAAAGTCTCAGAATTTCTTTGACTCCACCATGTTGCCTTGCTAAGAAGACTAAGGAGTTGTCACTGTGTAAGCAGGTCTGTTCACTGTGAGATGTATGCTTGATGTAAATCACCAGTAACCCTGTGAAGAACTGTTTGACCAGATCTTGTTACTTGATTTATCTAGGTAGCTAAATAGGTTCTTCTTCCCTCTATTTTATATAAATCTAATTTTATCTAGCCTTTCTGTACAAGCAAAAGAGTTCTGTTCCAATAAACCTTCAAATATCAAATTAAAAAAATGTTTTTTATTTGGTTTGGCTTTGATTTTTCCCTTAATTATTTTTTCTAAACCTGACATCATGATATAAGGCCAAAAAAACCCAAATACTCATAAATGAATACAAATTATAGCCCTCTTGTGGCCTATGAATCTCTTGGATGTATTTCCAAGTAAATTTGTAGTATTTTCCCAGGGCTTTTTTTTTTTAAGAAAGGGGAGATGGTTATATGAGGACAGAAGGATACAAGCAATACCACTGCATCAGATCAGTCGTCCTTCTTCTAGCTCAGTATTCCATTTCTTAGAGTGCCACCCAGCGGATATAGTTAGGCTCCAATGATTAGGAATGAACCCCAAAAAACTGCGACTTCACATAGTAATCTATTTCAGATGTATCTCCCATGATTTATTGAATCCTTTTTTAATATAGTTATAGTTTCAGCACACACCTTCCTCTTAAACTAACCAGCTCCATAAGTGCCCAATTTTGAGAGAAGCACCTCCTCATAACTGCTCTAAAAGTTTTTTTCGGGCTTCAATAGTAACCAAATTTTAAAATTTCAATATTTGGTGAACTTGTCCATGCTTGCCCTACCTATGTCCTTCATAATGTCCATCACATCCTCTCTATTCCATAGATCTTCTGCAATAGAAAGCAAATAAATACTTATTTCTTTTAGTCTCTCCCCTAGATCATTCTAGTTGTTTTCCTCTGGACCATTTCCAGCACAATTCCTTTGGTTTCTGGATTTTCACAGTAGCCAGGATTTTGTTTCAGCATTCAGATGTATTTGGTCATAAAATGGTTATCTGTCTCAGTTCAGGCTTTGCATGAATATTGGCTATGTTTATATGTGTCAAATCCTATCAAAGCAAATATAGTACAACAAAAATTGCTCCACAATACAAAAAAAGATTCCCAAGTCCCAGGCAACAATCCTCTTATTTTAAGTAAAATTTAACCTTACAAAATCTCAGGATAATAAAATAATTTGACTGGCTCCTTTAAGGTAGTTATGATAGAATTTCATCTGTTTAAATCTTTTGATTGATATGTATCTGTAGATAAAAGCTCATCACTCCAAAGAAATATTTAGAGCTTTTACTTAATCAGTCAATAAGCATTTCAAGTGCCTACTATGTGCCAGGCACTGTGCTAAATGCTGGGGATATAAAGAAAACCAAAAGACAGTCTCTGCCCTTGAGGAATTGACAATTAAATGAGTGAGGTAACCTATGAACAACTATGTAGAAAAAAGACATATATGTATACAATAAATTATATGATATATGTGATAAATTGATGTGATATCTTTCAAGGATGACATATATACACTATATATAGATATATATATATGCATATATATATCTATATATGTATGAAAAGTTTGAAATAACAGAGAAGATACTAGAATTACGAGGGATTAGAAAAGATTTCTTATGGAAGATGGAATTTTAACTGGGACTTGAAAGAAGCTTTTAGTGAATGGCAAATTATATATGAGTCAACAGTGTGATGTAGCAGGCAGTAAATTTAATGCAATCTCATACTGCACTGAAAGGAGTGGTATCTAGAATTTTGCTATGATTTCTTTGTACCTGGTTCTGATCAGACTATATCTGATGTCCAATCAGATGTAGTATGTTCAATTACTGATACTATATTACATAAAGGACACTGAAAAATTGGGGTAAGAAAGGAAATGCAACTACCATGGTGAAGGACCTTGATACCCTTCATACCATATGATGATCAGTTGAAACAATTTGTTTACTATTAAAAAGATAAGACCAAAAAAGGGAAGAATGGTGATAGATGTGATAGTTACCATAGAAGACGGATTATCTGTAATCTTCTTGATCACAAAAGGAATAAGCAGAAGACATAGGTGGAAGATCCAAAGAGATGATTTTAGGTTTGTTGTAAAAGAAATTTTTGCCAATACGTATGGTGGACTAGACATTCTCTGGAGCCCCTCCAAACTGAGATTTTGTGATTCTTTGATGCATTTGGTTCTCTAGAAATCATTCAGTGGTCACCAAGATGTTTTTAGTGAATAAGATATGAAGCATATCACATTGTGCAAAAGAGTGCAATGTATTTAATGGGAGGGGGGAGAGAAGTTATACAAAATGTTCATAGGAGCATAGAGTTGCAATTGGAAGAAAATTTAGAAGTCACTGAGTCTATCCCTCTCAGATGAGGATGAGGAAACTGGGGCTCAGAAAAGTTAAATAGCCTAACTAGGATCATACGGCCACAGTAAATGCACAAGGCACACATTTAATGAATGCGAACTTGGGTCATCCTGATTCCACATTCAGGGCATTATCCAGTATACCATGCTACCTCAATTTAGGAGGGAAAATTTTTTTAAACACTTACTACTACATGCTTGACAATATGGATAGATGGATGAAAATTACATGGTCTCTACTCTCAAAGAGTGTATAGTCTAATGATAGGAAATGAGATAAAGAGATGTGGAATGTCCCAAATAAATCTGGGACAACACACTCATCACTCAAATGGATTTTTTTATCTAAATGAGCTGAAAGTTACCTCTAATGATATAGGTCACAACACACCAAAACCTGCCTTTTCTGTTCGAGTTATTCTATCCATATCCACAAGTTTACTATGGGGAATTCACCTAACTTACTGAATACCTTTCTCATTTTCTCCTAACGTTCCAAGAATACCAGTGGACATTGAGTCTACCTCAAATCCCTTGTCCTTTTTAGATGACAAAACTTTCTTTTCTTTTGATTATACATTTCCTTTTATTTCTATTCTTGAAAGTTGCTTATTTTTCATAAGTTGCAGCTTGATCACTATCACTATGCATAACTCCATCATCTTCTGAGGGTACTCATTTTCATTTCTTCAGAGAGTGTTGTATTCTGTGTCTCACAATTGTATCAATACTACTGGCACGTAGGTATTTTTTCCTGCTGTATCACAAAGGGAGATTTGCCATTTTCCATAGGCATTCTAGTTGTTCTACTTTGTTTAATTCTGGGGTGAGTTTATTGTCCATTGATACTGAAAACCCCAGATGTGTGTGTGTATGTGTTAGATGGATGACCTATATTGGTTGTTATCCCAAATGCAAGTCATAATCTGGGCAATGTACATTCTTCATTTACTAAAGACATTTCTCCTATTTGAACAAGCAACACAAACATGTAGATTTCTTCTAGGAGGCTTTCAAAATTCCAAGCTGTGTCAGCAAAATAGAATACCCAACATCCACAGAGATTTCTTCTTCAATTTTATCACTGTGCTAGAACTTGTCTGTCACAATACTGAACGATTTTAGCAAACATTCATGTCCCTGTTTTATTCCTCACCTGTTAATGATGAAAATATCATAAGTGTAGCTCTATTATAATATCTTTCAAATAATCTTAAATGATTTTCCTGTAATGATGTGAGGCATCTTAGTGAAAGAGCCTTTCTCATAGCATTTTGCTCTATCAAATAAAAGCCTTTTTATAACAAACAATAAGAAGTACATAATTATGTACTCCTATCCATCTTTCAGTTAAGCCAATTATGATAGTAAAGATGTAGTCTGTTGTGTAATATCCTATGTAAAATCTTCCCTGTTGCCTAATACCATCATGAAGGATACCCTTGTATGTGAAGATGATTTCCATAAATAGTTTGTATAGATGCAGAAGTAGACATGTAGGTTGGTAGTACTTGATGCTCTCCATAACTCCCTTTTTATTATTTTTTTTGGTACTAATACAGCCCAAGACTTTATTTTAGATACCTTGTGAAGCCATCTCTCACAACCTTCACAGTAGTGCTAGCCTCAGCATGGATCTAATTTATACCTAACTGTTCTGGCTGCTTTTTCATTGTTCTCGCTAGTATGTTTTCTTTTTCCTTTGTTGGAGTCCAACTGAAGTCACCCTACTATCCTTGAGGTTGAAAATGGTCTGTGGTAGAAAACTTTGCAGATCATTTTCTACTTTTCATCTCTTTATTGTCTTTCTCCAATTTATGTACTTAAATAACCTCAAGATGAATTTGCTTGGTTGGATCACTTGTTAAATTAGATAAAATAAGATACACTAGATAAAATATTTCTTCAATGGTTACTATTTCTTCAATGCTTACTAGAAATTTTTTAAAAACCACCAAAACAAATTCTAAAAATAAAAAAAAGAGATTAATAAAATTTAAAAGAAAAGAATGAATTAGCAAATAAGAGTAGGAACTATTGGTGGGGTTAGAGAAACCAATAGCTAATTTGATTGAAAAGAAGAAGAAAACCAAATAACTAGTATCAAAAACAAAAATAAATTTACACAAATAAAATAAAAATAAAGAATATTATTAAAAACTTTTTCCAACTATACGCCAAGTAATCTGACAATTTAAGTGAAATATATATCTATCAAAAATATATAAAATATCTAAGTTAACAGGACAAGAAATAAAGAATTTAGGCAAGTCAGTTTCAGAGGAAAAAAATGAACAAGCCATAAACGAACTTTCAAAGTAGAAAAAAAAGCACCCAATGGATTCACAAGTGAATTCTATCAAACTTTCATAACATAATTACAAAAAATATCAAAAATTCCTCCTATAACATAGATATGATCTTGAAACATAAACCAGGGAGTAAAAAAAAAATAAAAACATAGATAACCAATACCTTTTGTTAATATTGATGAAAAATTTAAAAAAAAAATATTAGCCAGAAGGCTAAAATAACATTACAAAGATCATACATTATGACTATGTTTGAATTACACCTCAAAGGCAAGATTGATTCAATATTAAGTAAACTATAATCTTAACAATATTAATAACAAAATCATATCATTACATCAATAGATGTAGAAAAAAGCTATGACAAAACACAACACACATTTCTGCTTAAAAGTAGAAAACAAAGGAATGGGAACTTTCCTTAAAATAGGAAACAGTATGTATCCAATAAAACTAAAAGCCATCATTAAATCTAATGGAGAAAAACTAGAATGCAATGAAACAAGGATTCCTTTGTCACTGCTTCTATTTGACAAAATACTAGGAAAAGAAATTGATAGAATAAGCATAGATAAAGAAGAAACAAAATGATTACTTTTATGGATGATAGTACATTTTAAGAATTCTGGAAAGTCAAAAATTAGTCAAAATAATTAATTACTTCAGCAAACTTAGAGGCCATAAAAATAAATCCACACAGCTCATCAGCATCTTTTGAGGGTCATATGTTGGCTTTTATTATTTATGGAAGGGGATGGGGGAGCTCCTAGAGGAGAAGAAAAAAGGGAGTAGACAGAGAGACAAGAGCCCCTCATCTGTGTCTGTTCTAGATGGAGTTAATCCTTATTTCTGGTCCAGGTCACACAACAAAGTACACGATAAGATAGGGTTCCAGGGGTTACAGGTTTAGGAAAACATCGGGTGTGGTCAGAGTTAGACATCCAACTAGAGGTTGGGAATCTCCTTGGATCAGCAGCACTGCTTCTTTTTAGAAACTGAAGCACAGTGATAAGTTCTATCCTACTTATTTCAGCTCTTATAAAATATTCTTATACTTAAGAAGTCTTTCAGTGCCTTTCTAACTTGTACTTTGCTTCTAGTTTCTTTGAATATGAATCCCACTTGTAGGCTGCCTGCTCTAGAGCTGCTAGGTGCTTCTCAATTAAAGATTTAGATAAGGCTGAAGTACTGCGTATTTCTGATTTAAGTCCTTTGGGTTTCTACTTATGTTTACTACAATATCTTTCATTTCTAGATACTTCAAGCTAGTCAGTTTGTTCATATTTTCCAGAAGTTTATAGTGGTGGCTATCAGCTCACCTATCAGGTATGTCGCCATTTTAAAGGACATAGCCCTGTGATGTCCACTTCAGCAGGCTATATGGCCTCCTTGGCCATCCCCACTATGACATTTTCTAGTCCTGGGAAAGGAAAAAGGAGAAAGGATGAAGGAAAGGGTGGGAATGGGAGAAGGGGGGAGAGGGAGGGGAGAGAGAGGGAAGAGGAGGGAAAGGGTCAAGGAAGGGGAGAAAAGGGACAACTCATCAGCATTTTATATAATACCAATAAAATCAAGCAGCATGAAATAAAAAGAGAAATCTCATTTAAAATTACTGTAGGATATATAAAATACTTGGGAATCCACCTACCAAGATATAGATAACAACTATATAAGCACACTTACAAACAATTATTTAAAGAAATAAAGCCATATCAAAATAATCTGGAAAATACTAATTGCTCATGAGTAGAATTGCTCATCAGTATAATAAAAATGATAATTCTTCCTGAATGAACTTACTTATTCAAAGTCATAGCATTCAAACTACCAAAGCATTACTCCATAGAACTAGAAAAATAACAAAATTCATACATAGGCCAAAATATGGGTCATGAATAATTAAAAAAATGGAAATGACAAGAAACTAATAGCATCAGATATCAAAGTATACTCTAAAGCTTTAATTCTCAAAACAAATTCCTATGTATGTGTCTATATATATATGTATATATAATGTGTATCAATGTATCAGTAATCAGTATAGATTAGGTACACAACAAATGGAAGCAAATATAATCAATATTCAGTAATTATAAGGAATCTAGCTACCAGAATAGGATCTCACTATTAGATTAAAAACTTCTGGGAAACTAGGCAGCAATATAGCATAAATTGGATTTAGACCAGCATATCATACCTTAAAGCAAGATAAGAGTCAAATGGATACAGGATCTAAATTGTAAAAAGTTCGTATCATAAATAAATTGGAGAAACATGGAACAAAAATCTACCAGATCTAGGGAAATAATAAGAGTTCATGCTGACTGCTGTTTTATAATACAATTTTAGATCTGATACACCTTCCCTTAAATTTCCTTTCATTAATTCCCTGAATAAACAACTTTGAAAGTTGTAAGAACTGTGATCAATATAATGCCCATATGTGGTTCCATAAAACAGATGACAGAACCTGCTATCCATGAGAGGGCATAAATAATTTAGCATGCATAAATATATATATGTATACATATACACATATGTGTATATTATTTACATATAATATTCATTATACACAATGAGAGAATTTATTTTTTATTTTCTTTTTTTTCATTGGAGTGGAAATTGGAAGAATATAAAATGTATTTCTATTCATTTAAAAACTTAGAAATAAGTCAGGAGTGCCACAGATATGGAATGGTAGATGTAGATACTTTCATATAATGCCACAGTATTGTTAATTTTGCTTACTTATTTTATTTTGCTACAAGGGAACCCTCACAGAGGTAATCTGAAAAAAATGTTTGAAATATAAAAACAAATCACATCAATACAATTTAAAAGACATTTTAAAAAGTCACCAGCAACTAAAATAAAATTTTGAGTGGGATAGCTAAAATTATATAATTTTTTAGCACCCTCCATCCCCTTTTCTGCTGTTTTACTACCATCAATGAAGAAGGTAAATAGGTATATAGGACTGAGTCATTTGCGTTTTTCTTCATTTTATGAAGGCCAAAGACCTCATCACCATGTATATAGTCTGTTGGTAATAAATTTTCTATACATAAAAAGCGTCTTCCTTGAAAACCAGATTCAGTCCATGCCAGAACCATCCATATTTAAAGATTTTTCTGTGATGATAGAAACTGGTGGACATAAATTTAACTTATATATATTTTCAAGAACTAAGAGTCAACTTCACATGACAACAAGTCACCAAGGCAATGGAAGGAAGGTTTATAAAACAGAGGTATTCCAGTGATATGTCTGGAAGGTATTGGGAATACTGATACGTCCTTGACCTACAAGATAAGCTCTGTTATGAAAGGAAAGTTGGGTAAAGGGTTATGATAAATTTGAAGATGCATAGATTGTTTGTGCCAAAATATATATGCTTTTGGTGATCTGTACTTTTTTCTGTTTGTTGGTTTTTGCTTTAAGATCATAATCATGATAAATGCTTAAAAGAAAAATTCTTTCAATCCCAATGATGACCCAGCACTTAGCACAGTGCTTGCCACTTAGAAGGTACTTAATAAATGTTGATTGATTGATAAATCAGCTATGAAGAATTTAACTGTTCCATTCAACACTGGTTGTTTTTTGAATGGGATTAAGTTACTTCAAATGTCTGTTTTCTCTGTCGATGTTTGTTTGCCTCTTTTTTCCTTCTATGCCTTTCTTTCTCTCTCTCTCTGTTCACTCTTTCTTACTCTCTGCTTCTGTTCTCTTTCTCTCTCCCTTGTTTTCTCTTGCTCTTCTCTTTCTGTCTGACTTACTATGTGTGTGTCTCTTTGTCTCTATTTCACCATCTCTCTTATGTTTGGTCTTTGTGTCTCTGTCATTTTCTTTCTCTATCTCTGTGTCTGTCTTCTCTAATTTTGTCTTTCCCTCTTTCTGTCTAACTAAAAAGAGCCCACCACCCACAGGATTCTGCTAGGAAATTGTATTGCTTGAAGTTCAGTAAAGGGAGGGGAGAGGATGCGTGAAAGAAGGGAGAGGAAGGAAAAAGGGGGGAGTGGAGATGAAGATGAATCTGTCCTATCACTTAATGAAGAAGCTGGTGCGGGTGGTACACAGTAATGAGAAACACCAAGCAATTGAAACTAATGATGACAGACTGTCAAGAAAGAAGTACATAGACCTATAATTATTGGCTGGCATGCCTCAGGCATCACCCAGGTGTTAGTGATGCTTGAAGGTTGGGCATGCAAAAACGAACTTCTACAGAGGTCCCTTGGAAAATCCCCAAAGCAACCACACAAGCATTAATGGTTGTGTTTATTCTGCTTAGCTTGAACTAAATGCCAGGGGTCTCTCAGCCTTCCCACTATAACCAGCCTCCAAACCTATCACGGGAATAGCCTACACTTACTTGTTCAGCCACCCTCTGCAAAAAGGCCAGTTCTATAATGTCTTACTGTCAGGGGAGGAGGCACTTTGCACTAAATGGTGAAAACATGAACCTCCTTAGGAAACTGGAGGAAAAAGCAGAATAATAAACTGCGTTGTATGTAAGCCTTGAATGAAAGTTGGGGAATTGTGTCTGTCATGTTAAAAATCATACAGTACTTAGTTAATTGGTTGACTTTGAAATGTATGTTCTTCATTGACACCATACCTAAGAATTAAAGGAAAACTACAGATAAGAGATACATTTTGTAAAGAATTTTGATTAGAGTTTCAGCTTTCAGGGACTTTGCTGTTTTATGATGTTATTGAAAGTGCTTTCCATGCAAGGAATGACACCTTCAAAGAAACTGCTATTGTATATACATGATCATATAATATACACATATATAGATACACATACATACATTATATATATGATCATTTATCGATTATATTGTTATATATTATACATATATTATGTGTGACAATATTATGCATATGATTATATATGACCACCTTGCATTTATGGTCACATATAATATATAAATACATATATATAATAATAATTTCATATAGGATCACATACCGAGAAAGTATTGGGTGTTTGTATGTGTGGTTTTCTTTTGAGTTCCCTTTCTGTTGATGTCTTTTACATATGAGAGAGTGTTTTCTCACATATAGTAGGTGATCAGTAAGTATACATTGATTGAGTTACTGAGCAATGGACCAGTTAAGAATTATATGCTCCACTGGATTCAAGTAATTAAATCTCTTGGTGTGACTTGAAAGCAACTGGAACATAGTAAGCACTTAATAAATGCTTATTGACTGGCTACCTGTTCCCATAACATTGCCATTCAAACTCTTGAGTTTTCTTTAATTAAAAAAGAAAAAGTAGAAAGTATGCCCATGCTGGAGTCCGGATGACCTGGATTCAAGTCCTACCTCTCACATATATTGACAACTCACTGAACTGAACTCCTCAGAATCAGGCAACTCTCCAAGACTATAAGTTGCAGAACAGGCACTAATTTACATTAATAGAGGGAGTTTCTTCTTTAGAAGTCCCTCATTTCAATAAAATCTCTCAAAATGGGGAAAGAAAGAAGCTAGGGGAAAAGGGGTGTTTTCATATGTGTAAGTATCTGGGACATTTGGAAATACAGAAGGTGAGTCTACCATTTCCTGGGCACTCACCTTTGATAAATCACTTTGCTTCTTTAGGTTTTCTCACCTAGTGAATGGACATCCAATGATAGCAACTCAGAGAGCTGTTGAGTGGATAGCTAAAATCCTTAAGAATACTTTCGAGAAAGGAGGCTTGGAAACTTCATAAACAGTCCTGAGGAATATGCATTTCTTTCCACACTGATAAGCCTTTGCTAATACAAAATAAAATAAAATACAAAAATGAGATAAAATGAAACGTTCATTTGGTGTGCGAAGATGTGGGCTTCGTAGGTGCCCTTACCAACTTGTGCTAAAACGCTGTTCTGAGAAATAAGCACATAATGACAAATCTGTGTGACTGGACTGTGTGTGTGTGTGCAGGGGGTGCATTTGTGCATGTGTATATGTGTGTGTGTGTGTGTGTGTGTGTGTGTGTGTGTGTGTGTGTGTGTGTGCAGAAAGGGGAAGAGGAGTGAAGGGTGTATGCGAGGGGTGGTAAAGGAAAAACCCCAAAGCCAAAAATTACACATGAAGAAAGGAAGTCAAAAGCAAGAGCCC
Source organism: Potorous gilbertii (assembly GCA_028658325.1). Classification (NCBI taxonomy): domain Eukaryota; kingdom Metazoa; phylum Chordata; class Mammalia; order Diprotodontia; family Potoroidae; genus Potorous; species Potorous gilbertii. The sequence goes on along the minus strand of CM053769.1, from coordinate 609,988,306 downwards.
TGTTGGAAATTTGGCCTGAAAAGCACAACTCCCCTAAGGGCAGAATAAACAACTGTGTCTTCCATTTATTCATTGTTTCACTTCCCAGTTTTAGCTTATTTGATAACTGTTTGACTCTACCTGCCAGATTTTGCACATGTGAAAACATAACCCTTCCTCAAGTTGTCTTTGGCTAGACAACTTTCTTTCCTTCCTCCTTGTTTCTTTACTTTTTAGACTTCCTTTTCAGAATCAATGAATGAGGCCCCCGGAGAAGTTGGATATGTCAAGATACTACCCCCATCCCTCTCTCACACCCAATGCAATTTCTTGCTGAAAGGGAGTAAAAGTGAGATATTTGGCTACAATTGTCAGCTGCCTCAGCTGGAAGCAGTGTTATCTAGAAATTAAACTGTGATCCCTGAGATAAAATTCTAGATAGCAA
>CM053769.1:609944755-609987382 GCA_028658325.1 Potorous gilbertii | reverse complement strand
AACCCAAAATCTTGTGAAAATGAATGTAAAAAGTTAAATAAATTTATTTAAAAAATAAAAAAAAGAAGTAGGCTGAGCATCATCTGGTGTATTGTTTTTACAGTTCCTCAAATTGTTAAAGCCCTATCCCAAAGTACTTTGTATTTAAATATACTACATTTATGTATACATACACATGTGTAAAGTATACTACATATATGTATACATACATACATGTGTATATATATGCATATATACGTATAATTATTCAATTTATAGTGGTAAATGTACTTGTCTCCCTCATTAGAGTGTAAGCTCCTTGAAAATAAGGATTATTTCATTCTTTGTACTGATATCCCTGGTTCCTACATACACTGCCTGGTATATAATAAGCACTTAATAAAAAAATGTTAATTGATCATTTAAATGTATAAATAAACACGTCTTCACCAAACTCTGAGTCCCATGTTTAGACAGAAGAATAATTTTGGTGTAAAATTTGTGCCCAATTCCATAAATACTCTCTGAGTATCAACTCTTACATTTACCTACTTGCAGGTGAAATAGGTCTCTCCTCACATAATGGCAGCAAGGCATAGCGAATAAAGAGTTGACATTGGAACCCACAAGATCTGGATTCAATTACTCTTTCTAATACATATTGGCTGCAAGTCTGGATGAGTCAGTTAACTCTCAATTTCATGCCTCTTCAGTGGCAGTCTCCCATTTCTTGAATGTTCATTTTCCTTACTTCTATCTCCTGCCTTTTTTGATTCCCCTTTAAGACTCAACTCAAATTCTACCTTCTTCAAGGGGTCTTTCCTAGTCCTCCTCTTAACCACCTACTGTTAGAGCTGGCCCTCTGAGATTTACCTTGCATCTGTCTTTCATGTACAAGTCTTCGGATGCAACTCTCCCATTTGAATGTGAACTCTTAGAAGGCAAAAATCATGTTTTGAATCTTTCAGTGCTCCAGGACGTTTTCGATGAGTACAAGACAGAAAAGCATCCAGCCTGTATTTAGTAAATGTATTTTCTTCATTTATCAATGAAATCATAGGCTTATCCAGTTCTTGTGTCCCTCCATAAGAAGTCAGCTAATGGAGAAAACAATTAGAATTAATCATCTAAATTAATCCCAGAAATCTAGAAATAGGAGTCAGGGATGAATGGAAAAATTTAAGTGAATTTTAACTGAACAGCGGCAATTCCTCTCTTATTATTTAAAAAAATTATTGATGTCTTCTGTTTTTACATCTTCATCATTTCCCCTAGGATACCTCCCTTTTCTCCTCCAAGACAACCATTCTATGTAAAAAATAGATTTAAAGACAGAAAGGAAAGAAAAAGAATGGGGAAATCAACACAACCAATCAATACATTGGAAGACTTGGAAACCATGTGCAATATGCAACACCTGTGGACCTCTCACCTTTATGAAGGAGTAGACTAAGGGTATCTTCTCATATCTCCTCAGTCTAGTCATGCTTGATCTTTATAACTGTATTACCTTCACTTTTGATTTTGTGTGTATGGTTGTTCTTTCTGTTTACATGGTTGAATTCATTTTGTATATTGTTTTTTTGCCTTCACTTACTTCAATTTGTATTCTATTGTATTAATTCATATATATCTCCCAATACTTCTTTGTATTAATCAGGTACATTATTTTCATAGTACAGTAATATTCCATGACATTAATGTGCCATAATTTTTAGCCATTCCTCAATAGAGGGGCACGTATTTTATTTACAATTCTTTGTTATTACTAAAAGTGTTGTTATAAATATTTTAGAGTGTATAGGAACTTTCTTCTTATAAATGACTTTAGTTCAATCTCTTCACTCTACAGATAAGCATATGAGAAAAGTGAGACATAGCAAGACTGAGACTTGCCTGAGGGTAATTACTGCCATGTGGCTTTGTGAAGTAAGCATGGGAACTGGAGTAAGAGGATCTAGGTTCAAATCTTAGCTGTGCTAATTACTACCTACATGATTTGTATTCCAATATGACTTAATCACTCTGAGCTAATAAATTTCCTCAACTGTAAAATAACTTTAAGCATTCCCAGTTCTCTAACTAGATGAAATCAAGCAAGGGAAAACAAGTGAATTATCATTGAAAATCCCCATAATTTGAATACAAATCCAAGAATGTTCAAAGGTAATAAAACCCATGTATATTGTGGTCATAAGGCCTACCTTGTCTTAATTCAATCACTTTCCTGGTATTAATTGATGAAATATTATCTCAAATAAACATGGTCAAAGTGAATAATTAATAATTAATTTTAGAAATCAGATCAGAAATAAGGTGCAGGAAGTTACTCATACTCAAAGGTACTGACATAATTATCTTCAGATAATTCAGATCCTCATGGAGAAGGTTCCTTTTGACACAGTAGATATAATGGAAGCACCAATTGCATTTACTTCTGAAATTGTGGGTTGAAAATTCCATACTTTGCTATTTCATGCAGCTAAACCTTCTTATCCAGGATTAAATTATAAAGCCTACTTCTCTGGCTATACTTCAAACTTCTTCTCTTCCTATCTGCCTACTTGAATTTTACATCTCTTTGAAGGTTCGGCTCTACTTCATTAAGTATTCCCAAAACAAATCAGTCTCCTCCTCCAAATTTATCACTTCTATCATCCATATCAGTCATTTGGTAATTCAATGCAAATTAACATGTGGCATCTCATGCATTACTGACATATTTTTATTGCCTCTTAACATCACTTTAGAGTACATCCACCACCATCATCATCATCATCACTAATAGATAGCATTATAAAGCACTTTAAAGTTTGCAAACCATTTTATAAATATTATCCATTTTATCCTCACAAAAATATGGGGATGAAAGTACATTATTATTGTGATTTTATAAAAGGAGAAACTGAGGCAGGAAGTAATTAAGTGACTTGCTAAAAATCACATAGCTTCGGTGTATCAAGTCTTCCTGATTTCTATCCAGCATTCTATTCACTGTGTCACCAACCTGCCTCTATTCTTTTATATTTAAGGAAGGACATAGAAAAGAATTGCACAAGATAAACGGATGATAGAGATAACTTGTTTAGGATTTGCAATAGTATCCATACCAATGAGATCACTGATTGATTCATTGAAATCGAGAAATGTTATTATTTAATGTTTTGTATTTGGTCTCCACAACTGTATTCTGAGGTAAAAAACTGTGTCTTATACTTCTGCATTTTTCTCACTGTGCCTTATGCATAAGAGTAACTCAATAATATTTGTGTATTGATTGAGATTTCCAACCTTCAAATTATTTATTGAAAGTCATGAAAATAATTAATGTAGTGAATAGAAAATTCACAATAAAACCAAGGGATACTATTGGAACAAATAAAACATCTGCCAGACTGCTATAAGCTTTAAACTAGTCAATCTGATATGAGTGGTTTGAAATACACACATTTTCTTTATAACTACATTCTGGTGTTTATGTGTCTTATATGAGTTCTCTGGTAATTTTAACAGTTCCCTTTCTAGTGATGCATATGTTATGTATTTATAATACATAGCACTAAACCCTAAGCCACAATTTCTCAGTTCATAAATTAGACTTTTAAAGGAAGTTGGCACTTTTGATACAGCGTTAAGCTTTTTTGGATGAATGAGTACCTGAATGTGCAGAAATAGACCTTTTTTAATTGCTTAGGCAATAGTTTTGAAAGCATGATACATGAGGATCTTCCAGGTGGTGCATAGACTGGCTGGGCCAAATATGAGGACAGATGCCAGTGTTAGGTGAGTTTGACAACCAGAATAGGAAGAAAGGAGAAAAATAGAGCCTGTTGACTCTGACTGACCTTATTATAGGAAATTTGCCACTATAACTTTGAGGGAGTTAAGAAGACTCTAGTGGTTTTCCTTAGAATTTCTTTCTCTCCTTCATGCCTTGCCCTCTCTTCCCCCCCAAAAAATAAAAAACCTTTGTGGTTCCCCATTCTGATACTTCATAATAAGGACAAGAATAGTCTAATTTAAGAGTAGAGTGACTCAAGTGCTCCCCAAAAGAGCTTGTATGCATGACAGATGATTAGGGGTGAAGCATTGTGTCCTGTTCAAGGGATCTGCATTCAAAATTGTGTGAAGACAGGTGTTTTCATTGCTTGAAATAGTTAATGCAACTTGTAGAAGTGCCTGCTTCTCCAATGCCATGGATGAATTTTACTCAATTATTGATGATACTGATAAAGACTATGATGATGTTTAGTGAATTTTAAATGTCAAAGATAATTTTAATTTTTTAATTTTGACAATTCAAATCAAATGTTAAATGTCAAAGATAATTAAATGAGTCTAGAGAATGGAACCAGGAGGTACAAGATTGAGGCAGTGTATATAATAGTTCTCTGGTACCACTACGTATAAATTAGTTCTCTGTGCCTCAGTGTGGATAAGGAGATAAGGATACAGATGATAAAAATAGATATATGATAAATATAGATAATGATAGAGGTATAGATAGATGATAAAGAGATGATGTATTGATAAATAGATAACAGAGAGATAGAGGTGTAAATAGGTAGGTAAGTAGATAATAAATAGGAAGACATATAGATGATATATAGAGTAAAAAAGCTCTTTTTAGTCTTTTATAATATGCCAGGCATTGTACTAAACACTAGAGATAAAACTACAAGCCAGTAGGTTAGTCCTAGCTCTCAAGAAACTTACATTTGAATGAAGGAAGACAAGGGATAGAGAGATGCTAGAAGGCAGGGGGAGTGTTGGGAGAGATAAGCGTGATAAAAAGACACTTGGAAAGAGATGTGGAGACCTAGGCACCAGAAAGATAAGGCAAATTTTTCATGATTTTGACAAATCCATGGAACATTTTGACAGAGAGTTTTTAAGATGGCATTTTTCTCCTTTAAATCAAATACTTTTTATCGGCAATATAATGGTAAAGGCATAGGCTCAGATTGCTTTCCTCCACACAGAAGTACTTATTCCTTAAAAATGAGCTCCAGAGATGGAAAGGCAAGTAACTGAGCAGTTCATGATATAATGGTTAAAATACTATTCTGCAATCAAGAAGATGAGTTCTAGCCTCAGAAATCACTAGCTGTGTGAGCCTGGGCAATTCATTTCACTTTTCTTTGCCTGAGGTTCCTGAACTGTGAAATGAGGATGATAGTAACATTTACCTTGCAAGGTTGTCCTGAGGATTGGGTTAGATAAAGCAGTTAGTATAACTAGAGGCATTATATAAATACATTCCATTCCCTCCCATTCTCTCTTGAGCAGATCATGCCTACTTTTCTTGTAGGAGTCAAGAGGTAGAATAGTTATGCAAATTGTAACTGTCATGTGGCTTCAGGGAGGGAATCATTTTTTCATGGGATTCTCCAGTCATCCTGATCAATATCTTGCCACTGTGCCTATGGGGTCACAGAAGAGAGAATGAGGCTGGTGACTTTGCACAGCCCTGCCTCACTTAAATCCAATTCACTCGCAAGTCATGACATCACCTTCCTGATGTCATGGTCCTCTTGGAGAACGAAGGACAAACAGCACCTGAACAGTCCTATAATCTGCTATCAGTGAGTCATTTGGACACTGGCCTCCCTATGTCCTACATTGCACTGATGATATATCATCAGGGTTGAACCAAGTTATAAATACTGTCTAAGATCATGAAGGACTTGCTGACTGCTCACCAATGAACAACGGCAGAGCACCAACCCTGATGAGATCCAGAGATCGGCTTGACAGTTCATCCTGGATGTTCAGTGCATGGTGGTCCAGCAGTTATTCCATCAATGCATGCCAATACTAACTGTTTGGACCCTGTTGTGTGAATTAGGAGGGAATTTTCTGATTATATCATGCTAATGTAACTACCCTCCCCTGGAATAACTCAAATAAGAATATTTCTTTGTGCGATTTAAATTTTAGATTTAACAAGTATTTATTAAACACTGCCAGGCACTCTAGTAAGTGCTTTACAAATATTATCTCATTTGATTCTCATAACAGCCCTGAGAGGTAGCTGCCGTTATCCCCATTTTATAGATGAGGATATCAGAAGTTAAGCGACTTGACCACGCTTACATCCACTAGGGTCCTTTTCTCTTGGTTATGGCTAAGCTCCTGAGGGAGTGGGTTCATTTGGCATTTTCTAACTGGCATTTTATTCCTAATACTAACTCTGATAATACTCATGGCCGTACAAGTGATCCTAGGATTTATCATTCTGATGCTCCATCAACTACTTCAGGTCCATCTAGTTGAAGTTCTGCTCCCAAAAGAAAGACCTATATGATGAAGGAGAAAGGGAAATTGAGTATCCATGGGTTAGGAATTTTCCCTAGCACTTTCCTCCCTGGCCTATAGAGCAATGTGCATTGGCTTAAGTCAGAGAAAAGCAGTGGGCAGTAATTTTTCCATTTGGTTGGCTTGCTGTGACACAGTTAAAATTTCCCATATGCCGCCAAAAACATTCTTCTCTTGTCAAAGGGTACATGTTAGTATGGGTCAATCCTGCCTCCTGAACTAGACTACAGAGCCCAAGTCTATAAATGGGAGCATATCCATCCTACCATAAGTCAAGATCACTGCTTGTTTATTTGATGAGACTCATCTAGGCAAGGGGTAACATATTCATCCTACCCTCCTAAATTGACTCAGAGGTTGAAATCCTGAGTAACTAAAAAGATAGTGATACCCTCAAAAAAGATAAAGGAGAGCTTGGATGAGGGGCAAATTTGGGGGAGGGGAAAGATAAAGATTTCCACTTTAACCTTATGAAATTTGAAATGCCAACAAGACATCCTAGTGGAGATGTTTTGCAGGAAATTGCTGATGAAAGACTAGAACATGAGACAAATATGGGTTTTATGCATGTATGTATAATACATCACGATCATGAACACACACATATACACATGTACATATTTATAAGCTTTTCCACATTCCCTGAAACTATGATCTCTTCATCCTTTGAATGTCTTGAACATTATGTTTTTGCTTCTCTTACACTTACTATACTATCTTACTTAATAGCTATGTCTTTGTCTTACTCCACCAGAACCACTGTCTTAAGGACAGAATCTTGTTTCCCCTGGAGTTTTTTAAAGTCCTATAGAACCCAGCACAATGCTTTGCTAAATTATTATTGAAATGATGTGAGTTATTGCTTCCATTATAAACCATAATCTGAAGGCTAAGAAGGAGACTGATAGAATCTGGTTGGAGAGAACGTGGCTTTTTGACAGAAACTTGGAGGCTCAGGTTTCAGCTCCTAACAGTTTTTGGAACTATTCCAATGATCACTCGCCTCTTTCAGAACTATGCAAACTAAAAACACTAGCACTGTGTATTTTCTAAGCCCCCTTCTTGTGTTTAAATAACCCTAACTTCTTAATATGTGAACTCAGTTTCCTGCGGAAGATGAATGTTTATAATATGGGGCTCTGCACGTACAGCAGCCACTCAGTTACCACCTGCAGGTTCCCTTCCTCCACACTTTTGCTTCCCTTATATGCTATCATATATGACGGCTATCATTTTAGTAACTTTACAATCAATCTAATGACTTTGTCTCAATGCTGACCCCTTTTGACCTCCCTTCAGGACATGAAACTGCTATTAAATGTACTTACTGTTGTTCAGGCACCTGCTTCAAATATAGCTGAGCAACATGGTGTAGAGCAGGAGTTCTTTAACCCTTTTATGACACAGACCCCTGTGGCAATCTGAGGAAGCCTATGGACCTTTTCCCAGAAGAATGTTCTTAAATGCATGAAATAAAATTACATAGGATTATGAAGGAAATCAATTTTATAGAAACACAGCTATAAAGATATTATTAAATATTATTAAAACAAGTCCACAAAACCCAGATTAAGAACCTCTGGTACAGAACATTGGACAAGAAATAACAAGATCTAGGTTCTGGCCCCAGCTCTATGTAGCTATGTAGCTTTGGAAAAGTCACTTCCCCTGACTGGGCCCCAGTTTCCTCATCTATGAAAATGAGGAAGGCGAACTAAATGACTCATAAGATCCCTTCAAGTTCACAATAACACAAAATAAGTTTTTGGTGAGAGATTCTTTTAAAAGACTCTTTACCAATGAATGGATGATTTCAGCCCCCAAAATTCTATTATATCAATTTACAAGTGATCTCTCCACAGTGTAGACACCCTAGGGTCATTCGCAATCTCTGCCACAATTATCTCACAGAAGATTATCACTCAATCCATCAATTAATAAATATTTATTAAGCACCTGCTATCTCCCAGACACTCTGATAAGTGCTGGGGATATACCAAGGGGCAGTCTCCACTACATTTCTCAGTTACTCTCTGGTGACTCCACCATGGATTTCTCTCTTCACTATGAAAAAGGAGCCATGTGAAGGAGTAATGCCTTGGTCTGGCTGGTATTATAGCTCTAACAATGCTAGATCTTCTTCCTAAGGTTTATCTCTCTGGTTTTGAGGTTTTTGTTCTGTCTTGAAATAGTCACTGTATATACAGAAAAGTCTTTGTGAAGCAGGTTTTATGCAGAAAATGTGTTCTGCCTTCTAAACATCTAACTTATTAATAGAGGCTTGAAACATGGAATACACACACACACACACACACACACACACATATATACATTATATATATATGTATGTATATGTATGTATGATGGCAGATTTAGAACTAGAAGAGACCTTAGAGACCATCAAGTCCAAACAAGTTATCTAATGGATGAAGAAATAAGCCCAAAAAGGTTCAATGACTTGCCTATTGTCATGGAAATTACAGTAAATTTGAATCAAAGTCCTCTGACTCAAGAGCCAAGATTCTTTTTCTCTACACTTCTGAGATTTTATATCTAAGGATGACTTAAGTTTTTTAATAGAAAGGCATAACATAAGTCCAAAATATTAAGCCATGAGCCAAGGAATTCTATGAACCTATCTAATAAAGTATTCTGCCAACTAGCATAAGACGCAAGATAAGGTTGACAGATAATAAGATGGTTACCAAACTTCCTTTTCCCTATATAGGAAGGTAAATGGAAAGGAATAGGCATTCAGTAAGTAGCTATTTTGTGTAAGTCACTGTGCTGAGCACTTAAAAATATCTCATTTAATTTTCACAACAGCCTGGGAAGTGTTGTTATTACCCTAATTTTACAGTTTAGAAAACTGAGACAGAGAAAGGTAAAGTGACTTGCCAAGGGTCATATAACATGTGAAGCTAGGTTTTAGTTCCCTTCTTTTTGAATCCAGGCACAGAACTCCATCAGCTGTTCTACTTCACTGTCCAATATAGGAATTAAATAATGGTATCCATAGAAAACTGAACCCTTTGGAAAGTCTCTATGAAATATATGTCTCAGTGCCTTACAGCATAGCATTTCCCTGCATTTCTAGTCACTTTCTCATCTGTAAAATGAGGGTTGAGCAAGATGACCTCTAAGGTTCTTTCTAGCTTTAAATATATGTACCTAGAACCTAGTTATTTTTTCATTGATCAGAACTAGATCATTCACAACACAATCATCCTCTTCATATCTTATGCATGGGTATCTTTGGTTGTTTTTGTGTTGTATCATATTTAGTTTGGTTCTGTTTTCTTTTTTTTAATATTCAGCTCTGTTTAAAATCTATTATCCAATTCAATATGTTTTAATGGTTTTTGACAATAAAATTCCCTTTTGTGATGAAACATGCTGTCCACCTCCAGATAGAGAGGTGATTGATTCAGAGTATATATTCAGGCATTTTTTTGGACATGACTAAAGTAGGAATTTGTTTTGCATGACTATACATGTTTGTAACAGGTTTTGCTTTTCTTGCTTTCTCAGTATAAAGGAGAAAGTATAAGAGAGAAAATTCAGAGTTGAAAATTAAATTAAATTGAAAAATAGAATTTCCATTTATGCTGAAACTCAAGTCAAAGGAAATGAGAGGGAAAATGGAGTTGAATAACTTTCTTTGAAGCTCATCAATTCTTTTTCAAATCATTCTGACTTCTTGGAAACCTTGGGCTATGGCCCAGTGACTCTCTCTGTTACATATCAAGCATGAAAACAAGATAAATGAAACCGGTCAGACACACTCTGAGTCAACAAGAAGATCATCTTTGGCATCTAAAGAAATTCTTCAATGTTGAACACTACAAAGGTCTTAAAAAGTGTTGTAATTATAATCGAGACTCTTAATAAATCCTCTTCGGAGAAAGCTACGTTCAGACATTGTATTGGTTCAAATGAAAGAATGTTCAGAGATTTTAACAGAACCAGGTTTTGAAAGTGTCAGCCAAAGCTAAGTTGTCCAGCAGTTTCATATTCCCTAAAGTCTGGGAACATTATAATAGCAGTCATTTTTCCAAATCCAGGCTGATACATCTCCAAGAAAAAAAGATCTGGTCATCAGACAGAAATGGAAACTCAAGGGTAAACAGGAAGTTGCCCATCATTCCATTCATGTCACTCAGTTTCATACCTGTTCCAACCCATACCTGAGCCAAAATTGACTAAACATCCTGCAGGTCATTACCTAGCTTCTACTTGGAACTTTCCTATGAGGGGGAAACTACTACTTCCTAAGGTGGCTTCTGCTCCATTTAAAAAATGTCAGAAAGTTGTCACTTAGCCTTTGTCTGCCTCATATGTAAAATGGGGCTAATGATACTGCATACCTCCTAGGGTTGTTGAGAGGATAAAATAATATTGTAAAGCACTTTACAGGTGTTAAAGTACTATATAAATGCTAGATACTATTATTGTAAGGTTAGGAGAAGCCATTTTATGCCTTGTTGACATTCAGACAGAGGGAGCACCAGAGAGAGCCCTCCCAATAATGTTCACAGATGGTTTTTGCTTTAAGGCAAACCAATCATGAAGGAGAGTTAAAAATGGACTTTAGAGGAGTAATATTAAGAAGATTTCTAAGATCCATTCCAACCATAAATCTCATGTTACCATAAATTTTAGGTTTCTAATATTTTATGGTTTATATAACTAGAAAGGAGGCAAGTTTGAGTTGGGAAGATAAATTAAGAAGCCAAGTTCCCAGTCAACTTGTGGAATAGTGACAAGAAATTTGAGAATGTAGCTATATTTCACCCACCTTTCTGAATGGTTTAGTGGAAAGGGCAACATACTTCTTGAATTATGATGACATGAGTTTGATTTCCTCTTCTAGAAACTTACTGACTACGTTACTATGGACAAGTCTTTCACATATCTGATCTTCAGTTTTCTCATCTTAATACTTGCATTGCCTACCTCAGAGTATTATTGTGAGGAAAATATTTTATAAACTCTAAAAAGCTACAGAATTGTGTGTTGTTGTTTTGTTTTGATTTTTAAGTAAAGTTCATTCTCTCATATTAGGTCAGGATAGGCAATGGTGCTGAAAGAACAGCTCCTAGGGTGATTTCTGAAATACTTCCTTTGGGACAAAGCTAGAGAGACAGAGCAGATCCAAAGAGAAACATGAAGTTCATTTCTGCTATAGACACCTGGCTGGATAGCAGAAGAGTTTTAGTAGAAAAGCATTATAGAAAGTTAAAAGTGTTTGCCTTACCATTATGTTTTGTTCTGAGAATGAATCATGAGCTCCTGTTATGTGCCAAGCACTATAGTAAACACTGGGGATAATAACACAAAAGTGAAGTTAGGCAAAGACAGCAAATATAAATTGGGGGGGTGGGGTACAGTAGCCAGGAAAGTATATTTTGGTTAGAAGGTTACAAGGTTAATGAATAGAGCCAATGGGATTTGATTGGCATACCTTTTCCAGGAGCAAAAAAAATGGCAATATTGGTTGATTATTGTTCCATAAATGGAAAGCAGAGTTGGGGGTGGGGGGGGGGAGAAGGTAAAGGTCCTAAGCCCCAGAGTAAGGCGACTGGAGAGGAGATGGCCAGGAAACAAAATAAAACTTGGCTGGGGTTGACGTAGATATAGTGGCCACCTACCTGAGGCACTGGTTAATCAGGAGAGCAAGGCCCTAGGAGTTCCAAAGCTAAAACAGGCATGGTCTCTGGTTCATATGACAAGATTATAGTATAAAACCCCTTGGATTTAATCAGGTGAGATAAGTTTGACTTCTGCTTCCTACATTTGTTGGACAGTAAGTAGCACTTGTTTCTGTTCTGACCCAAAACCCTGAGGGTCTTCCTCTCTCAGTTTGATTTTTCTTTAGAGTCAGTGTAAAAGTAATTTAAATGAGATGATATTTCCCATTTATTAATAGACTCGTGTGACCTGCTTAAATCACATGGAAGCCTAAGTCACACATGATGGGAGGAATTAGCTGAATGAGTGGAACAGGAAGGGTACAGCAGAGCTGAGAGGAAGTTGGCCATACTAGTCAGAGCTGAGAAGGACAGAGAAAGCAAGCAGCTGGGGCAGCAACTTGCTCAAGTGGGAGAGCTTGTTTTTGTTTAAGGGAGCCTATTGTGGCTTGTATAAGGGAGCTGGTTTGTAGGAAGCTTAACAGAGGGAAGGCTCAGGGATGGTAGTGCCCTCTGAATTGTTATTGTGTATAGATTTTTTTGTTACTATGATGGATTTGGCTTTCAGGTATTAGAATTCAGCTTCCTGCTGTTTGAATAAATGTTTTGGTTTTGTCTTTCATGTGGAGAGTCTGTTGCATTTTGCATTTCAGAACTATGCCAACATATTCATAGTCACCATCAGTGCTGTGAACATTGCCTTGGCAATACACTAGGCAAATTAAGTCATCTTTTGCCTCATTTATTACCTAATCTTTAATCACTGAATGGATGTTGCCTCAGACAAAGTGAGAACTGGGGAAGACCTTAGTTTAAAAAAGCCAAGGTCTCCCACTGCTTCTGGGATCATCTCTGGTCATCCCGAGCTATCTTGCCCCTGAACTCAAGTGGCCCTGAAGTAGAGTGATGCTGATGACTTTGCATGACTCTGCCTCAATTAAATCCAATTCACTTGCAAATCAAGACATCACCCTCCTGTTGTCTCTGGTCCTCTTCAAGGAAAAAGGATAAATATAAACATTTGCTGTGTGTGCAGTCACTTAATCTCTCTAAGTTTCAGCTTTGTTATCTGCAAAATATCAATTTTCATCACTTGCTTTGGAATGTTGGAAGAGTAAATGAAATAACACTTGCAAAGCATTTTGTAAACCAAAAAGCCAATATCAAGTCCATCTATTACTATCAGTGTTACTAGTATCATTAATAGCAACTTAGTTTTAGCTCTTTTGGTTTTGTATATTCATGTTTGTTAATATTAAGTAACATTGCGCATAGTTTGTTAATTATTCAATAATTAAGAAAAGGTAATATCATTCTGAATTTCCCTCACTGGCAAAAGAAACTTGTCTACCATTCATAGACCATTTACCAGAAGTCAGTTTGCACTGTCAAAGAGAGCACAATTGTAATTTAGAAGCCAGACCAAAAATTCTAGACCTGAATGAATGGTGTTAGGTTAAGGATGCAAAGGGCAGTAGGCATAGTATTATACAAGCCATTTCAGGGCAAAAAAACAGCAGATGACTTACCCAAAATTAGTGTATTATCTACAATATTAGGTATTTCAAGGAAACCCATACCAAACAACAGTCATCATACACTGTTGCCTGCCATTATATGTGATGTTGGCAACATGCTACAGAAAGATCTATACCACATTTATGTCCCCAAGGACTACTTTCAGACAATAACACTGTAGCTTATCTTTATATCAAAAAGCATGGTAACTTTTACAAAGTTTACCAAAAAAGAGTCATCAGAGAGCAGATATGCTCCAACAGAATTTATTTTCATGCAATGGGATCAATAACTAGCAATAGAGCAGTTCTGCTAGAGGGAAGGCATCTCATCCCTTTCAGTTCATGTTTCTAGAAAACTCCTACTGTTGTCTCTTGTTGCTTTCATTTTTTAAGGAAAAGTTACCATTTCTCACAAAGCTATGCATGACTCATTTAGTAAAAGAAAATGTTTTCTGTTTAATTATAGAAAAATTTCTTTTGGTAGATCTCATCCATAAATGGCTTATTGTTATAGATTTGGACAGTCTATGAACCCATTCATGACCTACAAAACATGACTATAATACCAATTGACTGTAGGGGCCCTACCACTGAATATAGTGGTTATTCAGTTTGTTAAGTATCAGTCCAAGTGCCACGCACTATACTTGGTGCTAAGGATATAAAGACAAGCCAAAAAAAGGTCCTCAATAAGCTTACATTCCACTAGAGTTTAATTCTCTTTGACATTATTTACAATAAAGATCTGACATAATGAATTAACTTGTTAACCTCTAACCTCTGGTTCTAACTTTCAGTTGTAACCTCATCTCCAATACCGTCATAATAAGGAAGTTTATGTTATATTTAGAATGAAACTAAAGTCATTGTAATAACTTCAGTCATTAGATTTATTACAATCATGTAAACTTGAAGATCAAAAACTTTTAGACACTAGATACCTGAGGAGGATGTCTATGTTTTAAGTACAATTTTTATTGGAATTATAAAATCTTGGAGTTCAAAATATTTTGAAATAATTTTAGTCCAACCCACATCTAAAGCAAAAACCTCTTTAAATTTTGGATTTCATTTCATCTAGCCATCTTGCTAGAAGAAAAGTTCAATCCATACCAAATGAAAATACACATCTTGTTCAACAGTAATGTTGAACAGGTTCTTATACTTGTAACTTTCTAAAGCTATTCTCTTTGTCTTATGCAAATGAATACATTAGTTAGTCATGAGAAGATCACCTTCATTATTGGTTCCTTCAGGAGAAGAATCTAATTCTGAAATGACAGCGTTACCCATAAACACATGCCACAATGGAACTCTGCTATTGACACATCAACTGCTTGTTATCACTTCCTCATTTCTTTTCAGTACTTTCATTTGTAGATGCCTCCCTCTGAATGAAGTCATGTATGTTATGTTCATGTTAAATTTTCTTTTGGGGAGCCTGTCATTTAATAGCATATCTATGTAACAGCATGCTATGGCACAGAGATGAGCTACCATTGTAGTCTAAAAGAAGTGTGAATCTTATAAATTGACAGAGATGATAAAAATGGTAATAGTTAATATTGGAGAAGTTGTGGAATGATAGGCACACAAACTCTATTAATGAAGCTGTAAAATTGTACAAGTATTCAAGAAAGCAATATGGAATTACTCAAATGATTAACATGTCCATATTCTTTGAACCTGAGACTATATTGGGCTTATACAATGAGGAAGTCATTGATAAGAAGAAAGTCTCTATATACACCAAAATATGTTTACCTACAATTTTTTGATAGCAGGGAATTGGAAACAAAATAGATATCAGTAGGGGAATGGCTAAGCAAATTATCATACATGAATATGACATAATATTGTTACACTGTAAGAAATTATGTATGTGATGAATATAAGCAGAAAAATCTATGTGAACCCATGCAGGGTGAAGTAAGCAAAGCCAAGAAAACAATATATACAATAACTACAACAACGAAAATTGAAAAGAACAACACACCAAAAAAATCAAAAGCATATGTAACAAAATTATAGCATTACAAACCTAACTTGAATGAAGAGATAAGAGAGTACACACTCAACTCACTCCTTTGTGGAAGTGGGAAACCCACAGATTTTATGCATTACACAAGTTAGGGCTTTTTTATTTTTTTGATGTATTGGTCAGTTGTACTGATTTTTTTCTTCTCTTTTTTCTCTTTTTTGTCTTTAAAGATACTATCTGTTTTAAGGAATGATTCTCTGGTCTGGGGGACAGGAAAGGATAATGATGAAGTACACTATGATGAAGCAAAACCAGAAGGTTTATAAATAAAAGCTTATTTTAAAAAAGATAATAAATAAAAGCAGTGTGAAATGGTGAGTAAAACACTGTCCCTTCTTGTAACAGTTCCAAGATCCTCCATAGTCCTGCCTAGTACATTGCAGAGGCAAAGAGCCCTGAAGCCAAAGGACCTGGATTTAAAACTGTCTCTTCCACTTACTACCTGTGTGATCTCAGGCAGCTCACTTTACCTTTCTAGTCCTCAGCTTTCTCAGGTAGATTTCATAACCCATATGAAAGGAAGAGAAAAGGTGAGAAGGGAAGGCAAAGGAAGGCAAGGCAAAGGAAAGCAAAGAATTTATAAATTCTTTACTATGTATGAGGCACTGTGAAAGAGTTTACATTCTAATGAGGAAATACAATACCTAAAGTGGAGTTGGAGGTGACGGAGGTGATGAGGATGGTACTAATATGCAAAGAGGAGCGTGGTTTAGAGCTGGTGACCAGGAAGTGAGGTGGAGTCCTGATTCTATGGAAATTGAAGTTCAACATCAGCTATAAAATCTCAGGATGGTTCTGGGAAAGAATATAAGGTTCTTGGGGTGGGGTACAAGATAGATATAATGACTATATTGGAGGTAGCATAGTTTGGAGGTCATGGCCAGGATGTGAAGTGGAAGATGGATCAGCCTTTCCAAGACTTCCATATGGGGAAAAAAGGGATCTTGGCATTGCAATGAGGATTGTAAAGAGTGTTCCAAAAGAAAGAGTAGATAGAATGAGTGAAGACAACTGGCCCATGACAATAAATTTTAGAGAAATGTCTGAGGTGACAAGTTTAATGACTAGTATTGAAAGGATTCAAACCCAGGACCTCTTCACTCCAAGACTACACGGAATCTACTACACTATACTGTCTCTCATATATGATTATTATTTTTGTCAAACAACTAACTTTCAAGAGTATTGGGGGATAAATACTAGTTTGTTTAAAAGTACTTTGAGGGGCTGGTAAAAATGTTATTCAAGGATATTACATTTTAATTACTAAATGTCTCATGACTTTTAGTCATGATGCTTTGGAGGTCAGCACTAAAGTGAGGGACAGTGCTTACCACTCCTGGTAATAAGGACATTGAACACATGTCGGACTTTAAGATTTATCAGCAGCTTCCATCTTTAAGCACGTTCATAGGATTCCCTAATTAGAGCTGGAACGGGATTCGGTGTTCATCTAATCCACCTATTTCATTTTTCAGATAAGAAAGTTCAAGCCCAGGGAGGTTGAGATTCACCCAATATCACACAACTAGTAAACTTCGAAGGCAGGATTGAATCCACATCTTTTGACCTCAGGGCCACTGGTCTTTCCATATTGCCACACTGTCTCTCCAATTTTGGAAGTTTCCAGTCACTAGAATAAAAGAAATCTCTATAGAGAATTATGCCCCCACATTTATAAACACAAACACTGAGAACTGAGAGTTGAGAGCTTCATTGGGCTCATATACTACTCAGTTTGTTACATCGCCAATCCAATGAGTAGCTTCCATGACCTTTTGGGTAATACTACATAATTTAATATAGCCCAGTGTTCCAATGCTTAGAAAAGAGAGGCTGTACTATCTGCAAATTGGGGAATCATGGTTCAATGACTGCTGAAATTTCTTTTAGATAGTGCAGCACATCTCTATTTTCCTCAGATTGTTTTTTCTTGATTAAAAACTGATTTCCTGTTGTGCTCTCAGAATCACTTTTCTTTGCCTTTGGAGAAATAACGTGTAGAGGAGAATTTTTTTAAAAAAAAATATCAGAGACATATACTTCTTTCATCTCTCCCATTGGAAAAAAAAATCTTAAAAAAGAAACCTGAACAGGAAATTCATCTGCTTCTTTAAAATAAGCACATAGATAATGAAATCTACCTGGGCTCTGCCACATTTTAATATATGCATATTCTAGCCATGAAAATGCAGAGTAAGCTCATATTTCTGAAATATTATTGAGATACATGCAGGAAGAAATCACAAAATAGAAGCCAGTATTACACAATTGCCTCTTATAAGCACAGTGGCATTGTTTGGGACAGTTAATTCAGGTCCCCTCCACAACCCCAGGCCTTTAATTTATGGCAGCCAATGCAGAGAGAAGTAAATCGAACCAGGAAAATAGTATAGGAAAAAAGAAAGAACATCAACAACAAAGAAACTGAACTCTGCTTAAAATGACCAAGACTAAAATTTCTGCAGAGGTGAATGACTATGGGCCTGGAACACCACAAATACTGTCTGACACAGTTGATGTGTTGGTGAATGGCTTTCTTTCTTTGTTATAAATGATAGCTTACTGGACAGGAAGGAGAGGAGGGACACATTTGAAAATGAAGGAATAAAATCTGCATCTGTAATTGCATCAATACACAGAACTTCTAGACAAAGAAACTCCTTCTAACAATGGTCAGAACCTTCTCTGTAACTTATCATTTTAGAGAGTTGCCTAGAACACTGAGAAGGTAGATGAATTTCCCAGGTGTCATGTAGCCAATATGTGTCACAATTGGTACTTGAATCCAGGTCATCCTGGCTCTGAGATCAGCTCTCCATCCACTGCACCACACTTCAGGAATAAAAATAAAATTTAAATCATCAGTGAGAGGTGAGGAAGAGCTCCTCCTCTTCTCTTTTTCTTTAGAGGGTTCAGAGTCTCACATAACATACCAAGCATGGATGGCTGGCAAGATGTATTATGGATCTTATTACATTATCTTGTCTTTCCCAAAATGAAACTCTCTTCTGAAATTCCCCGTTACTCTAAGAGCACCACACTCCTTCAAGTCATCTAGATTTACAACTTTAGTGTCATCTTCATTCTCCCTCATATTATATTTTCAATAAGGTGCCAAATCTTGTCATTTTTACCTTTGCAACATCTCTCTTGCTTTTTTCCCCTTTCTCCATATTCGCAGCCATTACTAACTTACTAGCTTACTAACTGGTCTCCCTGTCTCCTCTCTCCACCCTGCAATGAGGAAAAAAAATAGAGAGAGCTGGAAAGGGACTAAGAGTTCATCTATTCTGACCACTTCATTTTATGAATGAGAAAACTGAGGCCCAGTGAGGTTAAGGGACTTATCCAATATCACACAGCTAGTAATCATCAAAGACAGAATTTTAATATGCATCATCCTTTGCCTTCAGGGCCTCCATACAGCTGCCCAGTTTCCTAAAGGATAATTCTATCCGTGCAACTCTCCTACTTAATAAACTCCAGTGGTACCCTTTCTATTGACTCTAGAAACAAATATCATTTAATTTTTATTTTATTTCTAATGCTTTTTACATGAGAGCTAGGATGGCATAGTAGATAGACAGTTGACTTTGAAGCCATAGGTATCTGGGTTCAAGTTCTACTTCTGACACGTTTACTGCATGATCCTGGCAAGTCATTCAACCTCTCAGTGACCTAGACCTGAGGTGTTAACTGTGAGGTCTGAGGGCCACATACCAGTTTATAATACTCTCAAGTTCAAGGGACCAGATTAAAATATAACTGCAGAATATAACAAAATAAATAAAATATATGTTATATTTTTTTAAAACTAAGTCAGTATGAGACCCACAGGGATCCTTATGTACAGTTTAGTGGGCCCCATTTCTATTTGAGCTTGACACCATACCTAGGAAACTCTCTAATACCATCTGTTTCAGAGAATATGCTAATGTGCTTTGAAAAAGGGAGTTTTCTTCCTTAGGAGTTTCCTGCATCCTATTGTAGGAGAAGACTTTGATGAATTGCTACAAGGTGAAGGAAGCAGAATCATGAAAACAATACAGACAGTGATTACAACAAGGCAAGTGAAAAGAGCAATAAAATAAAACTGAACTTGTGTAATTACAATGACCAGAGGAGATGATGGACTAGGAAACTTGCCTGTAGCACATTCTGTCAGACATGGCTGATGTGTTTACTGATTTGACTGAGGTTTTTTAAAATCCTTCTTATAATGGAAGATTTAGTATGTGGGGAATGGAAAGAAGGGATATATTCAGTGTAAATGAATATGAAGACATTGGAGTGAATGTAGTATAAAATAAAACAAATCAATATTTTACATTTATTCAGTTGTATCCAATTCTTCATGACTCCATTTTGGGTTTTCTTGGCAAAGATACTGGAATGGTTTGACATTTCCTTCTCCAGTTCATTTTACAGAAGAGAAAACCAAGACAACCAGGATTCAGTGACTGCTCAGGGTTACAAAGCTAGAAAGTGTCTGAGGCAAAATTTGAACTCAGGAAGATGAGTCTTCTTGACTTCAGAACCAGCATTTTATCCACTGTGCCACCCAGCTACCCCAGCAGTTTTTGTAGCAATGTAAGTAGTGAGTGAGTAGGTGGAAAGCAAACTTTCTAAAAGTTTAACATTAGAAAGGAAGAGAGAAATGAGATATTTGAGAGGGTGAATAAGTAGGAAGAAAACTTACTTTTGTTAGATGAGCCCTGTTATATTGTCTCACCACTGCTAGACACTTGAGCATGTTTGGTGGGAGTGTTAAAGAGTCAATGGAAAAACATTAAAGGGAGAAGAGGGTGAGATGGGGGAAACAGTTGACAGAATGAGGTACTGGAAGATGTGGAAGGGTGATGAGATCAAGAACACAAGAAGGAAAGGCTGATCTCAGCAAAGAAAATCACCCCGAGGATCATCTAATTGCAAATCTACTGGGCCAAAACTATTTTCTAGTAGAACATCCAGGTCATTTTTATCTAAGATACATATATTTTTAAATGACATATTCTAGGAGAAAAGATAAAATATATACATTGCACATTATAATTATCTGAGATATAGTTAGTTAGTGCTATCATGCTGAATCCACTGCTCAAGTCCTAAAGATCGCAATGACAGAGTACCAACTTTGAAAAATCCTACCAAGCTGAAAGGGCCCTTAGTATGTTTTTAAGAATAAATTGTTTCTGTTATCTAATTAGAGAGGCCCATCACCAAAATAATGGTCACCTTGCAATTTTTGTGGAACACAACAAATCACGAAAACTAAATACATAAGGTGTGGGAGAATTCACAATTTAAATAATAATAATTAATAGTAGCAATAGCTAGCACTTCTGTAGTGCTTTAAGGTTTACAAAGTTATATACATAGTGTGTGTGTGTGTGTGTGTGTGTGTGTGTGTGTGTGTGTGGAGACAGAGAGAGAGAATCCATTGTTGAAAGAATATCAGAATATACATATGACTCAGACAGAACGGTAGTTCAATGAGACTAGAGATACCAGGAAGTACAATCTTGTGTCACAACCTTGACAACCTCCCTCAAGGGTTTGAAACCTTCATGTGGGGGAATCAAAGTATTTCTGCCTCCCCTGCTTCTCCCCTAAGCACTATCATTCACCCGCATTTGGAACCTTGTAGCTTTGTTTTCCTCTTCTCCCTTACCTTACTTATCAAATCCAACTTGTCAAATCATTTTCTTTTCACTTTGCCAAGAGTCTTTCTCAGTATCTCACATCGATGTATTCCTTTCTATTCTCATAAATACATCTTAGTCACATACATTATTAGCCATTTGCACTCTCAAAATCACCTCCCAATAGAGCTTTCTTACTTTCATTTAAACTTTCTCTTCTTTCAGCTTCACACTTCTACAAAATCAATCTTCCTCAAGAATACATATAATTATGTTACTTACCTCCTCAAAATCCTTCATGGCTCTCTGTTGCCTACAAAATAACATTTAGTTATTTAATATTCAAGGCATCCACAGCCAGGTATTTTCCAGCCTGATCTCAAACTACTCTCTTCCACATGTATTACACTCCAGTCAAACTAGACCATAAACTGCTTCCCATCCCTATAGAAAATTTCTGACTCTTTAGTCAGAAGATCTGGGAATGAATTTTGGCTCTTCCATATATATTATCTATATGTGGTACAGCTCAGCATTTGAAGGCTTCAAAAGAAAGTATGGGAGAGAAGAAGTATTAAACTGCCTACAAAACTGAAGATCTACAGAGCCATTGGTCTGACTTCATTGTTGTATGCCTGTGAAACATAGACAGTATAACAGCACCATGAGGAAATTGAACTGTTTCTATTTGTTTTGTCTTTAGGAAGGTTATGAAGATTTCTTGACAAGATAAGATACCAGACACTGAGGTCCTTTCTTGAGCTGAACTGCCAAGTATTCAAATTCTATTGCAGAGAGTGCAACTCCAATGAGCTGTCCAGATAGCCTGAATGGCAACCATAGGTTTACTTAAAAGACTATTTTACAGAGAGGTCAAATAAAGTAAGCACTCACACAGAGAGCAGAAGAAGCGATACAAAGACATTCTCAAGGTCTCCTTGAAGAACTTTAGTATCAATTGTGAGAAACGGATGGTGCTGGCATAGGACTGCCCAGCATGGTTTGCCCACATTGAAGAAGGCTCTGAGTTTAATGAGCCAAGCAAAATCACAGTACCACAAAAGAAACACGAGATGTGCAAATCTAGAATTATCTTTACCCCAAATGTTCAAAAGCACTCTTTGTGCCTGACCTATGGTAGAGTCTTCCAAGCTCATATTGAACTGATAAATTGCAGTCTAACACACTGCATCTTGACCCCAACATCATGATGTCATTGGTCCTTTTCAAGTATGAAGGACCCAACAGCAACAACATATTTAATATAGATGAACTCATAGAATAGGTTTTAAATCAATATTCAGAGAACCAACTGGCCTTAGTTAAAAGAATTATATTTAGAGGGATAAAATTTGAGATGTCGAAAACCCTATTCAAGTCTACAACAGTTCCTGAGGAAAGACAGAGTCACATGAACTCTCCAAAGAACACAGAACAACAAGAAACTACAAAGTGGTCCAAACAAAAATAAAATGATTTTTAAATGTTTGATAGTATGTCATGAGTTAAATTTTTCAACACAGAACTAAAGAAATGCAGATATCAGGTTAGAAAAAAAATTCATTTTAAAGACTCTCAAGAGAAATACAAAAATGATCAATAGATTTGGAATAAAAGAATACTGATGTAGACAAAAATTTTGCAGAAGATAAGCAGAAGATAGCTTTAAAGGAGCATATTTATTCAATAAAAGCTAAAGCAACTAACATTAAAACTAAGATTGAAGACTTAACTTATGAATCATAAGTCTCCCTAAATAACATACAAATCCAAAATCTGAATTCCACAATGCAAATAAGAATAAAATTGTACAGAGCCACTAAAAATGGACAAAGCATCAATTGAGACAATTTATGAATCACTGCCAAAAAAAACCCCTGTATTTAAAACTGAAAGACATTAGCAGTTACATTTATCAATTTCAATGACAAACTACAAATTTGCATGTAGCTAAAAAGAAGATCTTCAAATACAAAGGAAGAAAAGCTAAAATAATGCTATATCATTCCACATTCAGGAGAAATTGCATAAGAAAATGTAGTAACATCTACCAAAAGGAAAGGAAGTTCAAGCTGCAAATCAAAATGGCATGAAGCTAATTATCGATGGAAAAAAAAGTTGGACATTCAACATTTCTCTCTATACTCCCCAACATAAGAAATATAAATAAGCAAAACCATCAAGGAAAGAAAAATGAACAAAGAAGTTAATATTATAAATTTATTGTAAGAAAAAGGAATGTCATATAGAGGAGGGGATAGGAAAAGGAGAGGGAGAGAGAGAGAGAAAGAAAGGAAGGAAAAGAAAGAGAAGGAAGAGGAGGAAGAGGAGGGGAGGGGACAAGAGGGAGAACAAGAAGGAAGGAAGGAAGGAGCAAGAAAAAAGTAGAGCAAGAAAGAGAGAGATTAATCTATATGGTAATCTATATTAATCTATATAATTTTAAACAGAATTAAAAATTAGTAGAAGTGGAACAATTGACTTAAAAGAGTTGGACTTTATCTCCTGGCTTTGCAGCACATGAATTCATCTCTTTTGTAAGGTGGAATGGCAGAAAGAGAGGGAGAGAGAGAAAGAGAGAGACAGAGAAACAGACAGACAGAATGTTGCATAAATTCTGAGGGGAAAGTGACAAACAAAGCAATAAGTAATGTACTCTACCAAGTTTGTGAGTGAAGAGCAAAGGGATCATGGGTTTTTCTAGTCTCCCAAGAAGAAGGAGTGCTACAATTGAATGGAACAGGTTGCAAAGGGGAAGTGACTAAGACTAGGGACTGACAGGAGTGGAGTCCAAATCCAGAAGGGCGAGAGTATACCATTAGGGAAAACTCCCAAAGAGGAGAATATATATTTCCACAGGGGGGGATCAAGGACATTTTGAGGAGGATAATTAGCCTGGGGAAAGGGAAAGTTTGCACATTGGGAGGACACCTTCTTCAAAGAGTGATGTACTTTTATGAGAAGCAACTCTCTCTAGCAAAAGGGCTACATGGGTTTCTGGAGGGAGATGGGAAGAACAAGGTTAAAGATGAGACAGTACAGCCTTCCAGAAGGAGGTTGAAGGAGCCTGGTGAGGACTGGTGGGAGGGAAGGCAAATGCCTCATCATTTCATATGGAGGATAAATTCTACCAATTTCTCTGCTGTTCCCATCCAACATGGATTTGACTCCCTCATGAATTTATATTTTCAAGGTTGAATCACATCAGAAAAAAAAATGAAGGATGGGACAATTTCAATAAAGGAAATAATATAGAAATCAGTTAGAAGAAAGAGATCCAATCCAACTTTTAATTTCATGAAAGATAGAGAGAGAATAAAAAAGGAACAAACCAGAAAACATAATTCATAATATAGTGGAAGGGAAGAAAGCAAAGGAAAACTTCATATAAAAAGTACCATTTAAAAAAATAAATATAAGAAGTTGTAATGGAGAATAGAAAAGATTTGAACTACCACTTAACGCAATGGGAAAGAAGAAGGCATTTTAGAAGAAAAGAAAGCTAGATAATTTAAAAAAATAATTTTAATTAAATGTTAGAACTAGAAAAAGGCAAGTAAATGGAAGCAGAAACAGAGAATCTATAGGAATAGAATAAAATCAAGTAATTTTAGTAAAACTAATAACTGGGCAATGTATTGATTTAAAAGAGGAAGTGGGTTTTAAAGATGTAATAACCAAGAAGTAAATAAGAAAATACAAGCAGAATATTCATAACCTTAAATGTGAATGTATTAAACCTTCCAATAAAATTAAGAAGAACAACCTGTTGTTTACAAACAATCTAAAAAAGAGAAGATATATGGGGATTCAAAATGAGAGGTTGGAAAAAAATTGTCTATGACTAAAAAATAAATAGTTGCAATCATGCTATTAAACAAAACAATAACATCAATTTATAACATAACAGAGATAATGAAACTATGTTTTGTTTAAAGAATATACGGGAATAAACCACAAGATAAATCAAAGCATATATGTTCCAAGTAATATAGCATCTAAATTCATAAAGGAAAAGTTAAATTAATTATAAAAAGACATAGATAATAACATAACACTAGTAGAAAATTTATTGTTCCTCTTTTAGATATGGACAAATCTATGAGAGAAAAAAAACAAGAAGGAAAATGCAGACCTAAACAATCTTGTACAATTTAAAGCTGAAAAATGTCTGTAGTCCTTTGAATGGGAACCTAAAAGAATTTATATATCTCAGAATGGTAACTGTAAAAGACAGTGATAATGATGAGACAATGTATCCAAACTCTTGGTACACAACAAAAACAATAAGCAGAGGGGAAAATGTAAATATAAATATACCCCTAAGAATATATATTAACAAAATAGGGGGAAAAGTAGATTCATGAAACTGATATGATTCTTCTAAATTAGAAAACTAACAAATCTTAAATAAGCAGAAAGAAATGAAAATTTGAATAGAAATAAATAATCCAGTAATACAAAGACAATGAAACTGTTCTACAAAAATAAAGCTGTTTCTTTGTAAAGACTCACGAAATTAATAAACTTTCATTTAACCTGACTAAATATAAGGATGGAAATGAAATTTACAAGATAAAACATTCACAGGGTGAAATCATAATCTACAGAGAAAACGTCAAAGATATAATCAGAACCTGCTTTATATAGTCATACACCTGCCAAAATGAGAATTTAAAAGAAATAGAAAACTACCTAAAATAATATGACACACTCAAATTAAAACACTAACCAGGGATCTTAAACAATTTAATTTCAAAAAATGAACTAGACATAAAGGAAGTACCAAAGAACTCAAGCAAACTTTTAGGGAATAATTAACTTCCCGTTGGACATCTCAAACTGATTGCCTTGTAAACATCTTAAACTCAACATGTCAAAAACTGAATTCGTTATCTTTTCTCTCCAAAACATTCCCTCCTTCAATCTTTTCTATTCCTGTTAAGAGTGCCACCATTCTTCAAGTCACCTAACCTCACAACTCAGGCATCATTCTCAAATCTGTCAGTGATTTTACCAAAGTCCATGTCTATTCAAGTAGCTCTGCCTACATTCAAAAAACTTGAATGGCTCCCTTTCAATGCTAGGATCAAGTATTAAGTGCACATCTTACACCTTACTCTCAAACACTTTGCAATCCAGGGACTCTGCCCACTTGCTGTTCCTTGTTACAGGACTTTCCATCTAACAACCGTGCATTTTCATTAGACATCTCCTGTGCCTGGAATTCTCTCCCTCCTCCTCTCAACCTCTTGATTTCCTCACTTCCTAGTCTCCGTCAAGTCCCTGGCTTCCTTTAAATCTCAGATAAAACCCATCTTCTACAGTAAGTCATTTCCAATACTCCTTACTGCTAAGGCCTTCTTTTTGTTGATTATCTCCAATCTCTCTCTCTCTGTCTCTCTCTCTGAGTCTCTCTCTCTGTTTCTGTCTCTCTCTCTCTCCCCACCCTCTCTGTCTGTCTCTCTGTCTCTCTCACATGCACACACTTCTTTTTACATAGTAGTTTATCTGTTGTCTTTCTATTAATCTGTGAATATTTTGTAAGGAGGTACCAATTTTCTTTGTTTCCCCAGTGCAAACTACTGCACCTGGTATATATGCTTGGTAATTAATAAATTCTTGCTGACTTACTCTGCAACAATACAATATACCTAAATTAATTTTTAAAACATACAAATTATTTAGATATAAAGGAAGCACCAAAATGGAAGAGGGGGAACTAGTATTGATGGATTTATAGAAAAATTCTAGCAAACTTTTAAGAAATAATTAGGATCTTTGCCACAAAAATTATTTTTAAAAACTTAGAAAAAGTTAAAAAACTTAGAAAAATACTTGCCAAGTCCCTTTGGGGGGAAAAATATAATTCCTGTATCTGAAACATAGTAGGAAAAAGGCAAGTAAGTTAACTAGAAATTAATAATATTAATTCTAAAATTATAAATAAATTAAAATATTAATTCTAAATTATTCTAAATATTATTCTAAAATTATAAATAAAATTTTGGCCAAAAGACCATAGCACTAAGTCCCATAAAATTATTCAATATGATCAAGTTGGATATTGTTTCATTGGTTGGTTATTATCCTTCATTCTCAAAGGCCCCAAATGATGTCACTATGTTAGGGTTAATGTACAATGTGTCTGACTGTGACCAATCAGACCAACACGGGTTCAGAAGGCTCTACCACAGGTTGGGTACATACTAAGGATGAAAGAATAGTTTATAATTAGGGAAAAAATATTCCTTTAATAAGCAAAAAATAAAAACTTTTTTTAAAAGTCTGTCTGACCAAAAGAGTTGCTTACATCATATAAAGTTTCTTACAAAATTTTTCAGTATAAAAAACCTCATTCACTGGTTGCATTATGTTTATTCCACTCACTGATAATATAGTGGGAACGAGAATTGCCTATAGGCAGGAAGAACTCTATTACCAATTAAATGAGAAACTAAAATCCTCCTATTTTTCATAAATGGTGATTGAAGCAACAGACATAGTTAAAGATATTTAATTGATTATATTTGATTATTTATGAATCCTGCCTTGGACACTTATTAGCCATGTTACCCTGGGACAAATTATATAACTTTTCTCAGTCTCAGTTTCTTCCTTGTATAATGGAGATCATAAGAGACCCACCTTACCTGACTGAGGAAATCAAAAGAGACATACACACATGCACACACACACAAGTATATTGCTTTGCAAACCTTAAAGCACTATATTAATGTCTATTTACTATTATTATATGTTGTGGAAACTTTTATTAGGGATGACTTGTTATTTTGCACATCTATTAGTATCAGTAATACTTCAAGAGAATTATATAATTGACATTTGTTTGAAAATGGAATAATGTGAGAGAATTGTATTAGGTTCTCTGGGAATGATTATAGTGTTGGTTAATTTTACTAATGTAAGCATGAAATACAGCTTTAAAGTGCAACCTTTAATCCAATTTGGGTATACTATGTGCTTCACAAGCAATTGTATCTTCAGAAATATGAGTGAGGAGTTACATTTGGCTTCTCAAATTGTTACCAATGTAATCAGTTTTGTTTAAAAAAAAATTCCAGTCTATAAAAGTAAGGCTCCTTGTAAATATATGTGAGGGCAAAGTACAGAGTATGACCTAAAACACACTAGGTTTCTTATAACAAAGTACTCTGAAGAGTGTTTGAGCTAAAAGAAGTTGCTATTTTAAAAATAACAAAGGTGGAACAAATTTCATTTTATAGCAAAAATTTCCAGCCAAACTAATATATTTTATGGGTATTATTTTAATTGAGTACTCTAAATAAATCAGTGCAAGACAGGTCATCATGTTCATGTCCTGATCCAGAAAGAAAAAGTGACTGTACTTAGGAAAACTGAACAAACTGTGATACATGACTGTGATGGAATACTGCAGTGCAATAAAAAATGATGAGTTCAATGATCTTAGAGAAACATGGACAGATTTGTACAAAATAATTAAGAGTAAAATGAGCAGAACCAAGAGAACACTGGATACAGTAATCGGAAGATTGTTTTAGGAATGACTTTGAGTGAATAAATTATTGTGTCTATTATAAATACCCAAATTAACTATAGAAGGCATATGAAGAAAGATGCAATCTGCACTCAAAGAAAAAACTGATAAATAGAAGTATATATAGAAAAATTATATATGTATGTATATCTACATATATGTGCATGTACATGTATGTATATACATATGTATATATACATATATATGCATATATACATAGATATGTGCAAATAGGTACATACCTATTTGTGTCTAATGGTATGCATCTCTAGGGCACAGGGTGGAGAGAGGGAGAAAACAATTACCTAATAATTTGTTTTGTATATTTGAAACAGATAGCAATTTGTACATAGTAGAGTTGTAGGTTCACATACACTCAACTTTTTTATTATTCTGTTATGAAAATGTTTATTTCATAAATTAAAAATAAAATTTTAAAAATGAGAAAAAATTAAAACTAAGAATAATTTACAAAATAAATTTTCCCAAATAGAAAATTCCTGCCCTATAAATGAAATCCAAGAAAGTAAAGATCTGCTTATTAATTACTTGACAAGTCTGCAGAAGCAGTTCTCATCACACTTCAAAGACTGAAATACAAGTGAATAAAGAATCTATTTGTAAAGGACAAACATGACACATTTAGTCTTACTCCATCTGAAAAAGAATAGATACTATAATTGTCTCATAATAGAATGTTGAAATAATTGTTTCAATCCAAGAAAATCTCATGTTCTGACTAGGGGTGAATAATGTTTTCTAGTTTCTCAGACAGAATGATAAAAAAAATTACTTGTATTTATAGCATCCTAATTATGTAAAATGTTTTCTTAATTAGTGGCTCAAAAGAATTTCAAGTAAAAATATCATCAATTAAACCACATTTTAGGAAACTGCACTGAAAAACAAGCCTATCCACAACATTTATCACATTAATCACATTTGATATTACTTTTTATATAAAAATGAAAATTTTAAGTAAATTTTAATCTATATATGCTATAATATCTTGCTGGATTTAAAGATTTGTTTGTATGTTATTTTTATACAGGTGGCCACAGAGTTTGGAAGACTAGAGTGTTCAAGGCCAGCCTGTATAACTGGGTAAATCATTTAACCGCTTATTATCACAGACAATCTTTAAAGACAACATCAGATAGATAAATAAATTTAGATATATAAGATCTTTATAATTTGAACAAATTATAAACTAAGAAAATAATTTATGAATAATGAAAAGTGGAGTGCAATATTTTTGTTCTTAATGTAGCATCAGTATCTAAAGTTTGAATACTACTGACTTATGCTCTTCCTTATGCATAGAATGTCTCTTCTCACATCTACCTCTGCGTGCTAAAATCTTACTCAACCATTAAGACCTGATTCAAATGCCACCTTTTCCAGGAAAGTTTTCCTAATTCTCTCGGTCTATGATGACATATTTCTCCAAAGAACTCACATAGCATTACATTTGTACCTCTTTCATACATGCATTACACAGCATTTTGTATCCTAATCATTTGTACATGCTATAAGCCTCTGTTAGACTGAGCTCCATTAAGGCAAAAGGCCATGTTTTATCTGATTTCTGTATCTCTCTCACTTCCTATTCCATTCTTCTGCACTTTTTTGTGTATGGTTTGGAGCTATGATCTCCTTGCAGGGAAATGCCAGTGAGGAAACTCTCTCTTCTAACACAGATGGAGGTGAATACCTGTTCTGGAGCTTCATCTTAGAGATTTCCTGTGATAGCAAAAGGTTAAATGACTTACTCAGGGTGACACCAACTAGACTTCGACACTCTGGTCTTCCTAACTCTGTGGTCCACTCTCTTTAAAACTAACAATAGCACATATACTTATATACATATAGGTGTATGCAAACCTATCTTTAAAATATACAAAATGTTTTCTATGCAATCAGTCAATAAGCTCTTATTAAGCAACTACCATATGCTTAGTGCTGGAGATACAACGAAAGTCAAAGGACTTCCTTCAAGAAGCTCACAGATATGTACAGAAGCTATATATAAGATAAATAGGAAGTAATTAAGAGGGAAGACACTGGAATTCAAAGGAACTAACTGGAAAATGCTTCCTGTAGAAGGTGAGATTTTAGCTGAGATTTCAAGGAAGCCAGAAAGCAAAGATGAGGAAGGAGAGTATTCCAGGTATAGAGGTAGTCAGAGAAAATGCCCAGATTCAAGAGACTGAGTATCTTGTTTAGGAGCAAGGAGGACAGTGTTACTGGATTAAAGGGTGTAAGGTGTATGTATACTAAAAGTAAGAGAGAACTAGATTATGAATGATTTTGGACACCAAAGGATTCTGCATTTGAGTCTGGTGGTGATAGGGAGCCAACAGAGTTTATTGAATAGGAGGCTAACATTATTGGACCTGAGCTTTAGGAAAATAATTGCATTAACTAAATGGAGGATGGATTCTAAGAGGGAGAGACTTGTGGGAGGCAGACCAACCAACAGACTGTTGCCATAGTCTAGATGTGAGATGAGATGAGATGAGAGGAGAAGAAACTAGATGAGACGAGATGAGAGGAGATGAGATGTTCCAAGGTGGCATAGTACCTGTACTTATACCAAGAGTCTATATCAAGCATCAAAAAAGAGATAAGGAGGTTAGAAAGATTGAAGAGATGTTGCAACAGTGATTAATCAACAAGCATTAGCACCAGATTGGATATGAGGGGGAAGGATGAGTGATAATGAGGCAGCATGGACACATTATCTCATTTATCACAACAAACCCATAATGTGAGAGTTGCTATTATCCTCATTTTACTTTTGAGGTACCTAAGACTGAGAGATTAAATGATTTAGCCCACGTCAAGGGCAGCTAGATGGTGCAATTGGATAAAAGTGCCAACCGGTAGTCAAAAAGACTCATCTGCCTGAGTTCAAACCTGGCTTTAAACACGTACTAGCTGTGACTTGGGCAAGTCACTTAACCCTATTCACCTCAGTTTCCTCATCTGTAAAATGACCTAGAGAAGGAAATAGACAACCTCTACAATATCTCTGCCAAGAAAACCCAAAATAGGATCACGATGAGTCAGACACAACTGAAATAACTGAACAACAACAACCCAGGATCATGCAGCTAATTAAGAAACTGAGGAAGAATTTGAAACCAGATCTATCCCAGCACTAGATCCAAAAAGGCATGAAGCTTCTTGCCATGCTGCCTCTCTGCACATAGCAAGGGCTTAATAAATGTTTCTAAAATGATGTTGGGTTTTCCTTGAACTTCTGGTTTCAGTAAATTTATTTAATGATGCCTAGTCTGGAGTTTGATTGGACTTGTGAATAATTTCAATGCCCAGACAGAATAGTTTTTCATCTTGTGACACTAGTATTCAATTAATGTATATTCTCAGTACCATTCAGAGATACAGGGGCAGCTAGGAGGCACAGAGGATAGAGTGCTGGACCTAGAGTCATGAAGACCTGAACTCAAATCTGACCTCAGACACTAGCTTTGTGACCCTGGACAAGACACCTACTCTACATTTGCTTAAGTTTCTTTGACCTTAAAATGGGGCATAATAACATCACCTAAAGAGGACTATTGGGACCTGTCATAGGAGATGTTAAGTAAATGCTTGGTCAAACTGAACATCTGTACTCTTTTCTCACAATTCAAAGGAGAGAATACTGGATTTGGAATCAAAATTTAAACCTGGTTTCCAATCACACCTCAGATATCTTCCCAGATCTGTGACCTTGGGCAAAATTCCTTAACCTCACTGAGCATCAGTTTTCCGTTCTATAAAATGAGAGAGTTGAATGACCTCTCAAGTATCTCCCAGATTAAAACCTATGATCTTGTGATTTCCCATCTTCACAAGTGAAGGTTGCCCCACCCTTCAAGGACCCATAACATATGCAATCTCCTACAGGTCCCATGCTCTTTCAATACAAATGCATGACTACACACAGACACACACACATACCACATACACACACATGCATGCATGCACATACTATCCTACATCTGGTAAAAATGATCTAGCTCCTTACATTTTTTATTATTTCTTTTATATTAATTTTTTTTTATTTTGAACTTAACCATCAACAAAAATTTCAGTATTTAAAAAAATAAGAAGACTTGAATAAACTAAGAATCTATTCTAACAATAGTTTGGGGGAGTAGGTTTAAGAGACAACTATATATAGGGTGTCCCAAAAGTCTTAGTATAATTTTTAGCTTTAATAATTCATAGATATGAGTTTAAAACTGCACTAGAACTTTTTTGACACCCAGTGTGATATCACTTGCTTATGCCCATTTATACTTCTAAAGGTTTCTTTATTTAATCTTTACTTACATAAGTATCCACTAACCCCAAGTGGAAGCCTTCCTCACAAAGTTCATCAAAAACAAAAGAATACCTCAGCCTTGTCTAAAAATTGTGAATCTTGAGTTCATTACTTCTGTTTTTATGCCACCTTGATGAGACATCTCCTTTGTTTTTACCTCATTCTACTATTATGGATATTTGAACACATTTCCCTTGCCCAGTTATATGTTAAACTCCATAAGGACAGGATTTGTGTTCTTTCTCATCTTTAGATTCCAAAAATCTAGCATAGAACCTCATCCCTCACACATAGTTGGTGATTAATGTTTGGTAAACTGAATATCAAAACAGATGGTTCTGAAATAGACCTGTAAAAAATGACTCTAAACAAATTCTGGTGCTATAGAACCAACAGAAGGACAGAGTGAAGCAAATCCCCAGTCCAAGACAGCCTGAAAGATAAGCATGAAGCATCTATCATGACACACTGAGAGCAGAGTGCAGTCCAGTGAGGATCACACCAGTACAGACAGAACCTGAGCATGAAGGATGTTGGGACTGAATCTCTGGCACCTAAGGTGGTTTCCAGACTTCACAAGCCCAAAATACTGAGGACAAATTGTAAGGTCATTGAAAAAAACCTGTCAGTCCTCTGTGAGAAAGTAGAGTGGTCCAAGCCCAGGTCCAGGGTGGCAGAGAGGGTGGAGGAGTCCACAGCAGCCAAAGCAAGAGGCAATGGCTATTTCTGGAGCTCTAAGCCCACAGATTGTGGGGGAATCAACTAGTTGATAGTACACACCCCAACCCCACTGGAAGCAGAGAACTACCTTGACAAAGAGTACAAAAGTGAAATAAATGGTTGGGAAAATGAGAAAAAATGAAAGAAGAATAAGACTATAGAATTTTATGTTGGCGACAAGGAAGACCAAAATATACAGACAGAAGAAGACAACAAAGTCAAAACTCCTCCATCCCAAGCCTCCAACAAAAATATGAATTGGTCTCAGGTCATGGAAGAGCTCAAAAAGAATTTTGAATATCAAATAAGAGAAGTAGAGGAAAAATTGGGAAGAGAAATGAGAGTGATACCATAAAAACAAGAAAAATGATTAAACTGCTTGCTAAAGGGGACCCCAAAAATGCTGAAGAAAATAACACCTTAAAATAGATTAACTCAAATAGCAAAAGAGATCCAAAAGGCCAGTTCAAATATTGTGAAACACAATCAGGATAACACAAGATCTAGCAGCTTCTACATTAAGAAATTGCAGAGCTTGTAATATGATATTCCAGAGGTCAAAGGAGCAAGATTAAAACCAAGAATCTCCTACTCAGAAAAATTGAGTATAATACTTCAGGGGGAAAATAGTCATTCAATGAAATAGAGAACTTTCAAGTATTCTTGATGAAAAGACTAGAGCTGAATAGAAAAATTTAACTTTCAAACACAAGAATCAAGGGAAGCATGAAAAGGTAAACAGGAAAGAAAAGTCATAAGGGACTTACTAAAATGGAACTCTTTACATTCCTACATAGAAAAATAATAACTGTAACTGTTTAGATTTTTCTCAGTATACAGGTAGTTGGAGGGATTATACATACATACATATACACAGAGTACATAGGGTGAGTTGAATATAAAGGGATGATATCTAAAAGAATAAAATTAAGGGGTGAGAGAGGAATACATAGGTAGAAGAAGAAAGGGAGAAATAGAATTGGGTAAATTATCTCTCACATAAAAGAGGCAATCTAGGGAAAGGGGGAGAGGTGAGGGGAAATGGTCACCATACTCTCCTCATATTTGGCTTAAGGAGGTAATAACATTAACACTCAATTTGGTATGAAAATCTATCTTACACTACAGGAAAGTAGGGGGGAAGGGGATAAGTGGGAAGTGAGGAGATGATAGAAAGGAGGGCAAATGGGAGGAGGGGGTGATTGAAGTAAACACTTTTTGAGTACAGAGTCAAAAGAAAGAATAGAATAAATTAGGGACAGGATAGGATGGAGGGAAATATAGTTAGTCTTTCACAATATGATTGTGATGGAAGTGCTTTGCATGACTACACATGTATAACCTATATGGAATTGCTTGCTTTCTCAGTGGGGATGGGTGGGAGGAAGGGAGAGAAGTTGGAACTCAGAGTTTTAAAATCAAATGCTAAAAATTGTTTTTACATGCAACTGGGAAAAAAAACATACAAGCAATGAGATATAGACATCAATCTTGTCCTATAAGAAAATAGAGGGGACGGAGATAAGAGAAGGGAGGGTGTGTGATAGAAAGGAGAGAAGATTGGAGGAAGGGGTAATCAGAATGCATGATGTCTTGGGATTAGTGGAGGGGAGAGATGGGGAAAAATTTGGAACTCAAAATCTTGTGGGAGTGAATGTTTAAAACTAAAAATAGATTAATTAATAAAAAATTTTCCATACATTGAACCAGAATCTTTCTCTGAAATTTCAAACATCTTTCATAACTGACTTGGAATGGGGAAGGGGGAAATGGGAAGAATTGCAAGGCTACTAAAATAGAGGATCTGCATTAACCAAGTGTAACAGTAAACACTCTAACATATACAGAGGGGACTGCTATCAGGGGTTCTTATATCTTTATTCATAAAAAAACAATTTTCAAGGGGTTAACAATCACTTTAATCTAGCACATGTATCATTCCTTTAACCAAGTCCATATATCATTCAGTTAGTCCAGAGAGTCAGCACTCTGAATTTCAAAGAAAATATAGAGAAATCAAAAGATCAACAGACATGGTTTCCTCTGCCTGAATTCAATAGACGATTGAACCCCAACTGTCTGACCGCAGCTACCAGAGAGGGAAGCATGACATCTCAGTTCTCAAAGCCAGGGACTCCCTAGAGGCTTCCCAGAGTCCTCGTTTGGTCAAACAAACCCTTGGAGTCAGTAAGTCCCAAAGTAATCAACAGACATGGCTTCCTCTGCCTGACCATAATTCATCAGACAGGTACAGTGTCTGACCATTGTTACCAAAGAGGGAAACACGATATCTGGGTTCTCAAACTCAGGAGGCTCCTTAGTGGCTTCCCAGAATTCTCATCTGGCACATAAATCTTCTTACCAAAAACTAAGACCCAAAGCAAAACCTCACTCTCAAAGGATTTATACCATTTTCATCAAGTGCAACACTTTGACTTTACTGAGGAGAAAACTGAGGGAGACCCAGCTATGTCATAGAACTTGCCCAATGTCACACAAGTAGCAAAGAGCAGAGCTTGTACTTTAACTTTGATCTTCTGATTCAGTGCTCTTTCCCCAGATTCTAGTCACATTTCTTTTTGCTTAAGACACACATCTCAACCCCAATGGCAAGAGTAAGAATCAGATTTATGCTTGTGGATTTCATTAAAACCAAACCAAGTCCTTCACTTTTTCTCCTGCTTCCCTTTCCACAAAAACTTGAAATGCAGTCCTGATTGAGGTTCCTTGGATTTCAATTTTTCTGATTTCATGGGAACAATAATCCCACTAGGGTTGGTAATTGCATAAATGTTATAAGGGGGGAAAGCTTAGATAAGGAGAATAACTCAAGCAGTACAGTTTACTACCTGAACAAGTTTAGGTAGCTGCGATTTCAATTTGCATACAAAGCCATTAAATACCCAGAAAATGTAACCTATACTTAGAATAAGAGAGAATGATGAAGTTCAATTACCAGAAAGATAAGGCAATAAACGGAATATGGGGAGCCATCATTTTAGGAGATTGGGACAAAGACCGTGGCATTTTTCTTTAAAATAGGATTCTTTCACATTTAAAGTTACCTCCTTTCACTGAGTCTGACTAACCCAGTAGAAGACACAAAGCTTGTCTCGATGTTTCCTTTGTTGCAAACTGCAAAATTGCCAAAGTGGGGACATAAGAGGAAGATTGTATTTTTACCTAGAAAGGAAGGTCATGTTATAAAAGTGTTTCAGGATGACCAAGAGGCCATAATACCTTCCTAGGAAGTCCCTCCGGAAAAATCACTTGCTTATACACCTGTACAAATCCTGTCTTTCATAAGGCATCAGCAGAATATGATGAAACACTAAGGGGTGTTATATGAAAAGTACATTATTGTCTTTTCTGTATCTCATTTTATGCTGAAACTGGTAAATGGAGTTCTTTCTAATGACAGCTACATTATTATCAAAGTGCATATTGAACTGCTCAAGATGAAAGCCGTATGTTTGGAAATCCAATTACAAATTCTTTCAATCAAAATACTATGAATTAATTTGAATATTTTTCAACTAAACATATTAAAAATCACAGATATGAGACACACTTAATATGAAGTGGCTTTTAATTTTTTTTTCTTTTTGCTTGTTCATTTCTTTTTTGAGGCTCATTGGAAAGGAAGGTAGTGCAAACTGCAATTTCTTTGGCGGTTTTGAATATGGCATTGTTTTTGACAAGCTGAGAAATTGTCCCACATTCTCCTAAAGAGAAGAACCTTGAGTAATTCTGTGGCACCAACTGAATTTTAAAATTGCGTCTTTGAAGTGTGCCATTTGTTTATTAGCTGGATGTACAAAATGATGTAGTGGTTAGATGTACAAAAGAAATCAAGATGAGGTAGCTTTTCAAATTATGTAGAAACAATGTACATAAGACTGACAATGTCCTGTCAGACTAAACTGGTGGTTTGAGATTTTTTTCATACTGTCATTCTTAGGAGCACCTAATTTTGAATCTTTGCTCATATACTTATCAGCTAGGTGGCCCAAGAGAAGTCATTCAACCTTTAGACCTCAGTTAACTCATCTATAAAAAGGATATTGTAACTATAGCCCTTAACTTCATGGGGTTGCTATGAAGATGAAGTGAAATAATGGAAGTAAAACATTTTGTAAAGCAGTAAGTGGCTACATGAATGCCAGCTAGTATCATCATTATCATAATCACCCTTTAAATAAAGAAAAGAAAAAAATGCCATGATTCATTTCTTAGAGAACATCTCCAAAGTATTGCTCATGGATGTGGTTTCCACTGACCTAAGCAACAATTTTTAAAGTCTAGAAAGGAGGA
This sequence comes from Potorous gilbertii, assembly GCA_028658325.1. Classification (NCBI taxonomy): domain Eukaryota; kingdom Metazoa; phylum Chordata; class Mammalia; order Diprotodontia; family Potoroidae; genus Potorous; species Potorous gilbertii. Next base: position 609,949,279 of record CM053769.1, on the reverse strand, counting down.
GGGTAACAAGTGCCAGGAAGAGGCTGGTATACTATTCAGATAATTCCCAATTTGATAGTATTGCCAAAGCATCTGCAATGGTAATTTAAGATTAATGATGAGTGGAGTGGAGTGGAGTGGAGTGGAGATCTTCCCTACACTTTAATGGGCCTCAATATCTCTTATTCATTTCTACTGAGACAGTGGGTCAAAGGGTCTTGCCCTCCAGCTCTGAGAAGTGTATAATATTCTGAGATGAGGTTTTACTTTGGGGCTTAGCTTTTGGAATAAGTTTGTGTGCCACATGAGACTCTAGGAAGTTGCTAAGGAGCCCCCTGGCTTTGAAAACCCAGATGTTGGTCCTTCTTTCTCTGGTAACTATGTATATATGTACGGTCAGACAGTTGGATCTGTCTGGTGATCTGTATTTGTGCTGATCTGTATGTATTTCATATGGTCGGACAGTTGGAAGCTCTGTCTGTTGATCTTTATCTCTCTGTATTTTCCCTGAAGTTCAGGGTGAACTAAGAGAATGATATATGCACTTGATTAAAGTGATTGTTGACCCCTCAAAAGTTTTTTGCTTTTAGGAAAACAGATCTAAGAACCTGTACAGCAGGCCCTTTTGTATATGTCAGGGTCCATGCTGGTGCAGCATCATAGCATGAAGGGTTGGAAAGGGCTATCATCTTCTTTCACAGAAGAGAAAATGAAGGCCCTGAGAATTTAAGTGACTTTACTAAGGTCACTGAAATGGTAAGTAATAGAGACAAGATTTGAATTCATATTCTATAATTCTAGATCTCATATGTGTTCCACTCTGTCCTAGCACCTTCAATTAAGTGGAGGCTCAGTAACATGCTCTGTCACTTCCACAATTGCCTTGGCATTCCCAACTTAACACATATAAAGAGAAAAAGCCAAGCAGAAGCTAAAGATTTTATCAGTTCTAGATCATAAGGAAAATCAGTGGAAAGGTTTTCATCCAAAGCTTAATGGATGGTGACCAGTTCCTCCAGGATCTCATATAGTAGGGGAAACTTCTTATTCCCTTTTTGTTTGATGGTTATTTTAGTGTTTTCTTGATTCTCTTTTTTTTATGTTAACATTAGTTTCACTTTCTAGTGGCAGACCCCACCAAGAAAGCTTCCTTTTAACAAATAAATACAGTCAAGACAAACAAATTGACATATTACTCATATCAGTCAATCAACAAGCATTTGTCAAATATTTACTATTTAATTACTAGGGGTGGGGGTAGGGGAAAGGCCTTGTTGAGAAGATGGGATTTGAACTGAGGCATGAAGGAAACTATGAAAGCTGAGAGGTAGAAGTGAGGAGGGAGAGCATTCCAGGCACAGGGGACAGTCAGTGAAAAGGCACTGAGTCTGGAGATGAATTGTCTTCTGCAGGGAACAGCAAATAAGCTGGTGTCACCAGAGAGCCTTGAAGGGAAGAAAGTATAAGACTGAAAGGGTATGAAACATTTAAGTTGTGAAGGGCTTTAAATGAAAGAGGATCATTTATTTAATCCTAGAGGTAATAAGAGAGTCACTGGAATTGATTGAGTCGAGGAGATAGGGAAGGGGGTTAATGGCCCAAGCTATGCTTAGAAAAGTTCCCTTTGGCACTTGAATAAGGATGGATCTGAAAATGTATGTCTCTTTCTACACATACTGTCCAGAAACTTTTTGACAATAAACAGAAGATATACTTCACCGACAAATCCTCTGAAAAAAATGATTGATTACTGTATTAATCAAGGTTCTGAATTCTTTCAGTGTTATTTTTCTTTATATTATTATGGCCATCACGTAATTTTTTCCCTTGAAACTTGTTCTGCTTATTTCATTCCACATTGTTTCATATAAATTATCTCAACTTTCTCTAAGTTCTTAATATTTTTTCTTATATTGTATTCTATTATATTCAAATATCATAATATATTAAGCCATTCTCCAACTTTCCTTTTGATTATCCATAAAAAGTGCTGTATTTAATATATATGTCTGCATGTGTATGTTTTATTTATAGGATCTTCCCCTCTTGTCTTTGATGTTCCTGGGGATCAAATACCTAATATTTCTGGGTCAAAGGGTATGTACAAATTGGTGAATTTTTGGTATACTTCCATTTTTTTCAAGAAAAACCAATTCACACCCTCACAAATGGTGAATTAGCATCACTATCTAATCAAAGTCTTTCCAATATTCAGCAAGCTCATCCTTTGTCTTTTGCCAGTCTCATGAATGTATGGTAAAATCTCCAAGTTGTTTTAATTTGCATTTCTCTTACTTAGTGATCATGGATAGCTTACAACTCTTGACAATTGCCTGTTCCTATGTTTTGACCATGTATCTATTATTGAACTGATCTTTTTTTTTTTAAATCTGTACCAATTCCCTATATATGTATATTAGACACAGGTCTTTGTCAAATAGACTTACAATAATAATTTTCTCAATTCATTTCTTTTCTAAATTTAACTGCACTGATTTTGTTCATGCATTTTCAATCTTATGCAGTAAAAATTATGGTATGGGGTGGGGTGGGAAGGGTAGATTTATCCAAAACACTGAACTCCATGCCACAGTTTTAAACTGCTTACATCTCAAAATTACTCTGTTAAGTCTACCTAGCTCCTAGACCAAGAGTGGGGAATCTGAAGCCTCAAGGCCACATGTGGCCCTCTAGGTGGTCAAGTGGGAATCTTTGACTGAATCCAAACTTCAGGGAACATATCTCCCTAATAAAAAGCTTTGTTCTGTAAAACTTGGACTCAGGAAGAAGGCTACACCCAAGGACATAGAAGGCCGTAGCCAAAGATCTAGAAGGTCAAAGATGCCCCACCCCTGCCCTACATACTCACCAGTTCTTTACCAAATTCATTCAAGGTGATTTATGCTGAGAAAGATGTATTTGAAATTTTGAGAATAAGCAAAAGTAAAAGCAAGGATGGATTTAAAGTTGGAATTGCACAGGTCAATGTTTTGAGTTGATTTATTTGTAATTATATCAGATATTTAAGTAAATCTTATTCATCCCAGTCCCAAACACTGGATCTGAGAGAATGACAAGTGTGGTATGCAGCAGGCTAGAAATGCTGTAGGAGCAGAGGTGAACTTAGTCACTGCTGTATAGTTTTTCCCCCAGAATGGTGAGCACAGAGAACTCAGAAGTATAACTGGATAGGAAAGTCAACTGGAAGCAGAGGGCACAGTGGAGACTTGGGAGGAGTCAGGATGATTACAGAGGTCCATTGTCAGGTTGAAGGTGTGCCTGATGCTGGAGAACACAGTGTAGAAAACATTATGAAGACTCTATTTGTTATTTGTAAATTATGCATCAACAAGATATATTTTCATGTAAAAAAGTAATGGAATGGGAAAGCATGGTAGGAAACATTAAGGTAAGGTCAAGGGGAGAAAGAAAAAGAAGTAATACCATAACAAGACTGTCTGTCCAAAATAAAGAAAAGGGTAATGAGATCTGAGGAGCTGATTATTAAGCTGTCCTAGAGAAATCCAACTATTAAGAGATCTGCTGATGATAAACTCTACTAAAAGCAAAGCAACAGAGCAATCCTTGATTTGTTTTGCTGATAACTTAATACTTCAAAAGATAAAGTAGCATTCTGTATATGATTCTATACAATAAGGAGGAATTGCTTGTCAAGAAATTATGGGAACCTTAGGAGGTCATGGCTTTGCCATCTTAGAATTTGTGAAAGAAGAGGAGAAGAACAGGTGTAATCAGAAAATCGATTACAAAGACTTCCAAAAAAAAGGATAAAGTCCTAAAGACACATTAGGGGCAAAGGAGAAAGAGTGTCACAAAAATGAAATTCAAACGACAAGCTTCACAAGGGGGGAAAGGGAAACAGTTTAGAAACCAAGAACAGGTAATCAAAGAGAAATATAAAAGTGTACCATGAAATGTAAAAAATAAAATCAAGAATACTCAAAACTAGAGCATATAAAGCCTTTTGTTAAATATTAAGGATAACCAAAAGGACCTTTGTAAAGTTAAATTTAAGAGAAGAGGAAGAATAAAGAAGTAATAGACCCCAGCAAAGTGCAAGATCCTTGAAGGCAGGGACTATTTCATTTTTTGTATATTTCTAGTGCCCTGTATGGTGCTTGGCATATTGAAAATGCTTTATAAACACTTGCCTAATTGAATTTCTTAGGGTAAATGGAAAAATAACAGATAATAAAAAGATACCATACTACCTAACTATCATTTCATCTCTGGTTTCTTTACCAAGGAAAATGAGCTTCAAATTGGGAAATATAGAATAAAAATAATTTATAGGAAATTGAAAACCTAAAATAATTAAAGACTTAATCTATGAGCCTTTAGCAACCCTCAATAAGGTCAAGCTAACATGGTTATACAAACTACATCCCAGGCCACAGAAAGCTTTTGTGTTTATGACTGATGAGCCACTTTTAGAGAGTTTAGAAAAACTGAAGAGGAAAAACTGACTAACTAGAGATACGTGAATGCCTAGATTTTCAAAAATAGTAACAAAATTATACCTTC
>CM053769.1:609918822-609944655 GCA_028658325.1 Potorous gilbertii | reverse complement strand
CTCAGGGAAGAAGTCTTAACTAAACAAGGGATAGAAGTGATCAGGGACAAGGTGGATAAGCAACTGAGAATGGGGTGGTAAACCAGAGTAGTATGTCCAGATCTATGTATAAAAAGGATTATTATAGCAGATGGATCACAGGGGAGAGAGTGGAAGAGACTATCACAATAATAGCCTGTAAGGAAATGACCACAAGAGTCTGTAAAGAGACTGTCACAAAAATCAAGGTGGGTAATAATTGTGACTTACTGGAATTGTGGCAATGGATATACAGAGGAAAAGAATGAACATCAGAGATGTTCCAAAGGTGAAATCGTTAGGACTTGATAACTAAATAAATGTGAGGCAAAAAGGGAAAAATCAAAGATAAACCCAAGCTTACAAACAAAAAAATTAAGTAAAAAGTGGTGCCACAGACAAAAAAAATAATGATATTAGAAAAAGAAACAGTTATAGGAGAAAATATAATAAATTGACTTCTGTACATGTTGAATTTAAGGTGATAATGAGATATTCAAGTAGAGATGTTAAGAAACATAGTTGGAGGTATGAGTCTGAAACTCAGGTGAAAGGTAAGGTCTGGAAAAATATATTTGGAAGCTATCTGCATAGAAATAAAGTCATGGCTGTAAGCATAAATGAGTTTGACAGATCACAGTCTAGAAAGAAAGAGAGGCTTAGGAAGAAACCACATTAAAAGTTGGGGATGGGAAGATAATGATAGAGAAAGAGTAAAGAAGGTAAAGTAGTTGGGCATTGAGGAGTAAGGTTAAGAGAATTCTACATGCAATCTCTGAAACCAATGAAGGTAAGAATATTCAATAGGAGGTTACGCTAAAGCAGAAGATACTTCAAAGAGAATTAGGATTAAAATTATATGTTGGATCCAATCATTAGGAGTCCATTGGTGACCTTCAAGTGAACAATTTCAGGAGAGTGGTGCTGGCAGAAGCCCAAGCATCATAGAAGGAAGAAATAGCAGGTAGTGAAGTGTAGGCATTAGGTATAGACAAGTGTGCCAAAATCTATAGCAGTGTAAGAGGGTGGGGAAATAGAAGGAACTTTACCTGAGTGAACATGGTAGTGGGGGAGAAAGATAAGAGATCTGGAATAGTTGTTTTTGGCAGTGAGATAGGAAATCAATATGGAGAAAGAAGGACTGGGGACAGGAGTTAGTGAAGGAAGTCAGTTTGCCTTCATGATTTTCCATACCAGTATTAAACTGTCATGAAACAGAACTGAATAAGAATGGGTTTACTCACTGACTATTTATGACCCAGAAATGGTTGAAGAGTTCAGGCAAGGGATTCTTGGATAATAACTGGAATAGGTAATGTGGTCTAAAAGAATGGGGATGTGTCAAGGGAGCCTTTCTGGAAAGAAGGTTTAATATGAAAGAGATAGGATAAAATATGATGGTTGTATAGCTCAACAAACCTGATTCTAAACTTAATGAGCAGCAAAATTCCTACCTAAAATAGTGAAAATATCTCCCCAAAACATGCACATATATTTGCTTCAATATAGAAGAATGAAAAGACCACTATACTCAAAGTCAATAAAAAAGTTATTCTCCTTACTGTAAGCATAGTACTGTACCATTTATTGGAAAAGATGTAATTTTTTACAAGACATAATGGGGGAGGTGTGAGATGTAACATACGAATAGTTACAATACAAAATATTAGAAAATAGATACATTAGAGAATTACTCATCTTCCCAAAAAATAATTTCTATGAACTATGCAGGGAGAAGGGAGTAGGAGGTGCAAGGGAAGGAGGTTCCTAAGGTAAGGTGTTATTGGAATTGAGCTTTAAAAGACAGGTCAGAATTCAATTGGGAAAAAAGAATGAGAGTAAGCCAGGTATAAGGAATATTCACAGAAAGGTATACAGGCAGAATAAGGTAGTTGATGTTTTCAGGGGCAGAATATTATCCAGTTTGGTTAAAGTTTAAAGTACATGGGGAAAATTTATATATGAAATATAACTAGGAAGATAGAGTAATGTGGTGATATAAAGCATCTTGAATGACAATAAAAAAGATTTTAAAGTTATTCAATGAATAGTAGAATCACTGAAGATTTAGAAGAAGGGGAGGAATGTGACCTAGTAGTCACATTAGAAAGATTATTTTGGCAGTGGTATAAAAGGTAATTTAGAGAACACAGAGTGTGGTTTGGGGAAGATATGTAAGCAGGATATTACAATAGTCTAGGAGGTGAGATAGGGAATATCGTTGAGAAAGAACCTAGTTGCTAGTCATATATGAAAGATGTGGGAAAGGGAAGAGTCAAAGAACTACATGGTTGTAAACCTTGGAGAATAAACAAATAATGATGCCATAGACAGAAAGTCATAAAAAAGTCACAAGGAAGAACAAATTTAAAGGGAAAGATTTTGACTACATCTCAGAACTTAGTTGAGTTAAAGTTGATGATATAAAAAATGAAGATGTCCATTAGGTAGGCAGAGATTCAAGTCTGAGGCTTTGAAATTTAGGACCATTGAGTGTTATAATTTTGGGAATTGCCTGCCTAGACTTGATAGTAAAATGCAGAACTGAATGAGGTTGCCAAGAGAGTGTGGAGAAAATAATTAAGGACGAGAACAACACCTTAAATTGTAAGGACCGATAAAAAGTCATTAAATTTAACCATTATGAAATCAATGATGCCTAATGAGCAAGCTGAGTAGAGTAGAAGAGGCAGAAACTCGGTAACAAATAGTTGAGAAGAGAGGAGAGAAAGTAGTGAGGAAGAGGTCAAATCATGGAGAGACAATTTTTTTTCAAAAATTACAGTAACTCAGGGTTGGAGGGAGAAGAGACAGTAATTGGATGGAGAACGTGAATCAAGGGACAGTTTCTTGAGGTATGGATTTAAAACACCTGACCATGCTTGTAGGGAGATGAAAAGGAAAGATGAGAGACATTAAAGATGCACAAGAGGGAGGGAATGACTGCAAGAGCAAGATTCTCAGAAGAGACAGAAAACAATGAGATCGGGGTGAAAGTAGAGGAATTAGTCTCTTTGAGAAAGGATAGGGCGTCTGTGACCAAAGAAAAGGAGGAGGAAGACATCAGTTATACTGAAGGATGGGGGAGAAAAGCAGTTCATATGTGTGGGATGGCCTCAGTTTCCTCAGTGAAATAAGTTTAGATCACTCACTGAAAATGTGGGGAAAGAACTGCAGTAAAAGACAAAAAAAAAGCTTTGAATGGTCTCTACAGAGAATGAGTCATAATAAAAGTCAGGGGCATTGTGGCTTAATGGAATATTTCAGGAAGACCTGGGTTAAAGTCCTGATTTTAATACATAATGGTTGTGGGAAGTTGGGCAAGTCACCAAATTTCTTACTGCCCTGTACAAGTGTTTAAGACTGTAAGTTGAAGAGTTGGTGTCTATCTGCACTGGGACAGCAAGTTTCCTCAGTAGAAGGTCCCTATATGTTGAGTCCTGTTACTGAATATATAGAGCAATGAGAAACCAAGCAATATTTGTTTGCAAATTTCATTTTCAGAAGGATGATAAGGAGAGATCAGGAGAACTAAGATAGGGCTCTTGATCACTAGAGGGGTATTTTTTAATTCAACTTGGGTAAATGAAGACATTGTCAGAAATAACTTTTCTTCATTTAACTGAAGATTCAGAGATTTGATATTGATTTAGAAGAATGACAAATCAATTTTGAAAACTAGTCTACCATGGTTTGAAGTCTGTCTATGAAAGGAATTTGGAAAATTCTCAAAATGCACCTAAAAAACCAGATGTATTTCTTGGGTTACATCAGGTTGATTGGCATGAGCAACAATTCTTTAAAGTGTTTTTAGTATCAAAAATTATTCCGGACCGCAAGACCAAGTTTCTAGCCAGTATTTCCATGAGAACAAATTGCAATCTGTTATGTGGCCAATATTACAGTTTCCCCATAAAAAATAAGTATCTTGTATTGATAACTGTTGAATGACTTGAATTCTGGATATAGTTTCTGTACTTGTCACCCCTTCTGTACCCAATTATGGAACTATATGGAACCCATGCATTTTTAACCTTTTAATTAAATCTAATTTGATTTTATTTTCCTGAGAAGGTGTCCAAAGAGGCTTTTGTTAATATCACAACATCCAGTGAAGGTCTAAGCTTTTAATCTGGGCTCCCAGTTACAGATGGCTCAGGGCATCAGATGCTGTATTGCTCTCCCAAGATTGTAATAATGTTTGTTGAATTAAAGTATGTGTTGAATTGTAGACAATGTGCAGTCATAAGCTGAGTAAAAGACTTCAGGGCAGCATATTTGATAACAACAAAAACTGTAGTCTTATTTTGTAGGGAAAAGTCCTACAAGAGGACTGTGATCATCAAAAAATATACGGTGGTACTTATTGATTCTAGCTTCTTTGCCAATTTGCTTATGGCCATTCTGTCAATGACATTGTTCTTGAATAATAATTGTTGTCTCAAGAGAATTTGGTATTTTTGTGGTTAAACACTCCTATCATAAGATGAATTATCAGTGATAAAGAAAAGCAATAGCTTTTGCTCATAAACACGTGATTAGGAAGTCAATAACTTCTTGGTGTTCTTGGCATCCTTCTCTAGCTGTCACTATCTAAATCTGGGAACACCTCTTTTTCCCCGGGGGACAATGAAGGGGATGAGCAAGTTTCCTTTTTAGGAATTCAAATGGTAAACATTGAGTATACATAGAAAGAATTTAACTTCTTGTTTTAGTATCATGGTTTCCATGTACTTAGATGGGTTGAATACCTTTACTATTGAGGAAGTAGCCTAAGAAAATGTCATCAGCAGGTTCCATTCCATATTTCTCTTTTGCCCCACTCAGACCCCTAATGCACTAAAACCATATAGTCATTTCTGTAGGTTCACTTTTGGTCTTTTGATCAGGATATCACAAAACATAATGTTGATACTTAGAATTTTGGATCTCCATGTAATATTGGAAAATCATAGAATGATAGATTTAGAGCTAGAAAGTGGTCTCTAAAAGTAATCTAATTCAATCACCTCCTTTTACAGATGAGGAAACAGAAGCCTAAAGAGATTAATTGACTTGTCCATGGTCATACAAGTAGTAAGTGGAAGAGCCACAATTTGAAGCTTAACCCTCTAAATACAAATCCATCATTCCTTCCATTATATCACACCATGTACTGGGGTAAAGGAGATTCCAACCTGAAGCCATTTAACTCAGAATGTCCTTCAATGAGTTTGAACTTCTTGAGTAGTAACATTAATGATCACTTATCCACAACTTTGGGTAAAGTCAAGGTTTGCAAAGATTCCTCTTCCCACACACAAAAAAAGCAAGTTGACCAGCTTACCTACCTTATGAACAATTCAGTTTCACCCTGCCATCAGGCTTACAGTATTTTCAATATTCTCCTGCTACCCCTTCAGAAATTAATCTTTTACAACAGACAATAAAAAGAGAAGGAAAAAAAACTAGGTTTGGGTATAATTTTACATGGGAGAGTTAGCTGTATTGAACCACTAGACTATTCAATTGGTGGGAGGATAGTAGACTTGATGAAGGGGTGAGCTGAATGCTGAATCAGATAGAAGAGAAATTCCACACAGAAAGGATGCGGAGGTAGGAACCTTGTAAAATTTCTTTCATTGTCTTCTATTTGTCATTTTAACTATAGCTTTCCTTGCTCCAGAAGCAGCCTGCCAATAGTTTGTTGGATAGTGTATATGAGCATAGTCTAAAAAAGAGGAGATAGCTTTACCAAGCTGCTGCTGGGCAGCACTGCTCCATCCAACAGTACTCTGTGCTTGCCTCCTGCCTTAAACCAGTCTGTAAGGGTAATCATGTGCATTTTGGAATTGTTTATCTTTCCACGCTTTATTTAGTGGCCTTTCAGATCCCTTTCAACTCTCAGTATCTGGAATTCTGAGAAGGGATGAAAGGATGGGGAGGGAGGGAATATAGAGGCTGAAGAGAAAGGGGATATGGGCAATCTTGGGAGAGGCCCATCTTTAAGGATGAGGAAGAAAAGTCAATGGAAACCAAGGTCAGAGAGGAAAGAAAAAAGTCATTCCACTGTAATATCATGGAATCTTGGAGATGAGAGATTATCAAGAAGGAGGGGATAATTAGCAAAGTCATATTAGAAATGGAATTAAGGATGGATTTTAAGCCTTTGAATGTAATGACTAGGAAGTCATTGAAAGATCAGTTTCAGTAGAATTGTGGGGAAAGAAGTCAGATTGCAAAGGGATAAGTTTGTGGAAAGGACTTAGCAGAAATGAGTCTAGACTACTGCATTTGCCAGGGGATCAGAGAGAAGCAACTTAAGAAGGACAGGGTCAAGGAAAAAAAATGTCATGGATACTTGATAAAGCACACTTGAACAAGTTTGCAGACAGAAGCAAAAGAGATTATGGTAAAATTGAAGACAAAGCTGGAAAAATGGGGATGATAGATGAAGCAAGGTCCCAGAAAAGATGGGAAGAGATTAGACCAAGGACATCATGAGAGGGATTAGCTTTTCAAGAAGAAAAGCAACCTCAGTCTTTGAGATTGGGAGGTAGGAATGAAGGAGAAAATGGAGAAATAAAGTATAGTAGAGGATAGGATAAATAGATCTATAGACAGGAAGACCTGTAATCAAATATTGTCCCAGATAATTACTAGCTATGAGTCCCAGGAAAGACACTTAACCTCTCTCAACCTCAGTTTTCTTATCTGTAAAATAAATAAAATAAAATAAATTAAATGAGAGCATTGAACTTCATGGCCTCTAAGGTCTATTGTGGTTTCAAATCTCTGAGTTAATGGGCTTAAATTCACATCAGATTCTTCAGTCCTAGTAAAGTGGAAGTCAAGATTATCTGCAATGAACAAAGGTAAAGATAGAGACATTAAGGGCTTAAATAGAAGGAATTTTTGGAAAATCTGCTGTGAAATACATGATAGAAAGTCAAATAGTATATGAACAAAAGAATTTCCATGCAGCAACGAGAACCCAGTGGAGTTCATATGTCACTAATTTATAATGAATCCAAACAGCACATTTTCATAATTCCCACATGCATTAATTGTTCAGTGACTCAGGAGTACGAACAGAGTAATCTGGTCTTAGAAGGAAAGGTGCAAGGAGATATGGTATTCAGGAGTGGAGATGAATTCTTCATTGAAAATGACTGACTATTGGGTTGAAACTCACCAAGAGGGGGATGGTGGGATTAATTTAGGGTGATAGACTGGGAGAATAATTAAATAAAAAAAACAAGTGAATGGATGACTAAGAAGGTAGTGAAAAAGAAGAGAATTCAGCTTTGTCAGACATAGAATAAGATAAATATAGGAATGAGGAGGCAGGAATGGAGCTGCTTTAATGAGAACCAGGAAAAGTAGTTTTTTTTTGCTGATTAACCCCAAAATTCTGAATTTCAAAAAAAAAAATCATGGGAAATACATTCTTGATGTCATGACCAAAGATTTACAAAGAATTGATTTCAACTCAAGGTATGTATAAGAAAAACACATAGCCAAAACATAAGTCACACATGACACTGAATTTTATTCCTTCAATGTGTGGAACCAAATATCTGAATGGAACTGGAGAGAGGGATGGTATACATATCACAGGAATTGAGGGTGATAGAAACTTGGATATATGTTTCTTCCTACCTTCAAATACAAGCTATTGGAGGGCAGGCATGAAGTCTTGAATAAGTTTTCTATGAGAGTTCTGAAACATTTTAAGTCCATAGACTATGTTAACAAGGCCAGAGGATGTTTATAATAACTATTCCACCCAATCTCACTGATCCCTAGAAAATAAACTCCCAAGAATTAATGGACAGCATGTCATTGCTTTTAAATACTCTAGAAAAAATTCATGTTAAAAAAAGAGAGAGACCTAGAATTTTATTGGACAGACAACTTAATATGTGTGAAAAGTGCTACTTAAAGTGGCCTTAGGCCATACTAGTAGAATTGTTGCCTCCAAAATAAGGGAGATTCTGGTCACATTCCCCTGGTCATGCTACATGTAAATGCTGGGGTCAATGGTAGGAGTAACTTTTTAAGAAAAATACTGACAAACAAGAATATTTCTGGTAGTTTACAAACTAGTATGCCTAGTATAGTGAGGTGACTAGAAACCTTGATTATTACAGAATTAGACCTGGAAGAGATCTTAGAGGTTACTGAGTCCAAATGCTTCCTTTTACGGAAGAGAAAACAGAGAAACACAGTTAAGTGACTTGCCCAGCATCTCACTTCTAGAGGGAATCAATTGAAGGAAGTGGTCATGTTTGGCGTGTAGAAGAATTGGTGTGATAACATAATCTCTTCTAATACTTGGAAGGGTATCATGCAGTCTCCAAGTGACTCCCTTTGCTTCCTCAATGAGCATGGCACATGGCTCAAAATTTTTCTCTCCTCCTAAACACTAGCCCTCACAGTAGGGAAATTCAGTGTACATAGACCCTCCCTCAAACATTCTAAACTCTGAGATCCACAACCTACTTGCTTCCCTTGACCTACCTCTCCACCTCACCTCAGCCACATACCAATGTTGATATCGATCTTGACATCACCCACAATACACCACCTCCATGTTCAAGAATTCCGAAATCCCATTACCCAAACATAACCTATTGGCTCCTCCCCTCTTCTTCTGCCTTCCTTTACAAAACCCTACTTTTCATCTGTACCATGATCTACAATCCTTCAGCCTCTCAAGTCTCTCCCAGGCCATCTTCCCTATGCTAGCCACTCTCTACTTTTTTCCCTATCCTGACCCCTTAGGGAACCAGTTTAACTCTATATGATCATTCTCTCTTGAACTTCAAGGCCCCTTATCATGTCACTGGTTATATACCCTGCCAAGCCTCCATCTTACATTATTCATGTCATTCACTTCCCTTGTTCCTATACATACATGGCTTAATGAAGGTGAAGAAAATCATGCAATTATTCTCATTAAGCAAATTATAAATCTAAGTCACACAAATTCAGTGTGCTCTCCCTGTTACTAGGCAATCCTTTTAGACCTGTGTTGTCAAGTTATTACTTTATTATACACAGCGTCTCTTCCAAACCTTTTCATCCCTCTTCAAACCTCCCATGGCTCCTCTTCCCCACCCCCACTCTCTCAGCTGAGAAACTTTTCTTATAATCTACAGAAAAAAATTGGTCATTTTCTGTGAGCTCCCTCTTCTCCCCTCCTCCCCATCTTGTATCACTCAGATAACTTCTGCCAATAACTCCTCTTTCACTCCTGTCTCACATGATGAAGTGGGTATATTCCTAACCAAGGGCATAAATGTAGATATAGGTGTAGATAGAGTTAGAAATAGATATAGATATGTGTTATACATATGTATATATGTGTATTATATACACATATATACATATGGGTGTATGTGTATATATGAATATATGTGTTATATATATATAAATATAGCTAAACTTTATATATGTATACATGCACCATATATATATGTATATGTACCACATCCACATTTTGGCATGAATGCTGTGCAGACAACACATAACAAAAATGTGAAATGTCATTTCTTTGCACATTATAAAGTATTTGGTCTCTGCAGGCTCAAGGTGAAGGGTGTGTGCCAGACATTGTTTCCAGATGTGAGCTTTTATTGTGTGTGTGCCCATGTTCTACATAGTGATGCAATGTTCCCATCTGACTTGCCCTCAAGGGCTCCCATTTTTTCCCCCAATCTTTCCAACAAAGAGGCTTTTTTTCACAAAGATGCCAACACACCTGACTGCCACCTGGTTTCTATCTTTTGAAAGAACTTGAAGATCCTAAAATTTAGCAACAAACCCTATCACTCCCCCTTCCTCTGGCATCCTCTTCCCTTTTGTTTTCTAGTTAATATCTTTTCGGGATTTCCCTCTTAAATTCCATTCTCCTGGGATGATACTGACACTGGGTATTGAAAGAAGCTGTCCAGAGTATTAAAATCTCTACTTAGTTTGGCTTGTGGTTTATGATTAGGAAATCACATTTTCCCTTTACTGTTCACAATCATGTGCCACATACTTTATGCCCTATATTACCCTTTGATTCATCAGATGAAAAACAAACGTTCTTTGTAGTCATAAAACTTTGGGGAAATTGCCATTCAGAAGCAGAAAAATAATAGTAATTGATAGTGCTTTAAGCAAAGATCTCATAATGTAGGTTCTGTAAAGATGAATAGAGAGGTTAAAGGACTTTTATTATTAAATGGCAAAGTCTGGAACTGAAAAAGACAGAGACAGAAAGAGAGAGGAAGGAAGGGAGGGAGGGAAGAAGATGAAAGAATTAATGAAGGAAAGAAAGAGAGAAAGGAAGGAAGGAAGGAAGGGAGGGAAGAAGATGAAAGAATTAATGAAGGAAAGAGAGAGAAAGAAAGAAAGAAAGAGGGAGGGAGGGAGGAGAGAGATTTTTTCATTCAGATGAAATAAATAGGTAAAAAGAATCTTCAAGCTGGAAGAACCATCAGAGATTATCAGTTTCCACCATATCTCTGCACCTCAGTTTCCTCTTCTTTAAAATAAAGAGATTGAACTATATAATCTCTAATGTAGCTTACAGTTCTAAATTCTATGACCCTGTGACAAATAGGAATGTCGAGGCTAGGAAAGGTCTAACTTGTCTAAGGTCGCAGATTCTCTCTCTCTCTCTCTCTCTCTCTCTCTCTCTCTCTCTCTCAAACACACACACACACTCACACACACACACGCACACACACATGCACACACATACACACATAAACACCACTAGTGCCAGAGCATTTAGACAAACACTAAGAATGAAATGTTCCCTTCTAAAAAGCATACTTCATTCTACTATAGTACATTGCATCCCGAAATCTGTTTGACCAACTGGAATGAATAAAGCTTTTCCACACAATTTAATAGTGTGTGTGGTTAGAACTATTTTAGTCAGGGAAATAAAATGCCAAAGAAACATAGTCCACAAATCATGACTAGAAGTTCTAACCATTAGACCACACTCCCACCTAGTGTCTTCCACTATTTTGTTATTGCAATTGGAACAGCTATAATCAGCAATTAATTTATATGAAAAACAGATCTACCACCACTAATAGCAGGTTCCCTCTACAAGAGATTGAGATGAACCACTCCTTTCCTGAAACCAGGGCCCAGAGACATGAAACAATTTGTACAATTTCACTCAGCATGACTTTTGCAAAGCCAGACTACGAGCAGACCATCACATTGCCTTCAGGATTATTTGAGAATAAGAAAGCTGGGTTAGCCACAGGCTCAGAGGTAGACCTCTGGTGATCATTCCTTGTGTTTGCCCAGAAAAACCAGACTGATGAAGCCTGCCGACCGGATTTTGTTGAGTCAGGTTTCAGTCCTCCAGCACATTTCTACAACCTCAGTAATTCTCCACAGGACTGAGTGTTGAAAGGCCTAATTACGTTGTCAAGCAGGGCATACTGAAGAAGAAGGGTTATATAACTGAGAAATACCATTAAAATAATGCTACTGTTTGCAGGTTAAATATTTACATTGAGTGTGTATTCATGTAAGCTCTGAGGAATCTTCACCCCAACTCTCATTTTCACAGAAAAGTTAGGTTTCCCTTAATTAAGATGACTGCATCTCCATCTCAAGTTCTTGATGCAAAGGTTCCCAAAATTATTTGGCCTAACTTCCACTTTAAAAAAAAAAGAAAAAGAAATTTGCTCAGTTCCCCAATCTTCTTTCTTTAACATTTTAACAGTTTATTTTGAAATTTGTGTTACCCAAGTCTACTACCGCATCCCCCACCCCATTGTTCCAGAGTCCTGCAGGAGGTGGTGTTCCTGCTTTGGGAACCTATGGATTTATTAGGTAGTATGATAAGAGGGCTGACACAAAAATACACACACATACAAAACATCTATAACATTACAACAAGTACATACAGAGTACAGAGGAAATAGGCTCAAGCTTAGAGAGCACATTTGACAATGCATGACTCCTGGTTACTGGATGCCATTTTCCCTCATTCCTGGGGCACTCAGGAATTTTCCTATAGGCACAGTGTAGTTTCTTTACCCAGTCTGCCCCTACTCCCTATGCTGATGCTGTGGTCAACTGATACTTTTAGGACATTAATGGGAAGATGAAAACCCAGCATCCTCCAGAGACCTTTCAAAACTGGAAGGTGTTCTGGCAATTAAATGAGGGAGGGAGAAGCCTGGAGAAAAAGAAAGAAAGAGAAGGAGGGAGGAAAAGAAAGAGATAAAGAGAGAGCAAAGGAAAGAAGGAGAGAAGGAGAGAGGAAGAGAAAGAAATCTAAGGCCTCTTCTTTCCTCACCTGCAACAGCTGGTTCCTCCTCAGGTATACATTGGAAAGCCACTCTTACCCCAATTTCTGGAAAAGCCTCTGATTTCAACTAATTTAATACTTTTGTGTAGAACCTAGAGGGCATAGTAAAATTCTCTAGCCAACTGGAACAACCTCTTATCTAATATTGTTTCATTTCATCTAGAATGAATTTCAAATGTTTTTTATTGTCTAAGCGCTTTTCATTGATTTCTTTGTTGATTGATTGATTGACTGAAGTCTGTTCTCATCTAGTTATGGTATCAGGTTTGAATGTAGGATTATTTCAACCCAAATCTTTTATAAAACTCCCAACAGAAGGCCCTTTCTTTTGACATGCATGTGACATGTACTGAAGCATGGATTTAGAGTCAAAAAGAAAAGGATCTGGGCTCGAATCTTAGACCCGCTTTTACTGAAGCACTGCTATCCACCAACCAGAGTATAAATAGCAGGGAGGATGAGGAGATGGACCAATCTTATACTCACATTGGCCGTTATGATGCTTCACACTACATTCCCTCTCCCCCAAGAAGAAGTGCTAGGGAAGTATCAAAATCTCTCTCGTTCTCAGAAAGTGGATAACCCTCTAACCTCTAGCCTTTCTTTGGATGATTTGCTAGTCTAAGGGCTATGCTTAAATTGAATTTCCTTAATTATACTTAGCTCTGCCCTCACATTACCATCAAACTCTACCTCTTCTCTAAACTTACTATGACTAATTGAATACTAGTAAATGACCACAGCAACAAGTGGAATGTGTTTCAATGTATACATTGCATTGTTCTTGACATAAAATCAATAAAGACCATAAAATAATACATTTAAAGTGTCTAACATGGAAAAATATCTTCTCTGAACCCAAGAATTCCAGGAAAGTCAGAGTTCGGTTTTTTAATTCTTTAAGAATGCTCATTTTGCCGAGGGCCAAGGAGTGAGGAAAGGACACATAGCACAGTTACATCTTTATATTCAACTCCAATAGTCTTTAAATGAAAACTTAGGGACTCTGGATCCAGGTCTCAGCTCCTTCCTTGTCTCACAGGATGTGGATGTGAGATTTATTGTTTTTTTCAACTATTGCTTGTCACAACTAACTCAATGCTTGTAGTTCACAGTGAAAAAATTTACCCAGAGACCTCAGTAAGAAGTAGCCCACAACTACCATTCTAACCTAACATCCCTGAACAAGAGCCCAGTTGACAAGAGCAGTATGTGCTCTCTCTTCTCAGTCTCTGAGTTCAGTCACCTTGTCCACAGCACTTCATTCTTTTATGCTTTCTTCCTGCTACATCTCATTTCTTCCACCTGCCATTACAGTCTTGACCCCACTTCCAGCCAGCAGCCAGTCAACGCTCCATCACTTCTCGTAACCAGCAAAGGAGATGGAGTAACAGAGATATGGAGAGGATCTAAAATGAGTGAATCATAGTGATTACATATAAGAATCCTTCTAGGTCCAAACTGTTTAATTCTATGACAAAGACTTAGTCATGAACGAAAGAAATTTAGTTGTGAAGAATCATATATTCATAAATTTTAAGGAATTATAAATTAATAGACCACGTACTCTAACAAATTATTCATAATTTTGGAGGTGAGGACCTTGGAGACAAGGCCCTGATTCTTGGCTAAATCATCAGATTATCCTAGAAAAATTACTTCCCTTTTCTGAGTTTCAATTCTCCATTTGACAAAAGAAATCATCTAAAGATTGGAAAAGGAAAGAATTATTTTTTTTCTTTTTCTGGAAGCTTAAAGTCCATTGACATTTATTGTTGGACTATGCTTAGTTCTTGACCTTTAGTTCTAGACATGTTAGAGAGAGGGGACAGGTTAAATGTTTCAGAGTCATATCCCAATAAACTTTGTGCTTCAATCTGATCCCCATCATATTTGTGTTCTGCCACTCATTGAAAATCTAACCACCCCAATCATTCTGAGACATTTCTAGGTACAAGTGACTAAATAATCTATTGGATATTAATAAATTAACCTCCTAGAACAACTCAAGAAGTATCAGTGGGACACTTCGAGCATTCTCTTTTAGAAACCAATCTAGATTGATGTTCAATTTTAACAGTTCATGCAGTACAGTGAGGATCAGCTATCATGTTTATTAACAACAGGTATAAGGAAAAGAGGTACAACTAGGACAATATACTGGATCCATTTGTCAGAAGCTTCACTCATACCTAATTTCGGGGCACAGTGCCAGCTGTGCCCTGGTCAGACTAGCCAGTAAAGGGGAAGAGGCACAGTCAAGTATGTTGAACAATGCAGAAATAAATAACAGGGGTGTGCCAAGAAATTTGCAGCAACTTGTCTATGATGATCTGTGCTTCCCCTCCTATCTTTTTCAATGTCAGATGTGATCTTGACTCCTGAACTTTTGGGAATCAGAGAATCTGAGTTGGAAGGGACCTCAGAAATCATCTGCTCCAACATGCCTCAATTTTTTTCACTTTTAAAAAAGTTTTACTCATGCCTTCTAGGTTATATACCCCACTTCTTTCCTTATTTCTGACCTTCTTCCAATATCACAACTGTCACTTATAACAAAGCAGAACAATTAGACAAAGCAAGGAACAGAACAACCACATGTGACTATACAGCATTCCATACCAGTAATACCCAAAGGCTTTATCGAAAAGGGGGAGTGTATTTCATTGCCTGTTCTACTGGAAGGTGTTCCATAAAGGGGATCCAGGTATCCTTTATGACAATCCCTTCTCTAGGTGTGGACAATTTCAATTACCTTGTATTTATTTTCAATCTGGTTCTTGAATTGGTATCCCTTGATGATTGCCCTCATATGATGTGTTTATGTTTCCCTGAATGTCTCAGGTGGGTCCACCTTCAGACTGCTCTGAAGATAGGATACAAATACACCTTAAGAGAGAATCTGAGTAAGGATAATGGATCCTACAGATTGAGAGCTCTTTCTCTAATCTTTCTTGGTTGAACTCAATCCCATCAATGGGCAAAATAATCCAGCAGATCATATCTTTGAGACAATCTTATGCATATACACGTACACACACATATTACTGAATGAATGTCCAATTGATAATTTTTTACCTAGATAACTTAATCCAAATCCAAAGTTACCTCACAGGTGATAGAAGATAAGCCTTTTACTGCAGTAGATTAAAATGTGGTGTAGATTATAGGTAGAATTGTGAACTATCATAGCAAAAAAAAATGAAATCTGATAGTCAGCCTTCTGGTGATGTGTCTCCAAAATTAGCTGGACTGGACCTGAAAGAATATAAATACTGTCTGTTGCTGAAGCCATAGTCAAAGTCTTTAACTCATGATAAACATTACTGGTATTGACTTAAAGAACATGGAGTCACCCCCCACATAATGAAGTATCAGAATACAAATTCATGGTAGAAAGTTAATGTTAAAATGACAACAACAACAAAAAGTTATTTTCATCATTCATCAGATATTCTGGTTTCTTTGGCTGCTTATGTTGGGAAAATGAAAGAGAAAAATTTTCCTTGACTGTATATAAACTAGACTTGTTATTCTTTAGAGTGTTTGGCTTAGTCAGGAAATCTCTGCTAGAACAAGGAAATCAAGGAAAGTTTCCCACAATTTCAGTGTTATGTAACTAATCAAATTACTTTACAAGGTTTCACAGGTTGGTAAATTTAGCATAACTGGTAATTAAGCTAGGGAAAAGAGGGAAGTGGGCCAATAGACCAAAACAAACTGAGATGTGATCTGAAGGCTAGACAGATAAATAGATGATTATATACATTAGCCACTGGAAGGAATCATGGCATTATAAGCTATAATGTAGAAAGTCACACCCAGAACCCAGCTGGAGTAGGCTGACTGTGGAAGATACAAACTCATGCTTCCGCTTAAGGATCAGACTCAAGCTTAGACTTGTTCAATCTAAGAGATCTTCCTGAGCCGTTGAAGTGCAGGCATGGAGGTCCTGACACTCAGTGAACTCAATGCTCATTAGAAAGGTCTTGCCCCATAAATGAAATGTATAAACAAGTTACAACCAGCTAGAAGGGAAATTGCATCATCAGTTTGATCCATCCTGTATTTTTTTTATCATTTTCACTTACTTCTTAAAGTTATCTGCACTGTTTTAAGTTCATTTCTTTACTTATATTCTAAGAGGAATATATGACTACAGTAATGAAAGTTAGAGTCATTTGACCTGGGAGAAGGGTACTATGAGACAATGTGGTATTGCGGAGGGAAAAGCATTGGATTTTGCAGCAGTTCCTTATATATTTTAGTTGCCAAGCTTTTATATGTAATATTTGCTAAAAAGTATGTTGTTTTTCTTTTGATGACACTGATTTTTATATGATGGATTTTTTCTTCTAATGTAATAAAGTACATCTTTTCCATAATTCCTTCTATTTCTTTAATGGAAAAAAGTTATCTCTTTTCCATAATTGAGATGCATTATTTTGCTTTCTTCCATAGCTTTTATAGTTTGCTTTATATGTTTAAATCAATCTTCCAGCTAAGGTGTGTGGTGCAAGATGTGGTTCTAATTTCATTTTCTGTCTTATTGCTAACCAGTTTTCTCAGGTACATTTCCTGAATAATGACTTTGTCAAACACTGATCTTTTTGTTATGTCTATGATTCAATGTCTGATTCCATCTATCTTACTCTTTGTTTTTCCCCAGAACCAAATAGTTTTGAAGATATGTCTTTGTAATGTGCTGTAAAAGTCTGAAGGTGTAGGTTCCCCATCATCAGCTTTTTTTCCCTCATACTCTGCTAGGGTACCTAAATTAAAGTCTGGAAGGCACTCCCTTCTTACCCTCACCTCTTAGAATACTTTGATTCTTTCAAATACAGCTTGAGTCATCTTCTACACAAGTCTTTTCCTGAATTCTCATTGCTAGTACAACCCACAGATTACTTTTTATCTACCCAAATACTTAGTGGAGAGAGAGAGAAAGAGATGGATATACTTAGTATATATGTTTGTGCATGTGTGTATGCATGCATATTTATATACAGTATGTGTTTATATAGTATATAAATATGGACATATAGTGTATATATAAATATGCATATATCTATATATAGTAGATAATACATATTGCATATATATGTATATAATATACATACTGAGTATATGATTAAATAAAAAGTAACTTGGGAGTTGTACTAGCAGTGACATTCAGTTTGTTGTCATCTGATACACACACACACACACACACACACACACACACACACACACACACACACACCATTACCCTCTACCCTGGCAATGGAATGTAAACTCCTTGAGTGCATGTATATTCTCAGTATCTGAAATATTGTGGGCACTTAATTTTGGAAGGAAGATCTCCCTAGAAGTTCTTTAGATGTAACTATAAATGCAAGTTTCAATTATGGGACACAGTTAAATAAACTTATATAAACCATTAAAACTATCAAATGATCTTTATAATGTACAACTCTTGATTGCCTATTATATTTCTAAACTTTGTGAAGGGTCTCACAGCATGAGACTCCATCCTGTGGAGCTCTAGGGGTATGTAAAATAAATGATCCATCATCTAGCACAATATTTGTTAGTGTGATTTAGGGAGCCTAAAAGGCCTATACAGAAAATGAGTGTGTGTTCTGCATATTAAGTATAAAAAAAGAAATGATGAGGCAACCAAAGTAAAGCCCCTAGCACCCCCAGGACGCCACTGCCACCACCACATTTCAACCAACTTAAGAAACAAGTGACCCTGAAGAGACGATCAAATAGCCCCTCAGAAGAAAAGTTTAAAAAGCACAGAGATGGAGCAATCAGGTTGTTCTGCCTCTGCCCATAGTCATTTGTGCTTGGTGTGTTGGGAGTATGACCACAAAAGCCTAGTGAACACATCACCCCAGGGAACTTAAATAAGCAAGTCTCAGCAAACATAAGGCAATGACATCTCACCCATATCAGGACCAAACAGCTGTGTAATGCGAATCCTTGAGATTAATACCCAGTATAAGTGAATCCAAGGACATGTCAATATAGGGCAGAATAGCTTCCTCTCTGTGGTGTGGATCTAGAAGATGGAAGACACCAGTCAACTCATCTAACATAGTGGATACCACAACATAATGAATCACCTTTGCCCAGATGCTATCAACCAAACTCTCACCACCTGCAAAGAGAAAAAAGTTCTTTGCTGATTTGTTTTCTGATATCAGTTCAATGAAGAGACTTCAATGGAATTTCAATTAGCATTACATTAAACATGTAAATTTATTTTGGGATCTTTTTTTAATCAATTCAACAAATATTTATTTAAGACTGACTATGTGTCAAGAATTGTAGCAGGTGATAGGAATGCAAAGAAATGTGAAAGCCCTCAAGTAGCTCACAATCCAGACAGGGGAGAAAACATGCAGATATAAAAGTGTTATAGGAGTAATCAGAGAGAACCCCACCCCAGTCTCCTGGACTGGAGTATTTCCCATAGAAGAGAAGCCTTGGCCCCTTCTTGTGGATTGTCCTCTAGCCCACTGATAAAAGATATGCTAATCAAAGGCTCCTGGTTGATTCCCATAGTCCCATTCAATTGGAACTACATCAAAGGTAAATGTCAACCGAAAAGGAAAATCTGCCCATTCAATAGGCTTTAAAAGGAAGAAACAACTCACATCCTTAATTTCTCTTCCCTTCTTTCTTTTTTTAAATTTTTTTTTTACATCACCTTTATTCTAAATATAACTTTCCCTGGAACCCGCTTTTTTGTTTATTTTTTAATTTGTAGAATAAAACAAGCATTTCAAATTCAAAACAAGCAAAAATAATTGCATATGCAACTGTAAATCTTTATGGACAACTTTCCTTCCAAATATATAATAAAATTATCATACAAATTTATTTTTTTCTCTCTCTCCTCCTGCCTTACAGTTGACTACCATTAGACACAAATATATATATATATATATATATATATATATATATATATAATATATATGTGTGTGTGTGTGTGTTTACATATATATGGAGAGAGAGAAGTACACACATATATATATATATATATATATACACACATATATAGGTGAAATGATTCTATACATGCTTCTATTTATCAGTTCTTTCTCTGGATGCACATAGTGGCTTTCTTCATATGTTGTTTATAGTTAATTGGGATACTTAAAATAGTCAAAATAACTTATTCACTCAAAGTTGTTCTTAAAACAATATTGCTATTACTGTATACAGTGTTCTCTTAGTTCTCATTTTACTTTTCGTTATTTCAAGCAAGTCTTTCAATGTTTTTCTTAAATCATTAACCTCATTACTTCTTATAGCACAGTAGTAGTCTTGTCCAATCAGTCCTATCTTTCCATTTTAGGGTCAAAGTATTTAAACTTCAGTTTTAGTATTTCTCCTTCCAATGGATAGTCTGAAAAATTTTAAGTATTGACTGACTTAACCTCCTTGTTGTCCAAGGGACTTTCAAAAAAGTCTTCTCCAACACCACATTTTGAGTGTTGATTCTGTGCTGCTCAACTTTCCTTGTAGTTCAACTCTTACAGACATATATTGCTACTGGAAAAACCATAGCTACAACTATATGAACATTTGTCAGCAAGGTGATGTCTTTGCTTTTTAGTATGCTGTCCAGTTTTACCATAGCTTTCCTTATAAGGAGCAAATGTCTTTTAGTTTCACAGCTACAGTGGCTACAAGAATATAAAATCTGACCCTACTTCCATTTCTTCTTCTTTTATTTGTCAGGAAGTGATGGAAAAGGTTGCCATGATCTTATTTTTTTAATGTTAAGCCTCAAGTCACCTTTTACACTATCTTCTTTCACTTCCATCAAAAAGTTTCCTAATTCTTCTTCATTTTCTGCCTTCAATGTGATTTCATCTGCAGATCTGAGATGGTTGCTATTTCTCTCAGCAATTCTGTCTTTTGTTTTGTCAGCCTGACATTTTGCATGATGTCCTCTGTATATAAATTAAATAAATAAGATGAAAATACACAGACTTGTCATAATCCTTTCCCAGTCTTAAACCAATGAATTATTCCATTTTCAATTCTAACTGTTGCTTCATGACCCACAGACAGGCTCCCCAGGAGACAAATAAGATGATCCTCTCATTTCTAAGGACTTGCCACATTTGGTTGTGATATATGCAGTCCGAGGTTTTAGCATAGTCAAGGAAGCAAAAGTAGATGCTTTTCTGGAACTCTCTTGCTTTCTCCATAATCCAAGGAATGTTGGCAATTTGGTCTCTAGTTCTCCTGCTTCTTCAAAAACCAGCCTGCGTTTCTGATGATTTTCAGTTCCCATGTTACTGAAGAGTCCATTGTCCCATAGTAGGACCCCGTACATACAGACCATCTCCCTGATTATGGATCCTACTGATCTACACCCTCTCCCTGGCTACCTTCCTTCCCCCATGTGCCTCAAAATCCTCTCCCTGGGTCTATGCCCTTCCACTCTCTCAGGTGCCAGATTCCCCTAAGAGTTCTAACTCTCCCCAACCCCAAAATAGGATGAATGGTCTTTTCAAGGTCTAAATCTTCAAAACACACCCATCATAAAATCTGTAACTGCTCATAGAACATCTCTCTTCAACCAAAGGAATATTCAGCAGTGGAATTGCCTCCCAACATTATTTTGTTGTGAGAACCATAGATTCTGCTCTCATAATTCTCTTTTATTTCTTCTAAACCATTCAGATATAGCATATTATGATTCTAGGTCCTCTTCCAATTCCACAAGGACCCCTGCCTTATCAAGTGTTGGATGATTTTCCTTTGTTTTTCAATAGTTATTCTTAGATACCTGAACTTGTCTAATAATCTGGAGGCCATAGTTCCTTTTCTTGCTAATGTTTTCACTGTTGATTCGTCTGCTTATGTTTCCCCTTGTTTTCCTCAGTTGCTCATTTTCAGACTCCCTTTACTCTGATGGTGGTTTCCCTGTGGATTAGATCTCAAAGTATCTCAGCCTCCTCCCAAATTTGGACAAGCAACTGTTTACCAGCCTGAGCCTCTGCCCCAAGTGCACCGGCCTCAGTTAAATGCTGGGCTCCTTTCCTCATGTTTAATGAAATGTCACAATGCACCACACAAAAATACACATGGTATCTTGTCCCGGTATCCTAACTCCCTCTGATTCTCAGTTCTGTGACCCAACACTGACAGTTTAGAGAGTTGTCATTCTGGTGCTATAGGACTGATTTCTGTAGTTTTGGTCTCTGAGGTTCTAGGGAAAAGAATGGAGTCAGTCAGGGTGTGGGACTGAGTTCTATTTCAAGCCCAGATACATATCCTTTCCCTTTCCTTCTGTCCCCCTACTGCCCCACAGATTTCTTTCAGAGCACACAACACTGCCACTGTCTTCCAGCTGCAGCAATCTTCCATAGCACTGAGCCTAGATGTTCATGGCACTGAGAAGAAGGAGGATCATCAGGTTGTTGGGAATGAGTTTTGTTGCAGTTCTATGGGTCTGATGTTTGGGTTTTGTTGCAAGCCTGTGTGTTGAGTCTTTAGTTAAGCTAATGCAACCAACAGGTGGTAGGCAGTGAAGAAAAGAGAACTACATGCACTTAGGGCAAGTATCAACCTATGCTTTCTCTCTTTTTTTTCTTTCTTTTGGATTGGAGTGTTCTAATCATGAGGACAACTGAAGTTGCTTCAGCTTTGGCACATAATTTCTGATTTGTAGAGGTCTGAGAAGTCAAAGGGATCAGATAAAAATGTCTAGTCCTCCATCTTGTTGATCATATAACCCATAACATACCATATTCCACCACCTAATCATCACAGATTTTATGCCAATTTTCACAAAAAGTGGGATGTGACCATTATGTGGTCACATTAAAAAATTGTTACAGTATTACTTAAAAATCATTTATTACTAAGCTGTATGACTGACAGACAAACTGTAGTTTAGCTAGCAGCTAGCATGGGAAGATGCAAATCTTACTATATCACATGGCTTACTCATGGCAGCTTTGCCTGCCTGCCCCTTCCCCTTTGCACCTACAGCTTTTCATTGGGTTGAGTAACAACATCATTAGTACTGCAGTGCTCTAAACAAATCACTTAAGTTGGCTTTTGGAAATATACTAACAATGTGCATGCACTAAGAATTCTAGGCTCATAGCTAGCAATGAGCAAGAGATAAATACATATCCAAATGCCACTAGTGAATACACTACTACTCCATTTACCTTTTAAGCATTGTGATGAACAGAATTATACCATGTGATGATTACACTATGAAAGGTTATAAACTTATTTTTAAACTGAAAAAACAGGGTTCAATAATTGTGGTGATTTTGCAGTATAATACAGTACCTTCATTTTAATGCAAAATGGATAATTACATTAAATTTTAAAAAGGTTTCACAAACAAAGCCAATGCAACCAAGATTTGTAGGGAAGCAGAAAACTGGGAAACAATATTTATAGCCTCTGATAAAGGTTTTATTTCAAAAATAGAGAACTGAGTCAAATTTATAAGAATACAAGTCATTCCCCAGTTGATAAATGATCAAAGGACATGAATAGGCAGTTTTCAAAGGAAGAAATTAAAGCTATCTATGCTCACATAAAAAATGCTCTAAATTGTTATTGATTCAAGAAATATAAATTAAAACAACTCTGAGGTACCATATCACACCTATCAGATTGGTTAATATGACGAAAAGGATAAATGTTGGAGAAGATGTGGGAAAATTGGAACACTAACGTGTTGTTGGTGGAGTTGTGAACTGATCCAACAATTATGGAGAGCACTTTAGAACTATGCCCAAAGGACTATAAAACTGTGCATATCCTTTGATCCAGCAATACCACTACTAGCTCTGTATTCCAGAGAGATATAAAAAAGGAAAAAGGATTCATATGTATAAAAATATTTATAGCAGTTCTTTCAAAGAATTGGAAATTGAGGGGATACCCAACAATTTGGAAATGGTTAAACAAGTTGTGGTATATGAATGTAATGGAATACTATCGTCCCATAAGAAATGATAAGCAGGGAGAATTCAAAAAAAACCTGAATAGATATACATGAACTAATGCTGAGTGAAGTGAGCAGGACCTGGAGAACATTGTACACAATAATAGATGACTAACTGATAGACTTAGCTCTTCCCAGCAACGCAATGACGTAAGACAATTCCAAAAGACTCATGATGGAAAATGCCATCCATATCCAGAGAAAGAATTATGGAGTCTGAATGCAAATTGAAGCATACTATTTTCCCTTTTTTGCTGTTTTTGGGAGTTTCTTTTCTTTCTCATGATTTTTTCTTTTTGCCCTTATTTTTCTTTCACAGCATGACTAATGTGGAAATATGTTTAATATAATTACATATATATATAGCCTATATCAGATTGCATGCTCTCTTGGGGAGATAGAGAAAAGAGAGGGGTAATTTTTTAGAACTCAAAATTTTATAAAAGTGAATGTTGAAAACAAAAAAAAAAACAATTAAAAAAAAGACTGGGGGGGATGGGTGGGAAGATACCTTCCTTTTTATGTAAATTCCATGGTTGACTCTACTACAGAACTTTTTTCTAGTTACTTTCAAGAAAATCATCTCCAAGGATCAAACAAATACCTGAGTTTACAAGAAGAAAATAGATAGCCCACTGGTCCAGGAAACTTTGCAATAGATTTATGACCACTACCTGAGACTTAGGAAGAGAAGTAAAAGAAGAAAAGGGAAGACTCTGTAAACCTTGACATTTTAACTGAAGTCAATCCTGGCTCCAGGGCTTGCAGAATGAGTAAGTAAGCACGTCCCCCACCCACCTCCCCAAAGCGCCCAGACAGTTTTTCCCTGAAGACATAATTTTAAAAATGATTCATTTGATGAAACCTTAAGTTAATATGAACCTTTAATATATTATTTCTATTTGAAAATGACAACTTTTCTACTTCTGGGAAATTTCTAAAGATCCATTTCCTGATTTGGGTTGGTGGTCATAGATAAGTTGATTATAATAGACCTCATCACTATTAAATTGTCCATTACAAAGTATGATTTGAATGGCAAAGGTAACCACCTATGGGAAGGGAAGGGAATAAACATTTATCAAGGACCTGCCATGTGCCAGATACTGTGCTGTGTGCTTTTGTTACTGTTTTTATTTTTGTTCAGTTATTTCAGTCATGTCTGACTCTTCACAATCCCATTTGGGGTTTTCTTGGCAAAGATACTGGAGTGGTTTGCTATTTCCTTTTTCAGCTCATTTTACAGATGAGGAAACTGAGGCAAACAGGTTAAGTGACTTGTCCAGGGTCACATAGCTAGTAAATGCCTAAAGCTTGACTCCAGTCTGGCACTCTACCCACTGTGACACCTAGCTGTCGTATGTACACATACATGCATATATACATATCTGCACATGCACATACATACATGTATACATATATTCTTACCCTGTATCAAAGCTCAAGTCAGATGCCATGTCCTCACTGAAGATATTCTTGGCTCCCTATCTTACCAGTTGTTAGGATTGTTTACCTCCTAAAGTCACCTTTATATGGACATGTATTCTGTATATATGTACATGTTGTGTGCCTCTTAGTCAGTTATAAGCTAGATTTTCTTACTGTTCTTCTTTATCCCTAGTGTCTAGGACAATACTGTACACAGAATGGACACTCAATAAAATTATTAATCGAATTAAATTGAATATGTCTCGACTCCAGACCCAACAGTCTTTTGATTGTATCAGTGCTTCCCTTCAACCGACTACATTTGGATTAACACTACTCAGGTGAACAGATATCTGAGCTAAGAGCCAAAAGTATTATTAGCAGGAATTCAAGGAACACACAATCTTTTAACAATTGCTTTGGCCACTTCAGAAAGTTGACTTTAATTGGGCCATTACCGTCACTTTCCTTGTACTATGCAACATATGTCTTGATAGAGAAGTCTTCTTGAGAAAAGTTCCCAAAGGGCAGAAAAGTTTTCTTTTGATTCTTAACCACTAACTTTAAAGCAGTATTTTTTATCTCTCCGTGGACTCAATAGGGGCAAGATTTTTAACCTGATTTGTGATACCATATTTGTTTTCTTTTATGACACTTTGATTTCTCCACACCCCCTCCCAGAAGTTATTCATTCTGATGCTCTCAGAAAAACCTATAAAGACTTGCATGAACTAATACAAAGTGAAATGATCAGAACCAGGAGAATAGTGTATACAGTAAGAGCAATATTGTATGATGATCAGCTGTAGATGACTTACCTATTCTAAGCAATGCAATGATCCAAGAAAATTCTGAAAGACTTATGATGAAAAATGCTATCCATCTCCAAAGAAAGACCTGATGGAGTCTGAATGCAAATGAAAGTATACTTTTCCTTTATTTTTCCTAGGGCTTTTATTCTGTTTTCTTTCATAACACAACTAACATGGAAATATGTTTTGCATGACTGCACATGTATAACCTATGTCAAATTGCTTGCCTTCTCAATGGGAAGGGAGAATTTAGAGAACTCAAAAATTCAAAAAAAATT
>CM053769.1:609855678-609918322 GCA_028658325.1 Potorous gilbertii | reverse complement strand
TTGGCTTTTTGAACCTCTTTTGCTGATTGAGTTAGCCTATTTTTCAAGGTGTTATTTTCTTCAGCCTTTTTTTGGGTCTCCTTTATCAAGGTATTGACCCGTTTTTCATGCTTTTCTTGCATCTCTCTCATTTCTCTTCCCAGTTTTTCCTCAACCTGTCTAACTTGATTTTCAAAATCCTTTTTGAGCTCTTCCATGGCCTGAGCCCATTGGATATTTATTTCAAATGTTTGGGATACAGAGGCCTTGACTCCTATGTCTTTCCCTGATGGTAAACATTGTTCTTCCTCCACAGAAAGGAAAGGAGGAAACATCTGTTCACTAAGAAAGTAACCTTCTATGGTCTTATTTTTTTTTTCCCTTTTCTGGGCACTTTCCCAGCCAGTTACTTGACTTCTGAGATTGCTCTCCACCCTTGCCCAGGTCCACCCAGCTAGTGCTTGGGGTCTGAGATTCAAATTCTGCTCCCTAGCCTCAGGGCTTTTGGCAGCAGGTCTGGCTGCTATTCAATGAGAACTTAAGTTCTGGTGCTCAGGTTGGGGCAGGGCCCCCTCCCAGGCTCAGTTCCCTCAGGGGGTTTATGCAGAGACCTTCAGTAATGGAGCTCCTGACGAGCTCCTGCCTGCTCTGGGAGCCTCTGGCCACCTGCTGCCTCTGCCGCTGCTTCCCGAGGGAGCCCGAGTCATGGAGACACCCCACTCCCCTCTCAGCCCGTCCAGATGTCTCTCTCACTGACCTGTGCGTCTGTGGATGGAGGGACCTTCGTGGGTGCTGGAGATTCTGTCCCTGAAGCCTGCTCAGATCTGTTCCTCTCCATGCCAGGCGACCAGGGCAGGACTGGGCTCCACTCCTGTCTGGTGCGCGATGGACCTTTGGGATTGGTTTTTCAGGCCTCTCTGGAACAGAAATCTCCTTCCCCCTGTTTCTGCGCAGCTTCTACTGTTCCAGAATTTTTTGGGAGTTCTTTTTATAGATAATTATGGGTTGTGATTTTGGAGCTAGCATATGTGAGTCTTTCTACTCCGCCATCTTGGCTCCGTCCCTATTCTTCCTCATTTGAAAGGACAGGAGAAGATATCTGTTCACCAAGAAGGTAACCTTTTATAGTCTTATTTTTTTCCCTTTTTTTTTGGACATTTTCCCAATCAGTTACTTGACTTTTGGGTCCTTTGTCAAGAGTAGGGTATACTCTGGGAACCTTTTAAAATCTCAGTTCCTCCAAGGTGGCACAGTCAAGTGTGTACACTGGTCTGGGAGTACAGAGAGATTTTTGTGCCCAAAATCTTAGCAGTTTTCTCTTCACAACAACCTCACCTCTAGTTCTGCCAAGCCAGCACTGGGGGCTGATTCAGATAAGCTACATGGGCAGGGCTGCCATTCAGTGTGAGATAAAGATCAGCTTGCTGCAGGACTTCTACACAGGGCTGAGGTAAGAATCAGTTGCTCAGTGCCCCCAGGGTTTTTACTATCCAACAGGATGCAGACTGCTCTGGGGGCTGCTGTGGGAACTGCCGCTGCCTGCCCAATGTGGCCTCTGAGGCCACTGCCTAAGCCTGAAGCTATGGGAAAGCCCTTCTCCCTTCCCAGTCAGGTGAAAAAACCCTGCCACTGACCTTTGGCACCTGGGGGTTGAGGGATCTGGGAACAGCTGCTACTGCAACTGGAGATTTCACCCCTGAAGCCTGTTCATGAGGCTTGTGGCCAAGACTGGGCTGGGCTCCACTATGTCCAGTGCAACAGATGTTTCCCATCTGGGCCAGAAATCTCCTCCATTCTGTTGTTCTCCACTTCTCCTGCTCCAGAATTTGTTGAGAGTCCCTCTTTACAGGTATTTTATGGGCTGTAGAGGGAGAGCCAGCATATGTGTGTCTTTCTACTCTGCCATCTTGGCTCTGCACCTGGGAATATTAATATTTCAAAAAGAAGGCCCTCCTGTGTAAGAGATAGATGATAAGAGGACAGACAGGCTAAATTAGGTATCTAATTTTAAAATGTTTAAAGTATTTTAAAGAATTTAAAATGTTTAAAATAAAAATTCCTCATACATTTGAAACTAAAAAGTTATTCCTTTGAAAAATTAAAATGAAAAATGCTATCACTTAGATAAACAGAAGTATAGAATAATTTTATATATACATATATATTTATGTCTAATAGTAGCCATAGTAGTGGTGGGGAGGAGTGTGTGTTAGTCCTTTGTTGCCAAAGAAGACCATGCCATCAGAGAAATGATGACATGACTTGCATTTGACTTTGTTTTGAGTGAATGAGGGCTGTGCAGGTCGCCAGTCTCACTTCTCCTCCAAATCCATCTGAATCCAGGGACCAGATATTCATCCGGATGACTACAGATGACCCAGGATGAGGCAATTGGGGTTAAGTGACTTGCCCAAGGACCCACAGCTAGTGAGTGTCAAGTGTCTGGGGTGAGATTTGAACTCAAGTCCTCTTGACTCCTGTACTAGTGCTCTATCTACTGCACCACCTAGGTGCCCCCAGTGGAGAGGAGTAGGGAAGGAAGAAAAGAAAGGGAAAAAAAATTTACATGATAACTTTACTATATATTTAAAAGTAACAGTGAGTTGTACATAATAGATTCACAGTTTCATGTGCAATCACCTGCCCCTCTTACATTACATTACATTAAGGAAATGCTTGTTTTATTTCATAAAAAAACAAACAAAAAAAACAACCTTAAGACTTATGTCTGTAGAGATACTATTTTTAGCCAAAGTAAATTTTAATTAGATAATTAGAAAGAACAATTAAGTAGAGGAAAAAATTAACACCAACATTTTTGGAGTAGTTGTGCTCAGTATAGAATTACAGTGGCAGAGAAGGCCAACTACACTCACTGAAGTCGGGGAGTAAAAGCATCTTCCTATAACCATTTTTTCTAAATTCACTAAGTGAATCTGGGCAGAAACTTGGCAAAACCAATTTCAAGACTCACCCTATGCTCTCATAACAACTGAAATAAATTGGAAAAAGTTTCCAATGTACTGGCAAAACTAGAGTCATCACCATTCTCCTTAAAGAAATGGTAAAGAGTCTTCAGAGGAAGAAGTAACTATATATAGGCAGTGGTCGTAGTTTAGGCTAGTGTTAGTAAAACCAGAACAATCTAGCAAATTTATTAATTAGGGCATTCTGGACATCCTCAAGTAAGACTAAATAAAATGGAGAAATATATTTGTTTAAATTAGGGCATCCTGGCTTTATTTCAACATCTGCTGCTGTCCAATAAGAGACAATGAGAGGAAGAATTTCCCAAATGTATACAATGCCTGCCATGTATTTCACAGCACCCCTTTATTGTTCTGTATTATTACCACCTACAAGGACACTACAGCAAAACTTCTTCTAAGAAGATCAATGATCTTTAGAAGTGATTTTTTTTGTTCATAGTGTAATTACATGCTATTACTATTTTTAGTCTTTAGTAATAAACTATACATTTATATAGTTTTCTAGTTACAAAAAACTTGCAAAAATGTTAATTTTGTTTGATTCTCAAAAGCATGCAAAATAAAGCTGAATTTTGAGAACTCCAAATAAGACTGTAACTAGTGAATTTCCATTTTTATACTATGGCTCATATACTTATAATATAGGGAGTCCTGAACAAATTAAGAGAAACTTAAAATTAGGTAACAAATTTCTTTTTTTTTTTTAGGAAATAAATCAGTTTATATGTAAAGCAAGCAACCCCAAAAAGCAAAAAAGAAAGAAATAATATGAGCAATTATCTCTGGTTTCCATTTAGTTCACTACACAGTTTCTGTGAATCCTGCATTGGATTGGCCTTATACCTGGGTTGATTGCCTGTGCCATCAGTTTTCAAACTCCTTTATGTTCTTTTTCTTTTTCCAGTGGTATGTGTGTAATGATTAGGGTTAATGACTTGCCCAAGGTCACACGTTAATGAGTGTCTGAGGTTAGATATGAACTCAGGTTTTCCTGACTTCAGGGTTGGTGTTCTATCCACTGAGTAACCTAGCTGCCCCTTCTCCTTTATATTCTTAAAAATTATTGATGATCCCCAAAAGCTTTCATTTAATGTTGTTGTATCTATTTATATTTACTATTTTTGAAATTAAAAAGACTTAGTATGAAAATTTTTACCTCATGGACCTTATGAAAGGGATCCCTGGATCACACTTAGATTCCTTATGGCCCAACTCAATGCCTTGATATTATTACTGCAGGACTTCAAAATAGATTTGCCATGAACAAATGTTTGTGTTTTCTTAACCTAGTGATAGAAAAGCAGGTGAAAGAGATGAAGATGAAGATGACCAAGAACTGTTGAATATAAAAAGTGCTAGACTAATCTTTGTGGCTTTACTGAGATTTCTATGGACTTAATGATGTTTATAAAGATACGAAGTTTTGAATGTGGCTATAAATTACCATTGACAATTTGACTCAACTCTCTTCAACATTTTTATCAACATCTTGGAGGAAGAAACCGAAGGCATACTTATTAAATTTGTAGTTAGTACACACTGTGGAGAAAGAGCATTAATGCCTTCAATTTTAACTGAATCAGAATCTGAAATACTCTTGACAGGCTGAACTAATGGGATAAAGAGACAAAATGAAATGAATATAAATAAATGTAAAGTCCTATAGACCATATATATTTGTGGTTATATGTATATATCTGTATCTATCTATCATCTATCTCTGATACACACACAGACACATGCATATATCAGAGTGTACAAAAATACATGAATATATATATGTATATATATATATATGTATATATATATATATATATATACATATATATATATGTATGTATGTATGTGTGTATTAGTGTAAACCTGACTTAATAGCAGAGTTTATGAAAAAAAGATTAAGGGATTTTTAGTTGACTGTTAGTAGTGTTCAGGGTCTACAAAAGAGTATGATCAAAAACAAGTACTTATTAAGCATGAATAATGTGCTTGATAATCAGGCATAAAGCTAAGTATCAGGGATATAAATACAAGCAAAAAGAAAGATAGTCCCTTCCCTCAAAGGAGGATTCATTCTAGTGGAGAAAGATGACACGTAAAAAAGAAGCTGAAAGAGGGTGGGAGAGAAGGAGGAGGAGGAAAAAGAAGACACTTGCTGGAGTAGTATGGTAAAGTCTGGTTGGCAGCTTGGTGATTAATGAAAAGATGGTTATCCTAGGGGTCCTCCTTAAATGAGGTTCTGGGAGGAACCATCCAATCAGAAGGAAGAAACAATGGGGCAAACGTTACTTCTGAATTCTGAATTCCAGGACTGAAGTGATCTTCTAGGCTAAAAAGGTTGATGTTGTGTGATGAAGCTTTTAATGCAATTTAGTTAGAAATTAAGAGGAGTACAGTGTTTAGGATAGGAGAAAATCTCTGTACTTTGCACTACTCAGGCTCATGGTTGATTCTAGACACCATCTTGGAAAAGGGCCATTGATTAACTGGAGTATATCTAGCACAGAGGTTCTTAACCTAGAGTCAAATAAGTTGTTGGTTTTTTTTATAAAAAAATTTTTATAAAAAATTTTTTTAATAATTTCAATATAATTGCTTTCATTTGTAATCCTCTGTATTTTAAAAATATATTTAAAAACATGAATCTGAGCAGATGTCTATAAGCTTCATCAACTGGCCAGAAAGGACCATGTCATGTAAAAAGGTTGTGTTAATCCCTAGTAGAATAAAGCAAGAAGGATGTTGAAAGGACATATCATGACACATGGTTCAAGTTTATACTGGAGATTTAGAGTGACAAGACAGAAGTTTTAAAATCTATAGATATGTCAGTTAAAGAGAGATGAGAATTATTTTGTGAATAGGAATAAAAAAGAAACAAATTTCAGTTCAATTTAAGGAAGGTATTTTTCCTTTAGATACTCATTCTTTTCTGGAGATCAATTGTTCATTGAATAACTGGAGTTGGGGTGGGGTTAGGATGGATAAATTACTTACAAAGTGGTGAGAGAGCAGAGAACCAGGAAGATGAAGATGAACTAGAAGTTCAAGACAGTTATTTATTAGAGATATCATCAGTCCTCTTTATCCTTCTAGGTATGTAATTATTTTGACAAGCTATACCTTTACATGGATGGTTGAACAGATATGGAAATCTCAAGCTACTTGTGTCAGGAGTAGCTCATAATCATAACACTACAGTCTTCATATTTTTAATATTGAAAAGCAATTAAAATTATGACAATGTAACAACTTTCCAGAGAATATAAACTAGCAGAAGTAGAGGTTACCTTTCTAACACTCTGCTTTTCTGAAACTCAGTTTCTTTTTTTAAAATTTACTCCATTTTCACTTATGGTATAAAACAAACAATTCCATAACAGTATAATAAAAATAACAATAAAAAAGATGATTGCATATGATACTGCAAATCTATTATACACATGAGATAGATTAGATGACTGGATTTCCTTACTTCTATAGCTTTATGAACTATGAACTCAATGATATCCCATCCTCCCTCTTTCAGGAGTGAATTCAATTATGAAGGAACCTTAGGAAATCTGATCAGGTCATGTGAAGGACCATTTTACCTTAAAAAACAAAGCCCAAAATACCAAAAACAAATTCTCATGATGATAAACTTGGTGTACCTGCCATGGAAAATTTTCATTTCTATTTTAATATGCATCTCCAGCACTGTGCAATCATTGATATAGTGATCGTTCCACTGATGCTCATTTGAAGGGACCAGACACGTCCATTTGCCCATTTGTTAAGAGGCAATCATTCATCCAAGGTCACCAAGCAAGGTAGCAACAAGGTTAAGAAGAGTTCTTTTGGGCTTCTCAGGTTATCTGAAAAGCAAAGATGAAATATCCATCTGTAACTATTTTGTAAATGAATCCTCATTTCAGGAGTTATTGTTAATCAAAATAATTGATTTTGCATTCTTACCTACTTGTCTAACATAAATTATTTCTACCCCTAAGCAAGTGACTCCTGCAAAAATGAACTTTGTAGTAAGGCCAAAAACATGAAATCTCATTTAATTGTCCATAACAAATCATTAATTAGTGTCTGGTTAGTAGTTTTATTTTGAAAGATAATCATTTGTTAGTTTAAGTAAGACTCTGCTCCTTGTTGAGAACTGTCATTTGGTGACATTACTGACTTGGGGTACATAAGGTTAGAAGTAAAAATTCCACATACTCTGCCTTGTAAATTCAGGCATATCTCATTGCTACCCAATAATGGTTCCAACAATTTTATACAGACTATTTAAACATACATATTTTCAGTTAAAATGAAAGTGTAAAAATGATCTTTCATTAATAAGAAATCCTTGATGGCAGATCAGTGATAAAATGTCCCTCTGCCCAAAAGTGTATATGAACTATGAGGCTATCCAAGAAGGAATGGGGGCAGGTTGAAGTTTCTGTGCTAGAATGTAACTGAGTAGTGATAAATATTTTAAATGCTTAAAAGAAGAAGATAAGGACTTTCTAGGGCAGTATGTGGTAATAGAAAGATTACTGGGTGATAGAAATGATTATTTTCTATTAATAACTAATCATTAAATTAAGATTAAGGCTTTTTCTATCTCCTCATTCAAGAACCAGCCCCTGTAGGGAGGTCAGTCAGTCTCTGAAGGACATTGTTGATAGATGGATGAGAATGCTCTAATATTTGGGTATGTGCTCCTTGATCCCGGGGAAGACCCCACTGAATTAGAAGACCTTACTTCTGATTAGAGTGTAAACAGAATCTAATCTAGGTGCTTTCCAGCCCTAAAGTATTAAGTCTACACCCTAGTAAACCCCCTTCCTTCCCATTCCATTGGGGTTTAGGGTAACCCAGCTCATGAAAAAAGAAAACCAACCAAAGTGGTCTGGTTTCCTTTGTCCAGATTGCTGGAGGTGGCTGAATTTCATGATGAAGCAACCTTATCAGCAGGAGGAGCTAAAGGTTCATCTCGTTGGAAAGTCCATACCCTAATTAATTGTTCACCAGTCAGGATTGATTTTCATCTCTCAATGGCACCCCCTTTTCCAAAGATATTTAAGCATTTGGTGACCTCTATAGTTATGTCTTTGGTTATGAAAAGAGACCATCAAACATCAATTTATTGATTATTTGATAGCCTAATTAATAAATTGATTATTAATTATTCAGAAACTCAAGCTTTCCATTAGTCTCTTGGATCTGTAGTTACAGGACCTGGTTTTTGAATCTGGTCTCTGATATTTTTGATCTGTGTGTTCTTGGGTAAGTCATTTAACTTCTCTTTCCTCATTTGTATTTTAAGAAGTTTGTGCTACTTGATCTCTAAGTTGTTCTATAACTCTAAAGTTTATGATCCTATGATGTTCCTTAAATATAGGACCATAAAATCATATATTTATATACTCATGTGTCTTGTGTATCTCTGAATGGAGGGGGCATGGACCTAAAAAGATTGTATATAAGGGACTTGGGGGATAGATCTTCACCTGGCCTACATGAATGTATAATATTGGTTGTTGAGTACTAAAGGAATACTAAAGGAGAATTTAAAGCAAACTAAGAAACATGAAAGAGAGACTTCAGAAAAGAATCTGTTCAAGAGAGAATAGTCTAGTCTCTGGGTCAGTATCGAAAAGTCAAAAATAGAGGGGAGAGCTGGAGAGAAAATAATGTTATTAGAACAAATGCCAAAGGGACTCTTTTTAAATTGGTGAGGAAGACAACTTCAAGGACAACGGTCAACAAATACCACACAATTTTCTGAGTCTGAAAAAGAAGGGTACATCCTTTTCCATTCACTAAAATATCAACTGAAGATAATGATCATTAGAGACCAACTAACTTCTTTTAAATTAAATTATTTTATTTATTAAATAACTTATTTATTTGTTAAATTATTTCATTTATTTTCCGTGTTCTACAATCACTTTCAAATATTTTAGATTTTTTTCTCCTTCCTCTTCACTCCCTCCCTGAGAGGGTATACAGTTTTATATAGGTTCTACACATACGTTCCTATTAAATACATTTTCACCTGAGTCATGTTGCGTAGAAGAATTAAAATTAATGGGAGAAATCATAAAACAAAACAAAACACAATACAAAAGAAAATGGTCTGCTTCATTCTGCAATCCAATCCTATAGTTCTTTGGATGTAGAAGGCATTTTGCTTTGAGACCACTGGGAATTTTTTAAGTCCTTGCATTGCAATAAGTCTACCAGAAAAATTCTTCACACACTGTGGTTGTTGCTGCGTATAAAGTTCTCCTGGTTCTGCTCCTTTGACTCAGCATCAGTTCATGTAAGTCTTTTCAGGCCTCTCTGAAGTCTTCCTGTTCATCATTTCTTATAACACAATAGTATTCCATTACATTCATATACCACAATTTCTTCAGCCATTCCCCATGCCATGATGGGCATACCCTTGATTTCCAGTTTTTCGCCACCACAAAGAGAGCTGCTATAAATACTTTTGTATGTGTGGGACCCTTTCCCATTTTGATGATCTCTTGGGGATACAGTTCTAGAAGTGGTATTACTGGGTCAAAGGGTATGCACCTTTTTGTAGCCCTTTGGGCATAGTTCCAAACTGCTCTCCAGATTGGTTGGATCAGCTCACAGATCCACCAGCAATGAATTAGTGTTCCAACTCTCCCACATCTTCCCCAACATTTATCATCTTCCTGTTTGGTCATGTTAATCAATCTGATAAGTATGATGTGGTATATCAGAGTTGTTTTGATTTGCATCTCTCTAATCAATAGTGATTTAGAGCATTTTTTAATATGACTATAAGTATCTTTAATTTCTTTCTCTGAAAACTGCCTGTTCATATCCTTTGACAATTTATCAATTGGGGAATGACTTGTACTGTTGTACATTTGACTCAGTTCTCTATATATTTTAGAAATGAGGCCTTTGTCACAGACATTAGTTGCAAAAATTCTTTCCCAGTTTTCCAGAGCAGGATTTCTTAACAGGAGAATAGATGGACCTCTAAGGGCAGGAGCTGTTAGGCTCAAAATGCTGATAATTAAATTTCATTGTATTTACACCTCAGAAATCATCCAACCCTACAAATTAGGGCTAGATTTATTAATTTGTTGATTGTCATTGCCTAAAGTCTCCCTTCTGGACCTTCCTGGCTTAAGAGTATCAATAGTAACTGTTGCTGTTTCCTTCCCAGCCTGATATAGCTACTTTTCTTTGCCTCATGAAAGGGACCACCCCCTGGCTACTTCTTAAACAGACCTATTCACTAAATGGCTGTTACCTCACCCTAAATGAGTACACGATCTCCCGTTACAGCCTTGGTCATCGCCAGTCATCCAGATGAATATCTGGTCACTGGATTCAGATGGTTCTAAAGAAGTGAGGCTGGTGACCTTGCACAGCCCTCTGTTACTCAAAACAAAGTCAAGTGCAAGTCATGCCATCATTTCTCTGATGGCATGGTCTTCTTTGCCAATAAAGAACTAACACAGTGTTGATTGTCTAGACTGGTGTGATGGAGAAAACAGTTGATAATGAAGATTAAACTTTAAAATGTATCACATATACATTTGTTTCCTGGATAGACTATTGTTAAATGTTTAACCCACCCATATCCAACGGTTGGCACAGATAGATTCCAGGGAGGATTGTGAATTTTTAAAAATAAGATTTTGATAACTATATTTAATACAATTACTTTCCCTGGTAATGCCAAGGATTTTACCTTATGAACTTAAAAACATTGTTCTGAGATAGTACCCACAGACTTCATTGGATTGACCAATGAATCTATGACAGAAACAAAAAGGTTAGGAATCCCTTGACTATAGAATGAACAATAAGGAACCTGGAAATGCCCAGAACAATGGGAAACTATACTTGTGGTTTATTTTGACTTGACACAGTTTGTCCTTAAATTAAGTACAACTCTGATTTCTCACAGAGGCATTGATGCAACCCTGGGTTCTAAAAGACTATACCAGTGGAGAAAAAGGTCTGATAAGTCCTACCAAACAGCAAATATATTGATTTTTGGACCTTATTACTGTCATCTAAGGATGAGCCCAGCTTAAATCCTGTGAAGCTCATTACCTGAGAGTAGCCCTAAGTAATGGACTTTTTGGGGCTACAGCAACTCATGAAAATAGTCTACGATGGCACAGAATGGTTGAAACCTGCATTGATGATATAAACGTACAAGTAAGATCATAGACCCTTGAAAACTACAGTATGCTGATATTGTATCACCAAACTCACAATATGGCACAAAGGAAACCATTCCAGATCTTCATATTAATCAATTAACAGACAAGATTAAAGTTTTAAAATGTATAAACACATTTTCTATACCCAATGATCCCTTTATCAAATAGGAACTCCTTTTAATTGGTTCAAGAAAGGATTAGCATGCTTATCTGACTAAAGAAGCTAACCATACCTGGGGGAGCTTTAAAAAACAGAAGAAATTTTAGCAATTATTCATTGAAGTGGTAGACCAATCCACTGATGGGAGATTTCCAGTTAGAAGGTTTCAGCCAAATTCCTGAGAGGGGCTTTTTGTTGAGCAGAGAGTTTTTCTCTCTTTCTTTCTGATTTCTCCTTCCCTTCCCCTCATTTATCATGTTATCTGAGAAATTAGACCATGAGCAGAAAATATATCCAGAAGACACACCAAGGATAAGCACACAGATGGATACAAATGGATAGAGAAGGGCAGCCACCAGTGGAAGGAAGTTATATTCAGGGAATATGATCCCTTGCACTAGAAAAGTTTGATAGCTATCACCTCAAAAAAATGTCCAATATCAGGATTTATAAGGTTACCCTTGATTCACACATTTTTGACCATTGTACATCCACTCTTTCCATGGACACTGTGTATTTGTGGAAGAACATACCTCAAGAATTGTCAAGGTGTCTTGAACCAATTATTCTTACTATACTGGCTTAGTAGACGCCTTTGTGAAAGTCTGGCTGATTGTCAGTGGGAAGCAAATTGGTGGCATTAAAAAGTCAGTACAAAAAAGTCAGTACAGAAAATCTCAACTCCTAAGGCTTACTCCTAGAACTCAGAAATAATAAGGTTTTGCTCTCTGTGAGTTTTAGTCTACTCAAATTAGGGCAATTCTGGGAAGTGACCTTGGAAGGAGATGCTATCCTGGTAAAGTTTAATTTTGTGCTTAAACAGTTTTATAGACTAAAGTGAACCAGTTTAGGGACAAGGACACCAAAGGAGAAGAGGCTGAAGTTGAGGACCTAAGGGCATAGCCTTTGAAGGAGAAATGTCAGTCAGTCATCAGTTGTAAGCCATGGATATTTTCTTCTTGTATTAAATAAAGCCTGTCCCATATTTGTTACCTTGTTAGGTTGAACAGTTGAATGGCAATGGAGTGCCTTTTACATGTCTATATATATTTAAGAAATTCATTATAATTGTTCTTGTCCATACCTTACATATGAGGCCAGTCAAATGTACCATTCATGTGATAAATCTCTGTCCAACTCAATTCAGTAAAAATTAATTAAGCACCTACTATGTGCTAGATACTATGTCATGTAGAGGCTAAAAAATAATTTAAAACAAAAGATTCCTTTCCTCAAATAGTTTACACTCGCTTAGGGGAAATTGTATTTACAAATAAAAGTAAAAGAAAAAGTAATAAGGACAAATCCAAGAAGGATAAATGTTGAAGCCAGCAAAATCTCAAAAATAATGATAGCTAAGGTAAATATTGTAACCCCCTGGGGTTTAAACAGAGAGCTACTGTTGTTTAAGGGAATGAATCATTTCAGTCACTAAAGACAGGATTTGGATCATTTAGGTAACAAACCTAAACTATCACACTTTGTCTAAAATGCTGGGTTCACTTTTTCCTAGCATCACACATACAGTCAACATAATTTCCCCTCTCTTGTGAGCCTCACTTCCTAGGGAACATACAATCTTTCAGGTCTGGATTACTGTTCTGTGTGCCCCTCTCTCACCCCACCCAACTTGGGGAAAGATCTCAAGGTCATTTAGAGAATTAGCTTCCTTTCCCCTGATACTGCACAGTCCATTGAATTATAGCATCAATGAAGGTCAATATTAGAGTTTACTTCTCTATACTGTATCTCTCTCCCTTGATACTCTTCAGTTCTGGTTTCTTTTCCTTTCAGGAGCAACTCTGTTCGGTTCTCTTCAACAAGCAAGAACCTATAGAGTGTGAGGAGACAGAATGAGCCCATATGTCTAACTAGTT
This sequence comes from Potorous gilbertii, assembly GCA_028658325.1. Lineage (NCBI taxonomy): Eukaryota > Metazoa > Chordata > Mammalia > Diprotodontia > Potoroidae > Potorous > Potorous gilbertii. The sequence goes on along the minus strand of CM053769.1, from coordinate 609,905,115 downwards.
TCATCCTGTCCTACCTCTCAGCTCTCATTTTCCTCACACTCTTCAGGTTCTATCCCTTAGTCAAAGTTAAGCCTACAAGCGTATGGCTTAGACATAGAAACTTTCTATGGATCAACTCTTTCCATGGAATAGTAAGGCAAAGAATTCATGCTTTATCATGGAGTTAACCTTCCCCAGGAGATATCATCAATACCAGAACCAAGTCCCAATTCAACAAAAACTGAGGACACTGCTTATGTATACCCATAATGAACCAATCCCATTGCGTATACGTGAGACCCACAGACACATTAATATGTGTCTGTAACACATTAACACACCACTAGTAGACAACTCCAAAAAATGAGCACCATCAACAAATTATCTGATTAAAGGGGAATAGTTAATTGAAGATGAAGGCATGGTTGGGAGGTAGTATGTCATGGAAACAGTATTGAATTGGATCCCAGCTCTTTCACTTATGCAAGTCACCTCTGCTCTTGGGGTCATTGTTTCCTCACAGAGGGGCTTACCTGATCTCTAGGATCCATTTCAGATTTAGAACTATGATTTCTATCATCCTGTGACAGTAGAGATGTACTGATCTGGGCACTGAGATTGGACCTCCAGAGAAACAGAGAATCCCCAGCATGTCTCCCTAGTACTTCTTTCTTGTCTGTCTACTGTGGTGCTTTTGAGCTTTGATAGATCTGCAAAGTTACCTTAAATAAGAAGCACTTGAAATCCTCCCTAGTCAAAGAAATTTCATATGTGCAGTTGAAATTCATATGTGCAGTTGTTTTTCAGTCATGTCCGACTCTTTGAGACCCCATTGGCAAGGATGCTGGAGTGGTTTGCCATTTCCTTCTCCAGCTAATTTTATAGACAAGGAATTAAGGCCAACTGGGTTAAGCGACTTGCTTAGGATCATTAAGTGTTTGAGGCAAGATTTGAACTCATGAAAAAGAAGAGTATTCCTGATTCAAGGTTCAGCACTCTATCCACTGCTCTACTTTGAGAGTAATTCACCATTGTTCAAACTATTTCCAGAGAGACCCACTTATTCTTGTCAAAGAGTCCTCTCTCCTCTGCCCCAAAGACTGACAAGTGGTTTTAGGTTTTGGTTTTTCTTTCATTGATCATAGGCTGAAACTTAATTTAATCCTAATGCCTAAGAGCTGTCAGGAAAATAATACCACTAATAAAAATAAGAGTAGTAATGTTGATGTATATGACATTTATGCTTTTAAAGCATTTTCATTTACATGATCTCATTCCATCCTCAAAACAAACTCCTGGCGGCCACTGGCCGATGCTAAAGAATCTATCAAGTCAAGAGTTTCCTAAGGTACATTAATTAATCAAGCTGGATCAGAATAGACTTTTAGTATGATGAAATGCAACAATTTCCACAGCAGGGTGAGAAAAATATATTTCATTTGAGTCAGTAGTTAGATACTGTTCTATGAGTCTGTCATTTACAAAGTGTCACCCATGACCTTGTATATTCTATTGTATTCCTTGTAAAGACAGATAGCCTGGAGTCGTGCATAACAGGCCAAATTTTGTCTCTGATGTCTCTTTTATCCTGAAACTTCCCTTCTATATGACAACCCATTTTTATCATTGGTGGGTTCTTTCTAGGAGTTTCCGATTTGGGGATGGGCCCAGGCTGGCCATGCTTCACCCCCATCCTGGTTGTACTTCTGACTCTCCTTACTTTGTCCCCATGTTCCTGGGTAGGTGCTCTCCCTCACTCCAATTTTTCATATTGCTTTTATATATTGCCTTCCCCATTAAAATATTGGCTCCATGAGGGCAGGGACTGTGGTTTCTTTTGTTTGTTTTCGTTGTCCCAGTGTTTAGCACAGTGCCTAATCCTTAGTGTTGTTCATCCTTTGTACTCAGGAAAGACCAATGACATCACAACTTTGGGGTTGAGGTACATTGTGTTCAACTGTGGTTAGTCCAATACCAGCTTGGAAGACTCTAGCACAGGCGCTTGTCTACCTCAATTGAACTCAATCCCCTTTAGATGAATTTCCAACTAAAGAAAAGGTGTTGAATGCCATTAAGCTCCTCTCATGCGGCAAAAGTCTGGTGCTGATTCCATCCCAGCAGAGATTTACAAGGCAAGGGGCTCCACTACTCATACAGAAGTTGACTGAAATTTTTCAGATTATATGGCAAGGGGTGGTTATCCTCTAGAAGATCAAGGATGCCTCCATTATCCTTTTCTATAAAGGAAAAGGAAAGAGGTTGTGTTGTGACAATCACAGGGTTATCTCTTAGTACACATACAGTAAGTCCTTAATAAGAACCCATCACCCCGTTGCTTGTTGCCTGATACTTTCTGACTGTGGGACCATGGCAAGATAGTTAATCTTTCGGTGCAAGCAAGCCACACTCTAAGTTTTGGATAGTTCACTAACCTGAATTGGTGAAATCTTGTGTTCAAGTCCCGGGTGTCACATTTTAGGAAGGGCATTCTTAGTAGGCTATAGAATTTTCAGAGAAGGATGATTAGGTAGTGAAGACTCTTTAGACTCATTTGAGTGTAAGTTGAGGGATTTGGGGATGTTTAACTTGAATAATGAAAGAATTTTTTGAGGTGGGGGATGCTTTCTGTCACGTTTTTATGGGATTGTAATGTGGAAAGAGGATTAGAATTGTTGGACTCGTCCCCAGAGAAAAATACTGGGGCAATGTGTAGAAATTGCAGAGGCACATTAAAGTTTGACTAAGGAAAATGTTCTTAACAATTTTAGCTATTCCATGTTGGAATGCCTTCAAACAAAGGTTAGATGACCATTTGCTGGAAATGTTGTAGTGGAGATTCTTAGAGAGGCTGTACTAGTACGTTTCTGAGGTCCCTTGTAGCTCTGAGATTCCATGAATGAAAACCATTCTTAAGGGTTAATTTGTGGCCCTCCTGGTTCAGTGTGAATGTAAATAGTAAGTGTTTCTCTTTTGATCAGCAACTCTGAGGGTCTTCCCCTCCCGGTTGATTTTTTTAAAAATTTTTATTAAAAGGGCCATCCCTTGGCTCACTTCTTCAAGGGGTCTATTCAATAAATGGAGGTTGTTTCTCTGAAAGTAAGAACTTGGAAAGACCTTACCTTAAAAGGACCATGATCTCCCACTGCTTCCTGGTTCTTCTCTAGTCATTCTGATAGATATCTGGCCACTAGGCCCAGATGGCTTTGGAGAAGAAGGTGAGGCTGGTGACTTTGCACAGCCATTCCTCAGTCAAATCAAAATGAATTGTAAGTCATGTCATCATCTCCCTGATGTCATGGTCATCTTTGAGAATGAAGGACAAATGCAACCACAACATAGCAAGTGCTTGATAAATTCTCTTGACTTAGGTCTCACTTTAAAAGAAAAAAATTAAGTTGAGAGTTTTTGAAAATTAAGTTTTAATTCCTTTAATTTGATGTATAAATACAATGTCCTTTATCTGTATTTGATAAATGTTTTCCTTTAAAAAAATTTTTCTAGGCCCACACACATACTAATAAAATGTGCTGTGCACATCCATGCCCATGACTAGATGGCCTCCAAGGTTCTTTTCAACTCTACCATTTTACGAGTCTGCATTGAGAGATCTGATTAAGGAGTCCAAGAAGGTTTGGTCAAGAATCTCCTTTATGATTCCTATGAACATTTACCTGTATAAACATTCCACTCTGTAATTTAAGAAACGTTCGCTGTGTTTGAAGCAACAGCAAAGGCAAAACCCCTCATTTTGGAGATTCTATTTTTCCTCCAATGGAATAACATTAGATAAGATATCAGAGTTGTTAACCTGGAGTTCGTGAATTTGTTTTGTTAAAAAATTATTAATATACTCTAATACAATTGGTTTTCTTAATAATCTTATATATTTTATTGTATACACTTAAAATCGTTATTCTGAGAAGGGGGCTTCCACTAGATTGCTAAAATGGTCCATAACTTCCCTCAATTAAGAAACTCTCCTGTAAAACTTTTGTCTACTGGAGGGTGACATTATCTTGAAAGCACCTTATCCTTCATAAAACAGACAGTTTTGCCATAACCCTGAAGGTCTTGGCCATATATCACAGAATCATCCTACCAGTAAGGCCAATAAAAAGTTAAAAATCTTTAAAGTGAGGATTAAAGAAAGTGAGAACTAAGATACAATCACATCCCTCCACCAATTAAAAAGTGGAAAAACCCAAAATGAGGATTGAAAGAATACAGAAAGAAATATTTAAAAAAGAATCCAACAGAGAGGGAATAATCAAAATGTGCTGTCTCTATCCATATGCCTTATGCTTTCTGTTGGAATGTGACTCTACAGGCTTGGTAAAATTGTCCCCTCAGGAACCCAAGCAATCATAAACTAGGGGATCAAAGACAGCCAAACCTCAACCTTCCTGGCTGTGGAATGTATATCTTTTAAGCCAGGCATTATTTTAGGTATCATTGAATGAAAGTGGAACTAAGGATATGTAAGTGAGCACTCTGTTACTTCCAGGCAAAAGGAAACACAGATTTTTTCAGTACTAAGCAGTTCTCTAAGTCCAGAAGAACACATCATACCTACTAACCTTGGCAGCAGTTGACATAGTGACTGCCTAAGATCCAAGATCCAGGTTCTGTGAAATAGGCTCTTATGACACCTAAACAGAGTCCACAAGAAAAGTGAAGTAATTATTTGGGACAATGAAGATATTGAATTGTCTGAAATATTTACATAATTGAAGCAAATAAATGAGGATCTAATTTCCATAGTTTGGACAATTGACTCATCCTTCTCTTGGTGGACAGTTTTGGAAATCTTTTAAAAAATGAATAGCATTATTCTTCAGTATTATGTTTCTGAGGGTAATTCAGGCCATTTGGGAACATTTATATATTCCTACTTGTTGTTTAGAAAGGGAAATGGGAACACAGGAGACCTATGAATCGTACTAGTCATTGACCTATGGGTCAATAAGATTTGCCCCCTACCTTTTAAAATGCGAAAAATTATTGTGAAAACTCTCAAGGAGATGCTCAGCCAGTCCTCCTCAAACACAGAACTGATTAAAACTGTCCAGTAAAGTTTTATAGCTTAACCAGGAGAAGGTTCAATAGAAAATGTACCTTTGTGCTCACTACTTCTCCAGGTTCAGAGTTTCTGCTTCATCTACAAAGCTAGATTCATATACTATGCATATTAAGATAATTCAGATCAGAGTGAATATTTTCCCCCACATACAGATTTTTTCCATCTCAATGGTTTCAAGGCACTTTGAAGGATGGTTCAGTGTGGTCCTGCCCTTAAATGCTGTTTAGAAACCATTTCAGTAGGTAGAACAAGAAAAAAGAGATTGAGTTATTGAACTTTATACCAGAATAGAGAAAATTCAAGGTGGGGGTAAATTATATTTAAATGAGATAAGGGATAACAACTATGTCTCACTCTCTTCTATCAGCCCTAAGAACATTTTGGATCCAATATTTCTCTCTATTATACTTCTCTGATATTAGTGAGATGTTCTTTTTAACTCTTGTCATGTCACCAAACTCTCTATTGGGAGAATCCTCTGAAGAAATTATATTCTGCTATGTCAATAATCCACTGATAAAAAGATTCCATAGTTAGACATTCACACTACTTCCAGAAATTTTCACAAGAAAGCAGAATGTCCAAGAAATATTTGTAAGAAGGATATGCTTTGTTTCTATGTTAATTAGCTAATTGTCTGCCTTAATATTTTAAAATTCATTCTGCCTAGCTCTCAACTCCTTCATTATCCTTCAATTTACTAGGTACTGAGAAATGGAGAAATTTAATTGATGTGACTTTTATTTTCTATCTTTCTTAGTCCATTTTAAAAAATCGAGAATAGGCCATATACCCAGTTGCAATTTTGCATGCATGCCTTGAAAAAAATAGGTGACATAAATCGCATGCATAATCTCAGGAGACAATCATTTTAAATCTTAATTGGCTGCCTTTTAAATATCATTTAAGGTCTGGTTTTCTCTGCCTCTCTCTCTAGTTAAGAAGGTGTTGTGTCAAAGTCTATTACCTTGCTGGACGTCTCTCCCCAAGTTAAAAAAATAGAACCATCAGCAGAGGTTTGAGAGGTCGATAAAGCTTTTAGATTTGGAGATGTTTTCAGGGAGCCCATTTCCTGAGGCTAAGAGTTGTTAATGGAGCTTAAGGAATTATCTTATGACTCGGGCTGGGAGAGCAGTATATTTCTTCGCTCCTGTTCCCTAGTCGAGGCTGAATATGCTGCTGTCAAACTCGCTTAATGAAAAGTAACGCGTCGCTGATTACAGTTTTATTTGGGCCCTATGTAAAAAGCGCCGTTAATTTAGCATCCCCTCCTTTGTGTGTTTGAATTTGCCATGGCTGAATGATTTAGAGTCTCTCAGTTTCCAGCCTTTTTCGTTCTCTTTTCTTTCTTTTCTCTCCTCTTTCTTTTACAATCTTCCCTTTGTATCTCTGCCCTTACCCTTCTCTCCCTCCTCCCCCCTCCCCGCCCCTGGACCCACGACAATGATCTTTTCCTTGCCCCGTTGAACCAAACACTTAGAATTAATTTCTCTCTCCATCCCTAAGCCCCTTTGCGGCTGCTCCTCAAAGAAGTTGGGAGATCTTGCTGCGAATGCCCTCCCTGGTAATGCTTAAAATTGTTAAAGAAACAGGAAGTGGGGCTAAAGGTATGTGGTCTACTTTCTGAGAGCATGCAAGTATTCTATAGAAAGCTTATGGGGTGTCTGGTTGGTTCCTGGAGAAAAAAAAAAGAAATTCTCTTAGTTTTTTGGGATTGAAATGATATCTAAGTTTCTTGTCCACTTTATCCTCTTCCCCAATATCTCTAACCTGCACATTCTTTGGGTTTATTTAAATGGGATTGTAAAGTCCTTTGGGCCAACTTTCTCTTTCCTCCTCTCCCCTTCCCAGACACATGCTTTCAACTTCCAAACTGTACTGTTTGTTTTTCATGCAATATCCTAGTTCCATTGGGAAGTACATGGCGGGAGCCAGACTGGGTATGAATGAATGATTTAGAGCCACAGGTAGGCCAGGAGTCCCTGAAGCCCAGTGAACTTGGCAGGAGTGGTGACATTCCCATGGGCATCTTGTGCTGGCTCCTACCCCAGCTTACTCTGTGTCTCTATCACCAACAAGTAGCAAGAAGGCGCCTTCCGAAAAACAACAGCTCCACGAGGCAGACTCATGCCTCCTGGGAAACCAGATCAGACTCTCTCCTCCTCCTCTTTGGCTAGTCTGTCCTCGCCCCCAGACGTGTGGGATCAACCCTGGGCCCCTTGGTCATGCCTTCTATCCCAGGCGTAGTCCCCCTGTGGCTCTGCTTCCGGCCTAAGTCCTCGTTCAACTCTTTCTGTCCCCTCTCCCTCCCTCCTCCTTTCTCGCTTCATCTTTTATCCCCCGTCATTCCTGTCCTCCATGCCTTATTTTGGCTGAAAATGATTTGCTTTGTCTAAAGGGTTTCAGTGGAAGGCTCTGGGCGGCCGCCCCGGCTGCATTAAAATTCCTGCTGGCCCAGCTTGGAGCTGAAAACGCTTCTCCCCTGAGACTCCACTTTCGCTATTACTGTCAAGTACCCTTGACTCTTTATTTTTGCCCTTTTATCTATTACAACTAATTCGAGTTCTTTTGCCCTTTTCAGTCTAAGACGTGGGCTTTCTGTAAAGCCTCCCCCTGCCACTGAGCTCTCCGTGTGCGGAGCCTTTAGAAATTGAGGGGTTTACTGTCAAAATGAAAATTTCACTTCAAATTATCTTGGCTGATGCACGTTTTCCAGGCCGGGGGCTCCTGTCTCAGCCTTTTGACAGCCAGATCAGCAGAGAGGTTCAGTGATCTCGATAATATCATCCAAGAGAGCGAAAGTCAATACAATGACAGGGAATATGACTGGATACAATCCAATTACAGCTGCTTGCAGCAAGGGGAAGGATTTGATCTACTCTTCGCCCCCCAGATTCCTTTATTCAGTGGTTTCTCCGAGATAATCTGTCTCCAAAGTTCGGGGACCCCTGTGTTTTCATTTAGGCGCACTTGTGTGTGAGTACCAGTAAAATAGCCTCGGAAAGAATGGTGTTGAGGCTTTTTGGGGGGATTGGGGTGGGCTGGACAATGTTCCTGCCCGAACCTAAAGTGTCCACTAGGTTTAGGAATTTTACGTTTTTTCTTTGCTACGAAACCAATGATTTGGTCCTCGACTGTTCACGTTTCTCCTCCTCCCTGTCTTTCTTCCCTCCCCCTCTCTCCTTTCCCCCGACAGTGCTAATCATACTCCCTGTCCGGAAAGGGAACTTTGTCAGTCATAGCCGACCATCAGTCGGGCCAGTCTTATCTGCTTTCTCTATTCTTCTGCTGTTTATTTGCCAGGGTATTTGTCTCTTTATCTAGCACCCAGAACACTAGTTTTCTCTTCTCTGAAATATCTCTTTATTGTCACCTTTCTTGACTGGTGGTCAGCTTTTACTTTATCCTAGGGCGCCGAGAACTTTTATTTTTTTTTTAATTTTCATGCGGGATGTTAAGGGAAGTATTTAAAAGGATTATTGGAGCTAAATGGCTAGTGGCCTGAGAGAGATTTCTGAGATTCACATGTAGAAAACCCTCTTCTATTCAATGTCAAAACGCGCAAAGCATCTGTCCTGAAATGCTGAAATATTCATGGAGAGTTAGCGGTTCTCCACGTTAATAAAGGATCTCGAAGCTCGAACGGTCGGTTGAGCAAAGGAGGAAAAAAAATCACACACTAAGTTTTTCATGTGAGACAATCACTCTGCACCACTCCAGGAGCTTCTGCTGATGTATGGACTCAGAGAGATCCACCTGTATTTCCCTCAATCCAGTCACTTTTTTTTTTTTTGGCTAGGAGATTCCCGCGACTCGCTAGACCTCCAAGACCTCCAAGGCCCCTGGGGCCATGTTCTCCTTACCCTTTTCTAAAGTCTTCAACGCAACTGCCCTCTCCTCCTTTAATATTTCGATAAATTTAGTGCACAGATAGAGTTTAGATTGATTTTTTAGGATGGGCATATGACTCTAACTGCTCAGGCTGTTTTCCCTTTGGAGGTGGAGGTTGGGGGGTGAAAAGCTGTCAGACTCATCAAACATTGGTGATGGATGGAACTGAGTTCTTTCCAGCTGGGAAGAGTCACTAAGAGGGGCCTATTCCTGTCTCAGCTATCACACACAACCAAGGGAGAACTTCAGGGGTTAAACTGCTAAGGAGGTAAAGAAATACAATTTCTTTCAGGTTCCAGAGTATCCAGTTTGAAAAGATTTTTAGAAATTCTAAAGTTTTCCAGTTTTCCCCTCCCCCAATGTGGTGACTGTCCAGTGTTTGTTTAAATGTAAATCTTAAGCATTCACCAGTATAAATCCTAAATGTGGAATTTAGTCATAGGGCAATGCAAAACACCATCACTCTGTTTTATTAGTATTATTTTAAACCTCTGAAACAGACAGTTCATTGATGTGAACATACCTCTTTAAAACATCTTATTTGTAAAGTTTGTGCGATAGTGTAAACCTGGGAAAAGTGCTGTTTGTGAGAATTATATATTAACAATGAAATCAGAAGGGAAAAGTCTGAAAAGTCTTTGTAACTAATATTGGCATGCCTGAAATGAAAAACTCACTATTGAAACGCTATTGAAACATTGCCTCAATGTAAACCTTTGGATGTAAACTCTCTGTTTGTTTGTTAAGTACTTCTAAAATATAGCACGTGCTTTCTCCCTTCTTTTTTTTTTTCTTTAGACAGGAAGTTAAATAAGGATCCCGGCACCGATTCTTTTCAAAGTTGTAGGCAAGGGAAACTCTTCTCAGGACGGAATGAAAATAGTCTCTGGCAAACCTAAGCAAAACAGATTTTGAAATCCTCTATTTTTGATTACTTGGTTTGACATGGTTGGTTTGCTTGCTTCTTGATTTGTTTTAGGTTTATTTTTATTTATTTATTTATTTATTTGTAGAAAAAAGTTTACTCTTCAAACTTAAGCTCTTCCCCTCCCTATTGCTCCCCTCCCCCACTCTCTCCTTTCAATTTGTGTCCACTTCTGCCAAGGATAAGAACATTCTGGGCCCCAGTGGGGGGCGGGGTTGTTAAGAGCAGAACATTTTGCTGCCAGATTTGGGAAAAGAGAGCAGCTCCTTATTGGAGTCGTGATGGTGGTGGTGTGGGGGAAAGTTTGCCAGATGTCCCTTCAGCATGTCCGTGCTGTTCCCCAGAGACCGTCCCAGGGTTCCTGTTTCCAGTATTGCTCCTTTGGTGGTAGCCCAGGACACTGTAGTGTTACTCAAGGCCTGATTCAAAGTACTGTGCCTGAATATGGGGTCGTGAAAGACCCCATCCACCCAGTTTCTGAGACTGGTGACAGGGGAATCTTGGTGCCTATCGAGGCCACTAGGAGCCGAGACTGCAGTGGAGGAAGAAGAAGAGGAGGCAGATGAGGAAGAAATGGAGAGTCCTTGGCGCTTCAACATGCAGGATGGGTACTCAGTCTGGTTCAAAGAAGTGGCTGTGTGAGCTAGGGACCAGATCCGGGGCTTGGTCTCCAGGATCTGGGACTCCCCCGACTGCTGGAAGCACATTTTAGAATCGCAGCCCCTTTGTCGCCCTCCAACTACTAGGTCTTGCTCACATTCATCGACCACACTCTTGAGGCAGTTCTTGGCCCGCTCCACGTCTTCCTCCAGCTGGACACTTCCAGGGAGCGACATTTTGAGAGAAGTGGCTGGCTCCTTGCAAGGGTCTCCTGGGCAGTCTGCGCCTCCAGAGGCAGCCCGCATGTGGCCGCTGTCCAGGTGCTGGAAGGCCGGCTTCAGTTCGCACTCTGAGCTCTCCGACTCTATCGGGTCGAAATCATCTAAGTCACTCAGCTCGAGTTCCTTCTCCTCCTTGCGGACTCGTTCTTTTTACGCAGGGAGTGGGGAAAGGCAAAAAGAGAGACATCTACAAGTTAACAAAGCAACATACTAAATGGTTCTTTTTCATCTCCACTAAGTCCTAACCCTGACCCCTAAAAGGACTCAGTAAGTAGTCAAAGGAATCAACGAGAGCCTCTCCTTGTCACCAACTCTCTCCAACTGTTTCCTCTCTCCACAAATAGTCCAAAAATTCAGTTTGGAAAGGGGCAGTGATTGGTCACAATGAATCAAAAGATGACCAAGGGCCTAGAATAAAGACATATTATTTGCCCTCTTCCATCCTTTAGGAACATTACAACGGGCACTTTCTCATTCTACATCACTACAGCCACACAGTACACATAATTGGATTGAAGATCCATCTTTCCCCTCCCTTTTCCTACCCTGAACCAAATGTTATCACTTCAAAACCAACCATCATTCTTCTCATTTTTGAGATGGTCTTCCTGGGACTCTTCCTCTCCCTCCTCTTCCTCCTCATAGGATCTCTTCTCATCTGAGCATTTATTTCGAGGTGGCCAAGTCATCTTGTTTTCCTTCTTGAGCCTCCGGCGGGCGTTGGCAAACCAGGTGGAGACCTGAGTGAGGGTCATCTTAGTGATGATAGCCAGCATGATCTTCTCGCCCTTTGTCGGGTAGGGATTCTTTCGGTGTTCCTGGAGCCAGGCCTTCAAGGTACTGGTGGTTTCTCGGGTAGCATTTTTCCTCCGTGTTCCCCCATCCATCGTGCCATACCTAGGAAACAGAGTAGAGAGGTGCTGGCAAAGTAACCTAGGTCAGACGGACAACCACGTGGGGGCTGCGTCAGAAAATTAACCCTTGTGGCCAATGCAGTAGAAATCCTAGGTTCAGTTCTGTCTGCTTGGTGCAATAACCTTAGTATCACCAGGCGGATAGACAATATTTGTTTTTAATTTAAATACACACAATGGGGTAAAAAATCTACTTTCAAAACATTAGGCGGAAATGATCAGAGAGCTTGAGCAAAGTTGAATCTGTTGGACAGTTTGATAAGCCTCTCTCCAATAGAAGCTATTTAAATGACCTCAGGGCGTAAATGTTAATAGACGTATATTTAATAGGATTCCTTTATTAGTAATCCCTCCTACCCCTTTGTTACAGAAAATGTAAAAACTAAATCCAGAAGACGCTGGAATGTACCTGAATATTTAATGTACACAGCCAAGAAAGAGCACTAGCACCCAGTGAGCGTAAAAGGTTGAAATGACTTAAGTAGGATTTCAAGGTTTTAAAGCTAACAAACACCACAAAGTAACGAGTTGAATGGTCGGTGAATAAGAGAGGGTTCCGGATCCTGCCTCAGGGTCCAACCCGCCTGGCAAGGAACTCAAAACAAGAAGATTTCAGGAGAGGTTAAAACACACCAATCACATTGGGAAGAGGGGAATTTGGGGAATGGTGTGTCCCAAGACTGGTAAGAGCCCCTGGGGTGAGAGTCTGATTGGCCGCCTTGTGACTTTGGAAACAGCAATTTCACCCTACTTGCTGCAGAAGAAAACCCCGCCTCTACTTACCTAAAACCACAAAAGAAGAAAGAGATACAGGTGAGAATTTTGTCTGGGGGCTTTCGTGCCTACCTGAGTGTGAGCATGTGTGTGTGTGTGTGTGTGTGTGTGTGTGTGTGTGTGTGTGTGTGTATCTGGTCAGTACATTTTTTAGCTAGGAAAGAGGGACGTAGGATCCATTTCGCGACCGAATTTCCCATCTCACTTCTTTTCTCTCCCCTTCTCCTCTCTACTCCCACCTCCAATGTTCCTTGGGCTGACCATCAGGTGTTTCGGCCCGTGAGCCCACGGTCTCTTCTACTATTTAAATCAGATATTTTATTCAAACAGCCAAATGTGAAAACTCACAGGAAAGACTGTCCCGGTTGATACTTACTGCACTACCTGGGCAACCCAAGCCACCCAGAATCTTCTGAACCACTCATCGTACCCCTCCTCTAAGGTCCTCCCTCGATGGACCCAGGAGAGGATGTACGAAAGATTTGCCTCTCCCTTCTGCATAGTCACTTTGCAAAAATGAATGGTCACGTGAAGAAAGTCGCCAATGTAAGTCGCCAATGTATGGCAACCCATTAATACTTACAGCTTGCAAAATATATATGGAAAATGTTCCACTGGGAATTCAGGGGAATGGGGCAAAAGTACACTCACTACCCTTTCTCTTCGATGGAGCTCTTTAATTGTTGCTTTCTTACCTGTCGTATTGATACTGGCTGAGCGTGTGGTCGTAAGGGTAGTAAGCAGCTGCTGCCTGCGTGATGCCCGCATGCGCAGATCCAGTCCCATCTTTTGAGTCGAAACTATTCTGTAACATTAAATCAAGCTTGTCGGTTTATTAATCTTTTTATTCCTTTAGGGGAATTAAACGACACTAATCTGGTTTCTGGTTACATTTCTGATGGAATACAGAATATGTCCCTAGCAATATCTCTATTGAAAATAAAGTTCCTTGTGAAGCTTTTATTTATTAGCTACAAAGTGCATATCAATTCTGGTTGCTACAGATTGGAAGTAGAAAGTGTAAATAAAACTATTTTGTATTTCTCTTCCTCCCACACTCTGGTGATGAGAGACAATTGCCAATGGAACATGAAGTCAACATGTTTAGTTCATAAATATTATAACCCCCCCCTGCACCTGAAGCCCAAGGTTAAAGGACCGGGCCGAACACTCTAGTGACCCAAAGAAATTTTGCTTGAGATCGACCCATTCATTTGCATTAGGAGAAAAAAAAAAGGTTCTGTCTATCCTGACCTAGAAATATGTTTATTAACTTTGGGGTGAAAAACAAAAGCGAGGAGGAGAAAGGGGAAAGGAGGAGGAAAAGGAAGATAAAGGTGAACAGGAGGCGGAAAAAAGCAGGGAAGAGAGGAGGAGGAGGGGGTTGAAGTTCGAGTCGGGAAGGATTTAGAGTAGAGCTCGGGGCTTGGGGTGGGAGGTGAGAGTGGGGGGAGGGTCACTGATTCCCAAGACTTTAATCCCAAGTGCTATGGAATTTCAGCGGGAGAGAGATCAATAGACACATTAACCCTCACTATAATGATGCCAAAGGAAAAGCTCATTCGAAGGTGTATCGATTTTTGGGGACCTGGACACATGCAACTTTAGACTCTAAGCCCCAGTAGCTCCTGCATCACTGGCATCCGTCATTAGCACCATTACTCCTTGGCAGCCAGGAGGCCGCAATTTATTGAGTAATTGATTCCACTACTTTTCAGGAGAAGACCCCAATCTCCATGAGCAGATAGAACCAAAGAACTATCTTGCGATTGCTGACCATGAACTTTCCAGTTATCAACCCTACCAATCTCTAAACATCTACTTTTCAAGAGGACAGTTTCACGGGAGGATGGGGGGAGGGGGAAGAGGGAAGGGTTGGGTGGGGAAGAGGGGGAGGGAAGAGTCTCCAATTCTCATCCCCCCTCCCCTTCCTCTGTCTGTCCCTCCTCCCCTCTTCACTTCCCCTTTTCCCCTTCCCTCTGTCCCCTCCCCCACCCATCCCTCTCGCTTTGCTCTGTCCCTGACATGGTAGCTCAATCCTAGGAATCATAAGGGCCAAGTTTGTTTGAGGGATATAGCCACCCCTTCCACTTTGAGTCCAGAGCTTAGCTTACCAAAGAATAGAAGGCAGAGGCCTCAGTGCCGTAGGTAACGTAGTTTCCGTACCCCTGGGTGCCGGTGTAAGGGTTCCCATAGACTCCCAAGGCAGCTGCGGAATTGAGCTCATGCCTAGCTGTGGCCAGCAGCCTGCTCTCGTACACAGGACAATAGACTGGGGTCTGAGCTGAACCGGCTGCCCCGGAGTCTGCTAACGTCCGACCGCTGGACTCACAGCAAGTAGTCAGGGAATTAGTGGTCATCAGGAACTAGAAGGAAGAAAGATGTCTTGAAGGCAGAAGGGACGCTTGGGATGAAATTAGTGAGAAAGAACACATTTCCAGCACCCACAGACAAATGCCTGGGGGTGGGAGGACGATAGGGAGGGGGCTTCTGTTAGCTACTCTCTTTCTTGCAGCGAATGAAGATCTAGGATCTCTTGAAATGTACCAGCTCAATGCCTGTTGGTTTGTGAACACAGTAACTCGGACCAGTACATCCCGGCCCCCCCCCCCATTATCTAATAGGAATGTATTTTGGAAAAGAGGGGCTTTTTATTGTCCAGAGTACAAAGGGGAAAGATTTTCTTTAAACTCTCTTCTTTAAAGGAACTTTTGCACCGTCCCCATATTAAAATGATTTGACTTCTGTCACATAAATGTTGCCCTTAGCCTTAGAACCCCTTTCCCTAAAGTGCAGTGTTTACATTAGCTCCAGATTTCAAACGGCCACACTGAGACAAACACTCATATTTGTTATTAACCTGCTGTCTTTGGAGTATTCCTCAATGTGACTGCAATTACTCCTTTAAGGCATTTTGCTGTTTCCTCTTCAAAAACACAAAATCTGGAGGGGCATATGAAACCTGGAGGGGGACTAGTTCTCCCCCCAAACCTTGTTCCTCTCTCCCAACCCAATTCACCCCCTTCAGGTTCGTAGTAGCGAGCTCCTTTCCTTCTCCAAATCACCAAGAAAGGCAGAGGAACCTAACTCTTTCTCTGCGAACATCCCGAGCACCGCGGTTTAATCAATTTCACGCTCTTCTGATAGCTCTCCACTTTACCCAAGCAACCCCACAGCCCGCAGCCGTTCGGAAGTGGCTAATAATCATTGGCATTCAATCAATTATCCTCCGTGGACCATCAGGTCTTACCTGTGGTGCAGAAGAGTAAGGGTATCCAAACTGAGGGTATGACATGGTACAGAGGTTCCCGGGTATCAAGGATCGAGGAGAGGCGTCTGCTCTAACACGCTACCGCAGCTCTACCGTACCAACTGATTGGTGACCAGAGGTTCCTAGATGCTTATAGGACGAAGCAGAACACCATATTTAATTTATCTACTTACATCTTAAAGTTTTTTTTTTAAACTGAGGAAAAAGTGATCTGTAATGATTGTAGCTATTCGTTTAGCCCCGGAAAATAGCCACGTAGGGCACTGAGATCGGTCAACCCTTGGCGATGCAAATACATATTTTTCAAAAGAAAAAAGAAAAAAAACTCGCGGGCAAACACGTCAAGTCGGATGTACATTGTTTTAAACAGCGAAGACTGACGTCAGATAAAACCTACTCAAACTGACCTAACTGCAGATTTAATATTCATTTGAGGCACATCAGATTGTGTGTGTGTGTGTGTGTGTGTGTGTGTGTGTGTGTTTGTGTGAAGAACACACAAACTTGCATATCTGGCTGCATAAGAATGTGAATGCAAGTGGGGAATACACGCGGAAAACAAATAGTACTTTTTATGGTTTTCATCTGAAGAATCAATATTGCACCGACTAATGATTTTTTCTCCTTAGTCACTGAAGAATGGTAAGCACTTTTAATTAGAAATTAATTAATGAGCAGCTGTTTCTTCCCACTCCACTGTAATAATTAGTCTCAATTACAAATGAGACATATGAAGGGACACACGAGTGAGTCTTCATTTAAGATTTAATCAACAGTTAAAATTAGCACTAACATTGGCAATAAACCACAGGACAACGACTTCTATTTTCTTTGTATCCTCTACTCCAGATGGGTTACTGAATGTTAAACTCTTAGGCTCAGGAACTAAGAAATAACTGAAGGCAGCAACATTTACAAAGCAATGGAACAGGAGAAAAACCTCAACCACAGTTCTTGTTTTTAAACGGGAAAGTACACACATACACGTCTATATTTATGTATGTATTTAAAACGTGTGTCTCCAGATTCTTCTCACAGCCTATGGAAGCAACAATCCTAATCTGGGTTTTCAGAACAAATATCTTCCCAAAGGGTTTTGCGCATTCTTCTTTCCAAATCTCATTTAGGTCTGATGAATGTTTCATACCCTCCCCCCAACAACCTTGGGCGAGTGGACTTCGGCTCTCTGGGTTTCAGTTTCCTTATCTCTAACGTGAAAGTTTTGGACTAGAGTTTTAAAGTCCAGTCCAACTCTCATAGTTAGATCCAATCTAACCCTAGGTCTTGAATATCCAAAATGCTTCAAGAAAAGTGAAACAAAGTCTTCTATCACTCCAGGACATCTGAGATCCTTTAAAACAAGTTTCTCAAACTCTAGCTACTTCTTTTAAGTTCCCTTCCAACACAAGGTACTAAACTGCCCCCACCAGGTCCCGTGGCCTCCAAGTCCGAAAGCATGTCCCCTGGGCTTTCACCTTCCGTCTGTCACTGTCTTTCCCTCTTCTTCCTACACATACCCTCCCTCCCCTCTTCTCTGAGGAGTTAAAATATTCATAGCTTCTTGGTGGGGGGGGAGGAGGGGAGGGGAGCCATGAGGCTTAGTCAAATCAGTCCTTCCTCAGCAAGAGATGGTCGCACACATCTGGAGTCCTCCCTAACCCTTTCATAAAGATCCTTTACCTCAGCCCCCCCCCCCTTTCCTGGCGTGGCAGATTGGAGGAAGAAAAAAAAACTCACTTACATGGAGGCACGAAGGCCCTTTAAAGTTGTTCTGGGAGCAAGGAGACGAAAAGCCCACATCCATTATTTTCACAGCCTGCCCGCTAAGGTTGCGGTTTCCAAGCCAGGGTTGATTCCCCTCCGCCCCCCGCGCAGAAGCTGCCAAAATGCTCTCCTCTACCGGGGGTGGGGAGGAGTCCGGGGTGGTGGTGAAGAAGCGTAGGATAGATAGTTAGAGTACCATCCCCAAGACTTTCTCTATCCCATCCCAGGGTAGAGAATCTCAAGTCAAATTCCACCTACAGGACCTGGTTTATCAGTCATTGGACAGACCGTAAAAGGATCTCAAGCCACTTATAATTACAGTGCTTTGATTTGTCTTGCCCTGCACTGACAAAATCAGCTCTCTTGACTTCCTTGGGGCTCCTTTCCTTCCTTTTCCTTTACCCCTTTAGTAAAGAAAGATCGCAAATGCAACTACAATCAAAATTCCACCACCAGATTTGGGGACATCCCCATCTCTAGATGCCGCCCAGTGCGTGTCAGGGAGGACCGAAAGCGACCGTGGTGGTTCTGGGTCGCTCGCAGAGAGCGGAGGGCAGCTGAGGGAGTGAGCCTGTGGGAGCCCTGGCAGCCCAGCGCAGGGGAACTGCTTCTCGGCAGTGTGCAGACTTGCTCAGAGAGATTCCTGGGTTCAGACATGTGAATAGCCCCAGGGTCACACTCTAATTAATGATGATGTTCTCTTCTTCTCCCCAGCTGGAAGACTGCCTCCCAGAAACGAATCTGCCCACTCTGACAGCTCGATTGAAGGTGATGGATGACTATCTGGAGACCATAGTACACATAATATAATATCTGCTGCGTAATTGCTTTAATTTACAGATGAAAATACTAGTTCTCCGATCGAGTTAGACTATAGTAAGCTGCTGTCCTAGCTGCTTTCAAAGGAAAGGCATCGGAAATAATGAATCGCAGATCCATGCAAATTATTCAGACAGTTTAGCGTCTGTAGCCGGGAGAAATGTAAAAAAGAACACGAGTCAAATGACATTAATAATTGTTTTTGAATTCTGTATTGATTTCTTGGAGAGCTGTTTATTTCATTCTCACCTGCATTGCTAATATCACCTTCGTGTAAGTAATAAGAAACTAGCCAACGGGCCTTCTTAGAGAAATGAATCTCTCTCATTCTCTCTCTCTCTCTCTCTCTCTCTCTCTCTCTCTCTCTTCCCTCTCGTATTTTCCTCACCCACCCCCCCTCCTCACTCCAGTAGAACAAGTTACTTCTTTTAATTAATTATTTTTTTTTTTAACACCTAACTTGTTTGCAACCTTGTAAAGAGTCTGGAGGTGGGAGATGAGTGGTGGATTAGATAATTTACAGCAGAGTAACAGGAGAAAAAAAGTCTCATTAGAAGATTTGTTTTGTCTTGGATTCCAATTGTTGTGACATTGTTTGGGGGTTGTAGTGGTTAGGGTGGAGGAATTTGTTTACTTAAACTCTCAGGGACCAGTCACCCAGTCCATAAAGGAAACCCAATGTCCTTATTTTCAGATTGGCTCCTAGCTGAGCACTATAATTAGCAGAATGAGCCAGTGAACACTTTTAAGCAGTTGTGATGACCTCTCAGTTTCTCGAGTGTCTGGTATCCCCCTTTTTCTGCTCCTACTGAAAGCAATTGAGCAAAAATATTCTGAACTGCACAAAAATTAAGAATCTGATAAATCTATTAATCTTTAAAATGCTAGATCAGATTGCATATGTATATTCCTAGCTATTTATATAGCTACAGTAATCTTCGACCCAGCAGCCTTAATGCCATTCCTTTGCAACCCCCTCCGCCTTGAAAAGAGGAGGAGGTGTTATTGTGGGTGCACAGAAGGTCCCTTTATTAATCACTGTACAATTCTGTCATGTTTCTTTCCACCCAGCCCGTTCCACTACCGACAACTCTCCACTTTCCCTAGGGCCCTGAGTCTCCCTGGTGTCATGATCGGTCAATGCTCTTCTGAAATGTCATTCCCAACTTCAGTTACCAAACAAGAGACTGGACATTGTTCTTTTCCATCTCTACTCTCCTTTTATGGTCTTAGTTTTCTGGACCCCGACTTCCCTCTGCAAGCTTGACCATGGCTTATGCCTAGACTACCCTGACTATGGACTGCCTGGCATCTTAGCAGTAATGGTGCCTGAGCTCAAATGCTCCAGACAATTCGTCAACCTCTGATGAAGCACCTTCATCTCCTGGCTTTGAAATAGACCCAAATCTAAGTTGATCTCTAGTACTGTGGGACAACCACTAACCTAAAGCACATAGGAGGAATTTTAGTGTCAGGAAACATTCTATATGTGCACCATGTATATCATTGTCCCAAAGCCCCTTTCCCACAAAAGGTGCAACCCTAGACAAGGGACCAGGATTTTTCTCTTCCTTGTCTTTGCTGCCAAGGCACAAGGAGTTATTGAAATATCCCATATTAGGAATGAATGGCTATAATCTCATTTATCTAAACATCCTGCAATCTATACATATATGCATACATAGTACCTACATGTATATATGTATATACACCAAGCCATATCTACAAATATGCTTTTACATGTACCAACAGTGTTTAGCGCTGTTGAATGGATTGACCATACCTAGGGGTCCAGGAGAAGCCCCATGGTTTCAGTATGCGTGCATTGTTATAAAAACTATAGGGAGAAGAAAGTCAAAGCTACAGACTGAAAAATTTCACAGCAGATTCACCTTTAAAGTTCCCAAAACTTAATTTTAAGGGGGAGGGTGTGGGGAAGGAGAAATAAGCCCATTGCTGGAGCAGGCCCCTTCCAGAGAGTCAAGGGAGACTGGTGGAGGTCCTAGGTGAGACAAGCCCAGGGAAAGTGCAGCCCCAGATAATACGCACTCTCAAGTGGACTTGACTGCTTTTTCCTCTTCTCAGATTCGGGAGGTGCTGAGGTTCCTTTGAAATACTTGGGGTCTCTGGAATACATAGAGGGACTTTAGAATGAGAAACTCACTGTCTTAGGCTATCTAATTGCTGACAACTCAACCACGACAAAAACTACCTTGCTGTCCAGTAGGGAAGTGAGAGGAAACCAAAGGCAAAGCGCGGCTTTTGCCAAGGGCTAGTAGGACTGTTACCCCCACCTCCACTCGGGCGACTATAGCCACTAAGAAGTGTTGATTTTAGAGCCAGCGCTAAGACAATTCATTTCTAAGCGACCAGGATGATAGAGGGAGGTAGTGAAATCGCAAGCTCCCAGGGAGCTTCTTCTAGTACAGTCAAAACCAGAGCCCATTTGGGGTGTCTTAGCGCTTTACTCAAGAGGGAAAGGCAAAGAGGTGGGAATGATCCAAAAGACCCAGGAGGTTGCGAAGTAGGGTAGGAAGGGCGGGGGTGGGTGTGGGGGGGGAAGGGTGGAAGGCTTCAGGAGGATCCCATCTTTCCCGTGGTAGCTTTTGCCTGGTTTCTTGGGGTCAGGTGAAGGTGGGGGAGTGCTGAAAAGGGAGGGGAGATAACAGTCTGAGTGCATGAAGACAGGCCTCAGATTCAGATTACAGTACTTTGCAATTTATTCACTTTCATCACTTGACAATTCGGTTCTCCTGTCTGTCCTCCCTTTCCCTCTATCCCCTCCCATCCACTACCCGACATCTACTCAGCCCTCCTAAATTTCCAGCAGTACTCAGTAGAAATGCTCAGCATCCGCCCAGGTGGCCCAGGAAGCTAAGTGCCGCGGCTCCAAGAACTTGTACCCCCATACCCCGTCCCCTCCCTCTATTTCCACGCGTTGGGTCCCGGGGCAAAGGCGCTGCCTTCATGGACACATGATTCACAGTGGAGCCATGGTCCCTTGGATTTGTGATTCTCCGTGACTCGTCCTTAAGATTCCCAGTATTAGCTTTTTCTCTCCTTGCCTCCCCCCGCCCACCCCACACTCACTTTCTTCCTCCTACTTTTTCTGAACTCTGAACAGCACTTGGCTTGAAATACACCACCCCTACCCCCACCCCACTTCGTCCCCTGACACACATACTCCACCCCACCTCTTGTGGAAACCAAACTTTGTTTCAGTCAGAGTAAATCCGATTTTCTGCAAAGTTTGCGCTGTCAGAGCCGGGACCGTGTAGGAGCTCTGTACCCTACCTTCACTTTCGCGGAAACGTCGGATCCATCGCCCTTTCCTTAAGAAAACACACTCACATGCGTGCACACGCACACACACACACACACACACACACACACACACACACACACACTCATGCACACTGCTTAAACTCAATCTGCACTCAGTCCTAGGTAATCATTGCACAAAACCCATGGATGTACCTACGCTCCTCTGTCCCTCCCCTACTTTTCAGCTCCCGGCTTTTTATGGGAGAAAAAAGCTACCTCATCAAAAAGAAGTGGATACAGGGAGGGGGATGGGGGTAAAAGGAGCGGGGGGCTGGAGGAGGTGTGAGGAATGGGGAGGGGATTGGGGAGTTGAGAGGGTTGAGAGATATTTCTGTACCTGAGAGATCAAGCCAGGCTGCAACTCTGATGTTCCCGCGAGGGCTTTTCCATTGCTGGGGTCCTGGTCTCTTTCCTGTACCGGTTCACTTGCGGAGAGCTATAGAGAACTAATGTAGACATTTCTCAGTGTATAACACCTGACTGGAGTGGAATATGCCTTCCTTCAGTCCCTAGGCGCCACAATCACTTCACTAACCCCTGTACCAGAGTGACGTTCAAGTGAATAGCTCCACTGATCACACTCTTTCCTGCTGATTAACACTTTCCAACGCGAGCAGGAGTTCCCAACTTTTCCTTTGAAAACTCGACCTCGCGTATGCATTCTTGGGGGTTATAAGTGCTGGGCTGAGTGGCGGGGCGCGCGCGCGCTGGGGGTGGGGGGGTTGTGTGTTTGTTGGGGGAAGCAGGTTGCAGAGGTTCAAAGAGGTTAGGGAGGAAGAGTGGACACTGCCATCAATAACAGGTCAGTCAAATCAGTGCTGCCACTCCAGATGTTGTCGGGGTGGCAAACAATAATTGCATTGATTCTGAAAGGACACGAATGTCCTCCGTTTAACCAAATCATCTCCAGGTTGTACACGCTGTAAGACAGCCATCTATCAAGGCTTTGATTAACTACACCCACATGCAAACTGTAATTTATCAGGGCAAGTAAAGATGGCAAGTGCTCAATCTGCTTGCTGTCTCTCCAAGTCTCTACCTCTCTCACACAAGCGAGCCCTAGGGTAGGAAGGAGCCGGCGATGATGGGGGATATGGTGGGGGATGGGGTGGGGGACGGGGTTGTGAGGAATGATGTGAATTTAGCTTATGCATCTCTGCTTGTCCCATCAAGGATGACCACAGGACTCCTGGGGGAAATTATCTAGGGGTCAGCAACCAAGAACCCTGTCCCTCCCCATAACACTAGAATAGACTTGAATCCCATATTCACTTGGGTCACCCCCCTCCTTCCGTTCTTCCCCTCTCTGGGAAGTTAGAGGTGACACAGCCCATTTTCTCTGCCTCCTTCTACACATCTGCTCCACCGTACTTTCTTCGGCACTTCTCTTCTTCACTGGGCTTCTGGTCATCGGGAGGAGAATCGATCTAAGTTTGGGCACATGGTCCCAGGCCTCGCAGCTGGCAAGGAAATAGAGCTTTTGAGAAGGACATTTTTCTGTCTCTCCTAAAGGAAGTGGCCCAGAATAGGGCCCTACAGGAGCACTCAGGTTCAGGAGCCCCACCATTCAAGAGAAGGAATCTATGAGGTTTTCACTGTCAGAATAAAGCAACTTTGACTTTTAAGGGGATTGGGAGGAAAATGAAAAGATGAAGCCTAGATGGATGGAAATCAATTCAGGAGCCACTAAACCCAGGATCAAATCTTCCAAGACTGTCAAGGAAGCTTCTGGGTGACTCTGGATCTCTATTTTACTAAAAATTTTTATTGGTTTTTATTCACCCTCCCCACTTCTCTCTCACTGATTCAGGTTGATGGTTCCAACCAGCATTAGAGTAGACTGAGGGTAGACAGGGAATGAGAGAACAAAGAAAGAAGCTATAGCTGGAGCAGGCAAAAGTCACAGGTCTATAGTGCCTGTAATGAGAAGGTTTCAGGTTTATTTGATCCAAACCTTATAGCTCAGCATTTAAAGAGAATAAAAATATATCATATATGTACATGTATACCTATATGATAAATTACATATGGTATGATACATGGCATACATTTCATTTATATATATGAAAATATAGGCTTAAAATTCATTTAAAAAGGGGACTCATGAAGACTTTTTGAGACAAATTATATTGAGTTTTTTCTTTCTACTCCCATCCCCTTTGTGTGTCATTTTCACTTGGTAAGGTCATTTAATTGTTTTTCCTTCATAATACATTACTGTGCAATGACATTTCAAATTTGATAGTGGATAATATAAGAAAAAATATTGCTAGGTTCCTTCTACCCCTTCCTTCTCAAATGATCTTTTTTCCCCTCCAGATGCTAGGAAGACAATAAAATATCTAGTTGTTTTGCCAATAACAAGTAACATGTTGGACAAGTATTTGTTCCCCCTTTCCTTTCACAGAGGAGGGTGACCATAAAAGAAGAATACTCCCTCCAAAAAACAGTAAGAGGTAAAGCAAGTCAGCTCAATAATCAGTTTCCCCAAGCTCTGTCTCATTACATTGCCCTTTCTATGAAGGAGCTGAGCCTGAGTTGGTCCTAGAAAAATGAATTGGGGTCATTTTTCAAAGAATGAAGACATTGGCTATTTACCATTGACTTGTCAGATGAGGGGGTCCTTCTCAGGAGATATATTCTTAAGGAAATCTCTGTATTTCATTTATTACCCCAGGACCAAATTCCAAACTGGATCTATACCTTTTTCAACTAAAGTAACCTGTTTGCTTTAGATGACAAAAGCTAGGACTGAGCTCTATTTAGAGAGAAAAGAATATTTCTTCTCCAGGAAGGATGACTCAAATTCTCTCAAATTCAAGAGAAGGAAGGAGGAGAGAAAAGATAATTTTAAGTACCTTAGTGGTGAGAACTTTGGTCCTTATTTTGTTACTTTCCTTTTAGGAAATGAGAACAAAACAAAATAGACATGCAACATGTTTAAACCCCATCTAGTTTATTTAACTAACTCTCCTGTTTAATATTTCTTACTATTTAATAAGGAGAACCATAGCCAGACAATAAGCCCCATTGAACATGAAAAGAAATACATCAATCCATTAAGTTCAGATTGCAGTGGGCTTAAGATTATCTCTGCTCCATAGTTAGAGGTCTTCTCCCAATGGATAGGATTCTTCTATTCCTAAAAAAACAAAAATATTTGATGTGCAGCTTGCAACAAAATCATTCCTCATTGGGAAGAAGGGTCAGCTGCTTGTCCCCTTTCCATGACTCTCTCAAGACTTTCTTTTTGCTTTTCATGCAAATCTTCTACTATAATACATTGGCATTTAAGAGTCAAACCATTAAAATCCTGACCTTGATCCAGAATCCCAGAAGATGACTAAAAGGTCAGAAGCTCATCCTTGCCCACTCACTGCCCTACCTAACTTCGCAGGAAATGGGATTATGTAGAATATTCCCACCTTATTTCCAAGACCCATCTCTACTTGTACTCTGGAGAAAAGATGAAAATTCCCCAAGACCCTTGCCAAGAGTCCCTTGGGGAAAAATTCCACCACAGTTTAGAGAGGATGATTTTATTCAGAAGACAGTCCCCCAGCAGCAGCAGCTGTAACATCAGCAGCTACAACAAAAATAGTCTTCGTTGGGTCAGGTTGTGTATTCTCTAGACAAATCTTTACCACTTCATTCTGTCTGGATGCCACTGACAAGGCAGAGAGTTCTTGCCACCCCCATACCCAGAGCCTTCTGGTCAGTACTTGTTCCCCAATGGATCATCTTTCAATTCTTTTTTTGTTTCTCCTGTTGGCAAAGCAGCCAGAGAGGAATCTAAGAAAATATTTCTGCTCCTGTAGGGCTTGGCCACTGCTACTAGATTTCTCCCTTCGAGGGAAGCTGCAGCAACAAGCAGAGATAGCTAGTGGTTTGAATGTGAGGTAGTTAGTTGAATGACTCTCCTGATATTCCTGACAATCGTGTCTAACACAGATACAGGTGTCTTTATCTACAAAGGGACAAATACCAGAATCAGTCCCTACTGTTGTTCCCCTAATCATACCACCAAAGTGGAAAAAGGACAGGTTACTGTTTTAGAAGGATAAGTCAGAGTCTGCAAGAGGCTAAGTTGGAAAGGGGAGGATATGAATTTGGTGGCAATGTTTCAGCATCCAAAGTCAAAGACATCCATATATTTCTAGATTTTCCTAGCTCAAGAGCTGGAAGGGGCTTCAGTGGCCATCATTTTCGAGACGAGAAAACCAAGGCCTAAAAGAAGTTAACATTACAGAGTGGAAAATATCAGAGGCAGGATTGGAACTCAGATTCCCTAATCACACACAGAGTACTTGTTCTACTATACGAACCGTGGTTTTGCTTCTTGGCCAAAGTTTCACAGAAAGCACACCAACAGCTCCTCTAGCCAAATACTGACCCAGCACAGAATGAAGAACTCCATTAACTGAAGTGTGGTCTTTGGGACCAAAAGTGGAATGTTTTTGAGTGCCACAACTACAGGGAAAAATTATTTCCTGTGCCACAAGGATGGCCATCCTATTCTTCTCTCACTTTACTTTCATAATAAAGAATATTGATACAGACAAGCATTTAAGTAGACACCTTACTGGGAAAATATACTTTAAAAAATCAAATAGAAAAATTGTCTAGTTAAGCAGATCCCTGAAAGATGGGACCATGGTATAGACCTATGATGAGATCATTTTGAAGTGGATGTTGGGGACAGAAAAAGAATGAACCAGAGTGTTTGAAAAGTTGTGCTAGTGGGCTGACTGCAAAATTCAGTGTTGTATGTACTTTGCTTTTCCTACCATACTTTGAAGAGGTTGAACCAACACATGGATCCAAAGAAGGAGCCATTCTTGTTCATTATTCTTTACCATCAGGATTAGCATATGATGCTCAAAAGTCTGAACTATAATCTTTTGCTAAATCTTTTGATTCAAACCCTTTAAAAGACTCCATAATAAAAGTGAAAGGATATTAATTCAAAAATGAGATATGCATATTTAAATAGGAAATTGGTCTAGAAGAACCCAGACCTGCCTTTGTAACACACATACATATATGCACACGCACACACACACACACACACACACACACATACACACGGGGGGGAAGAGAGAGAGAGAGAGAGAGAGAGAGAGAGAGAGAGAGAGAGAGAGAGAGAGAGAGTTTCAAAGGCTGGGGAGAATGTGCTTTGGTCACCTTGAAATTTAGAATCCTTTTGAATACTCTGATTTATTATAAAAAACAAATAAACAAACAACCCATATTAAATAGGGAACACATTTTAAAAAATTGTCTAAGTAGAAGTAATTTGTTATGTGTGTTATAGGCATTAGACAATTAAAGTACAGAAAAATATTTGGACATTTAAAAATAGAATGCTATTGGTTTTTCTACTTGTGTTTGATATGGGGAGGAAGAAATTATATTTTTTAGGCAAGAATGTCAAGTAATATTAGAGGTTTCTGAGCACTAACATTTATTTATCTGCGTCAATTTTCTAGCAGTTTATTTCCCAAACCCACTTAATTTTCTAAAGATTGACTTACTAAAGACAGCAAAATAATTTTTCCTAATATGAGGGGGGGGGAAGAGGAAGGGAAGAAAAGGGAGATATTGAAAGACAGAAAGTGAAGATAGAGGCTGAGATAAACATAGGGACAGAGAGAATGAGAAGTGAAAGATAGAGAGATAAATTAAAGGGCAGAATTTGTTTCTCTGAAACAAAGTGCTGTAATTAATTAATATGTTTTTTTTTTTAAACTAGAGAGTTAGCTTTCAATTCAGGCTGAGCCTTCCTCTCTGCTAATTATCCTAATTAGCAATTTTAACTTCACCAAAACTCCCAATCAGGGGTTCGTGGGAGGGTTGTATAATAGTAAAGATCATTTTATGACATCAGTTATGCCATAGAAAAAGTGTGAAGAAAATAAAAAAAAACACTTATTTTAGGATTTTTCCTTTTTAATTGTTTAATGTAGAAGAGTTTAATTGTATTTTTATTTAATTACCACGTGAATACTGGTCGGATCTCTTTAAGAAGTCATTTAGGGAAGTATGCTAACATTTTAGAAGCAGTCTGAAAAGAATAAAAATTTCTCTCCTTGCTTAGAAAATGTCTTGAAAACCACATATATCTTAACCTAACCACAGTATAGCCAAAGGCAGGCAGGAGTTCCAACAGTGACCAGCCTAATGTTCGGTGCTTTTAATTACTGTAGCAATAAATCACACAAAAATGTCCTCCAGGAACTAAGTGATTTTCTCAAAAAAAAAAAATTCCAGAATATTTTTTGAAATTCAATTAATTGAAGGCACCAGATAAAAGGTACATATTCTTAATGGCTTATAAAGTAACCCTCGGGGAGGAAACTGAACTGCAGAGCTCAACTTCAAAGTGTGACAGAAATACTTACTGTTTTACTTTAAACAGTATTCAGATCAATGAATCAGTTACAATTACTTATGCATTTAGCAACCTTTTCATTTTCTTTTTGAATATGATATCAAGAGATGCACTTATTTCTTATGATACAGAAAGTTGTTGAAACCTGCAAAAACAAAATGGAATTGCAATAATTCTTCAGTCAGCAATAGTGTTCTGCATTTCTAGTTCATACCAGTTGCAAGTTCTGGTCAAACATAAAATGAATTTATTAAAAAGCCATTGGCATATTTCTTTATTTCAATCTAACTGGTGACCAAAATATAATATAATAGGCCTTTTTCTTTATGAATTTGAATGGAAGTGAAGAGGATCCTTTGGCTTTATTCAGAATTCAAAGATATCAAAGAAATGAAATGGTAGACAGAATGCTTTCTGGTTCTACCTCTTACTATCCATGTGAACTTGAATAACTAATCTAACCACACTGGCCCTTGTGTTCCCTTTTATGAAATGATAATCTTTTAACCCAGAAAGGTCACCATCTATAATTCTGTGTGAAAGTCAACCAGACAGATCCCCAACAGGTGCCTTCCTTTGGTTCAGGAGTCTCTGGGATACTTTCTGCAAAGTACTTACATGTAAGTTATCTATAGATGACTCTCTCTCTCTCTCTCTCCCTCCTTCTCTCTTTCTCTCTCTCTCTCTTTCCTTTCTCTCTGATCACACAGGGCTTCAAATTTTGATCCATTCTGGTGCTCATTGATTGACCAATAATATGTCCCAGACCAAGCCTTATTTGGTCATTGTTTGGACCCTGATTGGCTCAGAGTGAATGTAAATAGCAATTATTTCTACTTTGGCTGGAAACCCTGAGTGTCTTCACCTCCCAGAATTAGTTTTCTTTTGACTAGGTAAAAGAGGCCATTCTCTGCTTCATTTCTTACCTAGCCTTAATCACTAAAAGGGCATTGCCTCAGCAAATTGAGACCTGCTAAAGAACTTAGCTTAAAAAGGCCTAAAGATCTCCCTCTGCATCCAGTGCCATCTTCAATTGTCCTGATCTTTATCTAGTCGCAGGACCCAGATGACTACAGAGGAGAAATGAGGCAGGTGACTGCACAGCCCTCCCTTACTTACATTCAATTCACTTGCATGTCATGTTATCAGGTACCTCCTTGATAATCACCATCGTCTTTGAGAATGAAGGACAAACAATAACCTTGGCAAACAAGAATTGGTAAAATATGGAGAAGACTACAGGAAGAGAGGAAAGTCTTTGAGGCCTTGGCCACATTTCCATCTGTGAGTCACTACAACTTTGCTCTAAGTTTGGGGTCACTCTTCTGCAAGATGTTGCTGTATATTTGTGAGAGAATGCTCCCCAGATTCCTGGGAGGAAGGGTCTGTGGGGCTATTTTTACTATACTATTTTATTAAATGTTTTTGTTAAGGGATAACTACGTTTACCAGCTGATTATTAATAGGAATTTCACTGGGTGGGAGGGAGGTCCTGTTATAGTTTTTGAAGGAAAACTCCACACTCCTGAAGCTACCCTCTGAAATTCAACTCTGCAATGAAAGCACAGGTGAGGGGTATATATACCACTATACCAGAAGGGGTATAATGTATTCAATGAATTTCACAAACATTAAAGCACTATAAAAATGACAGTGACATATATATATGTATATATTATAATAATAAAAGCAACTAAGACTGTAAGTTGTAGAACAGTTGCTGATCTGTAATAGTGTAGCATGTTTACCTGACAATTATTCATTATTCTCATGAAATCATAGGGTAGGGTGGGGAACCTGCAGCCTTGAGGCCACATGTGGCTGTCTTGGTCCTCAAGTGCAGCTCTTTGATTGAATCCAAATTTCACAGAACAAACCCCTTTAGTAAAAGGATGTGTTCTATAAAACTGGGCTCAGTCAAAAGGCTGCCCTTGAGGACCTAGAAGGCCACATGTAGCCTCGACACCCAAGGTTTCCCACCCCTGTCATAAGGTCTCACACACACATACAAATAGCTATATTGTCAACACAAGGGACCGAAGGACAGTGGTTCCTCTGTAATTCATATTCCCCCTTTTCCTATATAGACATATCTCATTTTGTTTTGCTTCTCTTTATTGGGCTTTGCAGATATTGTTTGTTTATTTCTTTACAAATTTAAGTTTTGTGGCAATCCTGAATGAAGCATTGGGGCCATTTTTCCAACGTTGTATCTCTGTGTCACATTTTGGTTTGTGATTGGTGATCTTTGAAGTTACTATAGTAATTCTTTTGGGGCAGCACAAATTATACCCATATAAGAATAGCAAATTTAGTAGATGAATGTCATGTGTATTCTGATTACTCCACTGACCAGCTACTTCCCTGTGTCCCTCTCCTTAGTACTCTCAATTCCTTGAGATACAACAATATTGAAAAATATGACATAAACTTAGTTGACAAAGAAGTGGCGGGGTTTGAGAGGACGGACTTCAGTTTTGAAAGAAGTCCTACTGTAGGTAAAATGCTATCAAACAGCATCACACGCTACAGAAAAATCCATAGTGAAAGGAAGTCAAGTGATTCAGCAAACTTCATTGTTGCCTTACATTAAGAAATTTCCACAGCCATCCCAGCCTTCAGTAATCACCACTCTGATCAGTCAGCAGTCATCACCAACAAGGCAAGATGTCTATGACTTGATGAAGTCTCAGATGAGAGTTAGCATTTTTTAGATGCTAATATTTTTCAATTAAGGTGTGAATTTTTTTTAGATAATATTATTTTACACTTAATTCACCACTACATGGTATAAATATGATTTTTAGATGCATCGAGAAACCAAAAAATGTGTGTGACTTTCTTTACTGTGACATTTGCTGTATTGTGGTAGTTGGGAACCAAACCAACAATATCTCTGAGATATCCCTGTGTAGGGAAAAGAGAATGTAGAAATGCTAGTAATGTTCAGAGGGAAAATGGGACCTTTTTATTCCAACCATTGTCTTATAGGTGGCATGCAGCTGACTGGACTGTCTATTATTTAAAAAAAAAAAAACAAAGCAGGATTTGTCCCCTGAAAACATTTCTTTTTCCTCAATATCCTTCCAGCAAGTGTGGATGTTGTAGTGGAAAGAACAACGAAGTTGAAGACAGAAGATTTGTATGTAAACATCTTGCTCTGTGTTGTCCACTCTCTAAGCCTTAGCTTCTTTATCTGTAAAACCGTGGGGCTGCACTAGATGACCTCTGCAGGAACTTGCAGTTCTAAATTCTATGACCCCCAGCAAAAGGAAATTAATATTCTTCAATACACACTTAGCATGTAAACTTCTTAGGTGTGTGACTGTTTGGGAAATTGAACTAGAAAATGGATGAAAACTTTAAATGGCTTGAAATTCTAAAAGACAAGAGAGATCCAACAGCTCAGCCACAGCCTGGTGATGGCAAAGACTCGAATGACTAGATTGTGATAGCTTAGGGGCAACTTTAGCTTTTTGCTTCCTCTAGCACAAAACAGTGCACAACCAGGCCAGGAGACTATGGCATTTGCCTCTTCTTTATTTGAATAACTTGGGAAAACAAGGTATGTAGTTGCTGGTAACTGGAGGAATCTGAAAAAAGTTAGAAGTGGGGTGTCGGTGGAGAAAGAAACTTTGGGATGTGAAGGGTGCCTCCTCCAGGTGGCACCAGGAGATGAAAGAAAGACCCTAGGTTTTCTTTCTGTTTGTTTTTCTGCCCTCATCTTAAATGCAAGTGATAGCAATAAAAGACAGGACAAGTCTCTTAAAAAAATTACTTTTTTCTCCTATTCTATGATGTTATATAAAAGCTTATTTTATTGCTTAAATTTAGAGAAAGAAACAATCACTAGCCTGAGAAACTAGAGACTCAGGGACTGGAAGCATGAAGAACAGCCGGAAGGAGGAAGAGAGAGAAATTGTCTGTATTCCTTTTTCCTCCTCAAGAACCAAGGCATTGAAACAGGACTTGTAGCAAAAAGAATGCTCGGTAGAGGAGCCTGCAAGAACTAGAATGAATGGCTGTTTGTTCTGTTGTCTTGATTTGGTTTGTCTCCTTTGAATAAAACTTTCTTCTGTAATTCTGTGAACTGGGTCCTATGTGACCTGTGTGCTTGCAAGTTGAGAATCAGTATCATCATTCTGTGTGTTTTATAGTCTAGTATATAATAAACTCCTCAAAGCAAGAATTATTTCATTTTTGTTTTTTTTATCTACAATTCTCAATTTTCCTTTGTGGGAACTTAGACTCATGAAAATAAGGAAACCTTATCTCTGATAATACTGTTTGCACATCATATTAATCAGCCAAATATTTATTATGACTTTATGTACCAGGTCCTGTGTTGGTGCAAGGGATAGCACATAGGTGAGACTTTCCTTGTCTTCAAACTGCTTATATTCTTTTGGTATGGGGGGAGAAAAACACATGAAGTGTGGTGACTAGGGAAAGGAGATTTGGCCTAAGCATTCACAAGATTGTTTTCTATAGCAATTGTAAAGGACTGATTTGGTTATTGTTCCCTGATGGGCTCAAATATCATGTGAGGCCAGCACCCAATAGAAGGTTGAGATGAGGGTTGACTCACTCAACCTCCAGTTTGATTGTGGGCATCCCTCTAGTGGTGGAGAGAAAGGGGCTTTGTAGATTTGGAGACATGGTTCCTGTTTCTGGTACAGAAAGTTGGGCAATGGCAGGACAGATGCTAAAATTCCCACACTTTCCTATAGGAGGTGGCATTTATATAGCTCTTTAAGACAATTCTGTGAAGCAGGTGCTGTGATTTACAGATGAAGAAACCGAGAGAGGTTGAGTGGTTTGCTTAGGGTCACATAGCTAGTAAATGTCTGCAGTAGAAATTGAAGTTAGGTCTTCCTAACTCCAAGTCCAACACTCTATCAGTTTGGTCACCTAGCCAGGTCTTTGTGTCCTCAGTTATTGTCTTTCAGTCATTTTTCAGTCACGTCTGACTCTTCATAACACCATTTGGAGTTTTCTTGGTGAAGTCACTAGAGAGATTAGTTATTTCCTTCTCCAGTTCATTTTACAGAGGAGGAAATGGAGACCAGTAGGGTTAGGCGACTTACTGATTCAGGGTCACACATCTACTAAATGTCTGAGGCCAGTTTTAAACTCAGAAAGACTAGTCTTCCTCAATCCTAACCTGGCACTTTATCCACTGCGCCATCTAGTTGCCCATATTATATTCTCCATAGATGATTAATAAATGCTTATTTATTGAAATTTCAAGATGGGTATTTTATCTCTCCCTAGAAAACAAATCTTTAACAATCTGACAAAGAATTTCCTTGTTTTTCTTTTTTTAAAATATTTCTTCTCTTTCTGACTCTAGCCCTAAGGACCCACCAATCATTTCAGTTCTAGTGTGGGGAGGATTACAAATGTATAAGTGAAAGAATTACTTAGTACTTGCAAAATATGATTGTGCATTACATTATATCAAACACCAAAGGGCCTAGAGATTTTTATCTATGGAATTTCATATGATTTCATCATAGTTCTTTAAGGACTGCTGTGTTGATGAATTTAGTCAGGCATAGGAGAGTTAGACACTTCAGAGTCTCTCCCTGGTTATTTTACTTAGCCTTTTTATTTTCATCCAATAAAACACTTATGACGTGATTCTTTGAGTGAGACAACTCTAGGATCATAGCTTTATTCATTCATTCATTCATTGATTCATTCATTCATTTCTTTCTCCATGTATTTGGTTCTTCACTCGTCCATCCATCCATCCATCCATCCATCCATTTATTCATTCATTCATTTATGGACTCTCTATCTACCCATTCATTCATTTGTTTATTTATTGATTGGTTGGTTGGCGTATTTTAATTTTTGTCTTTGTTTTTCCTGGCATCTACCACAGGGCCTTGTACCTTCTGGGTAGTTAAGAATTTCCTATTGATTGATCAATTCAACTAAGCAATAGACTGAAATGTTAGAAGAGAGGAGGACATTGGGAATCTAAGGATCATGTTAGGGATAAGCAACAAAGATCTTTGCCTGGGCACCTTTGAGAGTTCTTGTAGAGGCTTATCAGGAATGGCAGGAGGTCTGGGTAATTCTTGTGCTTTTGGTATGAATCCATTTTTTTCAACTGGTCTACTAAGTTACTGGAGTCTTAGATAAACATGAGAGAGTAGACAAACAACCATTCAAAGTCAGATGGAGGTCTCAGTTCTTCAGGAAAAGACATATCATTCCACCTCCTTCAGTTTCAGTTTCTTCATTTGTAAAAGGGAGATAATACTAAAAGGACCTACTTCATAGAGTTGTTGAAATAAAATATGTAAAGCTCTTTCTTTGAGGTCAATTTTGAACCAAATTTCCATTGGAGGTGCTTAGGACTTCTAGTGTGAATGGTCTGGATCAAAGAATCTTGATCCAAATGGGAAATTATGGAATTGTCCCTCCTCAAACTGGGTTCTAAAGGATAAATTCAATGTTCCTCCCATAATTTAATGATCACAGGAGTTTGTAGGATCAGAACTTTAGAGATGGATGGTACTAAATCAGTCATTTGGTCTAAATCAGTCATTTTCCAGATGAGAAAAGCAAGGACTGGAGAGGTTAAATGACTTTGTCCAAGGTCATATAGGTGATAACTGATGGAATCACAATTTGATCTCAGATTTCCTGACTTTAAATCTAACTCTCTTTCCACTGCACCACGCTGTAGAAGATGATGAAGCCCATTTTGGACCTCTTGAATTTGAGATGAAAATGAGACAGTCTATCAGGATCATCTGGACATCTGGGACTGGAGTTAAGGAGAGCGATTAGAGCTAGATATGCGACACATTTGAATTCTCTTTTAGGAAGGTTCTAGTGCAGGGGTAGGACCTCAGGACTACATGATAGTGGAATCCTGAAGGATTGACAAGGCTAATAATGACAATAGGTTCCTAACAAGTCCTTATTGATTGTTTGCATGTGAAATTCCTGGTTAAGTGCAAACCAGAGCCTCGTTGAATTGAATGGTTTTAAGATTAATGTTCTACATATAGGAGACAGTTAATAAATGTTTGTTGAATTGAGTTGAAAGGGAGAAAAAAAGGACTGTATAATCACTGTATTTTGTATGACTATTTTTTGACTTTAGATTACAGTTTGTGTTTCAGTCTGCTATGCTATTATTGAGTTTGTTCAATTAAAATCTATCCCCATATTTAAAAATATGGACCTTTGTTTCAGGGATAAAATTGTGGTCATTAAAAGAACTTTGAAGTTTCCAAAAGGAAAGCCAGCTATGCTTTTCTTCTGTCCATTCTGGGTCTAACTCAACGTCCATTCCTAGTCATATATGTATACATATATGTACATACACATACATGTATGTCTGTATACAGACACATCATATGTACCCTAAAGTATTACATGTACACATATGTATGCAAGTATATGTTATATATGTGTGTGAGTATGTATACATGCAACATAGAGTACATAGATATTGCTTTGTATATTTGTATCTATAACACATATATATATATATATATATGTGTGTGTATATACATACATATATTATAAATGAGGAAAATAAGGTCTAGAGAGGTTAGATAACTTTGCCCAAGGTCACACAGTTGACAAATGATGGAATAACAATTTGATCCTAGGTTCTCTGGTTCCAAATCCAGCTCTCTTTCCACTATGTAGAAGATAATAAATTCCATTTTGGACCTGTTGAATTTGGGGTGAAAATGAATATTCAGCTAGAGGTTCAATTCTGGGTCCACTAGTGTATATGAGTGTGTGTGTGTGTGTGTGTGTGTGTGTGTGTGTACGCATACTAATGGATGAACTTCAGAGTTCATCCATGTAACTTCATATCTACTGTTCAATCATTTCAGTCTTGTCTGACTCCGTGGCCTCATTTAAAGTTTTCTTGGGAAAGATACTGGAATGGTTTGCCATTTCTTTTTCCTACTCATTTTATAGATAAAGAACCGAGACAGACAGGGTTAGGTGACATGTCTAAGGTCACACAGCTAGCAAGTGACAGGTCAGATTTGAACTCAGGTTTTCTTGAATTCAGGCCTGGTCCTCTATGCACCAAGCCACCTAGTTGCCTGTTATAGTGTAGGTGATAGGTATTCTCATTTGAAGATAGTTTTGCCAAAAGTGCTATGTAGGAAAGTGTAGGGCAAAGAGTATGCTGGATTTTGAGTAAGTATTCAACTCAAATGTTTGGTTCTAATAACTTACTATCTGTGTGACCATGGAAAAGTCACTTAACATCTCTGACCCCCAGTTCTTCATTTTCCAGATGAGTGTAATGATATGTTCACTTCTTCCTCTATGGGGTTGTTTTAAATTGAGTTCGACGTAAAAGTGTACTATCACATAGAAAAAATTTAGTTGTAACTCTTGATTATCAGCTGCTAATTAGGGACAAAAATGTTAAGTATGTGTGAAAGTGGAGCCCTTTAAAGAGGGACCTCAAGAAAGCTGATTCAGCACCTGGTAGAGAAGATTTAAATTGAATCCAGGGATATCCAGTGGATATAAGGGTATAACCTATAATTAGCCTTTGCAGTTAGGCTAGGGAATTCTCTTCTTGTTGTGGAGTTGTTGAGGAAGTGGTGGGTGGCAGAAAACTGCCAATGAACTGGTTATCACTCTTGATTCAGAAGGTCCTAAACCCTAAGGACTATTGGATTTTATCAGGAAATTTTATTTAAAAGCTACTGGATAGTGGAGAATGATGGATAACTCATAAATAAACTTAAAATCAATACTTTCTAGTGTCTGGTCTGATTTTGTTTCCTGAGATGAGGGTATTTGCATCCACATATAGCAAGATGCCATTTTAGTTATTTATTCTTTCTTTGAATTCTGATAGTATTTACTGTATGTGACACAGTCTTCCATTGGATTACAATAAAAACAACTGTGGATATGGATAGAGCTCCTAGAATTTTGCTAAGCAGTTTTTATATATTAATTCATTGGAACCTCTGGAAGGTTGGTACTATAGCTATAATTATACCCATTTTACAGATGAGAAAACTGAAGCTCAGAGAGATTTAGGTTATTTACCTGTAGTCACAACACTAATAAATGTTAGAGGCAATATTTAAAACCCTTTCTCCTGACTATAGGGGACAATGTTCTGTCTTCTATGCCATACTTCATTTATAGATTTTGCTTACTTTATGTTAGTTTGCTTTGTTATTTTTTCCTACCCTTACCATGCCCATATCATTGTAGACTTCTTAAAAGTGGAGATCATATCATCTATTTTAAAAGCATAACTCTATTATTGTAATTATTTTTGACTCATGTTTATGATTTCATCTATGTGAGGAACTCCTAGTGTGAAAACTCCTTCCATTGGTACAAATGGATAACTCATTTCTGACTTACAGAGTTAGAAGGTTTGAGCAACTTGTCAACTGTTCACATAGCTAATATGTGTCAGAATAAACCCAAAGTGAATGTCATTTTCCTTATGGTGGTGAGCCAAGTGCTGGATACCCAGCAGCTCCTTAACAAATCCGTATTATATTGAACTGAACTGAATTCATTTTACCCTTCTCCTTCACTAAAATTTTAAACTACTTTTACAGTGAAAGTTATAGCAGCCTTCATCTTGCCTTTGGTTGTTGGTCTTTATTACTCAACTGGTTCCCGTGAGGATTGAATACTCTTCAGTGGTAATGAGATCATTTGGAGTGTTTTTCTTCATTCTAGGCATTGTACTTCATGTTTTCAGTAGAGAGAAAATCTACTAAACAAACATCAGTAGGTTGGAAAGCTACGAATGGCTTGTAATACAGATGTTATCACTGCTGAACAGCTGTTTGAGTAACAGGAAAATTAAGACTTTGGAAAAGTCTTGGGTATTTCTTCACACCTATATAATCTTACATCACCTTTACAAATGTCCTTATTTCTACTGCTTCACTTAGCAGTCAGAAAGTGGGGCAATGATAGGCTGTGCATTTGTAATAGATCATATATAGAAATTAGAATACTGGCAAATAAATAGACATCTTCAAACTGGCAAATAGATTCTGCTCCACTTAGAGAAAAGATTCATTCAGCGCTTTTAAACTTCTTAAGAAAACGAGGCTTCTGTGTGAAGCTGAGTGGATATATGTGATTACATAGGGAGAGAGTATAGAGAGCATTGGTTCTCAATCTTTGGCCTTTGGACCCTGGAGATCCATGAAATAATTCATTGCATCTGTGGATTCAGATGGAAAAAAATGATAAATCTGTTTATACTAACTTCAAACTAAAATTTAGCATTTCCTTCAAATATTTAAAAATATTCTGAGAAGAGGTCAAGAGCCTTCACCAGACTGCTAAAGAAATCCATGACCTTTGGTTAACATCTAAAGAACCTCTGGTATAAAAAAAAAAAAAAAGAAAAAAAAAAGGCTAAAGGCAGAAGTAAGGGGCACCCACCTTAAGAGGTTGGGAAGAGACTGAGGAACCCCCAGATGAAGATAGAATAAAAAATAACCCTTAGAGGTAGGAGAACACATAGGAAAGTATAGCATCTGAAAACAAGGTTGGAGAAAGTATTCAGAAGGAGGAAGTTATCAACGATATTAAATTCTGCACAAAGCTAAAAAAGAATGAGAGAAAGATTATTGGATTTTGTGATTAAGAAGTTATTGGTGACCCAGTAGAGTAGTGGG
The DNA here is from genome assembly GCA_028658325.1 of Potorous gilbertii. Classification (NCBI taxonomy): domain Eukaryota; kingdom Metazoa; phylum Chordata; class Mammalia; order Diprotodontia; family Potoroidae; genus Potorous; species Potorous gilbertii. Next base: position 609,866,429 of record CM053769.1, on the reverse strand, counting down.
TAAGAGAATGAAGAAGACTAGGTGTTGAGGATGTTTGGGGTCCAAAGGGAACAGAAAGTTAGGAAGTCTTTGTTCAGAGTATAGCAGATTTCAGGGAGGATATCATCTCTATGTTTTAGTGGGATTTGTTGTAGTGTGCAGTAGTTGACAACCACACCAAACTATTCCTCTCTACCTTCTACTGGCCCATTTCCTTATTAATTCTCTTCCTGGTTTTTAAGGAAATCAAATTATTCCTTCTAATACTTTCCTATGAATTAGTAGAAATGTATGATGTCTTTCATTAATTTGTATCTCAATTAACTCTGAGCCCCCACTTGGATTTACAAATAATTGGAGAAACTTTTTTCCTATATTCTTTTATTTCTCTTTTTCTCCATTTAAGTTACTTAACCTCTATCTATCTCAGGTTCCTCAGCTGCAAAATGGAAATATTAATAATAGAATCTATCTCAGGATTGTTGTGAGGAACAAATGAGAAAATATTTGTAAAGTACTTAGCATAATGTCTGGCATGTTGAAAGCAAGTTAATAACTGATTATTCTTTTCTTCCCATTTCCAATACTCCTTACTGCTAAGGCTTTCTTTTTGTTGATTATCTCCAATCTCTCTCTCTCTCTGCTTTGTTTCTGTCTCTTTTTCTTTCTTTCTTCCCCTAATCTTATAGGTTTCAATAAACATCACTTCTACTGAGTGTATAATTAATTAGCAGTATAACAGGCAACATAAATGTTAAATTTAGCTTTCTCTAAATGCCATTTCAGTCTTTTTCAAAAATGTCAGTCAATTTACTCAATCTCAGGAAAGATTTTCTCTTAGTCTTTTAACTCTCTACCTCATAGTCCTCTTTCAGTCACTACAGTTTACTCTTTCCAGATGATTGTCAAATTACCTCTTTTTCAATTCCATTTCCTCTTAAAAATATACTATTAGTATTCATAGTTTTTTCAGGAGGGGCTATTGAAGATAGTGTTATAGGAAATAAGGTTGGAAAGATTGAGTGACACTAGATTATGGAGGGCTATGAATGCCAGGCAAGGGAGATTGAATTTCATTTGGCACACAGTAAGAAACATTGAAGATGTTGCAACAGAGGAGTAAAAGGACCACATGACTGTGTAATACTTGGTCAACAAGCATTTATTAAGCACCTGCTCTGTGGTAGGTATTGGGCTAGTTGTTGGGGCTATATGTACAAAAAATGAAACTGTGCTCATAATGAGCTGACATTTTAATGGGGGAGAGAATAAATATACATAAAAATAGTGTACACATATTGTATTGTATTTTGGGAGTATGATATAGTATGGTATTGGGCACATGGGAGCATGGTATTTTGGGAGGAAAGACACAGGGGAATCGAGAAAGACTCAAACAAAGGTTGCTTCTTGGGTTGTGTCTTAAAGGAAGAAGATAGTCTCTATGAGGCAGGGATGGGAAGTAAGGCATTCCAGGCATGGGGGACATATAGCAGGTGAAAAGGCAGAGAGATACATAGAACTTAATTGGGGCAGGAAATGGGAGGGGGGGGTATAAGTGTTTTACAGATATGAGTTGTTGTTGCTATAAAAATCTCTTTGGGCTCCTTGATATGTCTTTTTTATACCCTGTGGTTTCTGATACAATTCAGGGTACCCACTAGGTGCTCAATAAATGTCTGTTGAGTGAATAATCAAATCTATGTCTGAAAGACTATCTGTGATGCAAGGTTTTTGTAACTGGTGAATGTGTAGTATAAAAAGACAGTTTTTGAGTGAGACAGTGTATAGACAGGACTTGGAGTAAAGAAACTGAGTTCAAATTCTGCCTTAGATATTTACTAGCTTTGTGACCTTGGGTAAATCACTTAATCCCTTAATCTCAGTTTCTGTATCTGTAAAATGGAGCACCTTCATCAAAGAGTTTTTGTGAGGGTCAAATAACATAATTCATACTATCTAAAGTACTTTCAAAATCTTAAGTCACTCTGCAAATTTTAGACCACTACGATTGATGAGACAAGCTTAAAACCAAACAGATGAACTGAAAACATACACATGATTCTGGGTGACCGATGTATTTAATTTCATATTTTCACCATAGAACCCAAACTGCACTTAGTTCACAAAATAGCTAGAAAAATCATAGGATCATAGATCAAGAACTGTAAGGGCACTTGGAGGTAATCCAGTTTGACATCTTTTTATGAATGAGGAAACTAAAATAAAAAGAAGTGACTTGACCAAGGTGCCATAGATCTAGTAGTGTTAAATTTAGCCTTCTTGAGGCACTCTTTCTAATGCATTGCATTTTCATCCAATAGTTTCTTCTTTGTCCTAGGGTTGGATCTATGCAGAATGGTGAAATTTTCTTTTGGAATCTCACTACTTCCTTGTTTAATGCTCCCCTCCCTGCCCCTAGGTGACCAGGGCTCCCTGTGCTATTGGGATTCCTCCAGTCTCCACTGGAGGGTCCCATAAGGACTTAACCATTTATCCAACTCATTGCCCATAGGACATTTTTGGCCCTGAGATATATTGATTCAGCCCAGAAATTCTGCTGTAGGGGTACTGGGAGTGTAAGATATCATTGGGGAGTAAAGGGATTTGGGGAAATTTTGAAGCAGAATAGAGGAAATCAAGTCCATTTTAAATGCCACAATCTGCCATATGAAAGTATCTTTAGTATAATATGTGCACTTTGAAATTTAATATTTTATATTAAATAATATTTTAAAATATTATTAGTCTCAATATTTTCTGATGGAATATTTCTTATTGCATGTCCAACCAGAGGATGTTCTTCCATCTTGCTCCCATAACTCGTATGTAAGAAAATGTTTTGGAAGGTGTTAGAATTTGTTGCATATCTTTCTCTTTACAATAAAATCATTTCTCAGTTTGTCTCCAGAATTTCTTCATAACTGGCCTCCCTGTTCTGCATCCATGATACTTATCTCCTTTCTCTGTGGCTTTCCACTTGCTGTCTTCATGCCTGGAATGTAGTTCTTCCTCACCCCTTCAGGTCTTCTCTTCCTGTAAGATGAAGCTTGGGCACTATATTCTGTAGGAATCCTTTCTCTATCCTCTCGACTGCTAGTCCCCTTCCTCTCAAACTATTATATTTAACTACTGTGCGTATATCTGCTTATTAATTCTATATTTATGCTATATATGTATCTTTATTTTTATTTATTGTCTCCCCCATTAAAATGTAAGCTCATTGGGAGTGGGGAATATTTCATTCTTTGTACTTGTATCTTCAGCACCTAGTGCAATGTCTGCTACGTAGTGGGTGCTTAATAAATATTGATGGTTGCTTGGTTGACTGATTGATTAATTTCCCCCTTTCTAGTTTAAATATGCATTCCTGAGGTTTCCTCAGTCATCCCATTCCAGGGCTTGTGTAGTAGATAGCTGATAATATTTACTTTTGATCCCACTGTTTCTTCATTTCTGTCCACATAATGAACCTAGTCATGCAGGAATCTCAGCATTTCTAGATGCTTCTCTAGCCCTTGCCAGTGTTCCAACACTGTGTACCAGTGTTCAGTGATTTCAGAGAGTGCATGATATCAAATCCTGGCCACTTGAGATTTTGTCCTCAGCCTCCTCCGGTTTTTCAAATACTTTGCCTCCATCTTCTTCGTTATTTCAGGGGCATGTCTGATTCAGGACTTGAATAGGTCCTTTCCATAAGGTACTACCATTCCCCTTAGAAGGAAGAATACTTGAGCTATTAAAATCCTTGTCCTGGCTATCTCCAGTCTCATTTCTGTCTCCAAATGTTGACTTGCTCCTCTATCTAGAATAGATGCACAGATATACATATCTATGCATTTCCCAGCATTGTTAGACAGGAAGGATACTTCTGAATCTTTATTCTAATTCTTCTTTCTCTCTCCCTCTTCCAATTTTTAGGTATTCTTGCCAATTATTATCTCACCAGGAATTTGATTTTTAGAATAATCTTCAGGTTAAATTAATGTATAGAAAAGAGACAGGATTGGTTAGTAGGTATCATCAATGAATATTTATTATTATGTATTATGCACTTACACTGAGAATGCAAAAACTAAAGCAAAGCCTACCCTTCCATGGAGAAGCTTATAATCTGAGACAGTATGGATGTATAAGTGATATGAAAATAAAATGCAATCAATAAATGCAAATACATATAAAACCACAACATTTGCTTTGGGGGGTGAGGAGAGAGAATGCACAAGCAATTGAGGGGTGGCAAGGAATCTGAAATGGCTTTATTTCAAAAAGTATGCTTAAACTGAGCCTTGAAGGAAACTAGTTATTTCCATTACATAAGGCAGGTTCAGTCATTATCCTTCAAATCTTGAGGCACTCCTTTAACTAGCAGTGCTCTATATTTTCTAGGTGCATTGCTTTGTACCAGTGTTCTAGAAATTTAGCATTCATTTCTAAACACGCTATTTTATCACCATAGTAATAAACAATAATACTTCAATGTCACCTTGACATACACCAGTACAATAGTTATTTTCAAACAACTGGTCTGATCTATAAAAAGAACAATAACACATCTGAAAACACTATTTCCAATCACAGCCTGACCAAAAAAAAAAAAATCTCCAAATGTGTCCCTGCAGGGGTAGGGTAGCCACAAGAGATCCTGGATAAGCCTCTCCAGTGTGGTACCCAGAGTCTACTTTGCCATAGTGCCCCACAAAAGTGACTCTAGGTTCTAGGTATTTTGTGGATCTGAAACCTATTTAAACCAGAGCTCAAAAGTCCCCACTAATGTGTTTTACTTTTTCTTTTTAACTCAGTCAGAGGACATATTTAGTACTAAGTAATGCTATTTAATGAAATAACTAAACTGAAACTATTTTTTCCCTTAAACCTTGAACTCATTCCCCCACAAACCTTCGGTGTGAAAAGTGCACATAACTAGGGATCATAGGTGGTGCATATACTCAGAGAACATATGGATAGAGATGTACCTCATATTTTCATGCTGTAGAGCTGCCACTGTTTTCTGGTGATGTCACAATATTCCTCTCCACTGATCAGTACCCTAAAGCAGAAGAGTCAAATATGGGTGCAGGGGGATTAAAGTGAAATTTTCTAATTTGAGGTGCGAGATTAAATTGTAATTGGGAAGTATTTAACAAAACAAATAAAATTACAATAGAACATATTATGACCTATCATGTTAATATATGGTTTTCTAAGTCAATATGCCACCTCCAAGGATACTTATGTACCTTTTAGTGTCCTTCATTTCTATTTGAATTTGACAATACTGATCTAAAGGGTGTTATTCTCAGTTGGTCTTTAGGGGTGCATTTTGTACTGCTGGTTTTTTACTCAGCTGTCTTCAGGGTGATCTAATATGTTGCCCAACACTCACTAGGAATGTTATAAGCCAAATCCTGATTAATGTCAATAATGAATCCCATGAAATGGTCACATGTATTTGAATTCGCAATATTTGAGATTGTAGTTATGTACAATATGGTAATTTGTTCCAGTCCAATGGAGACATGCAGTATGAATTTGAATAATGTCACAATTTCAAGGAATTCCTTATTTGCACTAATAATGACATAGTTGTAATTAGTAAGCCTCTCCCCTGTGAAGAAAGGTTATAACTCTTTTAACTTCTTTTATCATCTACTATGGGTAATGAGGATCTCTCCTCTTAAGGTAAAGTACAGCTTTTCCAACCTGTTCCTGTTGGATGTATTGTGACTTGTAAAACTTTCTTCTGAACAGGACTATCATTCTTTTAGTCTCCTCATGTGCTGGAGCTATAGTCTTTCCTGAGGTGCTGACTTTGAGATCATCTTCTACACTTCCGTCCATCCAGTGGGGAGCGCTGTTTTTAGTCAGTAGGCTTCTCCTCTAGAGCCAGTCTTCATCCAATTCTCTGCCTATGACTAAAAAGTTCCTCAGACAGCTCTGCAGAACATTGGTGTACATCAATGCAGCTAGAGAATTGAGGGACCCCTATAGCAGTAAATGTTCTCCTTTTAGCCACTGTTCCCAGTGATGTGTAATAACTAGGATAAGTTTATATTTGTTTTCTGTGCTCTCATTGGAAACCTATCTTAGTTCTTAGGTCTTAGCACAATTCCCTGACTAGGAAAATATTCTTAGAGCTTTTCCTCCTCGAACTATAAAGGGATCTGAGTGACACTGTGATGAGAGGACTATTTGTAACTTCCACATGTTCCTCAGTTCAGTTCAATGCAAATAAGAATGATGCAGTTGGCAAGAGAAGACTGAGAATCAGTTCAGTGACGTTGTTCCATTTCTCTCCAGCAGGACATCACATTCTAGTGTTTTTGTCTTTATATATGTTGAATATTATTGAATGAGAGAGTAAGTTTTCTATCAAGCTAGTTCCCTGTTATTTAATCTGGTAAGTCTTGGTGACCCAGAGAGTCCCAGGATTGTATATTGAGAACCTCTAGATTAATACATTATTCCTTCCAAGGGATATATTTGTATTTTGCTTTTTGGAGACAATGTCATAACTTAGAAGAGAGGTTTATGGTGGGAATTTTTGGGAACTCTGACCAGCTACTGAGAGAGAGTTTAGAGCAGGTAAATATTTTTTTGGGGGGAGTCTCAAATCATATCATAGTATCATTTCCCATATCTATCTTGCTGTTCTTGATATAAGATATTCCATCTTCCTCTATTTTTGTGCATTTTCAGGGACTGTGATCCATACCTGGAATACAATCTATCTTTGCTTGATTCTGTCTCCTGGCTTCCTTCAAGTCCCAGGTAAAACTGCAAGAAATGCAATGTGAATTTGAATAATTGGCAATTTCTGCAAGAAACCTTTCCCAGTTCCCCATTATGTTGGTGCTTTTCTGCTGAGATAACCTCCAATTTATCCTGGATACATCTTGTTTTAACATAGTTGTTTGCATGTTGTCTCCACAATAGATTGTGAATTTCTTCAAGGCTGGGACTATCTTTATCTTTCTTTGTATCATTAGTACTTAGCCCATTATAGTAAGCACTTAATAAATTCTTATTGACTTTCTGAGGTCCCTCTTAAAGTTTTCAGGCCTCATATTTAAAATAAAGGATTAGATAAGATGACTTGCAAGGCCCCTTCCAACCAGTAGTATACTGGTAAATGTTTAAAAAACTGACTCTCCAAAAAATTGTGTGCATGATACACTTTTATGTTTAATCTTAATTATTAACATTTTCTTCCCACTTTCTTAAGGATAGATTTTTAGAAAAATAATAAACCAGGCCCTGATTTGAAGCATTTGCTGATTTCTGATATATGGATGTTCACAAGAAATTTTTAACAACTAGCTTTGGAGTCTGTTTGAACTGACTCCAGAACACTACTGCTTCCAATTCTAAGAGTCTGTGAGCATGTATAATGGAAATGGAGCTAGATTTGTAGTCTTAGAAAAGCCGAACAAATGTATAATTAAGTCTGTTATGAATTGTGTTGTAATGGAAAAGACAATCTTGGTTGGTCTCCATTTCCAAATCTGTAATATGAAGGGGTTGAATTGAATGATGACTTTAGTTATCATTCTACTAGCTTGAAATCTATGAAGTTGTGATGCTTGACACTAAAATTTCACCTTTTATTAGTAGGAATTTCCTCAGGATAGCTTATTTGTCAGGTTCTCATCAGACTTGAGTACATACACCTCAGTAAGATGAACAACTTTGTAAATATTCCAGCATGTTGGTATAACCTGTGTCAAAGTCCATTGCTATAGGATTGTCTCCTCCTTGGTAAAGATCAATGCCATTAGCTGGTGTGAGGGGAAGGTAGATTGAAAAGAGTGAGAAAGCTCCCATCTCCTCAGGTGTCTTCATGTCTCTTTAGTTTCTTTAGGCTCTACAGTCATGAAGGGCTTTGGGTGCTTCTGCTGCTTCAAGTGAGAGGATGGATAAGGTAAACCCCACTTCAGGTTGGTGAAGGGAAAAATAAGGTTCTGGGAAGAAGCTGACATGAGGGGACCTGGTAGCCTACATCGTATTCCTATTCCAAACTTGCTACAACAGAGATTTCAGGGACTTTTCCCCTTTGAAGAGATATGGGGCTCTCTTTCTTGTTTGAGTTGAGTGAGCTATCTTGCTCACAATGTGAGTGCTCCTCCATTCTCTATTCTGTACCTATATTCTCTTATGTATTGTTTCTCTGACTTCTATTATGCTATTGACTTGGATAAATGGGTTTCTTTGCTAGACAGATATAATTCTCACCTGTTGCCCCCTCTCTCTGAGCAGAGCAGAGTGGCCCAATTTCTTGTTTCCTGTCCTGGAAGTAATTAAAGTCTTCTTTGTAGAAGAATGGGAGTTGGGGGGAAGAAGAGGCTAGAGATGTTTATTCTGCCTCTCTTCAACCTTCACAACGACACCCTCATGATACATATGGGAGGCAGCATTTGCTCCACTGGAAACTAGAATAATGGGGTCAAGTGTGATGATAATTACATGTAGCACCCCTTCTGGTGCTACTCCTCTGAACTGAACTTGTCATAGGATAATTCAACAGAGGGCAGCTGATTACTTTTCTTTGTAGGGTTCTTGCAGTAACTCTGAGGAACTAAGGTTTCTATTATTGCTTCCCCTTGATTATCAATGATTAATCTTAATTAACATTGAGCAAAAGTCTTCATTAAGGTGATGTATTAAAATCACTTGGCATAAGAAGAGATAGAGAGGATTAAGGAATATAAACTGTATAGTTTTGATTATATCAAATTAAAAAGGTTTTACACAAAGAAAATCAATGCAATCAAGATTAGAAGGAAAGCAAGAAACTGGGAAAAATTTCTGAAATATTTAGAGAATTGAGTCAATTTTATAAAAAATATGATTCATTCTTTAGTTGATTAATGGTCAAAAGATATGAACAAACAGTTTTCAGAAGAAGAAATCAGAGATCTATAGTCATATGAAAAAATGCTTCAAATTATTATTGGTTAGAGAAAAGAAGATTAAAACAACTCTATGGCACCGTCTCACACCTGTCAGATTGACTAAAATGGCAGAGCAGGAAAATGACAAATGCTGGAGGAGATGTGGAAAAAAAGAGACACCAACGCACTGTTGGTGGAGTTGTGAACTGACCCAACCATTCTGGAGAACAATTTGGAACTCTGCCTAAAGGCTATCAAACTCTCTATACCCTTTGACCCAGCAACATCTCTACTAGATTGGTACCCCAAAGAGGAAAAGGATCTATATGTAAAAAAAAAATATATCAGCTTTTTAACTTGGTGGTGAAAAATAATTAGACATTGAGGGGATACCCATCAATTGGGGAATGGTGTATATAATAGTGATGGTGTTATAAGAATTGATGAACAGGATGCTTTCATAAAAACCTGGGAAAACTGATACAAAATTGATGCAAAGTGAAGTGAGCAGAACTAGTAGAATACGGTACCCAGTAACAGCAAAGTTGTATGATGAACAATTGGGAATGTTTTAGCTATACTCAGCAATACATTGATTCAAGAAAATTCCAAAGGACTCCAAAAATATTGGTGGGTAAACAATACTATCTGCCTGAGAAAGAGTTGATGGAGTCTGATTGCAGATTGAAGCATAGTGTTTTTTAAACTTTCTTTATTAATCCTGTTTAAAAAAATTTTTTTTGGTCTATGTTTTCTTTTGCAACATGGATAATGTGGTAATATCTTGCATGATTGCATATGTAAAATTTATATTAAATTGCTTACTTTCTCAGGGAGGTGGGGGAGGAAAGAGAATATGGAACTAAAAATATTAAAAATTTTAGTTTACATGTAATTGAGAGAGGAATAAAAATTAAATAAAAAAGGTAAGTTGTATGAAATATTCCTTCCATACTAGGGGCACACTGTCTCCTGTATAATAGGGTCCCTGGGGAAAGTGAGCTCAGACTCAGAGTATTACAGTAGTGACACATATCTAAAGAACACATGTGGTCAAAGGGTAAACCTATAACTTGTTTACAGGAAATGTTTCTACCTCTACAGAAGCTTTATTAAGTTCCCTTTAGGGTTAACTCTGTTGGGATCTGAAGATTGGAAACTTTCTGGAGTCCATTGCCAGTATTTTTTCTTCCAAGAGTGGTTTTATTCTGTTTCCATCTTTGGGTGACTGTTTTTTCACATCTGTTTATAGACACTTCCTCTGTCATCAATGACTATTATTCCAGTGGTCACTGCTACCCTTTCTGGTCACTAGGGATTTTTGAAGGGGATGAGAGAGAAGGGGTGGAGATGGGAACTCTTTCCTCTCCCCCAATAATTCCCTCTCAGGGGCTTGGCTGGCATGCTCCTTCTCCCCCAATAGACTGGCCTGCTGTTGGAATTGCTTGTGGTCTTCCACAAGCAACTAGGTAGAAGGGTACGATAAATTCTAATAAAAAAAGAAAAAACAAAAAAACCCACCTCAATAAACAAAACATCAACAAAACTTAAAAAAAAAACATTTCCCAAAGCAGCTGGACCAATTTACAGGTCTACAAATCATGTATTAATGTGTTTTCTTCCCATTTTGAGTATCCTTTTTTTTCATTTTATTTTTCAGTTTTAACACAGTTTCTAACAGATAAAAACAATTCAAACTTTTGATCAGGTGATACTTCTTTTTAAAGCATTTACAATATGGACCACAAAAGAATTTTTTTTTTAAACATTAACCAACTGAGACACAAATAATATTTTTGTTGCTAACTTCCCAAGCTCTTGACCTAATTGTCTTCACAGTATTACTAAGAATTAAAGGACCCTAACTTATTGTTGATGGTC
>CM053769.1:609687196-609855178 GCA_028658325.1 Potorous gilbertii | reverse complement strand
AGAGAGAGAGAGAGAGAGAGAGAGAGAGAGAGAGAGAGAGAGGTTCACTTTAAAGAAAATAGATTCAATCTATGAACCTTTGGAGAGACCTAAAAATAAAAGAAGACATTAGTCTGTAGGTAAATAGGGGTTGTTGTGGGTTTTTTGGGGTTTTTTGCTTGAGTTTTACTATGGGAGCATAAGGCAAATAGGTCATGATATGCCTTTAGTGTACATTATTACTGCCATATTTGTTAGCAATGTTCTGTCAATAGCAAAAATCATAATAACTACAGAAAGCCACATGGAGCAATAAGAGTTCTCTTTCAGCTGCCAAAGTAGAATGGGCTAATCTAATGTCTACAACAGGGAAGAACAATTATTCTAATAAACACCATTTACATATTATTGCTCTCAAAAGCCCCAGAAGTCATTCTAGAGCAAGGAATGAGCATTTCTTAGCTCCAGTGGGAATCTCTGTCTAACTCCAGAGCAGCCACATCTCATTTGTGGTGGAACCAGCCAGCTGTGGGAGTCTAGCCTTGGGAGTGGCACTGAACAAAAATAGGAATCAAGGACTTGTGACAATATGTGACTTGCTATTTCTGGGTTAAGGGAAGCAAAGTGTTTTCATGACTATTAGAAGTTTGGAGCTGATAGAGATTGCTCACCCAGGCTACCTTAATGAAAGCTAAGCATAGATTTTTGTTGTTCCTAAAGCTGTCGCTGAATTTGGTTCCTAGGCAGCATGGAAGAATGGAGAAAGGGGAGGGAAGAGAATAAGCATTTATGTTGGACCTTCTATTTGCCAGGCACTGTGCTAAGTGCTTTACACAAATATCATCTCGTTTGAGCCATATAACAACACTGTGAAGTAGGTACTGTTACTATCTCCATTTTACAGTTGAGGAAAGTGAGGCAGACAGGAGTCAAGTGACATGCTGGAGGTCACATAGGTAGTACATGAATTTGAAGGTCCTCCTTATTCCAGGCCCAACAAGGATTTTATCCACTGCACCAGCTAGTCGCCATGGTAGAGTGTCTACAAAACAGATAAATGGGGTTTATATCTCTAATACATTAGGCATATCTCTGATGCCTAACGACTGTGAGCCCCTGGGTAAGTCACACAATGTCTCAGAGACTGTAACTCTATAAGACATAAAATGAGCAAAGTTTCTCAGCTAGGTATTGGTAAGGAGTGCACTCCTTTAGCAGGAGTTCACTCTATCAATAAAGCATGTATCCATTTCCATTCTATCCCTAAGAATTAATGCAACTAATAACCTTGAAAAAAAGGGTTTCTTGGTTTTTTTAAGCAGGTTCACAAAAATCCTACCTGTCCCAGAAATCCAGTCTGACTCCACCCACCTCTAGTCATACTTCTCACCATTAACAAAGAAAAACAAAGTTTTGTTTATTTTCTAGAGATATTTCCATTGATGAAAAAACAAAAAGGAGAAAATAGGGACACTTGAAATACTGTGTATCTTTGTGTACCTCATCCTGTACCTTTCCTTTCTCATAATGTGTACTTTAAGATCAAATTCAGGCTGAGGTGTGTAATCTTTAATAGAATGTTTCTAAAGAGTTTGATACTCACAAGGGCATTCAGCTGACCAGTCAAAATGCCACCCAGTGCCAGAACTCTCATGCTGAGGGCTGATGCCAACCTATGGCATTACCCAAGCCTTGAGCAAGTTCTGAGAACTGTGCCCATCCTCCCTTCCTTGGAACTCTCCCTGATGTACATCGCTCAGTGATGCTCCATTCACCCCCACATTTTACCAGACATTGGAACTGGGAAAGTGAGACTTTTAGTGAGACAAGAACAGTGAGTGGGGAGGTAAAGTACCCTAGTCATAACCTCACCAAACTATGAGGAGAAGATTGTAGCTTTCTTCAGACTGTATCTGGCAAAATTAAATGTCCAATTAATATGCTGGGAATTCCATTTCCCAGTCGAAAAGTTCCAACTCCGCCAGACATAGGCCATCCTGAGAGCATACTCTACAACTTGATTAGAAAGTGTTACATCTTTGGGAGTCATAGCGTTCTCTGGACATTAAAAAGAGGATCCTGGCAAGAAAATGTCTTGGCAGGGAACTAAGCCATTTCTTATGCTGAGTGGTAGTGTCTTAATGCTCCAACAATTCCACCTTTGTCTTTAGGTTTTTTTCCCCTCAAAATGTTTGGTTTCTATGTTGTGCATCTATTTTGTGCAGAATAGTTTGGACTCTGTTTATGATGGAGTCATAAATTTAGATCTAGAGGGATGTCAGAAATCTTACATCTGGCCCTTTCATTTGACAAATGGGGAAACTGAGGCATGAGTGGTTAAATGACTGGCCTAAGATCATACCGGCATGCTGACATTTCACTAGGTCAGAAGTGGTCCTCTGACTCCCAAGTCTATGCCATAACACATAGCCATCATACTGTCACAGTGCTAGAGTAAACTGTTCTTGTGTCATCTTCCATGTCTTCTTCAGTTTAGGCTTAGGGACTGAAGGAGGAAGGTGTTGGGGAAAATAGAAGGGGTGACATCATGAGTCAAAACAATTATGAAGAAGGAAAAAGACTTAATTGATGGGCAGTTAATAAAATGATATCTCCCCCCTTACATATTAAAAATAGCAACGAAATCTCTGCTTCTAGTGACTAATATCACAAATTGAGGCTGTCCTAAAGTCAGAGGGACATCACAAATCAGTTGGTGCCTCTGTATTTTTCTTTACTGACAATGGTCTCCAAACTGGACATTCCGATCTAAAACACAGTTTCCGATGGAAAGTCAAACGTTTGGCTTAACTTTGGGGGAAGTCAGTGGAGCAGAATCTAAAGGCCATTTCAGCTTGGAGCTGATCTCAGCCTCGTGCTGGCTTTCAGCTTTACACCTCTGGGGACTTTTGACCTTATGCTTGCTGCCGGATGCTGTCAACAACCCCTGTATTTCTGCCTGCTTAGTGTTCCTTGTAAGAGTATCTTAAAAGAACTCTCACCATATGTTGTCTTATTCCTGTGGGGTCCCTGAAGGAAGTTGGGGAGGCTACTTAAGCAAGCTTTGTAAATGTATGTGGCTGTCTCTCTGCATCAAGGCATACAGCTCTACTCGGCCTTTAAGCCAGACTTAAGTTTATTAAAAATAAATGCATCCCATTGAGCTAAGTCTGGCTCAGAAGGTGTCATTTTGCCAGATGGGCCATTAGTTGTTGCCTAGTTATTAATAAAACACATTCAATTAGTACTGTAAGTCTCTTCACTTTGCTTCAGTGTCATCTATCCAGAGCTCTAGACTTCCAAGAATTGGCAGATATAATGGACAGTGGGGTAGGTAGTAGCTTCTACCCACCAGCAGAGGATATTTCCAACCGTTTGCTTATGGACAAGAATTTCACTGGATATCATGAAATGGACTTGAGTATGGACACAAACGTTTTAGGCCCGTTCAAGAGTTCAGTGAGACAATAACCATTCAGCTCTATAGGAGCCATCCAGAGTGCCAGAGTAAAGCCAGGAGGAGGTGCCAGAACATGACAGACAGTTCTCCCATCTTTTTCCCATGCTGGCCAACAGTCAGAACCAGTTTGGAGTAATCTTAAGCACTTATTTCTCCTTTATTCCCCATACATTCATGGGGGAGAGAATGTTAAGAATGGAATGGATATTGGGTGTTCTAGGACAGAAGGGCCCTAGACTATGTATATCTCTCAAATGAAGTAATGTATCTAAAGAACTTTGTAAATACGAAAGCGCTATCTCAGTGTCAGGCACTGTCATTATGTTATTGTCCTGTACTGTGAAAAAATAAATCCTTAAATAGAGAGTGACCCTTAACTTTGGTAAAATGATAGATTTAGAACTAAAAGGTGCCTTGGGAAGCAGCTAATCCAAACCTTCATTTCACAGATGAGGAAATTGCAGGCCAGGTTACTTAAGTAACTAGGCAAGAGGCAAGTTTTGAACCCAATTCTTCTAAGCTGAAGCCGGGGCATTTGCACTGTCTGCATATAACATATCCTCTGGACACCAAGCTGGGAGCTTAACATCTAATTTTACAGTGTTTTCTGAAGGGGCTAGTATGGACTAAAAATTTAAAAGGGGATAATAAATAGAGAATAAGGGGAAAATCTACCTGAGGAGACTTTCTTTTTTATGTCAGAGCACATGCAATTGCAAGGTACATAACTTTAATTGTCAAGTTCCTTTCTCAAGCTTTCATCTGTGTCTCAACTTTCTTGCTACAGTTAAAGAAGCCTAATTAAGCATGGAAGGCAAGATGCTGGATTTCCCTTTTTGCCTTATTTGTTTTATTGTGTCTCTTGTCACCTGACTTTGCCTCATAAGTAGGGGTATGACAGAAAGAGAGAAGAATTGTGACTTTTTAAAGTTGATTTATTGATAGATGCTTTCACAGGTTTAGGAAGCAGTTTTAACATCTTCAAGAGTCACACATTTTGAGAGACAGAAGGGACCACAATGACCAAATGGTACAAACTATACACAAATAAAAGGGAACTCTCATTATAACATGTGTGACAAGGAGCCCTTCCCTGATCTCCCCAGTTGTTAGGGTTATCTTCCTTCATATGACTTTATTCTTTTACTTTCACAAGGTTTTGTTTTTTCCTATATGTTTGGTATTTACTTATCTTTATGCATATTTTATAACACAAGCTTCTTGAGATAAGGGCCTTTTTCATATTTATCTCTGTATTCCTTGCATCTTGCACAGTGTCTGGTATATTGTAGGTGCTTAATAAATATTTGCTGAATTAAGTAGGTTATTAAATTTTCACTTATCTAGTGGAGACTTAAAAATACTTCCAAAACTTGGAGGTGTCTGAAAAATTAAGAGAGAGTTCATGTGTTATTGTGTGTTAAAAACATGAGCTGGTGCTGAGCAGAGATAGCATTGAGAGAATTAAAATGTCTATAGAGGAAGATGACTTTTAAATATATTTAAGGAAAGGCCTATACTGAGACACTGAAGTTTTCTGATTCACCAACATTTCCCTTCCAAATATTTACATTCAAACACAAACAGTAATTATGCAGAAAACACTTCCTTCATTATCACTATGGGCTTGAATTACTTTCTTTTCCTTAGGTGAGAAGTTCAACATATTCACTAGACTTTCAGATTCCAAGACATGGATGAGCCTCAAGAAAATGTTTGTCTGGAGCTTTTCAGGTAAATATCAGAAGAGTACAAACAAACCTACTACGTGGCAAATTTGCAATCATACCTACCTTTGATGGTTCATGTTACTGACTTCAAACCTTTCACTGATGGGAGGATGAAACTCACTCAAAAAATTGAGAAAAAAGAAAAAGAATTTAAGATGGCATTCCTTCATGCTGTAGGAAAAGATGTAAGTGTATAATGCTTTAGGTAACTTCCCAGAAATGTTAGCTTTAAAAATTTTTTAAATAAATTTTTTTAAGTGAAAATATGTCTAGTTGACCTTTCTAAAAGGATGAGGAGCAAAGGAGTTAGGATCATTTATCAAAGAGGCATTTCAGACACAGCTGCCAAAGGGAGCAGGATGGTTTCAGGTGCTCCTGGAAAGAAGTTGGACAGAATCCCACCTCCTTTCCCTCTCCACCTCTCTTCTATTTATTTCAAGCATGACGTATAAATTATTCTATGTGCAAGGTCAGAAGACTGACCTCACCCTTCAGGAAATTCCCAGAAAGATACAGGAGAACACTAGGAAAATTCTGGGTAAAATTTCCAGAAGTTGAATTTCCAGGGTTTAGGTTGCTGGGGCTTTATGATGTCCGGTAGGGTGTCACTGTGAGAAGGATAAAGGTAGAGTTTCTTAGTGGGTCATCTCTGTTCTCCACCCCAGGTAGTTACAACAGCTGTTGAAGTCAACATCTTGATGTCCTCTGACTCTGCTTATGTTTTGTTCCCATTATAATTTTGTGTTTTGAACCTTAAGACTAGAAGTAGTTAATAAAATTAAGCCCCGTACTCTGTACTACAACTTGTTCTTATTTTTGCCATATTTTCCATATTGGAAAAGTGATTGACTGAACTCTTTCCAAATGTAGGATAATAATTTTTGGGATATGTTTTGTGCTTTTAAGTCAACTATAACGACTTCTACATGCTTTTGTCAAGGATATTGAGATGAGACTTGGGAACCCAAAGTTTCATTACTACTGAGTTACCAACTACGTTTTTCCTTAGACCAAAACATCACTAGGGACGTGCAGAAGTTAGTACATCTTTTTCCATTGTCACCTAGAACTGTTTTAAATGCTTTCAAAATTAAATATTTTGTTTATTAAAAATTTTGAGGTATTTGTACTGTTATTTTACTGTTGTTGTCATTTATAACAATAAACTACATAATCTTTAGAATTGTGGGAACGCAAAAATAATTTGGTTGAAAACATGAATTTGAGATTTTAAAAGAATACTCATAGAAAGGATAAAAAGAAGTGAAATTTGGAAATCAACCAGTCATTATGACTCTGCTGTGTGGCTGGCACCGTACTGGGTGTGATAGGCTACCAAAAAAATGCACAGTTAATTATAAGGTCCGGGTGATTGTCCCCAAATAATGAGAAAAGCTAGATCAAAAAGTAAATAAAATATAGTTATGTTTTTCAACATTACATACACTAGATTGTGAGGGCAATTAGATAACAGGCTAGAATATCATAAGATATTCATGGCAAAATAGACATTAATTGGCAAAGAAGTTAGGGGAAAGATGAGTGTTAAGTGAAATCATCAAGGTGGACTTCATAGAGGAGGTTCTTTTTGAGCTAGATCTTAAAGAAAAGTGGATTATGTGTAATTTGGCTTCCACTCACACCTGAGGTAGATGTGCATGCTACACATGACTCCTGACTGGCTATGAGAATGCTGAGTGTAACAGTAATTATTTTTCATGAGGGACTTACTTCAGTTGGTTCCAGAGAGTCTTTGAAGAGACAGGTAGATAAAGGACTTCCTGGAAACCTGGAGAGAGACTTTTTGAATGTTGAATGAAAGATTGGAGAACTTCAAGCTGTGAACATACATGAGAGCTGGTCCCATGATATTACTGACCTCCACAGAGCCTACAGTTCCAACCGTGGTTTCTGTCTCTCTCTGTCTTTGTCTCTTTCTCATCTTATCTTGCTTACAGCTGGAGAGTTCATCCACTCTTGTAATTTTGTGTGCATCCTCATCTGTAAAATTTTTCCAATTTCTATAAGTTCAGGTTTACTCATTGTGATTTGAGATGGTATGTTGTTCACTAGTGTTGGTGGGAAGGTAAATGTACGCTAAGGGCTACCTTACCCCTTAATAGTGATCAGTGAAGCAATTATTCTTCTTAATTCAGGTTTATAGCCCAAGGCTAGAGATATCTGAGGAGTGGAAGATAGATAATTCTAGATAGATTATCTAGATAGATAATTCTAGCCTAATGCCCCTCTTGGAGACTGTGTGAGAGATTGCCTAGCCTCCACGATTCTGAACTTTGCTTGTTTCTTCCTCCAGCAATCTTGTTGCTGATGTAGGCATGGATGTTCTCCTACTCTCTGTGAAGGTGGGTCAAACTTCAGATCACTTACCTATGTCACCTGAGAGCAGTATCTATGTACTTAGACAACCTCTCTACACATATCTTGCATATGCATAAGCCAAGAGAGGAGGAAAGACATTGTAAACAAGAGGAATGACATTAGAAAAAACCCAGTTGCCAAAGCAAGCATGTTGTATGTGTTTGTGTGTGAGAGACAGACAGACTTACAGAGAGAAAGAGAGAGATACAGAGATAGAAAAAGACAGAGACCAGGCAGAGTTGGGAGTCAGGGGGCAGAAATAACAATAAGCTAATTCTTCAAGCAAGACCGTACAAAATCTATTCTGATAGAAATCATAGAAAATCCATTGAGAAGTTATCTGGGGTCACATGGCCAACAAAGTGGAGAACTAGATATTTCCTCTAAACTTCAGAAACTTTAAAAACTCCCCCAAATAAAAATTGTACACAAGTAATTACAACTATTTCCAAAGACTAAGATTCCAAAAACCTTAAGGACATAGCAACCTTGAGAATTAATAGCAGAGAAAGCTAATCTCTAATCTCTAACATGCTTCCTCAGCACCCCTACCCACCAGTCTATGTTCCAATAAGATAGCATACCACTGGATAGTGCTCTGGGATCTACTTAGCAATTTCCTTGTTATTATTGCTGATGTATACTCTCCCAGAACACTTCCCTGTCCCTGCTTTTATCCACCCGTTTAGTGGCAAAAAAACCCAGAACTCAATTGTTCCCAACCTCTACCTCTGGGTAGAGGTATGAGAAAGCTGCTATGCTAAGCAGTGCTCAGTCAGAGAAAAAAGCAGAGTTCCAGGTTATACCAGACTTGAAAAGAAAAGGAAAGTAGAGTTTAGTTGGAACCAGTTCTGCCCCCTATCCACTCAGAGTCACTTAGGGACAAAAACTGAAATACATAAAAAGTAAATCCACTGTCATGGGAAAAGGTTGAGATAGCATTGAGGTTTAGTTCTTGGGGGAAGTCTTCCTTAAAAGGGGAAGGAGTCAAAAAGTGAGTGACAGGGGAACATAAGAAAAAAAGATAGACCTTTCCAAAGATTTCAAGATTTCTCACATTAGGATATTGCTCTTTCTAAAGAACAAGGGTCTGATCAAGGGATATTGGAGTAGAGAGGAGAGTCCTAATTGTATCTGAGTGAGTGTCAGTACCACAGATTAGCAAGTTCATGTAGGTGATGATATCATCATTTTCTAATTCTACTTCTGCTGGTTGCTGAGGTGTGCCAGTGGTCTGGGGGGATCATCTGCATTTGTGCTTCCATATCCATCCCTGTATTGCTCTTTGTTGTCATCCTAACTGCAGGCATTTTAAGACTATAGATTTGGAAGGAAGCTGAGAAATGATTTAATCCAAACCCTGATTTTTAAAAGTCCAAAGTTACAAAGATTAGAAAATGATAGAGCCAACTTTTGAACTCAGGTCTTTGACAACAAATCCATGCTTTTTCCCCTGCAGGACACTGACCAGGGGTGCGCTGGATCCAGCTTGGGTCAGCTGTCAAGAGCTGATTGTTAAATTTTCAATGTGAGCATTTTCACCTCAGAAATTGGCAAATCCTACAAAACAGGGTCTGATTTATTGTTTTGTTGATTATCTAGACATGAGAAAGTGATGGAGAAAATGTTAATCACACAGATTTAACTTACAAATTTGAGTATATTTTTTCAGAGAGTCATTTGTTAAATATTTATCAGCATACTGTGGACACCATTCTTCCAAGGGTTTTTTACTCTCCTTTCTGAATATTTCCCACTCACACACCCAACTTCAAAGATTACAAAACTTCTTCTGACTTCCATATCCAGTATATTGAGTTTTTAACCTCTTCTTTGAAAACCAATATAACTCATTTGGAGCAATTAAGGAACTTCTGGCCTAGACATAAATAAGAGAACAATGCTTACCACATTTCTACTTGTTCTATGAGTATTGTTTGGCCAATTGCCCAGAGGAATATGAAACTGAGTCATTCTGATGTTCCTCTCAAAATTACATTTTCAGTTTGATCAGTGAAGTTGCTAGTTTCATTCATGTTTCTGGAATCATTTTATAGCATAACAGACTAACAAGTAACTTGTTAATCCTTTAGATAATCACAAGGAGAACTGGTAAACTCAATGCTTTTCTTTCCCTGAAATGCTTGTCTAAAATATATGCTTATAATCTGGGGTTAAAAAGTTAAAGAGGAAGAGAAACAAAGCAAATATAATTAATTTGTAGATCACTATCTTTCCTAACCTTTCATTAAGGAAACTGATAATATGCTGAACCATTTCTGCTGCTTATTTATAAAAATTAAGAAAATGATCTTTCCCTGGAGGATTGACACATTTCTTATTCATCTCTCTTCTATTGTCTAACCATAGTTAAATGTCCATCTGCTACGTGCTTTGAGGTATCATAACTTTACAAATGATACTGTGCATTCCCAGACATTGGCATCAAAATTGTCCCAAAAGTGGAAGCACTGAAAGAGTGAATTTGCTTGCCAGTGCATCAAGGCCAAAGGAGATTTGATGTCCAAATTATATTTCACATTGTAACTTTATTATGTAATTAGAGTGTGAAACATATTATTTTTCCCCTTATTTTTTTGCTCTGAGTTAACGGTAAATTTTATTACATAAATAAATTACAGCAGGTATAATTTATGCCTTGCAGCCTACACACCAATTAAATTTGTAGTTGACATAGAGTCCAAGTACAATTACCATATAATCTACTAAGTAGAATAACCATTTATTTGCCCAATAATAACAGTCAATGCCACTTAGTTACTTACTAGTTATGAGATATATTTCTAGAAGTAAGCTAGAGTGCTTATTCCAAAGTGATTTATGTGTTCCTTCCAAATACTTTTCAGATAATTTCCTCATGTTACTTTTTTGCTATGTGAATGTTCAAAACCATTCATACCTCTTTGTACTTCTCTCATAGGAGAGAGAAGACAGGGTGTAGGGAGGCTCAAAGGTGAAAATGCCAAATTAGTAGAATGAAAGAAATGTATTGATCAATCATTTATTAAGTGCCTACTATGTACCAGGCACTGTGCCTGGTGCTGAGGATACAAAGACAAAAATATGATCACGGTCCTGAAAAAGTTTCCAGTGAGGGCAGAAAGAAACTACATTCTCTAATTACGTAAGGGCCCTATATTTTATTTGACTATAACCTCCTGTCATTCGGTCTTTTCTTATGCCTTGTTCTGTCCTAAACTTCATCTTTGTCGTATAAAAACTTCTGATCCTTCCACTCATTAAGACATTAATTACTCTGTTCTGACTTCACTTTCTTTTCTTCTTGATCTCAGTCCTATAGTTAAACAATTCAATTCCACCCTTACATTGTCCTTGAATTCTTCATCCTCTTACCTACCCTCACTCATCCCTTGCCAAACCCCAGCCCTGAATTATGCCTGACATCTATTCTCTACTTACTGATGCTCTTTAGAGCTGAAGGAAGTCACAGAATCTAAATTTCTGTTATCTAAACTCAACTGGGCCCTTACAGCATAAGGGCAACCTTTTTATTTTCTCCCTAATTGATTACCTATCTGACTTCACACAGAAGCTCTTCCAAGATTTCTCTTTTTTCCTCAAGTTTCCCACATATTCCCTTCTCCATCCTTCAGATGAAGACTTGGACTCTTTTACTTTCTTGAGAACATTTGCTAAGTTCTCTCTTCTTCCCCTCTCCTCCCTTGGGTCTCTGACAATGAGGTTCCCTCTCTCATTACCAAAGCTAACCCCTCAGCATGTAGCACTGATTTCAGCCCCTTCTGTCTTCTCTAATAGCCTGCCCCTCTATCATCCTCTCTCTTTGTCTTATCCTCAATCTTTCCTTATCTATTGGTTCCTTCCCTAATCTTTTTGAACATGATCAAGTCTCCTCTATTCTTAAAAAAGTCATTGGTATACCCTACCATCCTTTCAGTTTAGACATTTTGTTCTGTGGAATAAGCTTTTTCCTGAATAAGTGTCATTAGTAATGACACACATAAAACCACAATGAGTTATCTTCAAGAACAGGGATCAACAATCATGTACACACACATATACATGCATATACAAACATACATACACATACACACATGTAAACATGAATACATATATATACACATGCACACATATACCTATGCATATTCATATATGCATACATATACCATACACACATACATGCATTGCATATGTGTGTATGTGCGTGCACATGTGCACATACACATGTATGCCTATGCATGCACGTGTATATGCATACACATGTGTGTATGCATATATAGATATACTTGGTGTGAGAGAGAGGGAGACAGAGGAGAGATAGAGAAAGAGGAAGAGAGAGAGCACAGTAGTAGGCTTAAGGGACAAACAGAAAGGGAAAAGGGAGAAAATGGTAGAAGATAAAAGAAAGGAAAAGTGAACTGAAAGAGTTTCTTAAATCCACAGAATCATAAAACTATTGAATTTGGGAGAACTTTGGAGGTAAATTGGTCCAAACTCTACAAAGTAATTTTCCTAAAGCTCAAGTATTGCCATATAAGCCCCTTTTGACATAACACCTCAATCCTAGTACCTACCTATCACTTCTAGGATCACTATTTGGTACTGAAAGCCCTATATGACCTTGCCTCTTCCTTCTTTTCTAGTCTTACTACACAATTCTCTTTCATGTAGTCTACAATCCATCCAAACTGCACTTTTTACTATTTCTCCTTCTTCCATAACACTACCTCTTCCATAGCTGTGCTTTTGCATTGTCTCTCATACCTAGAATGTATCCTTCCTCATCTCCACTTCCTATAATCCCCATTTTCCGTCAAGACTAAAGTCAAATTTCACCTTTACCTGAAGTGTTTCCAAGCCCTTTAGCTGTCAGTGTCTTCCACCCCAAAACTGTCTCATACCTATTTTGCATATACATCTCTCTCCCTCCTCCCCCACTCCATTAAAATATAAGATTTTTGAGGGCAGGGATCATATTAATTTTGTCTTTGTATTCTCGATGTCTAGCACAGTACCTGGCCTATGGTGCTCTTGATAAATACTTATTGGGTGATGAGTTCTAATAGCTCGATATAATTGAATCAAGATCTACTCCTCTCTTATTCATAAGCCGTCGAATATTTGAAGATATCACATCCCAACTAAGTTTTTACATCACTTTCTTTTTAAGACATATTCCTCTCTCTTTCCCCTCCAGCAAGTCAACTCTTATAACAAAGAATGAAAAATCGGAGAAGGGGAAGTAGTTCTGGAAAGCCAGCTCACTGGTTTCTATACCCATGGAAACTCCATCTCTGCAAAGAACACAGATTTTTTTAAACTCTTCCCCAAAGACAAGTTTTTTGGTTTTTTTGTTGTTGTTACTATTTTTCCATTTTCCTTGTAGTCATTGAGTGGATTGTTTTCTTGGTTCTGCTCTCTTTACCTTGCAGCAATTCACATTAGTCTCCTGATGTTGATCTGAATTCCTCATATTTGACGATTCTCATGGCATTGTAAAACTGTGTTATACTTATATACCACAGTCTGTTTAGCCATTTCCCATCTATTTTGTTCTCTCCTACCGTAAACAGTACTGCTATGAATACTTAAAAATATATAGGATATTTCTTCTTGTCTTTGACTTCCTTGGGATTTATGCCAAGCAATAAAACATCTGGTCCAAAGAAACAGACATTTTAGTCTTTTTTTAAATCATAATTCAGAATTACTTTCCAAAATGTTTGAACTAATTCAAAATTTAAATAGCAGTATGTCTCTATTTTTCCCAGTCCTTCTGACATAAACTATTTTCATCATTGGTTATCATTACCAATTTTTCACATATGTATGTGATATCTCTCCCGTTGGAATGAAGGTTCCTTAGGTGCCCTATGAAATTTTATTTTCTCCTGGTTAAAACATCCAGTATTCCTTGTATAGCATGGATTTTGGTTACCTTTCCATTCTGCATGTCATCCCTAGCAGGACCATAGGTAAGTTATACATAGGTAAATAGGATTATCAAAAGAAAAGTAATCATGTCTATATTCATATGAATGCAAAGGAAATATGCACACCAGTAAAATCATCAGTCTATAAAAACATTGTGATTAAATTTGTTTCCCAGTAGAGAATGCCAAAATACTCTGTGTGAATGTATGCTTTTCAGAAAGAACATCCTGATGCTTTATCCCTCATTTTCACTTAGAACTCCATATTGTTGAATTTAGGAATACTTGAATGGATAAAGATATATCCATTATATATGCTCTGGAAATTCATGATGTAGATGAAATGCTATGCATTTATTTCTACTTTGAGGTCAGAAAATACTAAATGTGCAGAGTTTAGAAACCATACAAGTCAGCGATATGCATTCTATCAGGAAAATATAAAAAAGTTTCAAGACTGCTCACATAAGTCTATTCTGAGAGTATTTGTAGCCCAGCCCCCTGGGAACACACAAGTCAACCTGTGTGGTTTACCCATTGACAGACAAATTTTTTAACAGCATAAATAACACATGACCCCTTTGGGTTGGAATATTCTGCCTTCTTATCTCCAACTTTAGCTAATAAATCAATTCTAACTACTTGATTAGGATTAAATCTATATCATTTGTCTTTATGATCAATCAATTTAGAATCCCCTCAAGTTTTAGAGCTAAGTCAGTATAAAAACGGAATTGGCACAGGGATGTGAAATAAATTTAGTGTTTGCTTCAATCATTTATTTGAAAATGTTAAGCACAGAAGATTTATTTTCAAAACATGTGGTATTCAGAGTATGTGACTCAAAACTGTTTTGTAACTACCTTCATTTATAAGGACATCTACTTAGCAAAGAACATCTACACTATTCATGTAAAACAATGTAGAGTCTCATATTTTCAGCCAGTATGGTTGTACACATCTATAGCCTCTGCTAGCTAAGAGGCTGAGGCTGGTGGATCCCTTGTGTTCAGGAGCTCTAAGCTGCAATGGGCTAAACTAGCTGGGTAATAGCACTAAGCCTGGCATCTGTATACGATTGGCTACATCCCAGGAGCAGAGAGTTACAAGGCTGCATAAGGAGGAACAAAGTGGCCCAGATCAGAAACAGAGGGAGTCAAAGCTCCCAGGATAAATAGTAGTGGGATCAGACCTGTGATCAGCTTACTAGATTTCCAGCCTGGGAGAGACAGAAAGATTCAATATTAAAACAGAAAAAAATCTTGTCTTCTTGTTTTCCATCCTTTTTCTCATCTGTATTACATCTTACATTTATTACATTCATTGTCATCTTTATTTTTCTCATCTTTTCACATCTTTGTTACACTCTAAATATTAAGGTAGGAGATGGTAAGAAGATATGTCTTTCTTCCAACTCAATCTATCACCAGTCCAGTAGCACTTTTCCAGCTGTCTCCTAAACTTCCCGTTCAATCAGGTCAAAAACTGAAATCATCCCTAATCGTGAGTTCTTCCACTTGATTTCCCTATTTCTACTAATGGAACCACTATTTTCTTAATCACTTAGGTTTGAAATCTCAGTCAGTTTATTTTTTAATATCTTTTATAGTATGAGCTTAACCGTCATCCATAAACAAGTCAATTTCAATATGGAAAGAACAAAAACAAAGATTATATATGGAACTGTGAAATTCTATCAAAAACAGCTTTTTTTATCATAAACACATTTTTTAAATGTGTACTTAAAGTTTAAAAAGATAGTAACAAATTTCCCTGTCTGTATCCCCTTCTGAATTTCTTTCTGTTCCTTCTGTGTGTCTTTTATTGTTATCTGATATTTTTTCTTTCTGAAAATAGTCATGTTTTTTACAATTCTATCAATACTGTCATCACTCCCCCCACCACCATCAAAAGAAGCCTTCTCTTTTAACAAATAACAGTGCCAAACAAAACAAACTCACATATTGGCCATCTCTGGAAATGTATGCTTTATTCTGCATCTATAATTTATCACCTCTCTGACAAGAGAGTTGACTACTAATGAACATTTATTAATTGCCTACGGTTTGCCAGGCACTATAGGGGGACACATGCTTTATTGTCATTCTCTTTGTGTCAGGATTGCTCTGTATTGATCAAGAATTCTAAAGTCTTTCAGAATTGTCTTTGTTTATATGATTTTGCTCAATGTGTAAATTTTTCTACTTATTTTGCTCATTTTACTCTGCATTAGTTCATATAAATTGGTTAGATTTCTCTGAATTTTCCATAATTGTTTTTTCTTATAGCCCATTACACTAATATACCAAAATTCATTCAGTCATTTCCAATTGATCGTCACCCACTTTCTTTGGTCCTACAGATTGTTTTGTACATATGCGTTATTTCTCCCTGAGCATTTATTTTTACTCTTCTTCATTATCTCCTTCATTCTGTTCAAGTTACTCTCCCTCTGCAATGATACTTTTCTATTGCCACTACCAGTACCCTAGTCGGTGAGAGTGTTACTCTTGACTATAATATTATAATAGCCTCTTAACTAGTCTCCGTGAATCCAGTGTATTTCCCCCTTCAGTTTACCTGACATACCTACTACCAGTTTAATTTTCCTAAAACACAGATCAGATCATGCCACTTCCCAGATGAAATGTTTCCTTGTGTCTACCAAAAAAAAAAAAATCTCCTTAATTTGACATTCAATGACCTTCATAGTCTGATTCCAATCTCCCTTTTCAACCTAATCTTCCACTACTGATTTTCAGGAAACTTCTGATCCAGCCACTTTCACTAACTTGAAATTTTTGTTCCCCCAATGCACATTTCAGGGGTTTTTCTAAGTCACCTTTGCTGTCCCAGCTTCATTGAAATATCCCTACATCCCACCTAAATCCTACCTAACTCTTAAAATCTAGTTCAAGGGAGCAATGGAAAGAATGCTGGATTTAGAGTCAGAGGACTTTGGTTTACATCCTAGCTCTTCCACTTTTTTTAACCTAAGGCAAATCTCTTAATCTGTTTCTTCATCTGTAAAAATAATGAAGTTAGACTAGATGACTTTTGAGGTCCCATTCAGATTCAGTGTCTTACCTGTTTCAATATCACCTGGAAAGAAGAGCATCATGTCTTGTCCATGAATGTACTCAACAAATACGACTGTTAGGTAGCTCAATGAGATACTGTAGTATATGCAGTGTCCTGAAGATCTGAGTTCAAATGCAATCTCAGATATTTACTAGCTAGCTATGTAAATAGCTTGTGCAACCTCTGTCCACCTCTGCTCCCTCATCTATATTAATAACCCTTACTTCCCATGAGGATAAAATGAGATAACATGTTTAAAGTTCTTTACAAACTCTAAAATGCTATCTAAATACTAGCTCTTATTATTTGTCAAGTAAATGAGTAAATGAAATTAAATTAGTTATTGTATATATTGATTTCTGGCATGTCATTTTGTTCATAAATAAAAGAAAAACAACTTCCCCTTGGTGGCGTTTAACAAATAATATTAATGAATGATATTTTGTAAATGTTTGTAAATCCTCATTCCCTCAGAAACTTAACTGATATTTGTTTACCCTCCAAGTGTGAGGGGATAGGGAGAGGAAGGGGGTAATACCTTCTACAAAATTGAAGTTATTAATACTTTTGCTTAACAGATAATGAATGAAACAGAGACACAAAGATTTTGAGTAACATCCACCATAAGACTTTAAAGCCAGCACCTCTCTTATGCTCAACAAAATTCATTTAGTCCCTTCCCTTCCTTCAATTCTGTAGGACACAGCAATTAAAGAGAAAATTCAGAGAGGAAAAAAAACCTCTTTGATCCCTTCCAGTAAAAATGAGGTACTAATTCTTCCACACCTGTTCATCAATTAGTATGTCCCTCTTCAATCTAATAATAATACAAACTCAAGTTGGAAAACTAGTCTAATTAATTCTTAGTGCTGATGAACTTAGCCTTCCAAGAAAACTTTTTTAGGAAAAATGCCTGCCTGTTCAGCAGTCAGAATTCATTGTCCATTTGATCCATGTTCAGAGAATAATATATTGTCTCTTTCCTAGGATATAACTGTTTCTTATATTATAGACATACACCTTTAAAAAAGCACTGAATATAGTGCTATACACCCAGTAAAAAATTAAGTAGAAAAGCAATGATACATTTACAGAGAAAGAGAAAACTTAATGGTAGAATCAATACAGGAGACCACAGGAAGGTCACAGAAATGTAGAATCACAGAATAATAAACTGGAAGGGACCTTAGTGCCCAATTTAGTTGAATCCATACCTAGACAGGAATCTACATTACTAAGTTATCCAACCTATGATGGATGATCTCCAGAGAGAGGGAATCCACTAGTCTTCTAGGCTACCCTTCTGTCTTAGATAGTCCTAATTGTTGAGAATTTTCCCTTACATTAATTCTAATTGCCAGAAAGAACCATTTCCATTCATTGTTCCTAGTTCTGCTCTCTGAGAACAAACAGTAGGTTAATTCTTTCCTATGAGACAGTCATTCAGATACTGAAAGATGTCTTCCTTTCTTCACACTAAACATTCTCAGTCTCTTTAACCAGTCTTTTCTAGCATTCTCACCTTTCCAGTCACTTTCAACCCCTTCTGATTTATCTATCTATATTCTTCCTAAAATGTGGTGGCCAAACTAAACCCAATAGTTTAGATGTGATGGAGCAGGGCAATATTTCAGGAAATTATCATCTCTTGTTCTCTTAACGTAGCCTATACTAGCTTTAGCTTTGTAGGCTACCATGTCATACCACTGAGTCCTACTAGGCTTTTAGTCAACTGAGCTATGCACACTCTCCATACTCTCCTACACAAATAGAACAGTTTTAGAAAAATTCAAGTGGGAAGATTTTCTCAGGGAATACAAAAGGTTGGTTTTTCTTCTGCCTCCACCTATTACCTCTCATCTCTTCCAAAAAAACAATGACATAACTGCCTGGCTTCAGAAGGCTGCTCTGAATCATACATATTGACTATTTGTCAATGTTCTTGGAAAATAAAAAAATGCTTCCGAAATGCTAGGAATTATTGTTATAGTCTAAATGAACTGTTTTTAGACTATCTTCATGCCATACAGAACCACTTTATGCACTCTTTAGTCAAATCCTTGACTCAGGGAGTCAGGAAATAGAACAGGTTAGTCATACTCCAGACAGAGAACTAAAGCGTTATGGTTGTTCTCCTACATGGCCAGAATCTATCCAAAGAGACTTTGGGATGTAGCGTATGTCCAGTACATCTATATTCACTGATTATTTTCTCAAGGAGAATATGGCTATACCCTTTTCTGCCCAACGGAAATGTAAAGCACGTCTCTCTCCACTGCCCCAGCCTAGCACATGACAGAGTCCAAACATTAAATCCAACTCAGTTTATTTGTGTCAACTGGGAGTTGTTGCATTACATCCTGCAGTAGCCACACAGGAGTGTTTCCAAATACCACAGTGGCAGCACTCTAGGGGTGTGCTTGGCATGAGTCAGAGGTGATGAAGAAAGGTGAAGAAAGGTCAAAACTCTGACACTTCCCCTGGCCTCCCAGCTGTCACTCTGCTAAACATATTACCTCAGCCTCATTGGTACTCTGAGCTGTGGTTAACCAAATGCCTGTCGTCAGCTAAGAATAGAAGAGAGCTAAAACCTTTGGCTCTAATTTATCATGGTGCTGTTTGGATTTATTGTGTCCTTTTGTTTGCACAATAGATAAATTCCTGAAAAGTTGCTTTCAATTATTTTTTTTAATTTTTATTTCTGGTAATGCAGAGCTTTAAACATAGTGGGAAAATCAGGCACTTAAAGGAAATGTGTGATAAATCTGTCCCTCCACCCGGAAATGAAATTCTTTTGTCATGGAATAATGTTCACCTCCTAATTCAAGTTCTTAAATGTCAAGCATTAGGGTGTACCTACATCTGAAAGGTTTTCCTTATCCTTTGGTTTACTGTCCATATCACTTAGACTTGGGCAGGCAGCATCATGCTCTACCTTTTAAGGGAAACAAACCCAGAGAGTCATAATAATAGCAAATAGTAACAGATAACATTCACATACCACTTTAAGGTTTGCCAAGCACCTTACATATATTATCTCATAATTTGTAGCAAATTGTTATTCCAATTTTACAGAGTAGGAAACTGAAGCTAAGAGAGGTTAAGTGACATATCCAGAGTCCTACAACTTGAGAGTAGGAATTGGCTTTCATCTTTCTTTGTATCCCTAGTGACAGGCACATAGTAGGTGCTTAATAAATGCTTATTTATTGATCAACTAAAATGTTGAACTCAGATCTTCCTGAATTCTCATACAATGACAAATTAAAGGAACTTGGAATGTTTAATCTGGAGAAGAGAAGACTCAGGAGGGGGAGAGGAGGGGACATGATAGCTGTCTTCTAGTATTTGAAGGGATGTGGGGGATTAAATTTACTTTGTTTGTCCTCAGAGGACAAAATCAAGAGTGGAATGGAAGTTATAAAGAAACCAATTAAGGTTTGCTGTCAGGGGAAAAAAAATCTTAATAATTGTTTTCATTCAGTCACGTCTGATTCTTTGTGACCTCACTTGGGGTTTCTTGGCAAAGATAATGAACTGATTTGCTATTTCCTTCTCTAGTTCATTTTACAGATGAGGAAAGAGGCAAATAGGGTTAAGGAACTTGCCCAGGGTCACATAGCTAGTAAGTATCTGAGGTTACACTTGAACTCAGGTCTTCATGACTCGAAGCCCAGCACTTTATTCACCATGCCATGCAGCTGCCCCTTCCTAATAGAGTTGTCCAAAAGTGGAATAAGCTATCTCAAAAGGTCATGAGTCCCCCCTCCTTGAGAATGTTCAAGCAGAGATTGGATGCCCATGTGCAAGGCATATTATAGTGAGGATTCCTTGTGTGTGTGGGATACACTACATGATTACTGAGATGCTTTCCAGCTCTCAAATTCTGCAATTTCTGACTCCAAGTCTAAAGCTCTCTCTATTACATAAAACTGTCTCCCATGTATGCAAGCAGGGTGGGGACTAGCTATCATGTCCCTTTGGGTTCATCTCCTTGTCCCAGCCAACACTATAATCCCAGTAAAACATAGTGACTCTCCCATGAAAGGATAATTACTAATAACTTACCCAGGAAAGAGGCACACCCAGTAGTATAATTAACCTATTAACAAAACAGGCAACAGTAGGGGTAGGGTCCTCCTCAGCTATTGCTCTTGGTTTTAGCTAAACCATCAACTTATTCTTTCCTTCCCCTTTGGG
This sequence comes from Potorous gilbertii, assembly GCA_028658325.1. Taxonomy (NCBI): domain Eukaryota; kingdom Metazoa; phylum Chordata; class Mammalia; order Diprotodontia; family Potoroidae; genus Potorous; species Potorous gilbertii. The sequence continues at coordinate 609,834,416 of CM053769.1, read as the reverse complement.
TTACTTCAGGTCTTTGCTCCAAGGAAACATGGCTCTTTCGATAGTCTTTCCACCCCACCCCCGTGAGGGAATTTTTTTTTTATTGCTAAGTTTCTACCTGCTGCAACAGCTCCAGGAAAATGTTGCTTCCTAAGGCATCGGTGTGGCCTAGCTACAAGTTTTTTAAAAGTGCACAGGTGTGCTACAAATGGGGCTAATGAGCAATGCATTCTTTCCTTATAAATCCTTCAGCTGAACGCCTACCGAGCCAGCTTGGCAATAGGCACATGGACAAGGATGGAAGACTGCCTACCTTTGGGATTCTTCACTTCCTGGAAAATATGGCTCTAGAAACAAAGCTTGGCAGTCCTGGGCTCAGAACAGCAGCAATAAAAGGTGGTGAAAGGTGCTGCTGGCAAGAATTACTGACTAGGCTCCTTGGTGATGATGGTCTGTTCATCTCCATCATTGCTTGTTACTCTCTCCACCCTCAACCCCAGGAGAAGAGGAAGAATATGGAGGTTTGGGGTGTCTTCTTTCTCACCTCAAGGATTTGCTCTCAAAACAAATGATTAAGTCTTGATTAAAGAAAGAGAAAATCAAGGAGTAAACTAATCAATGACTATAAACCACTCATTCAACAAAAGGCTCATTGCCAAGTGAGAATTATTTGGGGAGTGGGGAAGGGGTGGGGAAGAGAATCACCAGGAAATGATCTACTAAGCTGACTCAACTTCTAGCAAACTATGGGACTTTGGGCAAGTCACTTAATTTCTGTGGACTCCAGTCTCCTCCTCGGTAAATGAAGGGGATTGTACTAGACCTCTGAGGTCCTTTCTAACTCTCAATCTACAATCCCATCAAAGTCTAGAGAAGCTCAATTTGCATTGATGAAAGGACCATGCAGACATTCAAAACCACAGCTCCTTTAATTACTGAAATATTCAAATAAGAAAAGTGAAGTGAAGTTGATGATGACGAGAATCCTACTTCCATCTGGAGAGCAAGCTTCTGCACCATGGAAGGCAATTTTCCCATTCCCAGTTGTGCAACTCATCAGTTTGTGTATGACATAAAGGACTCAGGTCCCAGCACTGGCTAGTTCAAGCCTTGATATATTAGGGCTCTTTGTGTAAGACAACAAAAGTGATACATGCTTCTTCTTTTTTCATAATACCTATGAGACAGCATGAATCACTTACCAGAGCTTGCTTGCAAGAGATAAACTTTGGCAGCAATACATTGTCAAAATTTCAACTGTTTAAAGAGACTTCTTGCTTCCCTAGTTGTCCCCTGGTTCCAACATTTCTAATATTCCTTGTGCCTTGAGTCCAAAGCAACATAGTCCCCTGAAGGAATCTTAAAATAACAATGCAAGGACAGCTTCTAACACACATACACAGCAAAAGACAATCACAAACTCCATATCCCACTGACTAAAGCACTAAATATTTTTTCCAGGATTAACAAGGAGTGGGAGTGGTACCTGCATATACTTTTGGTGCCAAATCAGACTTCCTGCAAAACACACACACACACACACACACACACACACACACATACTTCTGCCCACCCAACCTTGATTACTCACAAAGTGAAAAAGACCAATAACTCTACAACTTGTTTTATTTTCAGGATTCATTTTTGCTCTCTAGCTCCATCTTCTGGGACTCCCTCAAAACCTTGATGTTTTGGTCACACTGCCCATTCAAAGAAAAAAAAATAATGTCCCTGTTTTTTCCTTAAAGGTTTTAAAAGCTTAGTCTGCTCCTATGAGTTGGAAAGAAGAGTCAATATGAGGAAATTGTGTCTACTCTTTAGAATAACGTCAAAGATAGATACAGACAATTACAGCACTCTAGAGTTGAAGAGATCTCCAGCAGTATAACTGCCATGATTGATTGTGAATCTCTTTACCTAGCTAATCCTCAGTTTCCTTATTTTTAAGGTGGGGGTGAAAATATCTGCACTATCTACCTTACAGGGATGTTGTCAGGGAAACCCTTAAGTAGAGCCAGCAGAAATACATCCATTTTACAGAAAGGTAAACTGAGGCTTAGAAAGACAAAGTGATTCATTCTAGATGACAGCTAGTTTCAAAGCTCAGAGTAAAGTGCGTTTTCTATGACAGAAAGGGAGTAGACATACATGACAGAGGAACAGTGATCCATTATTATAAAATTACAGGGCTTAGTGGAGCCTTGAGGGTTCAAATCCATGTCCTGAATTCAATAGAGGTAGTCTATTTGGAAAGAATGCTGGAATTAGGGGACATGGGTTCTAGTCATGACTGCTGGTAACTTGCTTCATGATCTTGGGTAATTACAAAAGTCTCTTTTATCATCTATAAAATCAGAGTATGGATCTCTACTGTCCCTGATGAGTCTAGCATTCTATTTAAGCACCAAAGTATTTATATCATCTCTGACAAATGAAATGTTTGCCGTATTTTAAAGACTTTGGGGGGAAAAGATACCACAACTTCTCTCGGTAATCCATTCCAGTTTTTAAAATTTTCACCATGACTTTTTCTTTTATGTCTCATTAAAATCTCTGAAGCTTAGTTCCAATTTCATCACATTTTTGAAGTAGTGGATGATATTCACCATTCTCTCTGTAAAATTCCTAAATGCATTTGAAAACTCTGTTAGCCTTTGAAAGCACAGAAAACAGCAGGTCATTGATAATGTTATCCAGCAGTGGGATTTCTGATAACCTTTTCTGTGTGCAAAAAAAAAAAGAAAGAAAGAAAAAGGAAAGAAAAGAAAAAGAAAATTATGGAGTATAAAATATTAGTAATAGAAATAATTGTAGGAATATTGGTTCATGTATACTTTTAAATTAATGCAGTTTATAATAAAAATATTATTTAAAATTTCATTTCTGTTAACATTTTTAAGACATTGAATTTCCTTCTGCTTTCCTTTCTTTTTTTTTCTTGCTTATAAGTAATGAATTCTTGGGCTTTTACAGAAAATGTAAGGAGATGCATGGTCTTAAAAACTAAAGTTCTGATTTTACTGAGAAATATATATATGTCTGTATATACACACACATGTGTGAATACATATACACACATACACACACATACGTGTGTATATATATACATATATATATGTATATATATATATACAGCTTTGTAGAAAAAAAGCTTTCATATCTCTAAGTAATAGAAGGAAGAGAAGGCAACTAGGTGGAGCAGTGGATAGAGTGCCAGGCTTAGAGTCAGTAAGAGTTCAAATCTGGCCTCAGACACATAATAGCTGTGTGATCCTGGGCAAGTCATTTAAGCCTGTTGGCCTTAGTTTCCTCATCTATAAAATTACCTGGAGAAGAAATGGCAAACCACTCCAGCATGTTTGCCAAGAAAACCCCAAATAGAGTCACAAAAAATTGGATATCAATGAAAAATGACTGAACAACTTCATTTTCTTGACTACCATGAATTATTATTTTTATGATAAAAATTATATTGCTGAATTTGACAATATTAAATTTATATATAGCTAGATGATAGACAGACAGACAGAGAGATCGATAGATACATAGATATAAGTATAGATATATATCAAGCAGTCATTCCAGTAACTACTGCCCACGACATTAAGGAATATATTAGCAGTTTGGTCTAAATAAAATTGTCATCATCATTATCTCTGGAAATAATCATTGCTATCACTGTTGAGTGTTTCAGACGAGTTAAACAAACATGTTACATGGCTCCTTTTCTGCCTCTCCACCCTAGGGTTCAGCAACTACCCCTTTTCCTTCCTGGGGATGAGATGTGGCCATCCATCCTCTGCCTGCTCTTTGGCCACCACTGCCCTCATTATGTTGCTCCAGTGCTCTCCATTCCCCATTCCCACTATACCACAACCTATCCATTTCCTTTAGCTTTGATAAGGTAGGATATCTATAACTCTATCTTATCCATTCCCTACATTCGATTAGTAGGGAAAGAGTTAAGAGTGGGTTCTGAGTGTCTCCAACCCTCCCACACTTGAACGCATGCCATTATTCTGGCCCCAACCCCTCCTACTACCTCTACTATCTACTATCTCTAACATAACAACCCTGAAATGTACTATTACCTTCTCTAGGAGCTCCTTTAGCTCGTTGGAATGGTTGGCAATAAAATCAATTAAGGCTGCATGCATATTTAGAAGTCCAGGCATAAGCTTGTTTTTTCTTTGCAAGGAAAACAAACTAATTCATGCTGGCATTTTGAAAAGCATTGGCACAGTTAATAGATGAGAACTTCAGAAAGTGAGCTATCAGTCACTGTCTCAAACAGAGGCATCCCCACAGCAAGAATCTTTTCACCAATAAATTTCTGAATGTATAGGATGAGCAACAGGATAAAATTAGAGAAGAGACTGAGTCAGAAAAAATGATATACATTGAAGTGTCTGGACTGGACATTGATACCATTTCCCCTCTGTTTTCTACTGCATAACTTAGTCTGCTGGCCACCAAATAATAGATACACTCACACACACACACACACACACACACACACACACACACAAGTCCTGATTAACACCAGTCGTGGATCTAGAGATTACTACTCCACAGGCTAAGTCTATGTGACCAGAAAGTGCCATATAACCAGTCCTCAAGCTTATAGTGGGTTACATTCCTGAAGAAGGCATTGGGTAACAAAACAATGTAAGCCTAACCTGACTGATCCATACAATCAATATTATTTAGTACAGGATCCATATCTTTGATCTCATGCTCATCTTTTTATAGACATAGCCATAAACACATCATTAATCGACTACCAGTTATAAATCTCTCTGCTTATATAATAAATTTTTATGCAGGGCATATTGAATCAATTACAGAGAGGTACTCTGATGTAGTGGGGTAATGATGGTGGCTCACATTTCTATAGCACTTTAAGGTTGATACCCACAGCACCTTTCCTATGAGGTAATAACACATGTATTTTCACCACCATTATCATATTGCACCCATTTTCACAAATGAAGAAATGTGTACTAGAGTATTACTGTGGGTATCATAACGTCTATTTTACATACAAGAAAATTGAGACTTTGCAAGGCTAACTGCCTTACCCAGGGTCCTATGGCTAGGTATGGGAGTCAGTATTGGAACCCCTTTTCATGATTCTAATCTCACACTCTGATCCACCTTACCATTGGCCTGGGAATCATCATCCAGCTCCTAGTCCTGGCTTTGCCACCAACTTCCCATTTGTCAGTCACCTCCAGACTCAGTTTCCTTGTATGTATGTAAAATGGGGAAAATAATGGCGCCTGCCCCCCAGGAGTGTTATGAGGATCCAGTGAGATAATCAATGTAAAGTGTTTCGCACAGGGCCTGGCACGTAGTAAATATGATATAAAGGATGACTATCATTGGTGTTTCTGGTTGTTTTTCTCACATTCCATCAAGTTCAAAATTTCATTCTAGGGCAATATAGTAACCAATTCAACAAAATTACAATTGATTAAGCAATTACAGGGATAGGACCTTGGGGAAAGGGAAAAAAGAACAAGGGGTAGGTAAGCAGTAACAAAATAACCAGAGGACCCCTAGAAAAGAAATTATTATGCCTGAGTCCAGGAGCTGAGGAGACCCTGGGAAAAGAGGTTTATATGTCAAAGGGGGAAGTCCTGAGATCAGTGACGGAGAAATCAGTTGTTCTTGAAGTTACCTTCAGAAAGAGATAGGTGGAAACACAGATGAATCTTCCACAACCCTGATTTCCCTCTTATCCTCAACTCCAAAGAGTCTTCCTCTTTGCTACTTCCCCCACTAAAGCAGAAAGATGTTTTATAAGCTGTCTAATAGCTGCAACTTTCCAACAAAGGAACATGCTTCACATCCCCAAACAAATTCAAATACAATTTTGATGGCATTCATAATCCAATTATCAGTCAAGAGTGGTTTAGAAGACAATTTTTATGTCTATTACATACAGTATTTGTCAATATATAAATAAACCTGCAGCAGCATCTGTCCGTCCTCCCTTCTTGTCCATCACAATTACCATTATATATAGCCTATACCCTGCAGATCAAAAGTTGACAAAAGTAATGAGGAACATCTGGACACCCAATGTACAAAGGGTATTTTTGCCAAGTCACCTAAGTGGACATATGCACCATTTGAACAATTAAGAATAACCCCTAAGAAACTTTTGATTCTTTAATTTTGAAAATCCTTACGTTATTCCTGTAGCTTAGGAAATCACCCAACAACTGGGTTATATAGGTGATAGTCTGAACTGCTAAGCTAGAATAAGAGTGATAATGCAGTAGTTTTGAGGTTGCTAAGTGCTACAGTGGACAGAGCACTGCACTTAGAGTGAGAGACATCTGAGTGGCACAGTGGGTAAATCCCTGAACCTGGAGTCAGAAAGACCTGAGTTCAAATCTGAGCCCAGACTCTTACTAGCAGTGATCCTGGTCAGGTCATTTGATCTCTGTTTGCCCCAGATTCCTCATCTGTAAAATGGGGCTAATAAGAGTACCTGCTCATCAAATGAGATAATATTTGTAGAACCCTTACCAGTGTAAGGCCTGGCACATAGCAGGCAATGAATATGAATCCCTCTTACCAGTTATGGGACTCTGGAAAAGTCAATTCATTTCCCCAACTTCAGCTTCTTCATCTGTAACATGGGGAGAAAAATAGCACCTTTCCTACAGGATTATTGAGAGATTAAATGATGTCAATTACTTTGCAAAACTAAAAGCACCTTGTATGTGTTAGCTATTATTATTATATATTATTGATTTCCACAGTGGTCTTAATCCCTGTAAAGATATGGAAGGAAAGATAAGGGAGAAAGGAAGTTCCCAAATCTTTCTTTACCTATAAAAAGAACTTTAACTAATACCTTAAACTACTTCACTCTAATTTTAAGGTGTTTTCTATAAAGGACTTTGATCTATGCAGAAAAGAAACTGTTAGGCTTGAGAATTATTTCTAACATTCAACAAAAATAAAATAAGTATCTACTACATGCTAGTACTGTGTTAGAGACTGGGGAAAGATAACATAGTTTAGGTAAGGCATGGTCCCTGATGTTCTAAAACTTACAGCCTAGTTGGGGGATAGGGCACAGTCATAGATTACTTGTATGTACATTATTACACAATAAGCATGTATGCTCTCTTGAAAGTCAGAATTTCATTATTCTTTGTGTCTTTGGCATGTTGCACAGTACCTGGAACATAGTAGGTGTTTAATAAACTATTTCACTGATTTGTGCCCTAAAAAACTATCCAGTTCTAAGCAGCATGAAATATGCTGTATTATCAAATAAAAACCAAAGAATCATATTTGTATAATAATATCTTAGAGATTATGAATTTCTTATGGAGAAGTTGAAATTAGAAAAGTAGAAGAGCAGGTTAAGTAAGAGAAAGTCTGAAAAATGATACATCATTTCAGTTCAAATCTCACAGAATTATTTATCCTACTAGTTTCACAATCTTCTCAAACCAATAATTTTCTGGAGGAAGAACCCCAAAATGTAACTTTTTTACATGCACAGGTTTAAATGTTCATACAGAACTTGAGGTTAAATATATGAATCAATACCTTCATATGTATTCCTAGTGTTTACCATCCTTGAGGTTTTTATTCCAGCTCACTTAACCCAATGGAATTGCTATAATGCCCGTTCTACACTACCTCTGACAAAATAACAGAGATTTATTTTTTAAGGTGACTTACTGTTCCTATAACAATCAAGGATTTACATAGTGGTTTCCATATTACTAGAGAAATCAAAGCCAAATTCTTTTGAAGTGCTGCAAATGCCAAAGTCTTTGCTGGCTATACTGGAATGTAGTCGTTCCTTTGGATCATGGAGTGCTGGTATATCATTTCAAAGCATGCTGGAACTGGAGTACAAGGAAAACATGAATTCCTTTTATCCCAATTGCATATCATCATCGTTCAATTGTACTATTTTGATGCATTCTGCAACCAGAGTGGAAATTATATTTCAAAGTAACTGCTTTAAGAGATGTGTTATAAATCATGACGAGCTTGTGTTACAGTGCATTTTCATTTTGGCGATGTGCGTTACGTATGAATAATAGGCATGCCTCATAAAATAATGTCATGGTATAAAATCAGACATTATTACAGCCAGTAATCTTATGCCAAAATTATTGACACATGGCATTCAGGAATTTAATTACACCACACATATATAAGTTGTTTAATAAAATATAATAGGCTTTATCACCCTTTAAACCTGTTTTAAATCCTAGATGGGAGAATGCCTCTCTCGATTCAGCTGAGCACAGGTTGCTGAATGCTTTATTAAGTGTAAACATTAAAATATGTAGAAACCTCAGGCACTACAGTTGTCACTCCAGGAAAATACAATTTAAGACCTTACCATTTTACTGATGAGCAGTCTTTATTTTTTTTTTTGTATTAATGTAGAAAAAGAGAATTATAAGGCCATCACTATTAGAAAAAGTGAGTTTTCTGATTTTTTCCCCTTTGCTATTAAATTGAAAGATAATCTACCCATGTGACTCAGTGTTTGTTACATATACATATAATATATATGTTACATATGTATAATCTCTATAGAATTTTCTATGTAGTTGTTTGCTTATTCGCAAATTAAATAAAACTCAATATGACCAGAGGTAAATTTTTTCTTGAAATATAGAGAAGCTCCCTTTACCTCTCAGATGTTCTAGTCAATGCCTGTAAAATGCAATAATATATAAATGTACCTAACTAAACAAAATTTCAAATCCATTCTGTCCATCGGCCACTCTTCATGCTTTCCCATCTCAGTCACATTTAAAATAAAATAGCTTATCTTCTTCTTCCTTTCTAAATAACATAGAAATTTAACATTCTTAAAACCTGAATTGTTCATCTTAAAAGTCACACGTACAGATAACACATCTCTTTTTTGCCATAATTTTGTTTAAAATTATCCCTCATCTTACTCATTTAGTGGATTTGCCTATTCAGCTGGAATCTGCTTAGCTCTCATTTGCATAAGGGGAGATGTGGTCCAGGTTCCACAGTGCTCTGAATATCAAATCGCAAAGCCCCTTTTCAAAAGCAAATTCATAAATGCAATCATGCATACCTTTCTGAGTTATGAGGTGGCTGTGGATTTGGCAGTGCTGACTTGATGCAGTTCTGACAGGGTAGGTTAAGGGATTAAGTCTAGTCTGTCTTCACTTGGCCCTGCCTCTGACATACTCTAAAAAAGGTGGTGGCTGGCCTCGTGCCTACAGTGACCTGTCTATCTCCTCCGAGTGACAACACTTCCCTTTGAGTCTCTCCAAAGGTCAAGCCAGATAACTTGGTGAGTCTCCCAGAGAGTTTCTTATCTGTAGCTCATCCTACTTAACTGTCCCCGAGAAAGAGTATCACGTAGATGAGCCAAGGGAGAACACAGATAACCTGGAATCGGGGAGTAAAGGGAGAATAAGGGAAGGGGAAAAGAAAATTAGATCCATCTTGGTTGGGAGTGACTTATGTTATAGGAAATGTCGCTGTTATCTCTGCTGGCTTGGGAACCATAATGCCAAACTGCAAGAATCCTGGAGTTCAACAGGGTCACTGAGGCATTCACATCAACACCATCGAGTGTAGCGCTTCCTTGCCTTCTCCCTCACCATAGAGAGAGTTACATGCATAATGAACTTACATCTCAGGCCAGTTTTTCAATCATGCAAAATGACACTGGCTAAGCAAGTGACAGTGATTTATATGGAAAAGGCACACAATATTGTAATGGGATCTAAAATAGTGTGGGGGTAAAAGTTCTCTCCTGACAACGATGAAAAGACACAACATAATTAGGCATTTAAACCCTCAACCCTTCCATTTGAGACTTCTTGTCCTCCAGCTTTCCACAGAGTTTGGGGTTATTTTTTTCCCTTGGTTGCATGGTATAGAGCAGCCCTGCCTCTCTTGGTTGAACGAATTACTGACAGATTGCATTTTGCTTTGTTTAGTCCACATCAGAAATTACTAACATGAAAATTGCCCTTTCCCTGCCTGGAGAAAGATGAGCAACTGCAACCCAGACAGATGTTATGCGTCCCCTCATGTCAGGGGAATTGAGGGGATAGAGCTGTCTTGCCAGAGAAGTGTCCACTTACACTTGGCCGAGAGGTTGGTAGAGATGTATTGGATTGTTTATCTAACAATTCATCGATATTCTTTTTTTCCCTCAGTTATAGTCACCATGATCAGAAAGGTCCAGGAAGGACACACAGAGAGCAGCTTCCTTAGTTAAAAGCTTTGTCTCTTTTCTAAATGTTCTTCCAATCTTATAAGAAAATGTAAAGAAACCCACCTACAAGCCATAGGAAATGAAAACATCTGTGTTGAAATATCTCATTTCTTTAGCATCTACTAGAGCACTTGTCTCCTCTCTGATCTATCCTTCTGTGCCCTACTGCTAACATCCTTAGAAGGGAACGGAGTGGACATTTGGGGAATTTTGATCCTTACATAGAGAATTGAAACAAACAAAAAGGATAGACTGAAGATAAAAATATGTAGTCAACTAGTGGAGAGCCAAGTAGGGAATGCCACCTTCAAAGGACTTTCAGTGGGAGATTATCATAAAGGCAATTTTGTGGTTATTTGTTGTTCCTGGAACTTGGATTGCATTGATATAAAGAGCTTTGGGGGAAAGAAACATTCTCTACCAAAGAAGATCAACAACTGTTCTTTGATTTATATTCCCAGGGCATTGTGTGAGCAATCAAAAAGTTAAATGACTTGTCCAGGGTCACAAAGTATATTTATGAGTTGGGGCATGAAAATAGGTGGTCCTGATTCTGAAACCAGGTCTCTATCCACTACACCACCTTTTCTTAAAGGGAGATTATTATAATAGAGGCAGAATTCATATGCAAAGCCGCCCTAGACAATTCAATCTCTCAAGAGTTTGGCAAAGGGAAACCTCCCCATAAAGTCCTGAAGCACTGATCACACATTTGAAATATGTACAACCTCATTGCTCAGGCAACTAAGGTCTGCTTTATAATGCTTTTTAAGCCAGTATTTTCCTGGAAATAATTAAAGTGAGGGGTATATGCCTGTATTAGAGATTATGAACTATATATATTTTTTTCTATATCTAATTTATAATATATAATACTGGTTGCACGCATGTACATATACATGTGAATATGTGTGTACATATATGTATGTATATGTATATATATATATATATATGCAAATACAACCTATATCCACCAATTTAGGTATATAGCAAGTAGTGAGTTTCAGTTAGTATTTCTAAGGTGCAGATTTTTCTCTGTTAATTAGAATTTATATATTCTGCTCATTTGTTAGAGGTCTTCTACCACTCAGACCTTCAGGAAGTGAGTAGACCTCCTGTGCTAACAACTCTCACCCTTTAAACATCCAAGAAGAGATCTTCCAAAGGGAAGTCCTTCCTTTTGCCTCATGTAGATATAATGGGTGGCAGGGAAGTGCAATGGTCAGCACATGGTGTTCCTAGTTTTTAAAAAAATCTAAATTATCCCAATGACCTGCAATAACACAGTGTTATTAAGTACCTATTGACTCTAGTTCCTGAGTAGTTTGAAACAAACCAATTCATAGTTGAACTGGTTATGGTATCACAAGAAGCATGGTGTAAGGACAATGGTTCAACAAGGAAATGAAAGAGAATTTCTTGTTTCAACATTAGAGAGAGTAAAGAAGATCATGTATTAATTAAATAAAAGACTAAATAGAACAAACCTTTGGAACAGGAGACATAACATTTAAGAATAAAATCAACATGGCAGGGTAAAGGTCGGAGAAGATCAAGTAAGACGCTAATAGTTGTGCTTTTTCCATTTTCTTATCGATCAATATTATGTTTTTTCTAGCTAAAATGCAACAGCAGAGTTATTGCTGACCTTTCCTTCACCCTTCCATTGTGTATAAAATCACAGCAAAATAACAAATGACTTTATAAGCTGCAGAATTTTTCTGACCCAAACCCCTATGTGTGCTGAAATATTTCTCAAAATATGTTTCTTCTAAAGATGGGAAGAACATGCTTTTTCTCCTAATTAGGCACTTGAGAATGTGTTAGCTTTCACAACAACAAAAAATCATCCATTTAAACTTGTGTTTCACAATCTTTGCCAGTTGTGATAATAAGAAATTTGTGATTTTCTTTTTTAAAAAAAGTTGTTGACTAAGTTATTCTTATACAGTGTACTTCAATCTCATACTAACGCATACATAATATAAAGATTAATGTCTATAGAAGCTCTGGATTCTGAATCAAAGTTTCATTCATCCTCAATTAGGCAAATCATGCTTTCTCCATCCTAGAAATAATTTAGGTTGCTGTCCAACATACTTTGTAAGATCATGAGTAGGGACTTAATAAGACTTTCAAGAAGAAACATTGCTACTCTCTTCCAACAGACATGGGAAAAAAGAGAAAACTGGGTATTTGATAATTTCTCTTTTTAGAAGCTTTAACCCAATTTATTTAAAGTTAAGAATATAAGCATTCTGATGTATGTTCTTTCTATGCGTTTATGTGTTTTTCAATGATTTCATTGAAAACAAAATGCACAAAACACACTATAATTTTTATTACCATAGAGCAAAATTGGGTGTGATTCAGATCCTGTACAAGGAGGTTTAGTCACTGAAGGAGAATGCTATCCCAGATTTTTCTTTATATGGCAGTCTGATGGCATGGACCCCAAAGACAATGTCCTGATGAGGCTACAGGCTAATTTGAAAATTGTTTTCTATCGTATACATAATGGAGGGGTTTTGGCTGGTTTTCAAGTCTGAGTTCATACATCCCTATCCAATTTGAATTAGCTATAGTATTTTCATTCTTCACCCCCCCCATCCCAATATGTGGCTCTAACCAAAATAATAAGTGGAAATTATAGAATCTATAGCAAGTTTTCAAATTCAGAGCAATTTTTAAAGCTACTTCCCTAATGCAGGAAAAGTTAATACATTTCTATTTTAATAAGTCTTTGATAAGTGCCTAATTCTAATAAGCAAAACATATCAAAATGTTTCTTAGCCAGGAGATTCTGCTAGACATGTTTCATTTGGTTCCCAGCTGTCACATCTGGGTCTCTTCAATATATCCTAAGGGTGACGGGATAGAGTCTCAGAAAAACAGAAATACAACCTGACCTCTGTCTGAATAGTCTAATCATCACCAGTAGACCTGAGTACAAGGTATATGCCAAGGATACTAAAGCATGGCCTAATATTTCAACAGGAGTTTTGTATCTTAACATTTGTATTTTAAAATAAATTTTAGCTGATAGTTTAAAAATTGTTTAGTTAAGCCTTGATTTGATTTGATTAAAAATTAATTTGATTAAAAATTATGTTCAATCAATCTTATCCTTAAAATAAAATGTAAGAGAAAAAATAAAATTACCTTGGTACTCACCCTGATGAAATGTGCTTTGTAGGCATATTTACCATAGACTGAGCCCTTGCAGAAAAACTGACACCTTACCTTTAGGGAAGATACTGAACATGGTCAAAGCACACAACACAATTGGGGAAGAAAATGGAAACATAATAAAGCCTTATTAAGTCCCTACTCATGATGTGGGACGTCTTCCCGTTTTGGACAGATCTTACAAAGTATTTTGGACAGCAACCTAAATTATTTCTAGGGTGGAGAAAGCATGATCTGCCTAATTGTGGATGAATGAAACTTTGATTCAGAATCCAGCGCTTCTATAAACATTAATCTTTATATTGTGTATGCATTAGTATGATATTGAAGCACATTGGATAAGAATAACTTAGTCAATAACTTTTTCAAAAAAAGAAAATCACAAATTTCTCATTATTACAACGGGCAAAAATGCGAAACACAAGTTTAAATGGATGATGTTTCCTAAATGTTTCCTAAAATTCACATTTGCTGTGAAAGATGTACAAAGGCACATGTATGTCATGAAAACTTTCTAGGAATCCCAAACAATGCAATCATGCGCATGCAAATCCCCAGGGCTTACCTGAATCTGGCCTTTGCTGTGCAAATCTCAAAATCTGCCTAAAGGCAACAAGCTCATGGCTATCTTCATTACCCACCAGGAATCAGCAACTACCCCTCAACTTCCTTAAAGGTGTCAGCTACTGCCAGGTCCTAGGGTCTCCAGAAAGGCAGTTCAATTGTTCACAATGTATTTCATCTGTTTCCCTTAGGATTTCTCTAATTACAATGCTAATACCAGTGAATACTTGATAGGTCCAAATTTTTTTTTAAATCTTGATTTTGTGAGTATTTTAAGTGTTATTTATTATTTTTTTATTATTTTTATGTATTTATATAATTATATATATATTTAATAATTTATATTATATTATTATTTTTAGTGTTATTTATTAAAGATAAGAGGGACTGCTTTTTCTTTCTTAATGTGTTTCTAGAGTAAACTTTGTATTTACAATATTGTACTTTGCTAATTTTTTTTTCCATTTTAACAAACGGGATTTTAGAACTGGCTTATTTTCACTTTAAAAAGCAGCAAACACACACACTCTCACCTACACACAAAATGATGAATTTCAAACAAAGTTAGTTGTAGCAAGACTTTCCCTGTTGACTTCTATTATAAAATTAGAGATACGCTATCAAAGAAAAAAATCACAAATAAGCCAATGTAAAAAAAAAAAAAGGTAACCAAAAATGATTTTGGAGCATTAAAAGTGATTCTGTGACAATTTTAGAAATTTTAAACATTTTATAATATAGTCCCAAATTGTGAACAGTATGTAGTCCTTTTGTCCTATGTAGGAGCAAGGGTTGTAGCCAAGCTAAGGGAAAGTGTATCAATAGAGAAAAACACATAGAAATTAATTGACAGGGTTGTTCAAGGTCAGGAATGTGGAATATACATGATTATTAAGGGTCAACCAGGAGAAGGACTAGTCCAAGTCAAAGGGATAGATGAGGAGTAGGCATGGCTGGTGTCTAGGATCAGACAGCAGAATCCAGAAGTCAAGGGGAGAGTCAAGAACCAAGGAGTCAGGAAATATAATAGGTCAGGGGAGAGACATGGCATGAGATTAAAGCAAAACCTGATCATTAAAAGCAGCTGGTTTTTTGTTTGAGTTTGGTTTGGTTTTACTGTACAATGAATCTATGTGTGGACTACCTAGATATCTATGCCACCTTGGCTTAAGGGCGGAATTGATATGAGAAGATCCATGTTGACTGTAGAGAGTAGAAGTAGAGACAAAGTTAGTGCCAACACTCTCAGCATGCTTTGTACATAAAAGAGTAGTTATAGCCTCTCTAGATATTCATGATTTTCTCCTACCAGATTGATAATTTTGCTACAATTTAAAGCATTTAGCCTTTGTGGATTACTCAGCTTGGGAAAATTCTATATGAACTAGGGGGCAGTTAGACAGCCACAGGCAAGCCTCTGTAGTGTGAAGCATGCTGGTGTTCACAACATCTATAGACAGGCAATCAGCTACATCAGCTGGAAGTCTCCTCTTTCTGCATGGGAGCAGGCTGCTTCAGGCAGTGTGATTTCCTATAGCATCTTACTGAGGAGATGTCAGACCCTGTTAAGAAACATCCCCTCTGCCCAAAGGGAACCTGCCTGTAGCTTCCCAAAATGTACCACTAGTACAGAAAGTTAACCAAAAGGTTAAGAATTTCCCAAAGCCTTGGAGTTATCAGAATGAAAAAAACTAAACCTCTCTTTTTCTTTAGTCCCTTAATGCCACTGAACCACAGTTCTTTGGGCTGTTGTGTGAGTTTGTAACCACATTAAGCTTAACATCTTTAATAACTCCATCATCAGATACCAGATATCTGGCCATGAGAAATGAGAAAAGGATTCTAAAGCTGTAGATCTATTAATCCCAGGTAGCGTGGGACAGGTTACAACCATAATTACTGAAGGAATATAAAATGCGGGACAGATCATTCTTGGATGAGGCTTAGCAGGAAAGTTGTGTCAAAGAAATAGGACTTTGATAGTCAGAGAGTTTGATTTAGGATAGCTTGAAGGGTTATATTTTCATATTGGCTAAATGATGTACTAAATTTTTCAGCAAACTTGGTTGCTGTAGGTTTTAATCGCCAAAACAGATTGCTATACAATTTGTTGTAAGTATACTTTTAATGCCAGCACCCTCTTAGTTCATTTTCAATGGAAGGATGACATGAGACACAAGTCACTGAACATTTAGCAAAGGAGGATGTTTGCTTTGCCCTAACATAGCACAGAGATCTGGGGCAGCTTGAAGGCAACAGCACAGTAATGGGCCTGGAGTCAGGAGGATCAGAGTTCAAATGTAGCCTCAGATACTTACTAGCTGTGTGGCCCTGGGAAAGTCACTTAACCCTGTTTGCCTCAGTTTCCTCATCTGTAAGCTGGAGAAGGAAATAGTAAACCACTTTAGTATCTTTGCCAAGAAAATTTCAAATGCAGTCTTAGTCAGATACAATTAATCAGTAATAGCAAAGCAAGGCAACTAGGTGGCACAGTGGATAGAGCACCAGTGCAGGAGTCAGGAGCACCTGAGTTCAAATGTCACCTCAGACACTTGACACTCACTAGCTGTGTGACCTTGGGCAAGTCACTTAACCCCAATTGCCTCATCCTAGCTCATCTGCAGTCATCCTGATGAATATCTGGTCATTGGATTCAGATGGCTCTGGAGGACAAGTGAGGCTGGTGACCTCGCACAGCCCTCCCTCACTCAAAACAAAATCAAGTGCAAGTCATGTCATGTCATTATTTCTCTGATGGCATTGTCTTCTTTAGCAACAAAGCACACACACATACACACACACAAGGATAGACAAATAATGCTAATTTGGGCCAAAATGGCAGATGCCCTAGATCAGATGATGGCTGATAATAGGGACAAGTAGCAGGAAATTAATCCTGAGATAAACAAGGGTCCAGCCTTTTCAGTAAAGTTTGAGGAATATAGTGGGCAGAAAAGCCCAGAGGATTCTAGGCACATTCTAGAGTAAGCTATTGAGGTACTTAGCTTTCTTGGACCCATGTCCAACAAGGTCTTCCTTGTTTCCATCTGGAAACTGTGTATGGTCAGTATATATCGTCAGAGTATAGCAACTCATGAAGTCTCAGGCACCCACTAAGTCTGAGAGGCCCCAACCACTTACACTTGGGACCTTTCGTGCCTCAAGACCAGAAAGCTGAATCAGGGGACCTGGGGGTCAATAAAGTTGTACAGGATAAGGGAAGTCAGGGAAGAGACCTCAAAGGGCAAGCAAGTGTTTTTTTTAAAAGCAACAAAGTGAATGGCTGTTCTGGAGAGGTTGGAGCTCCAGAGACCTAACAGTGGCCTATTCTGGCCACCCACTGGAGCCTACCAAAGGCTCCACCCAGCTTGATCTTTGTGGGCAGAGACCTGCAGAAACACGAAAGATTGGTGGACAGCCTACGTTACATCTTCCAGGGCAGTAGACTGTTATAAGCTGGACTTGAAAGACACTGACTTGTAGGTGACTCAGTGTATGGGGCCATCAGGATCCAGATGGGGCATATGGGTTTTCCAAAATCAAGAATTCAACAAGTCTTTAGACTTCCTTCTTAGATCATGGGGAAGCAAGTATCAATAGCTTGGCAGACTGTGCCTAGAATCCTCTGAGCTTTTCTATCTCCTATATTCCCCAGAAGGTTGGATCCTGGTTTTTGTCAGGATTCATTTCCCACTATTTGTCTCTATTATCAGCCACCATCTGATCTAGGGCAGCTGTCATCTTGGCACAAATTAACATTATCTGTGTTTTGTTGTTGCTAAATATCTCCCAGTTACATTTTAATCTGCTCCTGTGGCACTCGAGTTTTGAAGATCAAATTTGGGCACTGAGTTCGACACCTCTGACATCAATGCTCCCAGGAAGGGAAGGTTCTTTCAGGAATCTTCTTACCACCATAACGTGGAAATATGAACAGCTCAGGTAGCCTTAAAGAATGATGGAAAAGGTATAATAGATTCGTTCCCAGGTGAAAACAAATTGTCCTGACTAATTTCAGCCACAGAAATAGAGGGAAGAAAACATTAGTGAGATAGATAGTCCCATATCACTCTGAGTTAGGGCTACCTGGTCTACAATACTGACAAGATCAGTAACAGCTATAGAGACAGGCATAATGACTTTGTTTAGGTCCCTATCATCCACTGTAAGTCTCCAGGTACTATTTGCTTTCCCCACATAACACAGGGCTGTTGTAAGAGTATCTGGAATAATAAAGTCCTGCAACTTCCTTCATCTCCATCACTAAAGAAGAAACATCTTTCACTCATTTGAGGATGCAGTATTCTGTGGTGTTAACTATATAGGTATATTCAGGTAACCACAGGAAACCAGGATTTCCATTTAGCCCTATCTACAATAATGTATCCAAAGGTTGCTGAAAAGACCTCCACAAATATTGAGCCATTAGCACCCCACCCTCTGTGCACTATTCTCTGTATCCTCCCTTGAATGATCCAAATGTAACATGGGCTTTGGATGATATTTCAGGTTTGGGTAGGGGATGAAGGGCCCTTAAGGCCCTTGTGCTTAATTTCACAGTATAGTTTTACAAATACCCCCATGGACTGACCATAAATTACTTTCTTATCAACCTGGACTCTAGATGCCACATCCAAATCTCCCTCCTGGAGAAGATATCATCTTCTTCTGGCCCCCTAACAGGGTGGCAACCTCATTCCCTCTCATTCCAAGTGTCTATTACACTGACCAAGCAGGCCATATTTGATCAGGCTAAAACAGTCACAGTCTTTTGTTCAAACATAGCCTCCTCTTCAGGCTACACTTAAATGGTTGTGTGGTCAGGTAGACCTATAGGTAATGACTGAAGATGAATGGTGGAACTCCACCCAGGAGAGATCTAATTTCCTCTAAAATAGGTTGGGCATACAGTGTGTCAGCTTAGATAAATAAAACCAGCTTAGGGGGCAGCTTAGACAGATAAAACCTATCAAATCCATTTCCCTTACAAATTTTACCCCCTCCTTTTCAGATTCCCATCCATGAGCTGGCTCATCTTTACAAGATAAGGTACAAAAAGTTCCCTATCTCAGTCACCTAAAAAACGGGGCAGGGGAGGGGGCAAAGAGCATTTTCCTTCTGGATGCTTTAACAAATTTAGTTGACTCTATAAAAGCAGGCCTGCAGTGCTCCCCCAGGCCATCCATGGAAGACCAAAACAGAGAGCCTTTCAGCACTGACTCCATTACACCAGACCTTTAGGAACTAGTGCTTCAGGGACTGCTCCTGTTTCTATTAGAACTTGTCCTGCAACCATTTTAGCTCTGTGGTAGGAAGGATCGCTTACAGCCTATTTCCTCAAAGCATGGAATCACTGCCTTCCTTCCAGGAGCAGAGTTAGGGTAAGCCTGGGGCTTGTTAAACCATCAAGAGAGACTTCTTCACTTGTCTGGCTACCACCTCCACTATCTACCCTTCACTGTATGGTCCTTGAAAGCTGAGGGCTTTGTGTCTAGCCACTGAATGTGCCAGCCCAATTTATTTCCAGTTTGACTGCACTGCCAGTCTAATTTATGCAGCACAGTCAAAAACAATAACCAAGGAATGCTGACATTGGCATTTTCTTTACCTGCCATGGGCAGCCTGCTCCAGCATCTACTGAGCTAATCCATCTGCCTGAGTAGGAGCCTACTGCTAGTCCTACAGAGAAGGGAATCACAATCAGAAAGACTCTAGAGTTAGAGCCAGGCAGTGTCCCTTCATCCAATCAGATGGTCTTCCTCTTTGATATGTGCTGGACTCACCCAGTTCACCCATGAAGTGAACCAAGACCATCTCTTCTCATTCCAACTTGCCAATACTATGAAGTTCTAAAGTCAGTTCTGTCTTAGTTCAAGTTCAATAGGGGGACAAAATGGGACACCCAAATCACATTTTTGCTTTGTTTTAGTGTTTGCCTTGTTTTGTTCATTTTCCCCTTTGTACTGTCCATACTAGGAAGACTGTCCTGCAAGACTTGAGACTGGATATGGAAGATAAGGGATAATGATGAGTTAAGAATAACACTAAGGTTGTAAAGCTGAGGGACTGAGAGGGTGGTTTTACCCTCAACAGTAATACAGAATTATTGGTAGGGGAGGTTTGGGGGAAAATATAATAAGTTCAGTTTTGGACTTGTTGAGTTTAAGATGTCTACTGGATATCCAGTTTGAGATGTTTGAAAGGTTGGAGCAAAATAGGTAGAATTGACAATTGTTGGCATAGAGATGGCAATTAAATCCATGGGAACTGATGAGATCACCAAGTGAAGTAATATAGAGGGAGAAGAGAAGAGAACCCAAGACAGAACCCTCTGAGACACCTGCCATTAGAGGGTGTGATCTGGATGAGAATTCAGCAAAGGACACTTTTTAAAGTAAGAGGAGAACCAGGAGAGAGGGTGGTGTCCTGAAAATCTAGAGAGAAAAGAAGATCATAAAGGAGATAGTCATCAATGTCAAAGACTTCAGGGAAGTCAAGGACAATGAGGATTAAGAAAAAGCCATGGATTATCTGAATGAACTAAATAGCTGATCTAGCAAGTGGCTCTGTCTGCCAAGTTTAGAAGGTGAGGCTAAACTGGGTGTTCAACAAATATTTAAGTACCTGTGATTGTATGTATATGCCAATGGGCTCAAATGGAACCTGATAAATCAAAGTATTATAGATTTAGAGCTAGAAAGAATCTCAGAGGTCATGCTAAAGTGTGATGCAATGGAAAAGCAAGCTAGATTTGGAATAAGAGGTCTTAGGTTCCTAATACAAACTCTGCCACATGTACAATCATACACAAGTTACTTAATCTCTAGGGACCTCCACTTCCCCAATTGCAAAATGAGTGAGTTGGCCTAAACCACAGGTTCTTAACCTTTATGCATGTCTTAAACTTCTTTGGCAGGTGGGTAAAGGGTATGGACCACTTTTTAGAACAGTGTTTTTAAATTTAAATAAAATTAAATACAGAAGGTTATCAAGGAAACAAATTACACTGAAATACAGTTACCAAAAAAAAATGTTTTTTAAGTTCAAAAACTCACTGGATTAGATGTTTTTGAGCTATCCCTTCCAGCTTCAATCTATAATCCTAATCTAGCCTGTATCCCATTGTACAGATTGTTCTATTTTAAATATATATGCACATATATACATTATGTATGTATGTATAACACAGCTAGGTGCTCCCTACCTATCTGGAGTTTCAACCTCCATTACCTATTTTTATTCTATCTAAACCCAAGGTCATTTTCTTCAGCAGAGAAAATAGAAGAAAAACAGGAGTTGAGCAGTACTCCCTCCTCTTTATCATCTGTCCACATCATCCCATACATCTTTATTAATCCTCTCCCTTCTTTAATCCTCCTCTTTTCTTCAATATATATTTAAAATAACCCTATGTTTATTCTGCTTAGCTTTCCTAACCAGCCTCAATTCAGTCTGAGTTTTAGCACTCTTGAATTCATCCTGAGTTGCCTGCCTTGAATTCTATCTTCTGTATATGTTTTATTTGTAATTTAAGTTGATAAAAGAGTTTCCTGTATATCTATACTGGATGTTATAAATAGCTACCCCTTTTCATTCTCTCTATTCTTTTCTTTGTAAATCAGAATTTTATATCTGAGACCTCTCCATCTTTCCTGCTCTATTTCCATTGTAGAATTTTAGCTGGTGGGAATCTATTTCTTCTACAAAGCACATAAGAAGCACTTAATAAATGTGTATTTCCTTCTTTCTTTTCTCCCTATGAATTCTTTGAAATATGTTATCCTAAAAACATCAACAACACAAGATTTTGTGAGGATCAAATCCAACTTTTATCAGGTATCTAAATGTCCCATTGAATTTGTCTCTGGGCCTAGAGTCAGAAAGAGCTACTTTCAAAAGTCATTTCAGATACATAAGATCAGTGTGACCCTTGCCAAGTATCTTAATCTTTGTCTGACTCAGTTTCTTAAGCTTTGAAAAGTTCATAATTGCACTTGCTAATCAGATTGTTCTGAGGATCACATGGGATATTATTTGTAAAGTGTTTAAAAGAGAGAGTGGCCTATAATATGCATTTGATAAAGGATGAATATATTATTTTTCCAGTCTTCTCTGAAAGAGTCTTATATATTTATTAAACCCCCCAAAAAAGAAATATGTTATCCTAAAATTTGAGGTGTAATGTACCTTCCTCTTTTCTATCGTAAATTCTAGTATGGAATGGTTACTTTCTCTAGACATTTCCATCACTTCTACTCCAGAAGCCAACTCCTTCTTGGTGGTGGAAAAAAATTACTACTAAGAAAAATTTTAAATCAAGAAATTATTAACTGTTATGTTTTTGGCAGAGAGAATTCTGAAACATAATTACAGACATCTATCACTCCCACAAGCAGGTTTTAATTCCAAGCTCGTGATCTGTTTCCAAACTGCTATTTACTCCTTAATGTCATATAGTCACTGCCTTGGAAAAACATGCTATTTGATGAAAAATAATATATACTGATAAAATATAAATAAATGCAAATTAAAACAGTTGTGGGAAAATATTTACATATCAACAGTTATTATGGTTTAATCACATCAATCCAATTCACCAAATATTTATTTTATCTAGAACCTACTACATGCAAGGTAAGAAAGACCATAGTAATAAAGAGTCAATATTAGCATTAAAAGACCCGAGTTCAACTCTTCTATCTCACACATTAGCGAGCAATTCATTAAGTATCCTAAGATGGTAAACTGCAGAGAAGTTGACAATCTACAACAGTGGGGTAAGTATTCACACCAGGAATCCCCATGCCGACAAAATCTGAGTTTGAAAAAAGGTAAAAACAAATTAAAATGTATAAGGTATTGAAGAAAACCAGAGAGAATGAATAAAGAAAAGCTACAAGAAAAAACAATGTGCTTCAAGAATGACTTTTGAAGAAGAGGGGCACTGTTTGGAGGAAAAAACAATGCTAAGGCAGAAGTAAAGGAGATCTTGCCATAAGGAGAAGCCAGATTACCAGCTCCAAAGCAAGAGTGAGCATAGAAGACAGTCGGATTAGAAAGTTGCAATGGAGAGAATCAATCCTGTGAATTTAAGAAATGTCTGATGAATTAAACTGAGAAATGTTTTCAAAAAATTCCTCCCGACATAATCACAGAGTCTGCACTAAATAAAAATCCACCTGAGTTGCTATACTTTATAGTGCCTTTGTTTCCAGAAAATTCTTTTAAAAAGTCCTCTGTTGTGATTTTTAGAAACCATGCAAAATGAATAACCACTGACTTTTCAGAAACTTCAAATGGCTTGGGTAGTGTGCTATCAGAAAGCCAGAGAAAGAATTGTATGACACCAAAGAAAAAGAGTAACAAACAATTTCTTTCATTAAAAGCAAAACAATGAGAAAAAATAAAGCAGACTCATATTGCCCCAAAAGTTAAAATATTTGAATCAGGTATTATCAGCCTATTGCCCATCAATCAGTAGCTATGTTTAACACATTTATAAAAGTTAATAGAGCAACCTATAATGTAAGACAAATTAGTGTTATTAGTATAAAGTTTATGGCTCAATGAAACTAATAATTTGCTGTAACGCAATGGAAATAATTAGAAAATTATGATAAATTGATGTGGATTTTTAAATGACAAAAAACCCTACAATCTTCCATAGTTTAAGATCTCCATCAAATTTCTCTGCTAACTTCACATGCAGTTGTCTCAGGTTGAAATAAGCAACTTATTTTTTAAAAGATATACATGTATATATATATATGGAAAATCTTTTAATTTAAGAAATACATAATAGTGGAAATAAAAATGACAGAAAGAAAATATCCTGTTAAATAACCAAATTTAGCATTTTGCTTGGCAAAAATACCTTCTTATTTTTTTTAAAGGGCCTAATTTTCTTGGGAAAAACTATATTTAAAAGAAATTATCTTTATAGCACTATCTCCTTATTTGTCCTTAAGTTTAGATAAAGTTAACTATTATTTACAAACTAGTTTCTTGTGACATGATAATTACAAGGTTAAAATATGTCATTTGAAAACAATTGAACAATCTTACTTTCTTTTTCTATGGCTTTGTGTATAAAAAGTACATCTTTCCTACAAAAAAATGGCTCCTAGTTTTAGAAGGCATTAGATCCTTTGATGAAGGTTAGCCTCTTGAAGAAAATGCAGTCACACTTTGGGGGGCAACATACAATATGTCTATTCATGATGAAGTGTACCTTTTGCCAACTCTAAGAAACCCAAGTTCTGATTGAAATGGAACTTTCCAAACACAAAGGGAGTGCCAGTGCATCTCTGAATATCACAAAAATAGTAATTACATTTTGAGTCTCAATTATAGGCAGTATGTCTACGTAATACAAGAGGTTTTGGGACCATTAACAGAAAGAAGGAAGGAAGGAAGGAAGGAAGGAAGGAAGAAAGAAAGAAAGAAGAAAAGAAGGAAAGAAAGAAGGAAAGAGAGAAAGAAGAAAAGAAGGAAGGAAAGAAAGAAAGAAAGAAAGAAGGAAGGAAGGAAGGAAAGAAAGAAGGAAAGAGAGAAAGAAAGAAAAAGAGAAAGAAGGAAAGACAGAAAGAGAGAGAAAGAAAGAAAGAGAGAAAGAAAGAGAAAAAGAAAGAAAAGAAAAAGAGGAAGGAAGGAGGGAAGGAAAAAAATCAAGATACCAAATAATAAAAAAGAAAGAAAAAATATTTAAAGAATATGAATGAACTATATCAAATATTTCATGGCCAGGAAAGGATAAGATAATAGAAATGAGTATCATAAAAAAGTGAAAGCTCAGTCAATAACAGAGTTCAATATTTGATTTTTAAGTAGCCTGCTTATATCAAGTCTTTTATGCTAAAAAATGATGCATGTTTTTCCATTCAATGCATGGCTAAATATCTAAGATGAAATTCCATGACCAAAAGTTTTATTCTTTGTTTTCTAGGGAACCTGTCATGAAAACATAACTTCGGTGACATCATCTTTAAAGCCTGTCAGCTTCAGCCAAGCCTGACTCGGAAAAAGTAACTTGTGCATATAATTGCTCTTTTTCTATCAAACACTTAAAAAATAGGCGCTGCTCTCAGTGATGCTTTGTTCTGGGAAGGGACGAGATGTTTCACCCCAATGGACTAACTTTTCTGCACATATTCCTTTTTTCTCTCCTTTTGTCCTTTTCCAAGAATAAGTTCTCAAAATTTCTCTTGTGAAATGCAGCGAATGAACGCTTCTCTGTCCTTCCATCCTTCCATTACCACTTCATCATTCTCTAAACTTTGATTTTATCAAAAACCATGTTCTAAACATAGAGGATTTCTGGAAATTTCGAGCTCTACCCACTCCACTCCACTCCCCTCCAGTTCCCCAAAGTGGATTTTAAAGACAAGGCAAGATCTGTTGCTGTTTCTTTCTATTCAGCTATGCGTCCCACTTCCCTCTTTGTTTCCAGCACGGTTTGTTTCCTTTGTAAGCCATTTACTAACAAATCATAAAGGCTACGTATGCCTTACTGGATTTTGTTTTCCTTTGCTGTCACGACAGCGTGGTGCTTGAGAAAATACCTAGTGCTCATTTTTAATGATATAATGAAATCTCATTTTTTAATTACCTGAACAAAAAAGGTTTCAAGTCCATCAGATTGCCTTTCAGGGTCTGCAAAGGTATTAGCTGACTCCATAACCAATTACCTACATTTCCCTTTTACTTATTGCAAATGTGACCTTTTGTTAGAATTTGATTGCAAGTTTCCCGCTGTGAGTGTATAACTATCTGAGTGTCTGAGGCCAGTCGCTCCTCTCCTCTCGTGTGATGACTGCTGTTAATTTTAATACCCTCTGATGGTTGGAGAACAAATAAGTGTCTCTGACACAGTGCAGAGGCATTGCAAGGTGGGTAAACTAGCACTTTAATGAGTAGGAATCAGTGTGCTGAGGGGACCTACCAGTGACAACCCAAAAGACCTACAACCTGGGAGAGGAAAAATAATCTCTTGTCTGTCTGAAGTCAAGACATCTTGTTGTGTTTATAGTGTTAGAAGAGTCCTGAGCCCTGCATAATGAATGAGACTTTAAGGTGGGAGAGGGGAGGCATAAAAGGCCAAGTATTGTAATTAAAGTTTTGCATGCATTATCCTGAGAAATCTATTAGTTGACTTTGGGGAGTGAAAACAGATAGTCAGACTATGTGCCTCATCAATTTAGGTGTGAACGTGTGTTCACAAATGCCTTCTAACACAGACCTGAAATGGAAAGCTAAGGCATTGACTAGCTGTCTATGTCAGAGACCTATTTTCAGAACACACACACACACATATGCACACACATACACACACGTGTGTATATATGTATTATGTGTATCTATTTATGTGTGTATATGGATACATATACACATACTTATATGCATACACCTACACATGTGTCCTAATGGTATATACATACATACATATAAACATATATGTATATATATGTATATGCACTCTACGTTTTTGGATCACCTAGGTTAGTAATTTTATAAAACAGGATTGAAATACCTTGCCTTCCCCTCACCTCCCTCCAAGATACTTTCAATACCTTTATTTATAAAAGTGTGTAATCCACCTGACAGCTTTAGGTCATCAATAATTTCCTTGGTGTTGCTCCTAGCTCCCATACGTTGTCTAAAATTAGCTAACTATGGGTGAGTTTTATTCTTCATATCTAACTTGAGTCTGTATATAGATAGGTAAATAGATAGAGATGATATAGATATAACTACAGAAAGAGATATATAGGCTATCTAAGAGACAGACAGACAGACAGACAGATAGATAGAGAGATAGATAGATAGATAGATGATAGAGAGAGACATACTGAAAATGTATTTGTGACTAAGTCAAACAGCTAGTGTGTGCCCAGGCTTTCCATTTCAGGTCTGTGTTAGAATCTATTTGCAAACACATGCTCACCCTTAAAATGATACTGTTATACTATGTCTTCACTCCCCACAGTCAACCAATAGATTTCTCAGAACAATGCATGCATTATTCTATTACACCTCAAAAAGTATGTTGATTGAAAGGTTCTATATGTATTTTCAGTCATTCACTCATGTCCATCTCTTCATGACTCCATAGACCATAGCATGCCAGATTCTTTTGTCCTCCACTATTTCTCAAAGTCTGTCCCAATTCATGTTCATTGTTTTCATCTCACTATCTCTCTCCATCTCATCTTCCGCCATCCCCCTTTGCCTTTTGCCTTCAATCTTTGAATGTCTTTTCCAGTGAGTACAATCTTCTCATCATATGGACAAAGGATTTAAGCTTCAGCTTCAGTATTTGATCTTCTAGTGAAAAGTATGAATTGATTTCTTTAAGTATTGACTGATTTGATCTCCTTGCTGTTCAAGGGACTCTCAAAAATCTTCTCCAGCACCACAATTCAAAAGCCTCAATTCTGAAGCTTTCAATATAGCCCAACTCAAAGCCATACATTGCTAGTGGAAAAAAACCATAGTTTTGACTGTGTTGGCAACGCAATGACTCTGCTCTGTAGTATACTGTCCACCTTTGCAATAGCTTTCCTTCCAAAGAATAAGCATCTTTTAATTTCATGACTGCAGTTACCATAGCCAGCAATCTTATAGCCTAAGAATATAAAATCTGACTTTCCTTTCATTTCTTCTTCCTCTATTTACCAAAAAATAATGAGACCAGTTGCCAAGATCTTAGTATTTTTTAATGTTAATCTTCAAGTCAGTTTTCACGTTCTTCTCTTTCACCCTCATCAAGAGGCTTCCTAATTCCTCTTCATTTTCTGCCATCCAAGTGGTATCAGCTACATATTGTTGATATTTCTCCAAGTAACCTTAATTCTGGCTTTTGATGTGTCCAGCCTGGCATTTTGCATGATGTACTTTGCATGTAAGTTAAATAAATAAGATGACAATATACAGCCTTGTTGTACTATTTTTCTAATCTTAAACCAATTGTTTCATGTTCAGTAACTCTTGCTTCTTGACCTACATAGAGGTTCCTCAGGGGACAAGTAAGATGATCTCCCATCTCTTTAAAGACTTACCACATTTTGTTGTGATCTACATAGTCAATGGCTTTAGTATAGTCTATGAAGTAAAAGTAAATTTTTTTTAATGAAACTCTCTTACTTTTTCCATAATCCAGCAAATGTTGACAATTTGGTCTCTAGTTCCTCTGCTTCTTCAAAACCATCCTGATCTTCTGGTAATTCTCATT
Organism: Potorous gilbertii; assembly: GCA_028658325.1. NCBI lineage: Eukaryota > Metazoa > Chordata > Mammalia > Diprotodontia > Potoroidae > Potorous > Potorous gilbertii. Next base: position 609,806,190 of record CM053769.1, on the reverse strand, counting down.
GGCATATTGCTGAAGCCTAGCTTACTGAATCTTAAGCATAACCTTGCTGATGTGATTTCAGGATTACCCTAACACAAAGTCTTCCCAGTCAGAAAATGGTTATGGATAGAGCATAGAAATATTGTTGAGTTGGGACTTGATGACTTTGAAATGAGTAACTCAGATATGAAGTCAAGAGACCAGAAGGAAAAGGATCTTAATTGCCCAGTGTGTGTGTTCGTCCTTCATTGCCGAAGAAGACCATGCCATCAGAGAAATAACAACTTGGCACTTGACTTTGTTTTGAGTGAGGCAGGGCTGTGTAGGTCACCAGTCTCACTTCTCCTCCAGAGCCATCTGAATCCAGTGACCAGATATTCATCAGGATGACTGGAGATGACCCAGGATGAGGCAATTGGGGTTAAGTGAATTGCCCAACGTCACTCAGCTAGTGAGTGTCAAGTGTCTGAGATGAGATTTGAAGTCAGGTTCTCCTGATTCCTGCATTGGTGCTCTATCCACTGCACCACCTAATAACAGCCTCAGACAAGGGTGAAAAGAAGCCTAGGACAGAGTGAGCACAAAAGACAGAGTGAATTAGTAGAGTGTAATCTCTTTAAGGGAAAGAGATGCTTTTAATTTTGTTTTTGTTCCCTCAAAGCCTAGATATTTTTGTCTTGCCACATAGTAAGCATTCAACAAAAGCTCATTGAATTCAATGGAGCTGAACTAACTCTGTGTTAGGACTAGGGGAGATAAGCTAAGAGTCCCCTTCAAGTTTGAAGGAAATGAAAAAAGAAAGTACTGGAAAGAGACTCCATTACAATTACATGGCACAATTTTTTTTCAGCCATTCCCACAGTTAATCTTTCTCTTCCTTTAAGTCTCATCTCAGGTGCCATTCTCTATGAAGCCTACCCTGATCCCCTGACTGTAAGCCATCTCTCCCTTTGCAAAGATTCTCCCAAGTCTGGAATTCTTTTTTTTAGTTTATCATATTCTACTCTGTAACATGCTCATTTGTGTACATTTGTATCTCTATTATTTTAAATGTTCCTTGAGAACAGGAATTATGTTATTTTGTATTTTGGTATCTGCAGTGCCCTGCACATCAGGAATTTAATAAATATGTGTTCAATTAAATTCAGTTAGCTTTAATCTAGTCCAACTTCATTTTAAAGATGATGAAAGTGAGTCTAACAGAGGTTAAGTGACTTGTCCAAGGTCACACAGCTATATAATGGTAAAAGTCAGACTGGAATATCAATTACTTGACTCCTACCTCGTTAATCAGTTGCTCTTTCCAGTCCACCATAGTGGGTTCTGGCTTTGCAACTGAGAAATCCATTCCCCACACTCCCACTATAGTGACACTAAAAAGTTTTTCAGAAAACCAACGAAAAGTGGATGAGTAGCCTTCTATTTAAGACTAGGGGCTAAGCATTGTCAGATCATTCAATTCAACAATTCAACACAAATTAAGTACCCAAGATGCACAAAGTATTGAGGAAACAAAGATAAATATAAAGGCTGCCATGAAGGAACATGTATTGTAATGAGAAAAGTTATATGTACACAAAACCCTGATTTAGGATACACTATGCTTATGCAAGGGAGAAATCCAAAGTAATATGAGAAAGTTGAAATGATTCAATCCATCCATCCACAAGCCATTATTAAGGTCTTACTATGTGCCAGCCCTGTACTAGGCACTAAGGCTACCATGACCAAAAGAAAATAATCCTTGCCTTCAAAGAGCTCTCCTTTTCTTGAGGATGACAACATATACATAAATAAGTGTACACAAAATATATGCAAGGTAAATTTAGGGGAGAAGCTACCCGTATCTGAGGTGAATGATTAATGTCACTGGGGAGATCAAGGAAGGCTTCATGGAGGAAGAGACTCTGAGTGAAGCTGAGCCAAGAGAGGGAGTATTTGTAACTGGCAGAGATGACAGAGAGATGGCATTTTAGGATTAGGTCTCTAGAAGGTCTGTAGTACCTAAATCATTTCACTCACAAACATTTAGGGCAACTTCAGCTATCAGGTTCACTTTAGCATCATAGTTTCTAATCAGTAAATTACTAAGGATACTTGAAGTGGGGCTGAAAAGCATATAATTTGATTTTATCTGGGACAAAAGCTATTATTGATTGATTCTAAGGAAATCAGAGTGATGATATCTCAGGGGCTAATGTGTAACCATTTCCCTAATGACATCCCAAGTATATAACATAAAGGAGTGGGAATGTCTAACACATTCTAAATGCATGGGAAAGAAGCAACATTTGTTCCAGTCATCCAAGAGAAGCTTCTGATCTTAACCAATTTAACCACCTTATAATGTCATAAAAATTGTCTTGACCAAAGCAGAATCATATTTATATCAAAGCAAAATTTCACATCTTCTATTTCTACTATCCTTTTCACATCATCCAAGTTGTACTTCTTACCATTATGAAAGTTAAGGTTGCCAATTCCAGCCCTGGAGGGGTAAGTTGAGTCTGGAATGTTGTTACCATCTAGTCTTCTGAATTTCAGCCTCATCTTTCAATTTCCTCATTTGTAAAACAAGAGGGACTGTACTCAATGCTATCTAAGGCTCTTTCTAAGCCTGCACATTCTCTGACTCTGTGTTTGTCCTGATGCACAATTCTGTCATTAGTTTGGGGCTAAATAAAGAGCTAGAATCAACTGCAGAGATTATCTGCCCAACCCCCTAATTTTACCAGATGAGGGATACAAGGTCCAAAATCTCTCCAAATCTGATGCTTTCCATTACTCTTCTGTATGCTATTTCTCTTGATTTGGTAAGCAAATATTATTGCATTATCATTCAGCATAACTATGAGTATGAGGAGTGTTGCACTAATTCAGCTTGACCCAAAACACTAGGCTCAATCACAGCTTTATATCCATATACTTACTTTCTAAGACATCCCACCATTCAACTCTTTCCCTTACATTATACATTCTCTATTTCGGGGCAGCTAGATGGTGCAGTGGATAGAGCACCAGTGCAGGAATCAGGAGAACCTGAGTTCAAATCTCACCTGAGACACTTGACACTCACTAGCTGGGTGACCTTGGGCAAGTCACTTAACCCCAATTGCCTTATCCTGGCTCATCTCCAGTCATCCTGATGAACATCTGGTCACTGTATTCAGATGTTTCTGGAGGAGAAGTGAGGCTGGTGACCTGCACAGCCCTCCCTCACTCAAAACAAAGTCAAGTGCAAGTCATGTCATTCCTTCTCTGATGACATGGTCTTCTTTGGCAACAAAGGACGAACACATATTCTCTATCGTCCAGAGATACACAGTAACCATAGAGTGGGGGAGGAGGTGGCCTCAAGGTCACATAGGGCCCTCTAGATCTATAAGTGTGGCCCTTTGACTAAATCCAAACATTTGTTCTGTGAAGTTTAGATTCAATCAAAGGGCTACACTTGAGGATGTAGAGGGCCATATGTGACCTTGAGGCCGCGGTTGCCACCCCAGCCATAGATCATAATAGTTGACAATGGTTTCTCTTTCTCTCATGTATCAGCAAACCAATCCAAAAAATGGCCCATTTTCAGCCTGATGAGGTCATTGTTACAGAGAAATAAATGAATTTGGGCAACACAGTGGGCCCAGATACCTTAAAGTCATGATCATGGAAAATATGATCAAGTTTATAGGCTTCTATATTAAATATATCTGCCTTGAGTCAAGTTTCACAATCATAGGCATCCAAATTCAAAAGTACAACATTCTACCCATATCCTTCAGCTAAGTATCCCCCAGCTTACCTTCTCCCATCATGGATATTTATTATCATATTAATTAGTAATCATCAAATTAATCATCTTAAAGCATCTCCATTAGAGTTCAAATTTCATTTGGTTAGGTATTCCTTCCACTGACATAGGTCACAACTCCTCTATAGTTCAGGAGATGGTCTTCAAGAGTTACTCAAATTTTTTTAAATGAATGTTAAAAATTGTCTTTGCATGTAATTGGGGAAAAAATAAGATACTTTTTTAAATGTTAAGAATATCCTACTTGAGTACGTAATATACAAGAAAAGAATTAACTTCCTAGTTCATTGATTTGCATATTCTTGTTGGCATAAAACAATTTCATTTTTGTTCATTCATGTTAATGTATATGCAGCTTGGGATCAACTAGCAAGTGCAAGTAGTATTTTCTATCCATGAAGTCAAAACTGTAGCTCTTACATATCTTTAAAAAAGAAAACTAGAATTAATACGGCCAGAAACTTAATCCTACTGTAGCCAATCTGGTAACGATCCTCTCAGAAATTAGCCTGCCACAGACATGCAGTCCATCATTACGTCCCTATCTGAATCCCAATTCTTGTTCTATTGTTCTAGGTCCTTATTGCTCTATCTTGATAGAACCTGCCAGAGCTAGAGGTTCCCTGGCATTGCCTTTAAGATCCCAAGGTCGCCACTGTACCACATGAAGGACTTAAGTAAAATTGGGACTTGGAGACCATAAACCTTCTCCTACAAGTAAAATAAGATCAACAGCAACCACAGGCTAAAAATATGGTTAAGAAGAGATTAAGAATACGTCACCTATTGTCAGGGTTAAGAATAACAATGAAAGCCCTATTCCCCTAGCGCTCAGCAATTTAAAGATAAATAAATCAGCTTGGCAAGAGTGAGTCACAATAACGAGAAAAAAAGGAGAAAGTAGGTTGTACCTTCTAACTTGATCTCAAACATTTTAAATGCAAGGACATTATGCTTTCAAAGGTTACATAAAAGATTTAGATTAAAATGATGCTGACTTTTAAAAAGAAAGAAAGAAAAGGCATTGCTTCATATTATCAGTAACACCTATAACTGTTAAAATGAAAATGCTTTAAGATTCAGTTGCCCTAACTTGACCTTGGCCAGTGAAATGTGACCAGTTTATAACACCATCACTTTCACCTTTGGCTTCCCTATTGGATGCTCATGCAAATGACCCAAGATGACTGCCACTGTTCACAGAGGAACACTTAAATGTATCACCTATACACATCTGTACACTTTCCTCCCTCTGTGACTCCACAGAAGCAGAATTTGGAGCACAGAACCTCTTCTCACTAAAATAAATGAACAAACAAAAGATTAACAATGGTATGAGAAAGGTGTCCATCAGGAGATAGTAGAGGGTCAGCACACTAGAGCAGGTAAGTTACTGTCCTGGACATGGACAATGACAGAATTTGTCATGTTAGACTATACATATTTGTCACAAGAATTTTGTTTTTCATTTTTCCCCCAGTGGAGTGTAGAATGTAATGGAAAGAAAATAGGTATCTATTCATCAAAAATATATAAAATTTCATCTAAAATCATTGAGGGGGTTTAGACTAGATGATCGTCATGTCTTTGCTGGCTCTAAGTCAGTAAGTCTAATACTTAAACTGGAAATACCAGGTTCATTTCTTACCATTTCTCTTCAGCATTTGCAAACACTTCAACTCAAATCCAGCTCCTAGTCCTTGAGGTGGTCTGTAGTTGTCCCTGGATTCTCCAAGACTCAGCTTGGGGAGCATAAGTCCTTCAGATGATACTAAACTGAAAAGGCTTTGAGCGTGGGCCTAATGAAAGGCTCTCCCCCAAGGTCCAGTTCAGCTAAGAGCAGAGCACCCTCCCAAAAGCTGGCCACCAGGGGATGAATTTTTCTCAGCATGTCAATTTGTCAAACTCAAGGAGTTGTAATTTGCATTAATGGCAGGGGCCTCTATGTCAATGCACTCATGATCCCTCGAGAGTTGAAGCCTTCATAAACATGGCATTTTGCAGATTATATGATTCAAAAAGTTCCGATCCAGTGACCCACCCAGAGTGCTCATTTAGTGACAGTATCAAACCAGCTAAGGAAGGAAGGACCTACCACTACTTATGAAGCACCTACCACGTGTCAGATACTGTGCTAAGCACTTTCTAACATCATCTCATCTGTTCCTCACAACAACCCTGGGAGATAGATGCTATGATTCTCCTCACTTTACAATTCAGGAAAGGGAGGCAAACAAGTTAAGTGACTTGCTTAGTACCACACAGCTAGTAAGTGTCTGGGACTGAATTTGAACTCCTATCTTTCTGACTCTGGCTCCAATGTTTTAATCACTGTGTAACATAGCTGACTATAAGGACATCAGTGATCTTTTCTCTGTTCACCCCAAATTCTCAGATTTATACCGATTTTAATCATAGTGAGTTTTCTAGGAAAGAAAAACTTTGTTTTTTCTTTTTGATATCTTTTCTCTAAAAATATAAACATTCTCAGTATTATGACTTTATACCTAAACTAGGCCTTCCTAGATTTATGAAACAGGCAGCATTTCAGTGGATTTATAGCAATAGTGATCACTCAAAATATGTTTAAAGTATTTTTATTTCATTTAATGAAAAAAATAATAAAAATTTACAATGAAACAATGTGAGCACCTTGCCTTCATCATTATGCTTGTTTTAAAAGCAAACCTTTCTACAGAGTGGCTGAAAGCCCTGTACCAATAAAGTAGGAACAACATCTTGTCCATAAACAACCTACTGCATCAGAGACAGAATAGCCAGAGGAAACAAATGCACTTTGAAAGGAGATTTAAGTTTGTTGAGGTCAATCATTGCAGGTATGTTTGATGGAGAGTGTTCCATTAGGGAGGAAGAGACCACAGAGGATGCTGAAAACCCAGGAGATCTCAATCAAATGCAGGGACAAACATAAAAGGCCTCCTGACTGCAAATAGCAGGGAAGGTGATAGAATGTCAGTGACCAAAAGAATCTGTCAAATATAGTAAGACAGGGTCAGTCCCTGGAAAGCTTCAACTCCATGCCCTGCTTGACCAAGAGCCAGTGGAGTGAGTAATGCAGGCAGAAGGCAAGTCATTGGAAGGAAGCAATTACAACTGCTTTCTGTTGATTTCTGAACTAATTGAAATAGGGTTAATAGACAAGACAAACATGCAAGTCAGAAGTAGGGAAAAATAAGTAAAATCATGCTTGGAAAGGGACATGTATCAGCCAGAAAATATTATGAATGGATTTAAAAGTAGAATTTCATAAATCTAGGCTTCTGTATAGCTGGGTTTTTTAAAATTCATATTGCAGTATTGTGCATGTATGTAACTCAATCATATGCATCAGAAGCAAATGTGGTTAACAAGGTATATGAAAACGGCTAGAAAATTGAAAGCAAAGGAAAACCCATTAAGAAGCTTTCATTGCAAATTAAAGAACAGCTAAATGAAAGCATGATAGTAAGCCTGAAAGACAAAATTGAATTGTGATCTACTAAGACACTGGAATACAATAACGGATATATATAAAACAAATAATTGTTCCTTTTGAATAAAGATATTATCCAGTCCTTGCAGAAAAGATCTGTTTAATATAAATAAACAAACAAAAGAAACCAGTAGGAATAGTTACTATGAGGACCAATTACCTCATCACATGATGTATATTTGTTTGTAGATAAGGATTAATCAGTTCATCAATAAGTATTTATTAAGTGCTTACCATTTGTCAGGCATGATGCTGACCACTGGGGATGCAAAAAGAAGCAAAAGACAGTCCTTAGTCTCAAAGATCTTACAATCTAATGGAGGAGACAAAGTGCAAACAAATATGTACAAAGAAGCTATATACAGGATAAATAGGAAATAATTGACAGAAAGAAGGCATTGGAATTAAGACAGATTTGGAGAAGGCTTCCTGTAGAAGATTTTAGTTGGGACTTAAAGGAAACAAGGGAGTTCAGTAAGTCAGAGTGGAGGAGGGAAAGCATTCCAGGTTTGGAGAACAGTTAGGGAAAATGTTTGGAGCCCCAGAGGTGAAATGTCTTGTTTGTGAAACAGCCATGAGGCCATTGTCCCTGGATTGAAGAGTAAGTATTAGGTAGTAAGGTGTAAAAAGATTAGAAAGGTAGGGCAGGTCTGGGTTATGAAAGGCTTTGAATGCCAACAGAGCATTTTGTATTTGTTCTGGGAGCCACTAGAGTTTATTGAGTGGGGGAGGGGGGGAGGGGTAATATGATCAGTCCAGCACTTTAGGAAAATCATGTTAGTGTCTGGAGAACGGTGGAGTGGAGAGAGACTTGAGGCAGACAGACCCATCACTAGGTTGTTACAGTAGTCCAGGTATGAGGTAATGAGAGCTTGCACTAGAGTGGTAGTAGTGTTAAAGGAGAAAAGTGTGTATATGTCAAAATTGATAGGACTTGGCAACAGCTTTGATATGGGGGCAGGGGCGGGGGCGAGAGGAGTGTGGTGAGACATAAAAGGAATCCTGGCTCAATCCCAGGTTGTTGTAATGCCAATGCAATACCCACAGGAGCCACTATGCAGGTGTATTTCCAGGGTAAACTTGAAAATATAAATAACTCTCAAAATCAAAATATTTATTCAGATACCAGAAAGCCAGTTCCATCATGGTAACAAAGAAGTTTATACACATCACCAGTTAAGGGAGAACCGATATCCTCAAGCATTCTCTACAGTTAGGCTTCCCAGAAAGAAGCTCCCCTAGGTAATCCTCCCTCTCTCACTCAGGCTAGCTGCTCTGCCTCACTTTCACCTCCTGCTCCACCCATTTGGCAAGCTTCTCCCACCATGACATGTGACTCAGGTTCCATCACAGCACCCAGCTGGAACTGAGCTCAAAACAGGTCACACAGGCCTATTGATGGACTGGAAGATCTTTCCCTTCCATTAACATGACAGCTGTGAGCAGTAATAGGGCAGATAGGAATTGGGGAGGATTTAGGGGGATAGATGACTTCCACTGTAGACATAATAAGTTTAAGATGTCTCTCAGCATCCAGTTTGAAATGTCTACAAGTCATTCAGTTGGAGGTCAACAGAGAGACTGGAGTAAAAAAGGTAGAATCATCAGCACAGAGATGATAATTAAAACCACAGGAGCTAGTAAAGAAGAAGAAGAGAAGAGAGCCCAGCCATAAGATCAAGCTCTAGCCATTAACATAGATGCCCTGACTCATTATGATTATATAAACTATATATATAGAGAGAAAAGAAGTATACTCAATAGTAAATGATGAAATAAAATTAACAGAAGCACCAACATTATAGATGATACTAATTAAAAGTCCTCCCATCCCAGAGCATGGAAGAGATGGTGTAAATAATTACCTTAAATAAAGTAAATAAAAACCTAAAATGCATATAAATTTTATCATACAAGACTTCTCCTTTAAGTTATAAGTTAAAAGAAAGCACTACTTAGGTAGATGAAAGACAAAAGAAGGAGGAGGTACTGATGTCACTACAGCAAAGGGATCAGTTTAGGGTTGAACTCAAGCATGATCTGGTATTAACACCCTAACAGGTGACCAGATAGAGAACTAGGCCTTAAGTAAGAAAGATTCAGCGTAAACCCATCCTCAGGTACTTAGGAGCTTGTGGCTCTTGGTAAATCATTTAATCTCCCTTTTAATTTTCCTCAATTGTTAATAAAACCTATAAAAGTACACAAATTCACAGAAGACCGTCCCTTAAAACACAAATTAAAAGAAAGCACCACGTGGTTAAATGAAAGACAAAAAAAATATGCAACATTATGGTCATATTAAATAATGGAATTTCACTATTTCCAAAAAGCTAAACAAAACTATAAAATGGGTATAATCATAATACCCACTTCACAGGGTTATTGGGAGGGTCAAATTACATTGAAGGTGGACTCAAGAGAGCAGGGAGAAGGGAAGCATTTCTGTCTGACTTACCTAACCACAACAGCCTAAAAATGTGCCAGACCAAATTCTGATCAGGGTAGTCAAGAAAAAGGGAGTCATTCTTCCAGTCCAGGGCAATTTCAGAAGACAGAGAGGTCTGTAGACATTGGGTTGGGGATTGGTCAAGGCAGAGAATATTCCAGTGCCCAAGGACCAAAAGACAGTCAAAATAGAACACCAGTGAAGAAAGCACTGGGTCAGAAAGAGATCATAGGGTACCTTGGACTAGCACTGGATACAAGGACAGGTATCATTTGATATTTCTGTTGCTTATCATCCAGTTCTATGTCACAGATCCAGAGTAGAGAGGAGTAGTCTTAAGAGAGTAAGGCCTAGCTGAGTACTGAGCAAGGAACAAGTTCTGGAAACTTAACCATATGACTCTGAGTCCAGGAGTAGAGCAACTCAGTTTTAACCCTCAATTCTTCACATGTGCCTATAGTGGAATAACTAGGGCAAGAGATCAAGACCAAAAGGAAGCCAGGAGTTCAGTGGCTCTGAACATGCAAGACCTCCCAGTAGTCTATTGAAACTCAACTATAAACAAGCCAACTTGAGGAGCTCAGACCAGGAGGGCAGCAAACAGATTTCTCCTTGGATCAAACCAGTTTGAAAACACTGAAAACTACTTGCCCGATTCTAATGTTTATCAAATTGTTTTCTTCAGTTAATCTGTCCAATTGTTCCTTTGAAGGAGTTATTTTCTCCAATTAGGTTTTGTACTTCCTTTTCCATTTGTCCAATTTTCCTTTTAAATTCTTCTGTGATTACTTTTTTCATATTTTTAAACTCATTGGTCAGTTTTTCTTCTAGTTCTCTAATTTGGTTTTTTAAATCCTTCTTGAGCTCTTCCCAGAATGTCCTTTGTGTTTCAAACCAATTCATATTCCCTTCTGAAGTATCAGATGGAAGTACAGTCTCAATGCTATCCTCTTTGGTATTTGTGTTTTAGTCCTTGTCCCCATAGAAAGGTCTTTTCTGCTTTGCTTCTTACTCATGATAATCACCCTTTTCCTGGCTTTTAAGGTAGATCTCTGAGTCTGGGGCACAGGGGGCTCTGTCCCACAGTTCTTATGCCTAAAACTTGAGATTTTGTGTGTTGTGGCCACCGGTTCTTTCAGCTAGAGGCTAAAATGCTGCAATTTACCTGGTGCTGAGCTGACTGGGGTTGGAAAGCAGAAGCCAGGTGAGGTCTTTTGGGGTTTCCCCAGAGTTACCCAGGAGTTAGCTTGTTGAGTGTCGGGGAGGGGTGGTCTGGCCACAGGAGGTCTCCTCTGCTGAGCTAGAGCATAGGCAAGCTCAGCTGTTGGTGATCCCTTCTGTGCTAGTGTCTTCCCGATTCCCTTGGGGTGCTGAGGCATGCCTGGGGTTCTGGTATTGGAGATTGTAGGCTTCATGCCCCTGTGGCTCAGTATCTTCTCCCCATTTGCTGAGGTGGGACTGTCTGGGACAGCTCTGGTCCTGCACTGGTCCCCTTCAACCACAACAAGAGGGACCCTCAGTGATTTTCCTAGCCTCATGGGCTGAGAGACTGCTTACCCCTTCTCTTGCTCCCACTGTTCCAGGGTTTTTCCCAGGGAGATATTCTCTGGGCTCTTCAAGGTCAACAAGAGGAGGGAGATAACAATTACTGATCACTCTCTCATCTTGGCTCCTAGAACTTGAACAGAAACACTGAAAACCTAAAGGACCCTAGATTGAGCTAGAGAACCAGCAGAAGGACATAAAAAGATAGAAGTTTCAGCCAGACATTCCTACTTACCTTCAAGAGGTGAGCAGAGCCTACCACCAACATAAAGGTGAATATCAAGAAATAGGCTAGAAGAATGAGCAAAAAGAAAAAAAGAACCCAAAAATTAAGAGCTACTTTTGGTGGCTGGAAAGCTCAAGACCCACAGAAGACAATGACTTAAAAACATCAACAAGCAAAACCTCAATAAAAATAAACCTGCAGTTTGGATACAAACCTAACAAGAATTCCTAAAACATCAAAAGAAAGAGTTGAAGGAGCTTACAAGTGATTTTAAAAACCAAACAAGAAGAATGAAAGAAAGATAAGAGAATTAACAGCTTGGTAACAGATACGTAAAATCTTACTGAAAATAATAACTCCAGAAAAATTAGAATTGACCAAATGGAAACTAATGATTCCGTGGGACATCAAGAATCAAATAATGTAATATTTGTAATGAGCTTAGCATAGTGCCTGTCACATAGTAGGTGCTTAATAAATGTTTGGTTTTACTCCCCTCTGAAAATGATACTAAACATTTCATCCTGAGTTTCTTCCTCTGGAAAAGGGGCTTGATAACATCAACTTCCCACAGAATTGTTGTGAAGATTAAATGGTATAATACAGTAAAGGGCTTTGTATACTTTATAGCACAAATGTTAGGAATTTACTATTACTAATAGAGAAACTCCTAAGTTCTTCAAAAAAGAAGACCACACGTAACCAAAAAAAAAAATGCAACAGGAAACTTTTTTCCATCCTCAAATAACTTTCACTGTCATTATTAATTGTATTTTTGCAGTTTTTATCTGTTTTTTTTTTCATTTGCTCCTGCACCCAATTCTCTGATATCTCAGCTATCATTTTAAATATTCTTACAGAAAATTCTGGAGTATTATGTTTGTCCTCTACTGAGCTGATAATCCCAAATGGATATTGCTTTGGGAATCTGGGATGTTATAAGAGGTGCAAGGGATAGAAATTGGGTAAGATTAAGCTGGCCCCAACCTAGGGTGGCAATTTCTGGAAATCAGGAGAAAATATGCTATATATTCTCAGAAGTTTCCCTACATATACATGCACATACACATATACCTTTTAATTATATTTTCATTCTAAAATGGAAGCATAATAGGATATTATCCAAAACTTCTCATAGTGCCTTACTAAATATATCTATTGAATTGAATTCAATTCAACTGATTTGAATTGAATTGAATGTAACACCACACCTGGGTCCTGATCTGCAGCCACCTGCAGAATTCTTCATCAGTCTTTGAGACAGTTGCCTCCCTGCTTTACTAAAACACAATGACTTTACCTACTGTAATGTCAACTTAATACAAAGTCAAATAGATTCTAGGGCATTTTTTCCTTTTTTCAGGAATATTTATCTGCTTAGAGGGAACAACTACTTTAAACAAGGCTATTTATGATGACCTGCGATGCCAAAGAGAGGGGGAAAGAAGTGACTGACTGAAAAGAGCTATTTAGAATTGTTTTCCTTTCATAGTTCAAGTTAAGTACCTGAGATTTCTATAAAGAAAGAGTAGGCAGCTTCTCCAGGCCCAGCTAGCTGGTGGTTATCTCTCTATTGAGTTCAAAGTACCCTGAGCCATGCCATCCACAGCTGAGGAAACCTAGAAGGAGGCAGCAAAAAGGACAGATACGAAACCTAATTTAATGGAGACGGAGTGAGGACTGAATAGCTCTGCTCTTTTCTTGATTCCTGCCAGAGTACAGAGACAAGTAGCTGGCTTTTCCTTCAATAACCCTTTACCTGTCCTGATAAGAACAAGGTGCATTATGCTTACAGAATAGTAATAATATCTCAGATTTATACTTGAGTTTACAATGTACCAAGTTAGCTTATGATAACAGTAGAAATTTCTGGGGAAAAAAGTAGCATGAGAAAATAGAGAAGGGCAAAAGGGAGTATAAGATGGAAAGGTTTTTTGATTTTCTTATCAGAATGTAGGAAGAAGGAAAGTAAATGGGTAAGTACCATAACCCATACAAAGCATCATCCTGCCACACGTATCCTTTGATGATACAGACAAGTACCATCTGTTATGGACAGAGAGTCTTCTTTTGAATAAAACCCAAACCAGAATAAAGGTGAGAAGCACAGTAGAATTTAAGTCTACCTAGCAGCACCTGATCATTCCAATCTAATACAGAGTTTGGAAATACAAGATTCACCAATAATAGTGTTCAAAAAGCCCTTGCCCAGTGGAATTCAATTACTGATGTCCTTTAGGATTCCAAAAATAAGTAGGAATGCAAATCTTGATCTGGGAGGAACCTAGGAGGCTACCAAGTCCAACACTTCAGTTTTACAGATGGAAACACAGGCATTGAAAGATGAAGTGATATGTTTCATTTAACACAACTTATAAGCATCAGAGGCAAATTTTGAAGCCAGGACCTCTGACGCAAGAGTAAGTGCTTTTTCCACCAGATGAACTGAACTTTGCCACTGAAATGAGACATTTTTGTGCAACTTAATGGGTGTCTGATCTATCGTCCTGACATAGAGAAAATAGAACTAATTCTAGGGAAGAAAAAACTGCTTTTTTTTCAATTCAATGTACTAGTCAATTATCAAGCACCTACTCTGTGCAGAGAACTCTACTAAGCATTGGAAAACAATTAAAGTTTATATAAAATAAGATTTCTGCCCCCATGGAGCTCATATAGAGGAAGTATACAAGAATGACCATAACGCGAAATAACATGTAACTCGGGGCCTAGTGAGTTGTCCACCTAGAGTATTCTCCCAAATACATCTCGTGATGAACTAACTCAATGTGATCATCTGCCTATCATGGACACTGGGCATTTTTCACCCATTTGGATTTTTCTTTGTGGACTATTATATCCATCTCTGTTGGCTGTTTATGAATCTCATTAAGGAGACCCTGAAATATTCTGGTCTTAAACCACAATGAAGGCAGTCGCCGTCGTCTGTTGTCTGAATGATTGTAATAGGTTCCTAATTGATGTCCTTTTGTCCAGTCTTTTTTTCTTTTCAGGTCATTCTCCACATAGCTGCCAGGTTCCTAAAGTCCAGGTTTGAACACGTCACTCAGACGTGTCTTATAAGCTAAAGACAAACTTCATTCAATCCTAGGTTGTCCCCATTCCTGAAATGTTATCTCTTACCTCTATATCTTAGAATCTTTCATTTCCTACAGGCATTTTTCTGTTCCCACTAGTTACTGGAATTCTCAAATTATCTTGTATTTACTTGGAAAGCTTTCTTTCATCCACCCCCAGTCCAGAACATCAAGAGTTAATGAGACTACTTAAGCTACTATTTAAAGATATAGCTACACCCTGACCCCTTTATGATATGCAAAGTCCCTTCTCCAACATAATTAAAACAAGCAACCTCAATGGACAAGCAAAAATTAAATATACTTTGTGAGGCTTTAAATGGCTAAGCCTTAAAGATGCCAGTGAGGTTTAAAGGAGCATAGGTTCTGAAGTGCTTTGTGGAAGGGACATCTGCAGAAGAGGAAGAGATTTATTCTTTTTCCTCCACAATAAATTATTTCATCTAATAGCAGAGTGGGAGATATCCCATCCAAGAGTTTGAAATTTCACTGGAGTGAGACGATCCAAATTTGAGGATAGTTTGTGGATGACCATCCTGTGGGGCAAGGAGATTTCTGTACCTTCTTCTTTCCTCTCCTCTTCTTTCTTTGCCATTGACCATAGCGCAGAGCAGCAAAGAAGGAGAGACCACAGTTCAAGACACAGTTGAAGGAGCAGCCAAAGCTACAGAAAGATAGTCATTTAAGGGAGAAGGTAGATATAAGGAATGGGCCTCCTGGCAGCAGAAAAGAGATCTGGCTATAGACTCAAGAGGGAGTTCAACCTGGTACTTGAGAAGTGAGCTGTAGAAAGGCATAGATCCTGGGAACCCAGCTAAGCAATTCATCCAACAGAGATTTTCTCTTCCAAAGGGAGCTGCATGAGGTCTCTCTGAAGAAAGAAAAGACTTCCAAACCCTTTACTCTCAAGACTTCTAAGTTTCCTTTAACACAAAACTATCTTGCTTGTGTGTCTCACTATCTTTATACTTTCAATTTGTGCTTACCCTTTAACCCAGGTACTTTGTATTGCTACAATAGTGTGCCCCAGGTAAATGGGCAGAGGAATGCTTTGCAGCTATCATTTTTTATCCTAACTATAGGAACACTTTTGCTGAAAGCTAATTGTGTCTCCTGACTGATTTTTAAGGAGAAACCCTTAGCTGGGGGCTTGTGATCTATAGTGTTAGGAGTGTAAACCCAAAGGGCTACCTCTAGCACCTATGAAAGTTCTAGCTCATCCCTGAAGACTGAATTTCTGAGTAAGAGATCAAGCTGGGGGAAGTGTCTGGAGAAGATGTTATATATTATTCAGATATTTTCAGTCATGTCCAAAGTTTCATGACCCCGTTTGGTACTTTCTTGGCAAAATACTGAAGTGGTTTACCATTTCCTTCTTCATCTCCTTTTATAGATGAGGAGATTGAGTACAAACAGGGTTTAGTGACTTGGCCAGGGTCACACAACTCATAAGTGCCTGAAGCCACGATTGAATTCAGGAGGATGAGTCTTCCTGACTCCAGGCCCAGAACTCTATCCACTACACCACTTAGCTGCCCTGGTATTACATAGTGATCCAATTAATTAAATGTGATATCCTCCGGTAGAATTCTTAAGAGCAATAACTGCTTTTTGTCATTTTTTAACTTCATATCCTCTGCACATAATCTGGTGCCATTTAATAAATGTTTATTGAATTGAGTTGAATGAAAGATGCACTAGAGGAATCTGTGAAGTACAGCCAGACATTGCCCTCTAGCAGTATCAGGGAAGGTTACACTACTTGCTTAGCCACAGTACTATTCTTAGGGACCACAAGTTTTTAGTCTCATGCAAACTCCTCTTTACTTTTCCTCCTCTTTAAGTCATGTGATAGTCTTCCTATCTGTTATTGGAAGAACGTAGCATACAATTGTTGGGATCAAGCCTTCAACAAACAATCAAATGGGATTCCTCTGATTTTTAATTCATGAGTGACCAACTGATATTTTCTATCGAATAATTGTAATCTTCTAATCTTTGGACTCCTGTGCAGGTTTGTTTCCTACCTGTATGGTAACTACAACACCTCCATATAGGGTCAACCTGTCTAGGACTTGGAGTTGGGATTTCAGGTGATTCTAACCTACCCCTTACATTGTCTATCATAATGGCCATCAAAAACACACCTGTCATGCATAGGTCTGCCCCCAGGGGATCTGGCAGATCATCAAATGAAAATGAACACATGAGGAGCCTCTGGCATCAAAGGAATAATAAGGGCAAACAGGCACAACATTGTTAGAAACCCTTGATCAGGAATACATATCAATGTCACTGATGTTATTAGGGACTGAACAGTTACCCCAGTAAGTGAAGGATTAAACACAACTTCTATTAACAAGCTGGGTCATTAACAGGGCAGATCAAAATGAAACGAGGGCAAGATGTCTCAAAATGTCAGTCCCTTCACAAGAGACTCTTCCTCTCCAGCCAGCCTCTTCCCCTTCTAATACCAGTCCAGATTTGCTTTCATCTTTATTATTCAGTAGCTACAGAAACTGTAATGCATCTCCTCTCAAAGGGAGAGTAGAGGGGATGTCCCTTTAAAAACAATAGCTGCTCTGTACACAGAGGATCATAAATATGCGTGTGAGAGATGGGCACACAATTTAAGCCAAAGACAAATTTTAAAAAGAAAATTCTTCTGTTGTCCTCAACCTAGAGAAATAACTTAGGCAGTGGAATTTCAAGCAAAGCGGGAGGGAAGAGACATCAAAACCCGTAGGCTTCTGTCTCAAATAATTCCTATGGGATAATAGTTACTTTTCATATGTAAACTCACATATTTGACATTTAAAGCCCTTCATAATCTAGCTCCCAGCCTGTCTTTCCAGGCTGATTGCACAGTATTTCTCTCAACAAATTGACATGCTTATTTTTCTCCCATACACAGTATTTTATCACTTTTCTCTGTCCCTCTGCACACTGCTTCCCAGGCCTAGAATGCTCTTCTTTCTCCCTTCTACTTCTTGGAACACATAGCTCCCTTCAAAGCTCATTTCAAGTACTCCTTCTTAGCAAAAGCCTTTGCCAATTCCTCCAAATTTGTTAATACCCTCCAAAAAATGATGCTATATTTATTTAATGTATATTTTATATATGTCTCTGCACATATTGTTTCCCTTTGGTAGAATGTAAGCTGTTTGAGGACAGGGACTTTTTTTTGTCCTTGTCTCTATCACTAAGCACGAAGTTTGACACATAATAAACACTTAAAAAGTGCTGTTGAATTGAGCATCTGTCAAGACAGCTCTGACAAACAGTAAGGATAATTTCTATCCACATTCTCATGATGACAGCAGACAACACGGCTCAATGGAAAAAGAGCATGTCCTTGGAGACAGGAAGACCTGGTTTCAAATCCTGCCTTTAAAATATGCTAGCTGTCACTTAACCTCTCAATGTCCCAAGACAGCTCTCTATGACTATAAATTATAGACAAGTTGCCCATATGGACTGGAGAAAGGGGTTTTTTCACTGGATGTTCTCTATGCCAGATAAAATCAAAAGCCTAGGTCAAGAAAATATACAGTGATGTTATAGAACCCATCTAATTAAATATGCTTTGTTTACTTGTACATTTTGTATTTCAAGAAGATAGTTATATAGGGGGAAGGGAGGTCAAAGTTACTCATTCCTATAACAAACAGCTATGAAGCTGGTTCTATGCACAAGGTTACCATTGTGTCCATGTAACCAGGGGCAACGTCACCCAGCATCTGAAACTCAGTTTTTAGCAGAGATTAAAAAATAATGTTCCTTATCCATGAAACACTGTCAATGTAAACATTTGGTTCTCTTTTGCTAGTGAAAAGAACAGGAATTTTCTTAAGCAGCTCCTTAAGGTACCTTTTACTGTAATGGGCACCTTCTATTAAATTCATGTAACAATAAGGCCCTTAATCACATAATAAGTATTCTGATTAGTCCTCTACGTTGTTGATTCTTGCCTAGTGTGCCACAAAGTTGTATTTATGTAACATTAATGAACCTGAGTTTATTCCACTTAACTCCATTTAGCCCAAAAAAAACTCCTAGCTTTTTCAGAAAGCTGCTAAGGTAATGTCTTAATTATAGTGCTTGCCGTATGGCAGTTCTGAAGAATAGGAATCAGTGGACCAGCTTTGCATCCGTAATAATCATTAAGTACCAAGGATGCACACAATTGAAAGAGAACAGCTTCAGGTCTAAGAAAATTAAGTTTTATTCTATAAATCTGTACATAATAGTTCAAAGAACATTGATTTCCTATGGAAAATCCCAAATCTTTGCGTAGAAGTTTTGCTCAAACATAATAAAAGTGGGTAAACCAAGTGAAGTATAAATTCCAAGTTATACAGGGAAAATATTCCTTTTAAATAAACTATATGACTTGACCCTGGATTACTCAACTATGTCAATTCAATCCAACTCAATTGAACATGACTATTATCAGATGCCTATAATGTACTAGGCACATGGGACACAAAGATAAATAGAAAACATTCCCTGCTCTCAAGGAGTTCAGGTGGAATGAGAGGTTGTGGGGAGGAAATTTGGTATGATACAACACATGCATAACTCAACACAAGATAACTGAAGGAGAGATAAAACACTAAGAAAAAGGAAGAGTCAGGAAGGATTTTCAGTAGGAGGTAGCACTTGATCTGAGTCTTGAAAATAGATGTGTATTCAAAGAAGAAAAAGGAGAAAAGAGTTTATTTCAGGTACTGGGAATTCCTTGAGCAAAAACAGAGAGGAGAGGTAGAATGTTGAGTTCAGAGACTGAAAGAATTCCAGTTCAACTGAAACATATTAGCTGAGAGGGAATAGCATAGAACAAGACCAGAAGGATACCACCGGATTGTGAAAGGCCTTAGGCTGAGTTTCTGTGTTATCGAAGAGA
Source organism: Potorous gilbertii (assembly GCA_028658325.1). Classification (NCBI taxonomy): domain Eukaryota; kingdom Metazoa; phylum Chordata; class Mammalia; order Diprotodontia; family Potoroidae; genus Potorous; species Potorous gilbertii. Next base: position 609,786,689 of record CM053769.1, on the reverse strand, counting down.
TGATAGGGAGCCACTGAATGTCTTTGAGTAGCATAGTAACAATGGTCATACCTGTGTCTTAGGAAGATTTGTTTAAATCCAACAGGGCAATAGTGAATAACTTTTGAATTATGCTTAAAAAGAAATGACTAAAACATCCATGTCTTTTGGCCCAGAATTTCCAAGACTAGTTATGTACCCCAGGGAGGTCCATGATAAAAATGAAAGTCCTTGTTATACCCAAATATTTGTAGCATAAGTTTTTTGTAGTAACAAAGAACCAGAAGGAAAGTAGATGTCCATCAACTAGATGACAAATACATAAATTTTACTTACGTTTTAAGAAATGATAAATGTAAATAATATAGAAAAGCAAGAAAAAACATGCATCAGATGCAAAATGAAGAAATCAGGACTAAGAAATAAGCTACAGTAATGTAAACTGGAAAAAAACAAGGCTGTGAAATTGTAATGACCAAGCTTAGCCTCAAAGAAGAGATATGAGAATGTACCTTCTTTTTATGCAAAGGTAGAAACTGTAAATGTGGAATACTGCATATAAAAGCTTAGTTTATAAAGTTGAGGTTAATTGATTTGTTGGTTTTAACTTTGTTTTTTCTTTGTTATAATGGACAATTCTTTTGAATAGGGAGGAGGTAAGATATTGGGAAATGAAGGTGATATAAGACAAAATATGTCAATAATTTTTTTTAAATAGTAGAAGATAATGCAAAAAGTGCTAGGCTTGGAATTAGGAAAACTGGATTCGTATTCTGCCTTTTAATGTCTACTTAGGACTTAGTGGGGAAGTTCCTTGTAATGCTAATCATGCTCAGGAATTCAGAATCATTGACATGTTCCAATATTAAAAGAAATTTCCACATTTATGAGAAGATTGGCAAAGATGGCCTTTAAGAACTCTTTCAACTCTAAGATTTCTTTACTTTAGAAAAAGCTCTCTCTATCCATCCCCTTTTGCCTTTCTTCTAACTCATTTCATAACTCTTTGCCATCTGACTTTGTTGAATTAAATGAGTTTTACAGCATCATCACAATTTTTTGGTCAGACCTGTGACTTCATTTGGCATGGGGGACATTTAGCAGAAGAGCCCCTCCCTTCAATGCAGCTCAACTGGACCACAACAATTTATAGACAATAGTTGCCTTGGAACACTGAGACATTGGGACATTCACTTAAGTGAAATTGCTCTTTTCAAAGTCATTAATGACTTCTAATGACTAATGACTGACCTTTCCTCAACCCTCATCCTTCTTGACGTTTCTAGATATTTGATATTGCTGGCCATTCTCTCTGGATTTTTGTGACTCAGCTCTCTCTCTTGACTCTACTTTTCTCTCTCCGATGACTCTTCAAATCATTTGTGGGTCCATTTCCATTTCATGGTCTCCTATATCAGCTGCTGCTCATCTTTTTCCCTCTTTTGTTCTTTTTTTTCTGTGTATGTGTGTTTGTGTGTATGTCTTTAAAAAATGAAAGTCTTTTGGTGAAGACCACCTCTACCCTGTATCTGTTCTGTTGCTCTACTGGGCCTGGCACCAGGTTCAAAGTCTTTCCAGTTTGGTAGGGACCTGTCAGCAACTATATTCTGTTTCTACTGACTTGGAGAATGCAGCTTCCTCCATTCCACAAGACAGCAGTAAAATAGACCTCTAGTGGAGGCCTATTCCAATGACAATACAGTACTGAGATAATAGATAGTACAACATAGAGAGATTCAGAATAGCCTTTGAGGGCTCTTCTTTTTCTCATATGCAAGCAATTTCTTATAAGTTATGGAAACAGAAAGTGACTTTTCCAATATAGTCACTAACATTAACCACCCCTATGATAATGATGGCATTAAGGTACTGGGAGAAGCTTCAGAATTCCCAGGTTTCATCACTTTTAGAGAAATGGGCAATTATCAGCCAAGAACCATTCCCTTGGTTGGCAGAAAGGAAATGAAATTCTCTAATATCTCCCTCCTGATGGAAAGTAAGCTACTTGTAGGCAGTGATTGCCTGCAAGGGCAGAGACTACCAGCTTTTGTCATTTGCAACCTTTTTTTTGTGCAGCAAGAGTGGTAACTTAATACTGGCTTACAATTAAATTTAAAGTAATTGTTATTGGATTCTCTTTTGATCTCATGTCTCATGTGTGGTCCACTCCTTTACAGCAAACATTCACTCAAAATGTAACAAAAATCAACTTATTTCTATCTGGAAACAAAACCCCTTATAAAAGCACAGAATGGAGAGAGAGATGAGATTTAAATAGAGCAGGAAACTTCTCAGGAACATCAATGCCTGTGAGCCAGGGAGCATTTAGGTAGGGAAAGAAGCCATCTACTAAATGCATATTCTGTGCCAAGAGCTTTACAAATATTATTTCATTTGATTATTTCATTACATTCATTCAACCTTGAGAGGTAAATTCTATTATGATCCCCATTTTATAGTTGAGGAAACTGAGGCAGATGGAGATTCAGTGACTGCCCAAGTCACATAGCTAGAAACGTCCTAGGAAAAATTTCAACTCAGGCCTTCATGAGTTGAAATCTAGACCTCTATTCACTGTGCCACCCAGCTCTCCCCAGGGAAAAGGAGAATATCAAAGCGTGGATAACTTCACCATGTTCCACATCCAGGCAAGGCCAAATTTGGTGCATAGATGTCACTTCCTAAGTGGGACAGTGAACTAGATCAAGTTCCACCTGTTTACAAATGTATTCAGATAAGATTAGCAATGTTTTTTCTTTGCCATTGGCTCACCTCTCTTCCCACAGCAAAAGTTCTTGGACTTCCCTGTCCCACAGTGCTTTTACTTCCTATGATTCTTTAGTATCTCCTTCAACTGGGGAGAAAAACCTATAACCCCTCCTTCTGCTAATAAAGGGGGTACACTATCTTTCTCCAGCATTTGGTACAGCATCTAAGACATAGTTTCTTAGTAAATGCTTGTCAGTTGGTTGTTTGCTTAATCTTTAAGAAGATTATGTATGTATGTATATGTGTATATGCATGTATATGTATATGTGTATATATATGTATATATACATATATGCAAACAATATATGGTATATATGTATTTACATATGTATGTGTGTATACATGCATGCATATACACACCCAAAAAAAAATCTAGACATAAGAGATATGACATAGTCCTAGGATGATTTTTAGGACAAGAGTTGAGCTATTGGCTCTCCCCTGTTCCATGGCCCAATCTTCCTAAGCATATCTCTTAATCTTCAAGAAACCCATTATAAAATCAGGGTAAGAGATTTACCATGTGCATTTCCATTTCACTCCTTGCCTCATCTAAACAAGTACATTGGAAAGTACAGGACTAAACAAGTACAGGAAAACTGAAGTTCCTGGGAGCCAGCATATTGTTTGAGGGATGATTTTTCTTCCATTATATTCAGGATTTATTGTTGGCATTTAAATTTTTCACACAGCAGTAAACATGGGCTCTACTTATGAAAAAGAAAAATTAAATGCAATAAAAATACATGTTTATAAACTTCCCTCTGCCTTGAAATTCCCTTGGAAGCTTTGTGCAATATAATGTCACCAGTACATTCACTGAAAAGTTGGCTTATATTTCATATTTTTCCCTTCTTAACAGTAACATGAAGACCAAAGTTCAAAACAACCTAAAGAGGTCACAAGTTTGGCCTCTGGCCAATGGCGTTGTGTAGATACCACAATGGCATCGTGATTTAACTCTATACCTGCACACAACCGTAAAAACAAAACAAAACAAAAAAAAACAAAGAAAAACACCGCAGTTAGGTATTTTTCCAGGAAAGTAGTAAGGTAACATGGTCTGGAATATAAGACTACTATTTAAGGACATATGCAAAAACAAAGTCTTTGTTATCTGGAAAGTTTATACTCACATGATCAGCTGAACTTCATCAATTGTAAAACATATCTACATTAATAAGTCATTAAAATGCTATTTTTCTTATAATGTGCTGTAAGTATTGTTCCTCATATTAGACTGAAGAACTAAAAAATAGGTACATTTTTCAACAAAATAGTTCGTCAAACAATGTACCTGGTTTCTTCCACCATCAGTAGCTTTAAACCCTGGAAGTTACATCCAAAGGGAAACATTGATCTCTTTCATTTTTAACTCCCTGTAGCAAAGAAACTTGCTTGAAAAAGACTCTGTAGCTTCGGCATCAACTTTTTTCTATAGACAACCCTATAACCAAAGAAAACATTTAGCATGTAAGCCAAAAACACTTTGAGAATAGTCCATTCACTCTTGAGTTCAAGAGAGCACACCCACCCAACTGCCTCACAGATTCTAAAACTCAGCCTTCTATTCATCAATTTTTTTCTCCCTGGATAGTCTCTTCTGGGCTCTTAAAGAGTTGACTTTCTGGGTTGGGAATTCAAACTAACACTGTCCTAACAGGAAGAAGGAAGAGAATATCTCCAGGCTTTATAATCAAATCCATCTTCTAAAACAGAAATTTATACTTTCCCCCTATAGTATTAAGTTTTATTGTTTTCACATTTAATCTTTTGGAGGATCTCAAAATAATTTATATCAAACCAGGTCTTTCTGTTTCATGGGGAAATTTTATCAACTCCAAATTGGGAAGAGCAATACAGTTTTTCTAAAGGATCAGGGGAACAATCAATGGCATCAGTAATAAAATGCAATCTTTAATTTTCTGACAGGCTCTTCTCTGAGCAGCAAGGGATCACAGACATCTTAAAAGGTTGTTTTTTTTTTCCTTTTCCCATAATCCTTATAGTTTAAAGTAATAGATCCGTATTGCAATCACAAGCAAGTACAACATTTGCTCTTGTGGACAAAAATGAAAGAACTGAGATTACTTTAATCCCATTTATTCATTTTATGGGTAGAAAATGCCATAATAAAGGGGATGCATGATATGGAAAATATCAGGACCTCAGAACTGAGAAGAGAACTGCCCAATGAATTCCCTATATTTTCTTAACTTTTTGTGTTAAACTTAACATAATTCAAGTCATTGATAAGATACATTTTTAGAAAAAAGCACTGGTTCTGGAATTTGAGGACCTGGACTCAAATCCTACCTCTAAAACTCCCTCTCTGTGTGACCTTGGGCAAGTCACTTAAGTTCCATTGGCCTCAGTTTCCTCATTTATAAAATAACGGGATTGAATTAGATTGCAACTCCTTCCAATTCTAGATCTAGTATTCTACGAACTTATTTAGCATAAAAATGGTATCTAAATACTTTGTATCCAATGCTTAAGGGGTTTCAAATAATTCAATTCAAAAAGTGTTTATTAATCACCTACTATGTGCAAGGTGAGTATGGTAGAGTGGATAAAGACTAGTCCCAGATCAGAAAGACCTGGGTTTCAGTCCTGCCTCTGATACATACAAGCTCTGGGACCCTCAGCAAGTCATTTAGCCTCTTAATGCTCTGGACAAGTCCAATAAAAAAAAGTCCATGGGCTAGACACTAGGAAAAGAAATTAAAAACTGAAACTAGTACTTGTCCTCAGGTTGGATGGACAAATGATAGATACATACATACATACATACATACATACATACATACATATATAGACAGATAGATCAATAGATAGATATATAGATATATACACATGTGTATGTATATATGTGTATGCATGTGTGCACATGTGTATAGTGAGCTAAAACTGATCACATCAGGGGCAGGGACCAATTGAGAAAACATGTATTTTCCAACTTTCATGGAAGAGTCAGAGGATTCCAAAGACACGGTGACTCATTGTCAGTCAGTCAATAAGTATTACTTACTATGCACGAGGCACTGTGGTAAGTGCTGGACCTCTAGGGAATAATGAATTTTCTGACTATCCCAGATACAGAGGACTTTAACTTTTTAATAGGATGTGGTAAATTCCATTCCAAAGAGGAGAAATAGTGTTGCATCTCTTAAAAATGACTTCTTGCTGGCTCTGTTTTGACTAGCAACAACTCTCTAGGTGGCATCATATGACTCTAGTGAAGGATGGGGAAGGACAAATCCTTCTACTCAGGGATCGTGGTGACCTTGTCCACACAACAACTAATACAGAAGACTGGGGGCCAGGGCTGGGGTGGGGGGAAGAGACTTAACTAGACAAACTTATACTGGGGCCCTACCAAGCTGTTGTTGTTCAGTTGTTTTAAGTCATGTCCAACTCTTCAGGAGTCCACTTGGGGTTTTCATGGCAAGGATACTGGAACGGTTTACCATTTTCTTCTCTAGTTCATTTACAGATGAAAAAAATGAGGCAAGCAGGATTAAGACACTTGTCCAAGATCACATAGCTAGCAAGTGGGAAGACAGATTTGAACTTAGGAAGATGAGTCTTCTGACTCCTGGCCCAGCGCTCTATCCGCTGTGCCACCTAACTGTCCTGTGCTACTCAGAGGTCCTTTCAAAAGAAAGTCCCCCACAGCTACTTAAGTACTCTTGGCAAAGGGAGTCAACTACAAGAAGAGGACTGACCCCCAATGGCCACTTTACCATCAGGATTGTGCAAACAGAAATGTAAAATACTTAGCAGTATGGCAAAACTGCTTTATATCCTGATGAGGTTAAGTATCTGTATTCTAGCAGATCATAACAGTAGCTATAAGTCATCACCAAACCCTAGTTAATTCATTCTGTTAATGTATGTTTCTGAATATTCTATGTTCAGTATTCCGTGTGTGTATGTATGTGTGTGTGTGTGTATGTATAGGAAAAAATTACTCTCATATTGTACATTGATTACCTTTGCTACTTTTCCCTTTGGGGAGATGTAGGTATGAGACATAATGTAAGCTTTGTTTATCAGAGTGCTAGAACATGGGACTTAATGAACCAATAAGCTAATAAAAAAGATTCCTTCCTCTTGCTAGGGGTCAGGGTCCCCAGGATTGAACCCCAGTTCAAACACATGCCTAGTCCCTGTGAATTCAGTAGTATCCCCTCAATTCTAGAAAAATAAATTGACATCCCAATTCTCCAACATTTAGGTCAAAGTTCAGGCTATCATGAGCCAAGGGAAACCCTCTGCAGATTTACCAAAGCTGACTTCATCTTCCATCTACCCATTATCTAGTGCCATCAGGGAGAAAGGACTTTCTCTTCTCTGCCCTTGTAGCAGCTGAGTCCTAAAACTCCAAAAGTTAAATATAAACTCATATAAACAAAAACCTTCTCCAAAATTCAATTAAAAGTATATCCTGGCTAGGACCAAAGAAGTTGCGATTAAATTCCAGAGACAATATACTAATTGCCTGGGAAGAAGTATCACACCAGAAGTGAAGACCTACAGATGCTTGTAGTTCCCCAACAGGAGGGGAAGGAGGAGAGTACTAGCAGGAGGAAGAACTGGGAGAGGGGAATGGGGAGAGTGATTCCTGATGGGAGGGTAGAAGTCTGGGTTTATAATAATGGAGTGCCAAGGGTGCTCAAGAATGAAGTCTGGAAGAAACGAGGAGTTTCAAAGTGCAGTTAATCAATAAGTATTTATTACAGTAAAGAGAAAAGAGGAAGAAGAGGGAAGAAAGCAAGATGACTTGATTAGAAGCTAAGTTTCAGCTAAAAGGTGGCTGAGTGTTAGGGTTTATTGTGTGAGAAGAAAAAGGAAAGATTCAGCAAGACATTTCTACCCAAGGGCCAAGTGGTGGCCACCGGTCCCTACAATCAATCGGCAGTCAGGAAGGAAGGAAACAAGCATTTTTAAGTGCCTGCTATGTTCCAAGCAGTATTCTGAGTGCTTTCAAATTATTATTTCATTGGATCATCACAACAATCCTCAAAGGGAGATGCTGCTCTTTTCCCCACTCTGCAGATGAGGAAATTGAGGCAAGCAGAGTTAAGTCAAATGGCTAATGTCGAGACTGGATTTAACCTCAAATATCCCTGACTCCAGGCCAGTGTTCTACCCACTGTGCCACCTTGCCCCTCAGTTGTCAAATGCTTATACGTGTCTAAGGCACGGTGCTAAGCACTAGATCAATTTGTTTTGAAGTTGTGGAGCTAGATTGTGGAGCAAGAACAAAGATCTTGCTTCTCCAAAAACCAAAAGTCAGGCTGACGGGGGCTTGTAGACTGGAGATCGGTTCAATTATTAACCTCAAAGGGTTGGAACAAAAATAAAATAAAATAGAGGAAAGTTATTAAATGCTTCCAACCTCATAGTCTCAGAATTTTAGAGAGAGAAAGAATTGAAGCCGTCTAATCCAGCAATTGCTTTTTACAGATGACGTAACTGAGGCTTAGAAGGTTAGCTAAGTGAATACTATGAAGCTATATGATGCTACATGACAATAACCAAAGCTGCAATTAGGGCAGGGCAACTGAAACATTAGTACAAGGATCTAATAGAAGTTGGGGAAATGAACTTCCTCTCAGTCATGCCCTGTGGTCCTCTGCCAATTCGTGCCATTTACCATAGCCAGCCCCATTTCCTTCCCCAGCCTTCCTGAGACCAATCTCACAACCCTCAGAGTTTCATCCCTTTCCTGGGCTTACCTTCCCCCTACCACTTTGCTGTCATGCTTGTACTCAGGGCAAATTCAATTGAGAGGTGGCATATAGAGAAAAGTCCACTTGATAAAACTAGTATATGCATGTTAGCTATTTGTGTGGTTGGTTCACAAACTTCCCCTTGGCTGAAAATGTGAATTTCTTTTTTAAAACATTTATTTAATACTTTTCCCCAACTACATATAAAAGTAATTTTTAACATTCATTTGTAAGAACTTTTGAGTTCCAAATTCTCTCCCTTTCATCCTCATTGAGAAGACAGGCAATTTGATTTAGGTTATGCATGTAGAGTCATGCAAAACATATTTGGCTAAAATTTTTAAATGATAGCTCTACTAATGACAGTAGCCCTTTCCCCCCATTTTTTTTGGCTGGGGAATTGAATAGCATGTTCTTTGAATTCATTATAAAACTCTCAGCTAGGGAGTGGGTCCCAATTAAATTTGTCCTAAGTGCAAAAATTCCTAATTACACATCTGCCTATAATTAGAATAATGGATAGAGTGCTGGACCTGGAGACAGGGAACAACTAAATCTGAATCCTGCCTCAGACGCTTACCAGCTGTGTGACTTTGCACAAGTAACTTAACCTCTGTCAGACTCAGTTTCCTCAATTACCCTTTTAAAAATTAGCCACACATGAAATTAATGTGACTTTATATAGCACTTTCAGATTTCAAATTATACAATTAAAACAATCATCACAGAAACTAGTGAAAAATGGAAAAGTAGATCAATAAATAAGAACTGAAAAATTGAACAAGGACTTCTGGTTAACATGGAAGCATTCTAGGTCATAGAGGGCTTCTCCCCTACATACTCCATCAAAGATCTAAAAAAGGTAACCAAAATAGATACTAATCTAGAAATCCAAAAACAAACAACAGTGAGGACTGTCATTCAGTCTAAGATTACATGAAAAGGCAGACAGGTCAGTGAACTCTGAAAAAGGAGTCCCACCAGAAAGTTCACATAGGTAAGTTGGAAGTCTTCCAGGTCTCTGACTAGAGACATTCCATGAGACCTGAAGCCCATAAGGCTTTATGTCTGGGAGGCAAAAAGGCTGGAATGTTCAGACTGAGAATTGAGGAAGGCAGGAAGGGGAGGTCAGAAACCCTGCAATCTACACCAGTGGGACCATGAGTGCGTAGCATTCAGTTCAAGATGATCCAAAGGGGTCAGAAATCAGAAGCATTCTGACTTGAGATGCTCTAGTGAGGGCTGAAGACCATAGCTCTTGGACTCAAAAATATGTGAGTTGGGGAAAGGGTTGCAAGAATGAAACCTTGAGCACAGACAAATCAGGGAAGGTGTAAGCTTGTGGCAAGATCCCCAGAAACAGAGGACAGGACCAATATGAACTCGCTCTGCCCATTTTTAAAAATGCAGGAGAAGTGGAGCTGGCCATGGCACAAAGTGTCTGATCAGTAACAGACTAGAGGTATAAGTAAAAAGAAGATGCCAAACACTATGAAGAAATACTATGGGTCAAGAGATACCCAGAGACAACTCAGAATGTGAGAGTAACTCCACAAGTCCAAGTAGAGCCTCCAAGGGAAAAAAATGGTTTGGCCACAAAGAAATTAAAAAGTACCTGGAAGAAATAAAGTACGAAACCAAATATGAAATTACAAGTGAAAATAAGAACATTATAGTATAGAAGGAGAAGGAGAACAAAAAGCTTAGAACAAAAGGTGGAAAATCTTACTTGAGACAGGCTCCCTGAAAATTAGAATAGAACTTATGAGACAAAAAAGAAATATTAGAACAAAATAAAAAGATTGAAAAAGTTGAAAAAATGTGAGATATCTACTCTTACAAACAATTGATATGGAAAACTAGTTAAGGAGAGAAAATTTAAGAATTATCAGATTCCCTAAAAACCATAATCACACAAAATATCTGTATGTGAAATTTCAAGAAATCACAGACAACAACTGCCCAGAACTATTAGAAGCAAACGACAAAGTGAAAAAACAGAGAATAAGCTCCTGAAATAAAACTCAAAATGAAAATTCCCAAGAATATCACTGCAAAAATCAAGAGTTTCTATGGCAAAGAAAAAATAGTGCAAAAAGCCAGAAAAAAAGGGAAAAAAAGAAACAAGCTCAAGTGCAAAAGAATGGGAGGATTTGTGCAGATGAGTGAACATACTCCAGCACCAAGGCATCCCCTCAAGTTTTGAATAGTTATGGAAATCTGGGAGACATCTAACTTAATCAGTCAAGTGAAGTCAGTCAATGGGGTTTTCTCTCTAATCTTATAGATAAAGGATAGGAGAATCTGCAACGAAGTTCAAGTCTATGACTTCACTCTTCATTTCAAGCAGAGAAATCATTCAATCAATAAACACTAATTAAATATTTACTATGTACCAGGCACTGTACTAAGTGGTGGGGCTACAAAATGAGGCAAAAGACAGTCCCTCCCTTACAATCTAATGGTGGAGACACATGCAAGCAAATATACACAAAGCAAGCAATATAAAGGATAAATAGGAAATAATGAACAGAGGAAGGGCACTGTAATTAAGAGGAGTTAGAGAAGGTTTCTCCTGAATATAAATATTTATCATAAATATCTATTTCTGTCAGTTCAATCACAAATTCCAAAGCCTATCCCTGGGGAGAGCTTGCCTCACAGAAAACTCAAAGCCAAACATATTCATGAATATGGGGCCACTGAATAACAGATATCATTGTAAAAACAGATGAAATGGAAAACTGAGCACATCACATATGGTTAGTATTTCACTGACTGATATCCACATGCACAGTGAAGCAGAGAAAGCAGTACTGAATTGACCATCATGAGAATTGAGTGCCTATCCTTTTTCTACAACTAACTGGCTCTAGCACCTGAGACCTTTCTAGATCTCAGTTTCCTAAATCATAAAATGAGACAAGTAGACTAAATAATCCCCAAGTTCCTTTCTAGTTCTTTAAAAAATGATGTGAATTATGAGATTCTGAAACAAACAAAAATCTAAATAAGAAAGATTAAAGAGAATACATTTAAGATATTGAATCTACAAAAAGTACAATGGAAATGTATTATTCTTTTCCTTTTATTACAGAAAATACTGAAATTAAATTGTATTCAGTATTTGAAAAGGCAATGAATAGAAAATCATGTAAAGAAATGCTCCCTTACTTACCACACTGAGCCTATAGGAGGCCATTGCATCCAATGTTGTCACTAAAATGCCAAACCAAACAAGACAACTTAGAGAATGAGAAAATGTGTAACAGTAGAAAGTGAGATGAGTAATTAAGACTTATGCCTGGAGAAAGAAACAAAATGGGACAATTGGAGCAGGAAGTTATTTCTTCTCTTCACTATCTTTCCCCATTACACAATTGGCCAACAGCCCAGGTCCTCCAGCATATATTTTCTTCTCCATCCAAAGAATTTTCTTTGAAGTTGAGAGGAATTTAGGGGCTCCCACACACATGAGGGGAAACAGATTGCATAAACCAATATGGTAGTTTTATGAGGTTGGAGATATAAGACAAGACAGAAATTTCAGGTTGAGCTAATACCTTGATAGCATGACCAGTTCATGCACATGGTACATCCATTGTAAAAAAAAGAAAAAAGGAAAAAGTCTCAGACTGAATATCTGGTCTTTTTTTCTGGATAGTTGTATTCACACAATCATAGCTTTTTCCACTATCAAAGCTGTCAATCAACCCTAGCTATCACCTAATTAGCTAGTCCTAGAAAACATACACCAAAGGAGGGAAAAACACTGATTGAACTGGATTAACTCTTTTAGAAAGCTGCAAAATGGTGGAGTCAATAGATATTGTCAAGGTTAAAAAGAAACTTAGTCAATCAAGGATTTGGTATAGTAAAAAAGAGTACTGTATTTAGAGTCAGAAGAGCTGGTTTCAAATCCTGACTTGGTTACTTGTGAGACCTTGGGCAAGTCACTTTAGATCACTGGGTATCAGATTACTCATCTGTAAAATGAGGCATTTGGGTTAGGTGAGTTATCTAAGTTGCTTTCAAACATCTGTGACCTTGTGATTTTAAAAGTCTTATTTAGGGCAAAGTGGAAATGTCATTATGCATGGATATTTGGGGGTTTTGTTTTTGTTTTTCATTTTTTCTTTTGTTATTTCTGAACTTTATACATGCCAATAAACATAAGCATTTCCATATCCAAAGAATATTATAAATGAATCTGCTCTTATATACAACTTTTTAAAGTTTATACTAAATTTCACGTTATTTCCAGAGGTTATCCTGCTTGTCTGTATTTTCTTCTGAATTGCCCTTCTGTTCTTTTTTGCACATTTTAAAATGGCTTTACTGATTCACATTTCTTCATTTTTTTTCTTTTCTTTGGCATCACAGTCACTAGCCTTCCATAACCCACAATTCTCTTTCCCACATTTTTTTAAAAGCCTCCTTTGTAACAGGTTAGGATTCAAAACACATATATACATTGACCACATCCAAAACTGTATGTCCTGTTCTCTATTTCTAATCCATCAACTCTGTGTCAAGAGTTGAAAAGCATATTTCATCATTGGTTCTTTAGAGTCCTGGTCAATCCTCTCATTGGTCAGAGTTCTACAGTCTTTCAAAAATTTATTTTTTTACTTTTCTCTTTAATTTTTTTCTCAAGAGCCCAGGAAGCATGGACCATATGCAGCGCAGCCCAGGAAGTGTGGTGCTCAGCCTGATGTGGCAGGGACAGGACCCTGAACAGATTTCCGGGAGCCCCCAGAAGCAGCAGTGCCCAGATTGCTCAACTCACAAATGCCACAGACAGCTTCAAAAGTCAGTGGGGGGACTCAGTCACCCAGGAGAAGGGAGGGTGGTCTGGGCCCCAGCAGCAGCCACTGCAGTTGTAGCTTCCATTTTTGGGGCCCTCCACCTAGAGCCCTGGGGGAATTGAATGGCTGATTTGGATCTCAGCCTTGAGTGGCAGCCCTGACAAAGAACTCAAAAGTCAAGCGACTGGCTGGGAATATGTCCAAAAAATGGAAAAAGAATAAGACAACAGAAGGTTACTTTCTTGATAAGCAGATATCTTCCTCTATCCTTCCAGATGAGGAAGAAAAATTTAGGTCTTCAGAGGAAGACATAAAAGTCAAAGCTGCTGCATGCAAAACCTCCAAAGTAAATATGCAATGGCCTCAGACTATGGAAGAGCTCAAAAAGATTTTGGAAATCAAGTAAGAGAGGTGGAGGAAAAATTGGGAAGAGAAATGACAGTGATGCAAGAAAGCTATGAAGAGCAAGTCAACAGCTTGCTAAAGGGGACCCAAAAAAATGCTGAAGAAATTAACACCTTAAAAAATAGACTAACTCAAATGGCTAACAGGAGAAGAATGCTTTAAAGAGCAGAATTAGCCAAATGGAAAGAGGTTCAAAATCTCACTGAAGAAAATAGTTCTTTAAAAATTAGAACAGAACAGATGGAGGCTTTATGAGAAACCAAGGCATTTCAAAATAAAACCCGAAGAATGAAAAAATAGAAGATAATGTAAAATACCTCATTGGAAAAACAACTGACCTGGAAAATAGATCCAGGAGTGACAATTTAAAAATTATGGAACCACCTGAAAGCCATGATCAAAAAAGAGCTTAGACATCATCTTTCATGAAATTATCAAGAAAAATTGCCCTGAATATTCTAGAATCAGAGGGTAAAACAAATATTGAGAGAATCCACAGATCACTTTCTGAAAGAGATCCAAACAAGAGAAACTCCTAGGAATATCATAGCCAAATTCCAGAGTTCCCAGGTCAAGGAGAAAAAAATTGCAAGCAGCTAGAAAGAAACAATTCAAGTATTGTGGAAACACAATTATGATAACACAGAATCTGGCAACTTCTACATTAAGGGACTGAAGGGCTTGAAATGTGATATTCCAGAAGTCAAAGGAACTAGAATTAAAACCAAGAATTACCTACCCAGCAAAAATGAATATAAAACTTCAAGGGATAAAACAGTCATTCCTATAGAGGACTTTCAAGCATTCTTGATGAAAAAACCAGACCTGAAAAGAAAATTTGACTTTCAAACACAAGAATCAAGAGAAGCATAAAAAGGTAAACAGGAAAGAAAAATCTTAAAGGACTTTCCAAAGCTGAACTGTTTACATTTAATTGTTTCTCACATACATGTAAATAAATTTTTTAATGTTTGCTGTTTTCAAATTTTGAGTTACAAATTCTCTCCCACTTTCTTCTCTAACTCTCCTTTGAGAAAGTAAGATATTTGATTATGCGCACACATATGTACATACACAAACACACATACACAGACATACACACATATATATGTGTGTAAAGTCATACAAAACATTACCATGGTAGCCATGCTGCAAAAGAAAATGCAGAAGAACAAAGATATAACCAAGAATAACAAGGACAATTTTAAAAGTATGCTTAAACTTCATTCAGGTTCCATCCATTCTTTCTCTGGAGGTGGATAGCATTTTTCATTACATGACCTTCGGGATTGTCTTGGATTGTTGTATTGCTAAGAATAGCTAAGTCATTCACGGTTGATCATTGTACAATATTATTGTTACTGTGTACAATATTCTTGTGATTTTTCTCATTTCACTTTGCATCTGTTTACAACTCTACCAATAGTGTATTAATGTTTCAATTTTCCCACATTCCCTCCAATATTTTTCATTTTCCTTTTCTGTCCTATTAGTCAATTAAATAAGTGTGAGGTGGTACCTTACATTTGTATTAATTTGCATTTTTCTAATCAATAGTGATTCAGAGCATTTTTTCATATGACTTTAATTATGTACATATATACATAGGTTTGATTGCTTAGTATGAAAACTGCCTGTTCACATACTTCAACCATTTATCAATTGGGAAATGACCCATATTCTTACAAGTTTGTCTCTATGCTCTTTATATTTGAAAAATGAGGCCTTTATTAGAGAAACTTGCTATAATTTTTTTTTCTCCCAGTTTCCTGCTTTTCTTCTAATCTTGGTTGCAATTGATTTTGCTTCTGCAAAATCCTTTTCATTTGATCATCTGATAATCAAGATCATCTATTTTATATTTCATAATACTCTCTTTCACTGACTTGGTTATAAATTCTTCCTTTATCCATAAATCTGACAGGTAAAATATTCCATGCTCCCCAAATAAACTTGCAAGATCATCCTTCATGTCTAAATTATATACCCATTTTGACCTTATTTCAGTACACAGTGTGAGATGTTGGACTACACCTAGATTCTGCCAAACTGCTTTACAGTTTTCCCTGTAAGTTTTTTGTCAAATAGTGATTTCTTGTTCCAAAACCTTGGATCTTTAGGTTTGTCAAACACTAGATTGCTAGGGTCATTTACTACTGAGAATTGTATTTTTAAAATGTTATTTTTTATAATGTTATAGTCTTTTTATAAATCATTCCACTGGTTCTGCTCCTTTCATTCAGTATCAGTTCTTATAAGTTTTCCTAGGTTTCTTTGAATTTGTTCTCTTCCCTATTTCTTATTGCCAATAATATTACACTATATTCATATAACATAATTTATTCAGTCATTCCCCAGTTGATGTGCACTCCTCCTGAGGTTCCAGATCTTTGCTAAAAGTATCATTATTTTGTTTATATGAATCCTTTCTCCCTTTGATTTCTTTAGGAAATTTGGCTACCAGAAGTATTATTGGGTCAATGGGTATGAACAGTTTAGTGACTTTGGGGATATAATTTCAAATTCCCTTCCAGAATGTCTGGAATCACTTGACAAATTCATAGCTCCAGCAACATGTGTTAGTGAACCTTCCTTCCCCTAACACTTGCAACAACTATAAATTTTCTTCCTTATCATTTTTGGCAATCCCATGGGTATGAAATAGAACATCAGAGTTGCTTGAATTGACATTTCACTTACAATTAGAGATCAGGATAATATTTTCACATGCTTGTTGATAGTTTGTTTTCCTTTTGAGAACTACTTGTTCATGTCCTTTGGGTATTGGGAAATAGTTCTTGTTTTTATACATCTTCATCAGTTTTCTATATATCTTAGACATCAGATCTTTATCAGAGAAATTTATTGGAAATATTTTTTCCATTTACTGTTTCCCTTCTGATTTTTAGTTCTATCAACTTTGTGCAAAAGCTTTTCATTTTGGCATAAACAAAATTTCACATCTTATTTTCTCTGATGCTCTGTACTCCATATTTGGTCAACAAGTTTTTATTTCATCATCAGTGTAAAAGTTATATCCTTCTATTCTCCTCTAAGTTATGATGTCACCTTTAATATTTAGGTCATGTATTCATTTAGAACTTATTATAATATATGGTGTGAATTGGTAGTCTGAATCTAATTTCTTCCAGACTTATTTCCATACTACCCGGAAATTTTTGTCTTTTGTGCTATGTTCTTTTGCCTCTGGATTATGTATTTTTAGTCTGTTCCAGTGATGAACTTTTTTTACTTTTTAAACAATTCCAAATAGTTTAAATTTTAAATGGTTATTACTTTGGAGTATAACTTGAGATCTGATACTTCTAGGCCCCCTTCTTTCCCACTTATTTTTCATCATTTGTCTGATGACAAATACATACATATATATATACACAAAAAAAAACCACATACATGTGTGTATGTTTTCTAACTCTGTACATTAATGCCTTGGTAGTTTGACTGAAGAAGTAAATTAATCTAGGTAGAATTGTCATTTTCATTATATCAACACTACCCAACCATTATTAATTGATCTCTCTCTCTCTCTCTAATTGTTTAGGTCTCTCCTTATTTCAATAAAAACCATTTTGTGGTTTATAGGATCATTGGACTGAATATATTATGCTAGAAGAGACCATAGAGGACACTAATCTCAACTCCCTTATTTTACAGATTTTAAAAATGAGATATCAAGTGGTAAAATGACATGGCCAAAGTCACACAGCTACTAAAGCACCTGACTTTAGATTTGAACCCACGTCTTCCTGAGTTCACATCCAATGATGCCTTCATATAATTCCCATTATTATCTTAATAGATGGAGTCGCAGATGTTTTATGCAAGTTGCAATTACTTTTAATGGCACTTCTCTATCCCTTTTGGTGGGTTTTCTTGATAAAATAAAGAAAAGATGATTTTTTATCTTCTGTTTTGCTGAAGTTATTTCAATTAGGTTTTGCTTGGATTTCTAGGGTTTCCTAAAATAGACCATCATGTCCTCTAAAAACATAAGTAATATTGATCCTTATTTACCTATGTTGAGTAGCAATCTCTGCTAGGCGATCAGTATGTGCACTGTATTCTGGTGTGGTGAGGGTCACATGAGTATCTACATGAAAAACTGACAAATTAGGAACCATAGACATGTCCCATATATTTTCCCAAAATTCTTTGCTTCAGACTTGTTTGCCAGGATTTCCCAATTTTGCTTTTTCCACATGGGCATCCATGTAGATAACCCATTAGCTACCACCCATGAATCCATGAATATATAACTCTTTCCTCCTTGTTCTGTTTTGATAGCTTGATGTACTGCCATAATTTCAGCATATTAACTACTTCCAACTATGCTAGTACTTTCCAAAGTCTTCTTAGTACATTGGTTAAAGATTACCGCTTTCCAATGTCTTTTATGGCTCAAATATTTTGCTGTCCCATCAGTAAACCATGCATGTCTCTATTATTCTTCAGTTAATCCATCACAACCCTCATTCCATTTTACCAAGGATTGTACCAACTATTGCTTTGGTTCCGGGGGTGTATCATTTCCCTCAGTAGCTATGCTTGCTATAGACTCATGTAAAGCATAGTTTCAACTTTTGCCTGTTTTAGATCTATTTTGAATATACCATTTCCACTTAATTATGCTAGCCCCTTGCCCATGTCCAATTCTGGGAGAAGCTGGGACACTCATTACCCAAGTCGTAATCAGGATTCCAAGCTTTAACATTACCTCATGGCACAAAGTCTGTTGTTCAGTCTCTACCAAAGCCCAATGTGCAGCTAACAGCTGCTTTTCAAAAGGTGTATATTGAATTCCAGATGAAGGGAGTACCCTAGACCAAAATCCTAAGCGTACATTTCAGCTTTGTTGTTTTTGCCATTAGCTCTAGTTTGCATATTCATCCTCTACAGTCACTTGTAATTCAACCAGGCCACCTTGCATAGGCCATAAATCAAGGGCCAATTGTAAAGTGACCTTTGCTTCTGAAAAAACTTTACCCACATGTCCCCAATCAAATTCGTAATTTTTCTTAGTAATTTTATATGAGGGTTTCAAAATTTGTCCTAGGTGCGGTATGTGATGCTGCCAATATCCTAATAATCCTATAAACTTTTAGGCCCTCTGAATCTTTTGTTGGATTTGTGGGAGAATCTGTAACATCCCCTTATTCCATTGTAAAAATTTTACAGTTTGATCTGACCCTTAAATCTTTGCAGGATTAATTTCCCACCCTTTGCTTTTCATATGCTCAATTAATATCAAACTCTTCTACTTTTTTTCATTTTTTCCCTGTATCATCTATGTAAGGGGTAAGCTCTACATCAGGTAGCTCTAATTCATCCAAATGTTCAGCCACAATCCTATTACAAATTGTAAGGCTATGCAGATATCCTTGTGACAAGTGTGTAAAACAACATTGTCAGCCCTGCCAAGTGAAAACAAGTTGATCCCATTGTTTAGAATATATTGGGATAGTAAAGGAAGCATTGGCTAAATCAATAACTGCACAGCAAGTCCCATCATATTTCTGGATCCCTTCTATTAAGGTAATGGCATCTAGAAAAGCAGCATACAAGGGAGGAGTCACCTTATTCAATTGGCTACACTCCACTGTCATCCTCCATGTACCTTCTGACTTCCATACTGGCCAGAAAGGATTATTTCATTGAGTGGTTATAGAGACTAACACTCCTGCCTCAACATATTCCTTTATGATATTGGTCATTTCATCTTGCCCACCTGCATATGATACTGCTTTAAAATAATTACTTCAGAAGGTTCAGGTAAAGTGCTTGGATACATTTTTATTTTACCCTCTAAAACTGTATTAATTCCTATCTTCCTTACTGCAAATTGGTATCTCCCCTTAGGTAAATTTAAAGTCATACCTCTCAATATATCTATTCCAACTATGTATTCAGGAATGGGTACAATTACCACAATATCATCCTTCTCAGGTAAGTGTCCAATTTTCATTGGACACTTGTCTGGCTGACATTTCAACCCCTCCCAGTCCAGTGATGGTGATAGGGGTCCTATGTTTAAACTTCTCAGGGTTTCTATATATAAGGGAGTCCTGTGCTCCAGGGTCTATTAATGCTCTAGTTACAGTATTTGATCCATTTTTCCAATATATAGTCAAATTGATATGGTGTCTATAATCCAGTCTGTATTTCTTCAATCTGAGCTAGGGCTCGGCCAATTTCCTATTCTTCCTAAAGGTTTGACAGCCATCTTTACTATTATGTTCCTGTGGAAAACTACTAAGGGGGCATCTTAGTGTGTATCTGCATTTCTAATCATTATGGCAGTCTTCATTATGTCCTCCTTTAACTTTCTTATGCAGTCCCTAAATGAATACCATGGTCTATCTCCAGTAGGCCCCATAGAATCAATAGAATACTGCTTACTGCATCCTTCTGCAGCCAAGCTAACAGATTAGTAGTGTTATTACCTCCTTGCATGTTGTAATCTGTTTGCTATACAAAGGATAACAATACCTAAGAATTTTATACAATCCATGCCATCTATAGATACTCCTCTGGCCCCTTCATCACTGATTCTCACCATCCAAGATATTAATGATTCTCCTATCCTTTGGGTGAACTGACTCAAAATATCTGTGATTGCCTCCTGAGTAAAATCCTCAATTATCTCCCTAAACACTGTGTTAACCCCGATTCTCCTGTTTCTACCTTAGTATTGGGTGTGCCTCTGTCTGAGAAGCTTCTCCCTCTAACATTGTTTCATTTTCCAACTCTGACTTTGTTATATTTTCCTCCCAGGCACTCTCCTGGCAGCCACTACCATGGCAACTAGGCTGGGTCTGTACTAAGGTTGTATTCACACTTCTTTTGCCAGCTTTTCTCTTCTTCTGAGCTAAATGAACAGTTTTTCTTCTGCTGCCTGAGATCTTCCCATTTGTTTTTTTAAATGAGAGCTCGAATGCTGAGAATTCCCATGCAAACTAGCTAACTCTTTTCCATCTGAATTTTTCCTTCAACAATTTGGCTCTGCTTTCACACATAATATGGTAACCTGTTAATAAAATCCAGCCTCTCCTATAAACTCTTGCCAGCTCTTTCCATGGTTTTATTGGTATTCCTTGTAAATACCTTTCTAAATCTCTAGGGTCCCCCTCCTATAACCTCAGCTCCCAGTTTTCACAGTATCTAGTGATTTTAGTTCATTCTTTGCTAGGGAGGAATAAGGTAAATTCTCCCATCCTAGGATATCCATTACTTCATCTGAAGCCTTTCTGCCTCCAAATAGATATTTTACACCCTGCAGTCCTCTTCATGACACTAAATGTATCACCAAGGCAATATTCACACCACCTACAGTGATTAGGAATATGCCAACTTAGTTTTGAATCACAAAGTATAAGACTCTCCACGTAGAAGGCAGAAGAAAAACATTTATTCAGACACCAAAAAGCTAATCCATCACAGTAACCAAGAAGTCAATACACATTAACACTGCAAGCTAATGGGAAAGCCATTAGCAAACCCCTCCCCCACCTTTCACATCCCCCCATCCTGCCTTCCAACAAACAAACACTCACAAGACTCTCTGGGCCTGTCTGTGTCCTCTCTCCTTTGCCCCTAACCACTCTCACCAACTTCCTCCCAGTTCTGCCTCACCCTTCCTGTTCTACCTGTTCAGCAAGCTCTTCCCACCACCTGTGACTTAGGCTTCCATGTGATTTAAGCAGGTTACATAGGCTTATTAATGAATGGAAAAGATCTTCCAATTTAAATTGCCTTTTTTGGGGAGCCAGATGGACATGAAGTAGAAATTGCTCAGGAATCCTCTATTTTCTGCAAATGATTAGTTTTAACTGTGTAACTATCAATTTGAAGCAATTCAAATCAGATCAAATAAATATTTATTTAGTTCCTCTGTGATCAAAGGCCTAAGCTAAGCACTGCTACTTCAAGAATTCTAGACCTTCTTCAAATCAGCGTTTTCTCTGTATCTCACATACTAACATTCTATTTATCATCTCCACACCTTCTGACTGACTGTCTCACATGCCTGGAATGCAGAGAATTCCTTTAAAACATAGTTCAATAGTCTATTTTATTGGATTTTTTTCATAAAACCAATTAGTTTTATTTATTAATTCAATGATTTTCTTACATCCAGTTTTATTAATCTCACCTTTAATTTTTAAGATTTCCAATTTGGTGTTTAATCTGGGATTTTTAATTTGTTATTTTTCTATTTCTTTAATTGTATATTTAATTCATTCATCTGCTCTTTCTCTATTTTATTGATAAAAGTATTTTGAGCTACACATTTTCCTCTGATTACTACTTTTGCTGCATCCCATAGATTTTGGCATTTTGTCTCATTATTTCATTCTTTATAATAAAATAATTGCTTCTATGACTTGTTCTTCAATCTATTCACATTCTTTAAAATTAGGTTATTTTGTCTTCAATTAATTTTCTTGTAATATCTCTCTTTATACTTAAGTTATATATGCATTTTGACCTTATTTTGAAAAATGGTGTAACATATTGATCTGGGCCTAGTTTCTGCTGGACTATTTCCAGTTTTCCCACCAATTTTTACCAAATAGTGAATTCTTATCCCAAAAGGTTAAATTTTTATTTTTGTCAAATACAAAGCTACTATGACCATTTATTATTGTGTATCATATGTTTAATCTGTTCCATCTTTCTATTTCTTAGCCAGTATCTAATAGTGTTGATAATTACCACTTTACAATGCAGTTTAAAATCTGGTACTGCTAAATTTCCTTCCTTTACATTTTTTCAATAATTCTTTGAACTTTTGTTCTTCCAAATGAATTTAATTATTTTTTTCTAGCTCAATAAAATAATTTTTAAATAATTTATAGTGGGGGTAGCATTGACTAAGTAGAGTAGTTTAGATAGAATTGTAATTTTTTAGTATATTGGCTCTGCCTACACATGAACAATTAATATTTTTTAATTATTAAAATTTGACTTTATTTTTATAAAAAATGTTTTATAATTATGCTCATGTTGTTCTTGGGTTTGTCTCAGCAGATATACCCACAGGCATTTTATGTTGTCTACAGTTATTTTAATTGAGTTATCTCTTACCATCTCTTCTTGCAGGATTTTGTTGGTGATATATAGAAGTGCTAATGATTTATGTAGGCTTATTTTATATCCTGCTACTTTGCTAAAATTATTGTTTTAACTAGTTTTTTAGTTGAATCTCTAAGATTTTACAAATAAATCATCATATCATCTGCAAAAGGAACAACTAAGTTATTGAGTATTATATTCATATCAGCTACAAAAGATCTATGAAGGAAGATGCTCCTGAGAAAAAACTGACAAATAGAAGTATGCATAGTATGGTTTTATATGTATGTGTATATATGTATGCATACATATATATACATGTATACATACATAGATAAACATCTATGTATATTTATGTACATAGATACATACATGCATACATTATATGTGTGCATGTATGTGTACATTACATGTATGTATTGTGTGTGTGTGTGTGTGTGTGTGTGAAATAGTGAACTTCTCTATTAAGGGGTATGGGGGGAGGGAGGGAGACGAATGGGAACTTAAAATGTAACAAAAATTAAATTAAATTTTAAAAGTAAAAATAAAATTTTTTTAAAACACCTGCTTGAAACCTTTACTGATTCCCTCCAACTGCTAGTGTCTTCCCTCCCAAACTATCTCATATTTGACTAATTTGTATATATTTTATTTATTCACTTTATATTTATGCCACATACATTTTTATATGTGCTTGTTGATTTCTGTTAATATATAAGCTCCTTGTGAGTATAGATTGCTTCATTCTTTGTACTTATTTTCCCAGTATTCAGCATAGTATTTGTCATATAATAGATACTTAATAAGATTTATTTATTTTAAGTAGAAGGACCAATGTGAATGGACAGTAACAGTTTAAATTTTCTTCTTCGATCCCAAATGGAACCAAAATTATGAAGGATAAGTGATTTGATTTTATGTAAAGATTCCTTTGGGGTTTTCAGACAAAGTATTGGGCTAGGAGTCTAAAGACCTTAGTTGGAATTCTGGTCCTGTCAACCTTTAGTTCTGGGACTTTGGTCAAATCATTAACTGTCTTTGAGGCTCTACCTTCTCATGTGTAAAATGGGAATAGCCATAGCTGCCCTATTTATCTCACTGGACCATTTCAAAGATTAAATAAAATAATGAATGTGAAAGCAATTTGTAAACTATGAGTGGGGATGGGGCACAAGGACATTCTAAAACTCATCATTAATCAAACTTCTTGATTGACTCAAAGTGATTTTGGAGTTGTAGAATATACCAGAAAATTCAATCTATCACCCTGTGTGTGTATGGGGGGGGGGCCTGGGGGGGCAAAGGGTAGAGAGGAGAAATTGCAAATCCTAAAGCAATGACGATATCATTCTCACCTAAGGGTCACAAGGGCCCTGACATACCAGGAAGAAAGAGACTTATTATGGGTCAAGGTAGGCCTGGGTAAGTTTCAGAAATTTCAGGGACAGCTTATTTTAGATTATGTAGATTTCTTTTATTTGTATTTCTAATTATTTGCACTGCTTTATTGTTTCTGAATTTGCCTAATTTATTTTTCCTTTGCTGAATATTCATCCTCCACACTTCCAAAACAAATTACTTTTCCCTTCTACTCTTCCCAATGCCCTGTTTTCTATTAAGAGAATCACTATTTTTCTAAATGTAGCTATGTAACTTCAAAATCATCCTTGACCCCTCACTCTCCTTCTCCATCTTTAATTGTTTTTTGTTGTTTAGTCATTTCAGTTGTTTCTGACTTTGTGACCCCATTTTCTTGGCAAAGACACTGGAGTAGTTTGTCATTACCTCTCCACATCATTTTGGAGATGAGGAAACTAGGGCAAACAGGAGTAAGTGACATGTAAGTCACTAGTAAGTATCTGAGGTCAGATTTAAACTCAGTCTTCCTGACTCCAGGTCCTTCATCCAGCAGATGATATGATGATATATTTGGAAAATCTTAGAGATTCAACTAAAAAACTAGTTAAAACAATAATTTTAGCAAAGTAGCAGGATATAAAACAAGCCTACATGTGCTTCATCCACTGCACCACTTAGCTGCTCCTAGCAGTTCATTCTACCCCCAATTCTACCTTCACGATATCTCTTAAATGTATCCAAGTCTCTCCACCCAAACAGCTACCACCTTTGCTCGGGTTCTCTTTACCTCTCAATGGACTACTGCAAGAATCTCCTAATTAGTCTCTTGCTCCCATTTTTCTCCCCTATAATCCATTCTCCACACAGCTGCTAAGTAATAAAGCACAAGTCCAACCATGGCCTTCCTTCCCCTACTCATTAAACTCCAGTGTCTTCCTATTGCCTCTGGGATCAGATATTAACTCCTCAATGCCATAATGACTTGAATTCAAGATGTAACTAGAAAGCTTTTAAGAAAATGTATAATCAGCAAAGAAAATAGACTGGCCATGTATTAAGAACAAGGTAAAATAGATGAAGTACCAAGTTATGTACTACCATTTTCATGATTTCAAAGAACTCATCCCAGCCCTCACCCAAATTCCCTGGTGTTTGTCCATGGGATTTTAAACTCACTTGTGTCATGAACAACTTTGGCATTCTGGTGAAGCCTAGGGATACTTTCTCAGAAAAAAAAAGTTTCTAAATGCACAAAGTAAGATACAAAAGATTACAAAAGGAAACCAATACAGTCATCAAAATGTTTTTTAAAAATAAATTCATTAATTTTAGGTTAAGATTAAATTAAATTAAGATTAAATTCAGGTTAAGAATGCCTGATAAAGGAAGGCTTCCAGCACAATGAACCCACTCTTTATGGAGGATTATAAAAAGATATGATCCAAAGAATGACAACGTATATGTAGACTGGAAACTGAACTTGGAGAGATTAGTCAAATCATAGAGATCAAGGACCTACTGAAAACCTTTCCTACTTCTGATAAGGCTGGAAATACCAAAAACAAGTCTCATAGAATTCTGTTACTCAGGACCACTCTGCTCCCACCTATTTTGTATACGTCTTCCTATTTACCAGCCAGATAATGCCGTCATGCCTGAAATGAAGGTTCTAGTATTTTTAGTGTCTAAAATAATAATTCTCTTTTCAGAAAACTCTAAATTATCTAATTCATTAAAAATGATAATATATTTCCTCCAAAGAGGGAAATACACCCAATTATCATCCTGTTTTCACAGCGGTGGATTTTCAAAAGAATTCCAATCATGTATTTGGAATTACTAAGCCAACAGCTTTATAATGATTGATGGCATTAAAAAATAATCGTGCGTAACTTAAGCAAAAGCAGATCAACCAAAAAAAGCAAGCAGCTGTAGCTTATCTTGACATTCGGGCTAATGGACTTTTTCTCCTTCAGACTAAACTGGTGGCAACATTAAATAAAAAGCTTTTATAAAGTATAATCTACGTGTATGCAATATATACTATATAGAATATTTTTCCTGTCCCCTTACGCAAGTCATATAAAGTATAATCTACGTGTATGCAATATATACTATATAGAATATTTTTCCTGTCCCCTTACACAAGTCATATAAAGTATAATCTACGTGTATGCAATATATACTATATAGAATATTTTTCCTGTCCCCTTACACAAGTCATATTCTTGCCATACTTTGCTCATGTAATCCTATAGTCTGAAATACCTTTCCTGTCCTCCCCATCTATTTAAATCCTTGCCTATTTTTTAAGGTTTATCTGAAGTTCATGAATAATTTCATCCCACCTTGATCTCCTAACTTTCTATATACCTGTACAAGCACCTCCTTACATATCTATTATCTGAATCATACATTTCAGCTGTCACAGTGGTACTGTTGTTCTACAACACCTTCATATGTGAAAGTCTTATGTTCAAAGGAAGAGTATCATCTCTTAACAACTGGGACCATAATGCATACTTCTTGTACCCTATAAAACCAGATCAATGAGTATGTGTTTAATCATAGTGTAACATAAAGAGTCAAGGGCTCTGGAATCCAGAATGTTGGATTCAAACCCCAGCTCTGCTACTTATGACATATGTAACCTCAAGCAAATGACATACTTTTTTGGGCCTCTTTTCTCACATGAGAATATTGGAGTCAATTACCCTTGAGGCTTCATACAGCTCTAACACTATAAACTTTTGACTCTATGAATTATATGTAGAGTATGTGTGGGTAAAGCTATGTAATCCAGTAGGCTCACTAGCAACCTGTTCAGCGACCTCTGTGTCATAGAAACCCTGAAGTTCTTTTTTGCTTGAAGTAAAGAAGTTGTTGAGTAAAGCAATATATCTAGGTCCCTCACTTTCCAGGATAATTTTTTTTTCCTTTTTTAGCACAAGACTGTTCTCTACTTGGATAGGGAGAGTATTACCTGTCCACATAAAAAATAAATACAAGGTAACTTGAGAAGGGAGGGGGACTAACCATTTCAAACTGTACTAGTCTAAGAAGTGTAAGTGTATTGTTTGTCCTTTCAAGGATGGTGAGAGAGTGATAGTAATAAATGATGTGTCAAGGAGTGTGGAGGCAAAACCTAGGAGTATAAATTGGAAAAAAATGCCACCCATCAGGGCCTTCCAGCTCTGGTTTTTGCATAGTATTTCAAGGCCAATGAGACCGTACTTCCCTGCCTGCAAAGGTGCATCCAAGGGTGAAAAAAAGATTGGGCTATGACTGTTTACCTACCACTCAGAGGTTCAA
Source organism: Potorous gilbertii (assembly GCA_028658325.1). Lineage (NCBI taxonomy): Eukaryota > Metazoa > Chordata > Mammalia > Diprotodontia > Potoroidae > Potorous > Potorous gilbertii. The sequence goes on along the minus strand of CM053769.1, from coordinate 609,759,226 downwards.
AGATGAATGCATAAAATTATGTGTTATGAAATATTTAATTCTGTCTAGGTCCAAAATTACAAAACTCTTTAATATCCCTCACTCCAAATTGTATTTAATTACATGCAGGTGCTTAATTCATTCCTCTTTGGTTGGCAGCACATATATTTTCCAAGAAAAGTGAAAGTTGGGGCCAGATTACCAAGGAGCAGGAAACAGCATAATAAATAGAACCACGATAGCTGGGGCTGGAAGCTGTGGTTCCAAGGTCAGGAAAGTTAAAGTGGGAAATGAGAATCAACTGACCAGGGACACAAAGGAAAATAGAATATTCTTTTCAAATGTCAGCAGCCAAAGAAAGATAAAGAAAACTTGTTCATTTCTGAGACGAAGAGAAAAATTTAAAAAAGAAACTAAAAGAGAGTCATTTAACATCCAGTTATATTCAATTGGCAGAATAAATATATGTCAGCAGAAGGAGCTACAAGTCAAATTTCTGTTCCATAACTCCTATTTTCCCATTGGCTTCCATTACAAAATTATAAGTAATTCGTGCGACAGATAATATTGGCTCCTGGATATAATAAAATTGCATTTAAGATTACAACATATCTTAAGCCACATGAAAGGGAAAACACAGTAACTTTTCCATAAAAACATAACCTTCACGGTTCAGTGAAAAGGGTTCTGGATTTAGAGGGAAAGATTTGGGTTCAAATCCCAGCTTCATTACTAAACTAAATGCATGACCTTAGTTGAGTCACTAATTGTTTCATCCTCAGTTTCCTCTTCCATAAATTGAAGGGAGAGGACAAGATAGCCTGTAAAGACAAGATAGCTCTAAATCATACAGTATAATCCTAACTCTACTAACAGTAATATTGTCTAATTGTAAGTTACCAGCAATATGATTGTATTGTTGTATTTGTCCTTTGTTTTCAAAGAGGACCATGACATCGGGAAAATGTTGTCAACATGTTCAGTTGACTTTGATTTGATTGAGGAAGGGCTTTGCAAAGTCACCAGCCTCACTTTCTCCTCTGGAGTCATCTGGGTCCAGTGGCCAGATATTCATTAGGATGACTGGAGCTGGTCCAGGATGCAATCGAAGACCCTGGTCCTTTCTGTTCCCACAGGAGAGGTAAAAAGCACCAAAAATCAAGCAATTTCATTTTTTCCCACTATTATCAGATTCCCATGACACTTTTAACTCTATATCCAAAATAATTCTTTTTAAAAAATTTGCATTTGTAACACTTGGGTATACCCATCCACCCTCAGGTTTAAGATACTCTGTGGGTTTCCATTCTTTCAAAATCATATCTTATGAGCTCTAATCAACATGTTTACCTCTATTAGTTTGACAGGGGACAAAAAACAGAGCACCTAATGATATAGAATATTAAGAAAATAGCAACAATACCTTTCCCCCTTAAATCTGGGGCACACTCCCATACATCCCATCAACCTGTCAGCAGGAAGATTGGCACACATAGAGAACATGCATGGAAAGACATCCAAATGGGCCACGCCTGTAGGGAACTTCAGCCCAGGGCATACCTGTGGAACAACCACTTGAAATCAGTGTCCCAAAGTTGCTGCCAGTGTCAAGGCATTGCTCTTGTCATACTTGCTCATCACTGGCATCTGCTACATGCAGGGACAGAGCTCTGTCAAGCTCTGAAAATACATCTCCGCCAGATGCTGCTCCACTGAATATGAAGTTGTTGCTGGCTGGTTCCAGTCATAGTTCCACAGGCCACATTGCTTTGGAGTTTTGCACTGCTTACAATTTCTGTTGTCTGCTGGAGCTCCTAGCTTATAGCATTATCCCTTCTTCTTGGGAAGAGAGGGTTCTGCCATGCTTTTAAGTCCAAAACTCCAATTTTTAAAAGTTCTTTTAGAAAAGCATCAGCCCTTAAAATACTAAAACCACACTAGAAAATAGGCTTCTTGTATGGGAAAAACTTTCATGGTATAGTTTGCTCCTTTCAGAGTCTTGGCTAAAACAGATTTTTCATTTTTGGCAAGAGCTTCTTTGCCTCATACACCACACTCTTTGAAAAAAGAGTAGGGCATTTCCAAGCTAGCTAAAAACCTGAGGCTTAAATCTGCTTTTTGAGCTTTGTTGTTCCTCATGCACAACTTTCCATTTCCTACTTCCATGTTTTTGCATAGGCTACCTCCACACCTGTAGTATACTTCTCACCTCCTCGTTCCCTTAGAACTCTCAATTCAAATATCATCTTGACATTGGCCTTTTCTAAACTTTCGTTTCACTTGCTTGTGGTCTCACCACCATCCCATCTCCCACCCAGATTTCCTGGTATTTGTTTTTATGAATATATGTTGCTTCTTTCCATGCAATGAAAGCCTTCTGAAGTTAAATATTTTCTTTTTTCTTTTTATTCCCAGTCTAACATAGTGACTGGAACTTTTCTTGTTTTTGGACTGGACTTGATTTGTGTTAGAAGCAGTAACTAGAGAGAAAACTCCCTCTATCTTTGCACTTGAGTACCTGGTCTACAGCTTAAAGACTTAAGAGAGTTGCCTAGGGCACTGAGATTTTTAAGTGACTTGACCAAGGTCACAAAGTCAGTAGGTGTCTTAGAAAGGTCTTCCTGACCCCAAGGCAGTCTTCCCATCCACTGTGCCATAAATGTGTTGGCCTAAAACATAGTAAACACCTAATACATGCTTGTCAATTGATTCATTGGTCAGTTGATTGATTTAACGCCATTTCTTAATCACTGTACTTTGTATTTCTCCATTGCCTCAGTCTAGCTTACAAAAGGAATTCTTTGTGCTTTTCTTTTTGTCTATGACAGTTAAACTATTAATCAGCTTGTACTCTGAAAGTCCTTCTCCCAAAAAGCTGCCAGGACCCTTGGTTTCCCTGATCCTCCAGTTTTTCAACTGTATAACCCCTTCAGCTCTGCCACACAGATGAGTGGGGTGAAAGAAAACTGAGAGGGGAGAAATAAAAACCAAGACTGAGGGTAAGGTTATCTTCCCGCTGCCAAGTCAGTTTCCTCCCTTTTGTGTATCTTCCCTTTTTAAGGTTTTTCAGTTCCCTTACACACTTCTCCTATCATCTAAACTAACTGAATTCTTTCCAAATCTTTTTTTCCTGACACTACCAGTACCATTTGTTACTGTCTCCATGAGTGAGAAGAGAACAGATAAAAGCTGATCGTTTCAAGTCATCCTTAGTAATGGAGACTTGTTCATCTCCAAATCTTTTTGACCACCTAAATTTGTAGATTGTGTCTGTGATGACCTTTTATTTCCCAGTCTATATGAGTTTATTCCAATAAAAGCTGATCTCCTAATTAGGGTTGTTAGAACATCAAACAAAGTGGTTTTTCCTACCGGTACCCACCGCATATCTGTGACTTCACCTACATAGGGAATTCCCTGCCATATGAGTTGCAAAACTTCAGCTGTTCAATTTATAGTCTTAATTAGTTGTCTGGAACATTAAAAGGTTAAGTTGATTGATCCTGATCGTCAGTAGGTGTCAGGGGTTGGAATTACACCCAGATCTCACCTACTTCAAGACCAACTCTGAATACACTACCCTATGCTGCCTAAAATGTTTGTAGAGCTCATGCTAATCTTTGTTATATACTAGCTAGTTCCAAGAATGTAGCAGGTGGAACAGGTAGCAAAGGAGTAGAATATTCTTAGCTGGCAGTAACAGCAGAGGGAGTAAGATAGAAGAAAGACATGAACTGTGACATCAAATCTAAAATTCTATAAGGTTTAGCCACTTCTACAAGGCAAAACTAAATTCTCTGACTTTTATATGAAAAAGACTGAAGTTCCCAAAGGGAAAGGTCAAATAAGATAATATAATTATTAAAATACATAAGGAGGATTTAATGTATATGAAAGTCTGTTAACTTAAGTGTCATTTAGTTCAGATCTCCTTTCTATAGTGTATCTCCTCAACTTATATCTCTGCTTTTTATTTCCTGATGTCTACTGTGTGACATGACAATTCCAAAAACTGATCATCTATGTGAAGATTAAATTGTTCTAAAAGTTCTTAAGACTCCTTATTCATATTTTATAAGACTTTTGTGCATTTGGAGAATGATCAACTGAAATTTAATTGGGTTAGACGTTATCATTTTAAATTTTAAATAACTGCACAAAAATGAAATTTTAAATCTAACCATGTCTAATAAATTAGTACTGTAATACTGATATTAGCCTCTCAGGAATCAAATTCAGTTTAGCATGACTAAAGAGGTCCTGTCAGATGTGAATATTCCAGTAATCTGTCATTGCTACAGTTCATAATGGGCTGGAAGTCATCGAAAGTTCTTAACACTGTTTAATAAGGTATGTAGCACTTTCTGTTCTGGATAAAGCACCCTTGGATTTCAATAGTCCATTTTGTGAAAGATGCCAAAATAATTTGCTAGAGTTATCATTACTGAGCAGAGAGAAAGAGAGACAGAGACAAAGGGAGGGAGGGAGGAAGAAAGACAGAGAGAGACAGAGAGATAGAGAGAGACAGACAGACAGAGAGAGAGACAGAGAGAGAGCCCTGCTGGCTCTATTCGGTGAGTATATGTGCTTTCCTTTTTTTGTGAGCTGGTGATATTCCCAGTTCTCTCTAGGTCAAGTCCAAGTCCAAAGTATCCCCTCCAAGTTAATTCTCTCCTTTGAATTCTCCTTAGCAGGCAGAAACATCTCAGATGCTCTGTTAAACTGGGAACCTCAGGCCCTAATCCTTTCACTGGAATGAAAATAGATTTCATTGAGTTGCTAATGAGATGCACTAGCACTAGCAGGGATTTCTTTGTGTTATTATTTGGTGATAAAACACAGACTTCACCCTTCACCTTCAACCAGAAGTTGATGCGTGAAGCACCTGATTCTGTCAGACTGTAAATGAATAGCTGCAGGAAGAGTGAACAAGAACTAGGGAAAGAACACACTTTGTAGTCATCTTGGTTTATCCTAATTTCAAACTAAGATAGAGAATGACTATTGTCTCAACACCTATTGTAGTCTAGGCCTGATTCAGGCCAATATTGTCATAGTTTAGGTTAAATATCTACCAAAATGAAACACATTTACAGGTCACTCATCAGTCCATAAAAAAAGAGGTTCACTTAGGCTAAGCAAAGATACAGCACTTAGCTTAGGTAGATACATGTTTGGTCAGTATGGCCAGGTATAGTGACTCCCCCATCCTTGGGACATCTGTCAAGTATGAAGCCCTGACTCAAGATGGGTAGGTTTATTTATAACCATAGATAAATAGGAAACCACATAAACATACCATAAGGCAACCATAATGCTGCCTCAAGAACAACATGAATGAAGCCTTAGCCCTCAGGCTATATAACTATATAACACTATATGACACATATTATACTATATGACAGGGGAAAGGGAACCATGGTTGTTATTGATCTTATCTAATTTACCTTTTTATGTCCAGGGCACCACCCAGGTTCCCAATCTAGGAGCCATCCTCAACTCTTTATTCCCAATTACTCTCCCTACCTATGTCCAATCAATTGCCAAATCTATCAGTCCTATCAATTTACCTCCACAACATTTCTAGCACCTATCCTTTTCTCTTTACTCATCCCACAACCCCCTTCATTCAATCCCTTGTCAACATTTACCTCATTCATTATGTCTCCCCTTTAGTCTGCCTGCATTCAGGCTCTTCCTTTGCTATAACTTCTCCAGGGAGATGCGAAATTGTACTCTTAAAGCAGAAGTCTGACCAAGGCATTCCCCTGCTCAAGAAGATTTAGTGGCTCTTAATTGATTCCAAGAAAAAATACATAGTCCTTTGTCATTTAAAGCCCTTCACAATCTGGCACCCACCTAGCTTTCTGGACTGATTGCTGAACTCCCTCTCACACACTCTAAGGTCCAGTTAAACTATTGCATTGTTAATGTTTTTTGCATAATGGGAAGATCTTTCCCATTCATTAATAGGCCCATGTGACCTGCTTGAGTCACATGGAAGGGTGAGTCACATGAATCTGTGGTGGGAAAAGCTTGCCAAATGGGTGGAGCAGGAAGGGTGCAGCAGAGCTGAGAGGAAATTAGTTTCAACAGTTAGAGCTGAGGAAGAGAGAGGACAAAGGCAGCAAGTTATGAGTGTTTGGCAGGGAGTGGTGCAGGGAACCCTAGAGGGCTTGGGGATGGTAGTGCCCCCTGTATTGTTATTGGGTATAGGTTTCTTTGTTGCTATGATGGATTTGGCTTTCTGGTGTTTAAATAAATGGTTTGGTTCTGTCTTTCATGTGGCGAGTCTGTTATATTTTGCGATTCAGAATTACCCTAGCATATTCATAGCCACCATAGGCACTGTGAATATCTTATTGGCACCACAACTATTCTTTCTGCTGGTCCCTGAACATGACATTCCCATCTCATCTCTGGGCCCTTAGGTTTAGCTCATGGACCATCATCCTACAAGAAGTTTTTCCTAATTCCCCCCAGTTGCTAGTCTCCACCCCTCACAAGCCCACCCCACACATCAAAAAATACAGTGACATTATTTTCTATATACATTGGATTTACTCAGCTATGTAAATGTTGTTTCCTCCCAGTAGAATACAGTATAAGCTTCTAGCAGGCAGGGACTGCTTTGTTGGGTTCTTTTTCTTTGTAACCCTAGCTTTTAGCACTGAGCCTTACATCTATTAGGAGTTTAATAAACGCTTATTGAATTTAACTGAATTGCTCAGCTATAACTCTCCTGAATGTTCAAAGCAGGTCATCTAGTCTATTCTAAAAAATAAGGACACAAATGCAATAGAGAATATATCAGGGGCACCTAGGACATGCAGTGGATAGCACATCAGCCCTGGAGAAAGGTGGACCTGAGTTCAAATCCAATCTTCAGACTAGCTGTGTGACCCTAGGCAAGTCACTTAACCCTGTTTGCTGAGAGAGGCGGGGGGGGGGGGGGATTGAGAGAGAGAGAGAGAGAGAGAGAGAGAGAGAGAGAGAGAGGAGAGATCAGTCAAATGCATTGTGCATTTTTTTGGGTTGATGCCCTCTATATAGAAGTAAAATAATTATCACAAAAGCTATAACTATTTTGCATTAATTTATCAGCAGATCTAACGGTTTGCTGTAGAATCATATGACTTGTGGTCATGGTGATCACAGGTGAACCACAGAACAGATCCAGTTAAAAGTCAGCATTTTTCAAGGTACTTGTCATGAATGTCTGTAGGTTGTTGTCCTCCAATGAAGAAAAGTAGAAGGCACTTGCCTTCCAACCACACCTCCAGTTCAGTAGATAAGTGTTACAGAACCACTGAACCTCCAAGTTTAAAAGGATCCCAGGGAACAGCTAGCTCAATTTACACACAAACAAAAATTTTCATTACCCTCTATCACATACTTCACAAATAGTCAATGAACTTCTACCTGAAAATCTGAAGTGAGGGACAACTCATTTCCTCCAAAGGCAGCCCATTCCATTTTTTAATAACTCCATTAGGAGAGATTTTGTTTTGTTTGTTTGTTTTTCCTGACATAAAGTCTATATTTGCGTCTTTTGGACTTCCATTCATTTCTCCTAGTCCTTCATATTAGGGGCAAGCAAAATAAATTCAATCCCTTTTCCATACAACAGCCTTTCAAATACTTGGTGACAGTAATCATGTCCCTTCTAAACAGGGGTATGCTGGTAAATATTTATCAACCAGCTTTCCAAAAAAGTATGACATACTTTTAAGTTTAATCTGCATTATTAACATTTTCTCTATTACTTTCTTAAGTCTAGATAATCAACAAGATAATAAATTAAGCCTTAATTTGTAATATTTGCTTGTAAGCTTAATACCAGATCTATTCAATTATAGATTATCAGGAGGGGAACATCTGAGGTTGTCTAAAATTAAGCTATTAGGCATAGGACTTTAGACCAACAACAATAAGTTAGGGTTCTTTAATTCTTGGTCATATCGTGGAGACAATGAAGTCAAGAGCTTGTGAAGTTAGCAACATAAATATTATTTGTGTCTCAGTTGGTTAATGTTTAAAAAAAAATTCTTTCGTGGTCCATATTGTAAATGCTTTAAAAAGAAGTATCACTGACCAAAAGTTTGAATTGGTTTATCTGTTTAACTGTGTTAAAAATAAACTTAAAAAAATGTGTAATGTTTGCCAATTTCTGAAGTATAAAAGGAAATTTACCAATGGGCTCATGAGAACTGACTGCAACATGTCTCTGCTTCTGTCTTGTCTTCTCCAGGTTAATCATATTCAGTTCCTTCAACTGAGCTTCATTTGTACTTGTAGGTATAAAAATGAAAGTGAAGTCAAAGGGGAAAAAAATACTCCTTATTCTAGTTCCTGTCTTTGGAATGAAAGCACTGCTGCAGCACTCCATCTCCTGATGTCAAGTGTTTTTCACTGGCTGTCTTCCATGTCTGGAACTCCCTCCCTCTTCATCTGTTCCTGGCTTTCCTGACTTCTTTCAAGTCTCAGTTAATGTCCCATCTCCTACAAGCCACCTTTCCTGATGCCCCTTAATGTTAGTGCCTTCTTTCTATTATTAATTCCAATTTATCCTGTCTATGTCTTCTTTGCAAATTGTTTTCATATTATTTCTCCCATTAGATAACTCCTTGAGAGCAAGGATTGTTGATTGACTTCCTTTGTATCCCCATTACTTAGCACAATGCCTGGCACATAGTAGGTGTTTAATCAATGCTAGTTGACTGACTGACTGCTGGTCAAAACTAGTCATACTTTTTCTTCTTTCACAGAGAAGTTCCTACTCTCTAGTTATGCCCTCAGAGGACTTTTTCTGCACAAACGGTAAGAAAAAAATGAGTAAGGCCACATTATCCAACAGCTCAGCCTTGTCCCAGACAGCAAAGTGGTACTCTAGTTTGTTTAGCTTAAAAGAAAGAAGGAAAGTCCCAAATTCAATTTAGTTCTGATTTTTGGGAAGTTTATTCAAAAATCAATAAATTCTCTCTCAATTTGCTCAATTTCCTCAGCGAGAAGAAAACTTAGCACTTAGCCGAGGACTCAAACTTTGGTTTTTCTATATCTCTACATACCAAACCCAAACCCTTTTGCTCCCTCGTATAGCTCCAGTTGACAGTTGAGGATATACCTAAATCAGAAGTAATTAATATATGAGGTTTGATTTATAGTGAGGCAATTTTAAAAATACTATTAAAACAGCAAACAAACAACTCTAAAAGAAGAGAAAATGTCTAGATTAGCTTCTGTTCTCTGACAGACAGGGGCTACATGAGGGTGGGATGGAAGGAGAAGAAACCAGCTTCATCAGGTACCTGAATTCTCCAGTGTAAAATTCAGCAACAGCTGGATGTTCCCTATACTCTGGGGATACAAATACAAAGAATGAAACAATTCGTTGCATTCTAAGTCCTCTCTTACTATCACCTTACTTCTTTAGGCATCAATTCCTTGTTATCCATTTTTATTTGATAATATGCAGTACAAAGGTCATTCTAAACCTTGTCAGATAAAAATTAAATAGAATAGTCTTTTTTCTGGTGCCAGTTATTGTCATTTGATCTACTCCAAAGAGTGGCTTATCGATTTTTTGGCCCAGTGTAGACAGACAGACAGATAGACACACACACACTTGTACTGACTTTAACATACTTCTCCAGCCTCAACTCATTTTGAGCTTTATCATTCCCCTATTTTTACAGGCCTGGGCTATGCTCCTATATTTAACCTGTGTTACTTAACCTTGCTTCTATCTTTTGTATATCTTTTAAAAATCTAAGTTCATTGGTGAGAACTCTGTGTATCCACATCAGTTTCTTCAAACTCCCCTTTACTCTTCTTCATTGGAATTTCCCTTTGTATCTTCAGAATTTCAGTCTTAAAAGGTCCCTGTCCCATGTAGGCTGGTATCATCCTTGGAATTTCAGTCCATGAGACCTTATCTAGTCTTTCCCTAAAGCATTTGAAATTTGCTTTTCAAATCCAGGATAGGTGTGAGATTATGTCCAACTTTTGCCATATTGATCACAGCCTACAAGAGGAAGTGGTCATTTCCCCCACAATGTTGCCATTATTTTTATTCTAAAAACCAGTTTTTTACTGTTTGTCAGACTAAGATCTAATCAGAAATTTCTCTTTTTTTGGTTCCTCTACTTTTTGGAGAGCGAAATTAATATTAAGGCAAACCAGGAAATTATTAGTTTTTCTACTTTTGCCAGAAAGAGTTCCAGCAGATTCTGAATATCTGAAATTTCCCATACTGTATCAGGTTTCCATGCCAGACTTAGGATGTTTACTATATTCCTCATTCTGTCCAAGTGGTCTATCAGATTCCAATGACAAAATTGCTTCTTCTTCACTCCAATTCTCTCTACCATGTTTCCCATACTCTAGTTCCTGGATTTTCTCACATGAATATCAACTGCTACACCCACCCACACCTACACACACACACACACACGCATGCACACACCCACACACACACACACATATACACACACATACACACACATACACACACACACACACACACACACACAGCCTCTTTTACCCATTATGTTTCTTTGGAATAAGATATTCCTTTCTAGAGCCACATTCCAGTCATGGAATCTCACCAAGTCTCAGTGATACTGATGAGAGCAATCAAACTTGTATGCCCTTTGATCCAGCATTATCACCACTAGGTCTGTATCCTAAAGACACTTTAAAAAATTATTTTTAAAAAGGGATCTACATGTACAAACATTTATTGCAGAATCACATGGGTGTGTGTGTGTGTGTGTTGGCAAAGAATTGAAAATTGAAGGGATGCCCATCAATTGAGGAATGGTTGAATAAGTTATGATATATGATTGTGATGACTTATTATTGTGCTATAAAAAGTTATAAAGATGGCTTCAGAAAAACCTAGGAAAACTTATATGAACTGATGCAAAATGAAGTGAGCAGAACAGGTAGATCATTGTACACAGTAACAGCAATATTGTAATAATGTTCGACTGTGAAAGACTTAGCTGCTTTGATCAATACAATGATCTAAGATAATTCCAAAGGACTCATGATGAAAACTGCTAACCAAACCCAGAGAAAATGGAATTCTGAGTGCAAAATGAAGCATAATTTTTTTCACTTTTTCTTGCTCTTTTTGGTAACATGACTAATATAGAAATGTTTTGCATGTCACATATCTAATTTGTATAACTTTCTTGCCTTCTCATTGGCAGGGAGGCTGTAGAAAGAGAGGCAGTTTGGAACTCAGATTTTTTTAAAAATAGTTGCTAAAATTAAAAAAAAAAATGATCAATTAAAGGAACTGGGCATATTTAGCCTAGAAATATTTGAATTGCTGTCAGATGGAAGAAGGATTAGACTACCATATTTTTAGCCCCAGAGGGCAGAACTAGGAGAAATGGATTAGAATTCACAAAAAGGCAGAACTCACAAAAAATCCAAGTTAGGCTTTAATATTGGGAAAAAGTTTTTAAGAATTAGAAGTGTCCCAAGTGGGCTGCCTCAGGAGGTGATGGCTTCTCCATCAGTGGAGGTCTTCAAGCTTCTAAACACTTTTTGGGTGTGTCATAGCAGGGATTCTTTTGTTAGATTAGGGCTTCTAAGGTCCCTTCTGACTCTTCAAACACACACACAAACACACAGACATCACAGTTGTCTGCCTCAGGAGCCACAAAGAAAAAAAAACTGAGCTCTTGGTTTCAACTCTAGGAAAAACTATCATGCAGATAGTTTTTCCAGATTCCTGGGCATCTTGGGGTTCAGTTTTCTGATCTGTAGCTTACAGTGCTATAACACAGTTGTTGAGATTCGGTAAGATCACAACAATATATAAAAGCTTTGCCCACCATAAGATATCATGTTAACATCAGATGTTACTGATATGAGACCACTGCCAGTGATTCTGGGAATCTTCAAATGATTTTCTAGCTTAATTTCAGTCACTGGCATCTTGGTGAATTTGGAAAACATAGTCCTTAGAAAGTTAGGAAGCTTAGTAGAAACTGGATTCTAAAAACGAAGGAAGATTGCATAATACCTTAATACTTTTGAAACATATGACTTTGGAATGTGGGAATGAGCAGTTAGTAGATCCTACTTATTGATTTAATAGTTTTAATTGATCTTGAGCTCTCCTCTCTCTCCACATCAATACATTCTCTCAGGCCATTGTTTTCTTCTTGTTATTATATACTCTGTTGCCATGGGCAAGGAGGTACCGATGTGATTTTCTAGCTCAGCAAATTGCAGAAAAGGATGTGGGTTACCAAGAACCAGGACAGAGGAAACCTGTTGGAAAAAGATTAAGACAGGGAAAATTTTTCAGATTAGTACACAGAGAAAGAAAGTAAAAGTATACTTGGGAAATTGTGCAGTACTTTAAATGATCACAAGCTTCCTCCTGAAATGAAAATCTATTGTTTTTAATCATTCTTCCACTGATGAGCAACACTGCTAGAAATTACAGAATACCATAATTTCCAAAGAATCAGAATTTCGGATCACCCACAAGACATATGGCAAACATGAATAGGTCAGGATATTAATGACAAGTTGTGAGGAATTAGTACAAAAGGTATAATCAAAAAGAAAAGAAGGCAAATCAGTCACATAGTAATAGCAAGAAATAACAGATGGATGAGTGGTGGGACTGATGCCCATGAAATGTTGAAACCTAGAATAGGAATTCTCTACCTGGTGTTCTGTGAATTTTTTTTCCTTATAGTATTTTTTTTCCAATTACATATATAACTTTCAACATTCATTTTTGTAAAATTTTGAAATACAAATCTTTCTGCCTTCCTCCCTCCCCTCAACCCTCCCCAAGACAGCAAACAATCTTGATATATGTTAGCAATGGTTATTTAAATGGAAAGATCTTCCCATTCATTAATGGCCCATGTGACCTGCTTAAATCACATGTAGTAGGAGGACCTTGTTGAAGGGGTGGAACAGGAAGGAAGGGTAGAGAAGAACTGGGAGGAAGTTGGTGGAAGCAGTTAGAGAAGCAGAAGGAGAGGACACAGGCAAGCAAAAGCTAGGCTCTTGAGTGTTTGTGGGAATGCAGGGGGAGGAGGGCTGGTGGGGAGGGCTTGGAAATGGCTTTGTCCCCTCAGTGCTAATGTGTATTGACTTCTTGGTTACTATGATGGATTTGGCTTTCTGGTGTCTGAATAAATGTTTTCTTTCTGCCTTCTATATGAAGAGTGCTATACTTTGCAACTCAGATACATGTCTGCATATTCATAGTCACTGTCAGTGCTGTGAATATTGCCTTGGTGATGTTATAAATGTACAATCAGGTTAAACATTAGTCATGTTGTGAAATAAATGAATTACAAAAGGGAAAAACCATGAGGAAGAAAAAACAACAACAAAAAAGTGAAAATAGTATGCTTTGAACTGCATTCAGACTCCATAGTTCTTTCTCTGGATGTGGACAGCCTTTTCTATCACAAGTCTTTGGAATTGTCTTCCATCACTGCATTGCTGAGAAGAGCTAAGTCTATCATAGTTAATCATCATACATTGTTGCTGCTAATGTATACAGTGTTCTCCTGCTTCTACTCATCACACTCAGCATCAGTTCATGTTAAGTCTTTCCAGGTTTTTCTGAAATCTATGTGTTCAACATTTCTTATAGCACAATAGCATTCTATTATATGCATATACCACAACTTATTTAAGTATTCCATAATTGATAGGCATCCCCTCAATTTCCAATTCTTTGCCATCACAAAAGGAGCTGCTATGTTTTTTACCTGTGGGTCCTTTTCCCTTTTTTATGATGTCTCTGAGACACAGACCTAATAGTGGTATTGCTGGATCAAAGGCTATGCAGTTTGGTTGCCCTTTGGACATAGTTCCAAATTGTTCTCCAGAATCATTGGAACAGTCTGTGAACTTGTTTTCAAAAGTATTTTTATAAAATTGGGTTTTTTTGTAATCCTATGTATTTAGGCATTTAAATACATTATTTTGATAAGGGGTCCACAGGCTTTATCAGACTATTAAAGGTGCATGAGACAAAAAAGATAAAATAGAAGAAGGCCCCTCACATGTTGGACTAACTCACTATGTTAGAGTTATGAGAGGACATATTTAAAATGAAAGAACATGGATGGGTTACAATCTGTACCTCTGGAGGGAGTTTCTATATCTGTGAGACCACATATCTATTAAAACATCTTCCCCATTCCTGAACATCACAAGTGTCTACTGAATAGAACAGTTGGAAGGGTGGGAAAACTGAAAAGAAAAAATCTGTCACATTCCGATACTAGTTTTAGTATAGATTATACTGGAAAAGGACTGAAGAAAGGAAGAATTGATGAACACTGAAATTGACATTTGTATTGTATGTACAAGAAAGATGGTAGATTTTTTTGGCAAGTTAGTTAATTTTGTGCCAAAATGATAATCCAGAATCTATCTGTTAAGACTAGAAAAAATAGCCAATAAAAATGAAGGTATATATGAATTATATAGTAATGTAACTAAACATACAGGTATGCAAGGTTGTTTTTCTTTTTTTATATCATGAGGCATACATAATCTTTGCTTCATGGGCTATATAATCATCATGGTTTTTAAACTTTTTATACCCCTCCCTTTAACTCTGTATGTGTTAACATGCATATCTATGTGTCTAAGCTTCTACCTGAAACAAAAGTCCCTCCTTTTAAAATCTTTTATTTTTGGTATAATCATAAAAGCTAGATGTCTGCAATAAAACACTGTAGTCTCCAAAGAATTTAAACTGAACTCACCAAAAGACAATAAATAAGGAGGTATATAGTAGGCCTGAGCAGGCTGCAACATGTTACAATAAGAAATTAAAAAGAACTGGAAGCTTGTTTATTCAGTTTGCTAGATAAATCATTTCAAAGTCCCATTCTCTCAAAATACTGACCCCTCAAAAGCCCACTAATCAAACCTCAAATTTCTCTTCTGCTTGGAGATAGTAGCCCAATCCAGCTCAAAGCCATGAATTTACTATTGTTGTCAAGCTGCTAGTTTAATTGGGATAATCAATGTATTAAACCTCAAAGTGTACTGCTTAAGTGTTTTATTTATTACGTGAAACTTATTAGATGAAACAAAAAGCTTTCCCTTCTGGAAGGCAGAAGGTATCTCTTAAATGAAAACTCAAGCCCTAAGGCTATAGGTTTTCAATTTCTCCTTTAGCACCATTCTGCTCTGTTTAAAGAAATACTACTATTTGAATGGTCCAATTTTAATAGGTTTTCATTCTCCTTTACCCCAGCTTCAGAAATAACTATTTCCATTTTTATGTCTCCAGATTAAATGGTAGATATCATAGGTAACTTCTCTAAGTTCAGATGCAAATTATTATTCAACGTGGTGCATTTGTTCAGGGGTAATCTACTGCTTTCCTGGCTAAATTGAAGGGAGTAGATAAGGAGAGAAACCTCCATTTTTCTTTTTGTTCCATGACTTTATAAAGCTGGCTTGATTATGAAAACTTTCCATTTGGTCACAGACTCATGAGCTACATCCTAAATAATCCCAGAAAAACCCTGGAATTGGCTAGAGCAGTCCTTGATTACTGAAATCATTGCTCTCTTGTATTTCTGTCTTGGAATATACTAAGTGTCCTTCCATGGGGTGAACTTGAGGATGTCATTCCCTTTGATATAGACACCAGGACTGAAATAGTGACCATGGAAAAGGAATAGCAGTACTGACCAGGAGGCTGGAAACCTGAAACCATTCTAGGATGATTTTTGTCACCTCAAAGATGGTAGTGTATTTTGAAGTCAACCACAAAATTGGTTGAACCTGCCCCTTCTGTGCTTTGTTGACCTAAGATGTCATGCATGGTTATAGTATTCACATTAGGATTATTTGGGTGTCATATAAGCCTATGAAGCCATTTAGCCCTGAGGATCAGGACTCATCCTCATTGTTAATAGTCAGAATGCATGTTGTGACTCCAGGATTGGGTTAATACATAAATTATGATGAGGATTACTTACGGAAATTTAGGCATGTTACATTTACAATAAACTGACATGATTATGGAAATGTTTGTTGGTTCATCATGGAGGACACAGCAGTATACTTCATATCAGGTAAGTTGGTTTACATACCTAGCTTGGTTATGGTTTCCATCTTTGCTTGTATTCTATTCACAGAATGTCTTCCTCCTCTCTTGCCCATTATGAATAATTTTCTTAAAAGTTAACTTTTCCTTACAAGCATTTACCTCTTCCTCCCCACTGAACAACTTTTTTAAAACAAAAATTAAACCCTCAAAACAAGTATACAGTACAGCAAAGTAAGTCCCCACTTTGGCCAGGTCCAAAAGTATGTCTCATTCTTTATTTTAAGAATATCACCTTTCTAAAAGGAGGTGGCTCTATTCTGTTTCATCTTTGGTCCTCTGGAATCATTTCATTTATCAATTATATAGTCTTTCAAAGTTATTTTTCTTCATAATGCTATCATTGTATAAATTACTTTTTCTAGTTCTGCTCACTTCACTGACATCAGTTCACTCATATTTTCCCAATTCCCTCTGACACTCTACATTTTACCATTTATGGTCTAGAAATATTCATTTTACATACACTGTAACTCATTTAGACATTCTCCAATCACCCCCTTAGTTCCCAGTTTGGGGCTACTATAAAAAAAAGGATGTTCTAAAGTATTTCTGTAAATATGAGCCCTTTTAATCTTTCTTTGATTTCTTTGGGGCTATAGGCTACTAGATAGGTTAAAGAGAATGCACAGCTTGATTGTTTTTTAGGGGAGAAGATAACTTAGAATTTCTAGAATAGCTGATCAGCATTGCATCGGTGTGCTTTTCCTCACATATCCTCTCCAATATGTTATTTTCCTCTTATTTTTGCTAACCCAATGGGTATGAGGTGGAACCTCATAGTTCCTCTAATTTGTATGTAATTACTAATAATTTATAGCATTTTTTTTAAAAGGAAGATTCATCTTCTTGAGTTTCAATCTGGACTCAAATACTAGCCTTTGTGACCTCAGGCAAGTCACTTAACCCTGTTTGCCTGTTTCCTCATCTGTAAAATAAACTAGAGAAGAAAATGGCAGAACATTCCAGCATCTTTCCCAAACGAAGGTCACCAAGAGTCTGACACAACTGAAAAACGACTGAACAAAAAGCAACATTTTTCATGTTTCTTTATAACTTGGATTTCTTCCTCTGAAAACTGCCTGTTCACATACTCTGTACATTTATCTATTGGGGAATGGATCTTAGTCTTATAAATCAGAATCAGTTTCTTAGTTATTTTGGAGATGAGATTTTTATGAAGAATCTCAGTATAAAGACATTTTTCCAATTACTCGTTTCCTTCCTAATTTTATTTTCATTGGGTTTTGTGCAAAACTTTTTTGATTTTAAATAAAATTGCTCATTTTATCTTCTGTGCTCCTCTCCATCGCATTCAGTCATGGACTTTCCCTTATATATATATGAGGTAAATGTCTCCCTTTCTCCTCTAACTTGCTTATTATGCTGTTATCTTTTTAGGTCTAAGTGATGCATCCATTTGGAGTTTATCCTGGCACCCGGTGTGAGATGCGGACATGTACCTAATATTGGCCAGTTTCTTTCTGGTTTTCTCAACAGTTTTTGTCAAGTCTTTACTTTAGTAACTGGGGTCTCTGAGCTGATCAAACAGTGTTATTGTCTGCTCCTTATTTTTGCTACCATCAATTTTCAAATATCTAGACCAAAAATGTAGATCAGAACAGTGGACAAATAACAAAGCTAGCAAATATTTTGAAGAGGGGAGAAAATGCCTAGTGGGCATGTAGAAAACATTACACATGGTAGCAGCAATCCTCCACAAATGAAAAGCAGAAAAGAAAGGCCCTCACTGACTGAAGACAAAACAACTGGTATTTCAATTTTAAACCTTGGTGAAACCTGCTTACTGGATTACAAGTCTACATTAAAATACATTGCTTAAATTCATAAAAATACTTGCCTTTATTAGCTGTGTGCTATTATCGTAATCACTTTATTTATAGAAATAAAGACTCTTAAGAGTTAAACAGGAACTTACAAATAGGTCACTAAGTCTAACCACTCACCAGATGCAGGAATTCCCTTTCCAACTTCCCTGACAAATGTTCTTCTAGCCTTCTCACAAATACCTCCAGGACCAAGGAGCTCATGATCACAAGATAACCCCAATTACGGGTCAGTGTTAGTTATTAAAAGTTTTTTTTCTTTCACTGAGTAAAAGCTTACTCCTGTAATTTACACCCAGCTGTCATGCTTCCACCTTCTGGAGCAAGTCTAATCCTTTTTCCACATGAAAAAGGTAGGTTTTTTCCAGTTGAAATCCACTACTCTTCTGAGCTATCTTAATTCTGTATGGGGATGCCATCATCTTCCTAGCTATTTGCAATCTCAGTTACTGCAAATCTTCACATTCTTTTATCCTGACAGAGCCACATGAAATTGGTTACCAAGTTTTACTTCCTCTCCCTCCATCTTGCCCCTCTCCTAATTTATGCTTATCACTTCTTACCAGGATGTAATAAAGGTACCTCATGGGACTCCCTGCATCCATGCCCATCCCTCTCCAGTTCATCCTCCATAGAGCCACTAAAATAATCCTCATAAAGCACTAGTCTGATCATGTCCTCCTGCTCAAGTTTCAGTGGTTCATTGTCTTTAGGATAAAATGATTCCTTTGCTTGGTATTTAAAACCCTTTATAATCTAGTTAGCTTAGCTTTCCAGGTTTATTCCTTTCCATATGTGTTTCAGGAAAACTAGACTACTCATTATTCTCTGTGATATTCCATCTCCATGCCTTTGTCTGGCTGTCTTCCATATTTGGCAAGCTCATTTTCCTTACCCCTGCTCCTTGGAAACTCAAGTTCCCTACAAGGATCAGTTCAGGTTGGCAACTCTACTATTAGGCCTTTTCTGAACTGTTACTGCTCCCATCAAATTACTTTGTACTTACTTACCTATTCACCATTTCCCCCAAGTAGAATGCAAACATCTTAAGCACTGGAACTGTTTTGTTTTTAAATTTTTTAATAGCAAAAGAGCACAGTGTCTTACATATAAGTACTTAATGCGTGTTGAACTAAATGGAATTAAGATTGTGATAAACTAAATTCTTCAGATCTTTTTCATATGAACTTGCTGCCAAACTAGTTTTCCAACACTCTACAACTATGAAAATGATTTTCATTCAACCAACAACATGAATACTTATTATAATGTAAAGCACTGGGCAGTACTATTTTTATATTGATAAATTTATATTCATCCCTGTTAGAATTCAGTTTGTTGATTTCTGCTCAAATTTCTAGTCAGTTCTATTCAATTCACCACATGTTTATTAAACTCCTTCTAAATGCAAATTCCTGGGCTAAGATATAAGAAATACCAATATTAATTGATTCTATCATCTACCACCATTATGCAACTCTTTTCAGCACTGAGTTACATATACATTTGATAAGAATGGCCTCCATAGCTTCATTCAAATTACAAATAAAAACACTAAAGCAGATTAAAATTTGAATCCTGTGACACACCTACTAGAAATATTCTTATAGGCTGACAGAGACATTAATAATACTGGAGAAAGGTGGTTAAAGCAGCTGTAAATTCACTTAAATGCACTAATATCCAGCCCACATTTCACTCTCACCTTCATCAACACAGCACTTATGAGATCAAATGTTTTGCTGAAATCAAGATATAAAATATCTATAAAAGTTCCATCATATGATCACTAAACTTAGCAAAAAAGGAAGGTAGGTAAGTTTGAAATAATTTGTTCCGTGTCAACCTATGTCACCTCCTAGTCATTATCACCTTTTCTTCTTAATGCTCACAAGCCCAATCCCCTAGAATTTTGCAGGTAAGCTTTATAACTAAGCTTATTGATTAGAATCTATACCATTGACAACTGAAGTGTTGGAGAATTCTCTGTCCATTTCCTGTTTGTATGATTTCTCAAAAGATTACCAATAGTAATTCTGTGATTACATATGCAATTGTCTGGGCCCAAAGATTTTACTCTGCATTTGTTCTAAACTATCCAATCTTAGGAAAAATTCTTCTTAAAGCTTTTTTCCTAAAACTTTTCGTGAATATTTAACAGTCTTTAAAAAAAAAATAAAAGAGGCTAAGAGAAAATGAAGATTTAGATAAAATATCATACATGAACACTATGTCTTAGTTAATATGAGATGTGCCATCAATTGCCTGGTATTTCTTGAAATAAATATTCACCAGGGGAATATATTCAGAGCCCTGCAAAAGTCAAAAAAGCTTACATAAATTCACAAAGGCACAAATGTGTACTGAAAATTTTTTTACATTGAACATGGTAAGATGCCACTAGATATAATGTATCACAATGAATGAAGGACTTATCTTAGAGTCACAATAGTTCAGTACCTGCCTCTGATAATTATTAGCTACCTGATCAAGGATAAGTCAGCTTCTCATCACCCGCAGACTACTCAGAATATGTTATAGACATACTGAAGAAATCATCAACTGCCTCCCCAGTTCCACTCTAGCTGAAATGATGCTATCGTCAGACTGTGACTGTAACAGTGAGTAAAAAGGAGTTGTGCATACAAACTTTACTTATGTGTTTTTTAGAATAAGGTACATTTACATAACACTTTAAGGTTTACAATGCTTGTCTAACAACAACCCTATGATATCAGTCATATCAACTATGAAAGTATTAAAATCTCCATTTTAGTATTCACTTCAGCAACACATACTGAAATTAGAGTAATAGAGAAAATCTGCATGACGCCTATACACGAAAGACACAAAGCTTTGTATTCTTTGCTTCTTGAAAGAGGCAATGAATGGACTAGATGTACAAAATTAGACACACATTTTTCAGACATGGCCAGTGTATCAAATTGTTTTCCTTCCCTATAGCTATCTGTCACAAGGAAGGATTTCCCTTACTCAGGACAGGAACTGGACAATTATGGTAATAATGCAGAAAAAGAAAAGATCATCAATGTATATTTACACATACAGAACAGGAATCCAAAAGGGGACACACAAAGATATTACTTTAATGTTAAATTTAATTCATATAATCAATCAATAATCAAACAATATATATAGAAGTACCTGCCATGTGCCACGTACATACACACACATACAGATGTATATTATACACACACACACACACACACACACACACGCTAAACATAGTAATACGCTGTAAGTACAATTTTCTTTTCCATTCTTGATACTGAAATGTTTGTGTTTGCTATGATAAGAAAAAGAAAAAAAATTCCATTTTACAGATAAGGAAAGTGAAGTTCTAAGACAATAAATGATGGGATTATTAATCTAATAAGTGTCAGAGATGGGAAGCCAAACCCAGGTTGTTTTATTCCAAATCTAGTGCCCTTTCTATTACATAAGGCCGTTTTTATAATTTCTAAACTATTACCAATAATTCAATACATACTTTTTGGATTAAAGTACATAAATTTTATTTTAAAATTTGCTGACAGGTTTTAATTTTTCTTGAAAGGGAACCAGCAAATGGGTTAAAAGATTAACCGAATGCTATACGTTCATAAAAAAATAATGCAGTTCATGGGGGAAAAAAAATCACCTTAAGCTTAAATTATACTCAACAATTATATTTTATTCATAGAATATTTTTAAAACAAAGCTATGCTGTGATTCTTAAATAAGCATTTTTTTCAAAATATTAAAATCCTTACACGCAGAGAACTGAAAGAACAGAACTGGTTTCAGTGGTGGTGTTGTTGTTTAAACTGAAGTCCACAATACCCACAAGTCCCAGTTTTAGTGTCTTTGTCCTATAAAAAAGAAAAAGCAAATTCTAAATACAGGTGTAATATTTTGCTACAACTTTATTTATGAAAAAAAGATCTAACTACTATAAAATAAAAACTACAAATACGTTAATAAGTTATCAAAGTTCATTGATGCTGAATAAAAGGAGAGATCAGGTTGACAAGCCTATATCTGATTTTAAGGAAAATCATTCTTCCAGGACAGTGGAGAATAGACTGAAAAGGGAAAGACTTGAGGTTACCTAACCCCTTATAAAGAGAATCTGATTAGCTTTCTTATTAATATTCTTTCCTGCTTCTAAAACTGGAGTATTAGACAAAAATAGGTCACAATATTCAGAGCTACTCAGTGTATTTTTAAAAATTTTATGCAAACTTCTATTTATCAATTCTTTCTGTAGAGGTGGATAGCATCTTCCTTCATAGGTAATGAGTATTTATAATACTCAGAAAAACTTAGTCATTCACCTTCATTTTGCAAACAATATTGCTGTTACTGTACACAACCTTCTCTTAGCTCTACTCATTTCACTCATTATTTCACGCAGTCTTTCCTGCTCATCATTTCTTACAGCACAGTAGTGTTTCATCATAATTATATCCCACAACTTGTTCAGTCATTCCCCAATTGATGGGCATGCTGTTCATTTCCAGTTTTTGCCACCACAAAGAAAGGTGCTGTAGGTATTTTTAGAACATCTACATCCTTTTCGTTCTTCCCTGATCATCTCAGGAAACAGACCTAACGCAATTTTCCAACTCTTTGGGGATAATCCCAGATTGCGCTCCAAAATGGTTGAATCGTTTCTCAATTCCACCAACAGTGTATTAGTGTCCCAATTTTTCCACATCCCCTCCAACATGTTATTTCTCCCCTCCCAAAAAAATCTTTTTCCGGCTATCTCTACATTTTTCTTGATTTCCTTATAGAACCTAATAAACTTCCCAGTCTAATAAATTATCTAAGTATGCAAAGTGCTGAGGAGGAGCTAGTGTAGTGGCATATGTCTACAAAGGTGGAGTGCTGAAGCTGAGAGGCAGACTAAGTTAAGCAGACAGAGGAAACTATACTTAGCCTGGTGGATGAGATATAAAGTAAACAGATGAGTCTGAAATGGCAAATGGTTAGGAAAAAGACTTGTTGATTAGTAAGAAAGAATTATGAAGAAAATAATCAAAGAACACTCAATTTTAAAATGCAAGCACAACAGAAGGACAAACTAGGATACATTACCAAGTTTATATACACTTTTGGATGACCCAGAGCTCCTCCTCCACCATCACATGATATCACTCGACTTTCCACTTTGCTCACTGGTTGCTCTGCTATCAAATCAATCGCAAAGTTTTCATTTACCTGAGGGGGAAAAAAAAGAATAGTGTTTTTTTTCCCATACCACTGATAGGAATTTTCAAAATTAAATTAGAACTTATTTAAGCAAAATTCCACTTATTCTGAAAGACTCAGGATTTCCACAGGATGGGCACTTCCTCTACGAATGTAGACTGAACCTCTCCAAGCAGTGGCTAACCTTTTAGTGATAAGTCTTTCAGCACTTACATAGCCTAATCCTGAGATGAAAACAAAACAGCAGTCATTAGATCTATCTTCAAAATATTTCCAGCTTAGCAAAACCAGAGTCTGTACTCCACTATTATGACCTTAAAAATACAAACTCACCCTTTTATCCATGATGAGGGAGTAGAGTAGGACTTTAATAGAATAAGTATATCATTATGTTAAGAAAGTCAGTTTCAAATAATAAAAGTAAATTTTTAATATTTGTGGGTTCTCTTTTTTTAATTTACAAGGGGAAAAATAGCAACAACTTCATAAATAGTGGGAAAGTAATTATAGGCATCACTAACTACAGCCAGGATTTTCAAGACAACAAAAAATAATGTGTTTCCTTAAATTTTTTTAGAGACAAAAACTTGCTTGCCCAAGAGCTAAACAGTGTACTACTTTTCAAATAAGAATATCAACGGTTTATCTGTACTGATTCAAAGAAATCTTTTTCTTTAGGAAATGAATGCTGTTTAACACCTTTAAGTTTCTAAATCTAAAATAAATGATCCTGTATGGCTGGTGTACAAATTATTCTATTTAATCAATTATTCTGGTTAAAATAGTGCTATGCTCAACATACATGAAATACAATTGTCAAAAGTTCTAATTTAATAAAACTGTATGCAAAGTGTTTTGTTTTGTTTGTTTATGGCTTATGATGACCTTTGGACAAAAGAAAATAATTTTGGCCTAACCACTTAACAATTATATAGATAGTAATTTCACCTTTTTAAAAAAATTTCACAAGTCTCAAAGTCATCACTATAAATATCAGGTATCAGTTTACTGCAGATTTACAGAAATTCAGGCTAATGCAGTTGTAATTAACAGAATGCTAGGTGAATATAGCTAAAAATGTCTAAGCTTTAGGATGACAGTTTTTATTTAAAAGAGGCAAGATACATTTGATGTCAATTTTCACCTTCCCCAAAAACATTAATAAAATATTAACCTAGAACAAAAAAAATCAGATGGTATCATCAAAAATCTATTTTTCTATACAAGTTATTCAGCACTCTGGAAAAGGCACTGAAATAAATGAATTCAAGCTTTCTTATTTATTTACAATATAAAGGGCAGACAACCGATAAAACACTGGAAAAACATAAATTTTTAGACTATGAGTAAAAAGGCAAGCACATTTTATTTGACAGTGAAAAGAAAAAAAAAGAGAAGGTAGAATCTGAGGGAGAGATGTGGAAGAACTCTTTTTTTATTTTTTCATGGAAAATAGAATTTGGCAACTGTCAGGGAAGAAGATCCTCTGGCAGAATGAAGCTTAAGAAAAGGCTTGAAGGCAGGAATAATATAATAAAAAGTCATTAAGCAAATCTTTGGAAAAGGAATAAAAAGGAAGCCTGTTGAAGAGCAGGGCAAAGGTTAAGAAAATATTATCCCAGGTGGATTAAAAGTTTATTATTAACAATTTATTTACACAGAAGACTCTACAGTATAAAACGCAAAGCTTGCTCATTACCCATAAAACAAACAGCATACGGAAGATGATGATCATATTATAATAGCAGCTGGTTCTCTGCATAATTCTTTAAGATCTTCACATACAGTCACATTTTCACTTGATCCTTAGGACAAGGAGGAGGGTTAGGAGGGAGGAAGTGGTCTTATCACCTCAATTTGTGGAAACTGAGGCTTAAGGAGATTAAGTAACTGGCCCCGTCAGACGTTAAAGCAAAAGTCCTCGGCAAGATTCAACCTCAAGTATTCCTGACCTCAGGCTGTTCAGAGTTCTGGCCACTCTGTCACACTGCCTCTCTAAATCCAACAATGGGCCTTAAGGTAGGTGATCGGAGCAAATCAGAAAGAGCACAACTCAAATCACAGTTTTGAGAAGGCATGCAGTTAGATATAAAGAGGGAAGCATGAAGCAGAAGTTTTATTTCCAGTAGGAGATAGCTACAGGGCAGATTAAGTCTATGAATATAAAAGGAAGGAGTGGATCTGGGCTATGTTACTGAGGATCACACAGCAGGGTAAGGATAGAAAAGATGGATGGAGCAAAAGGACAGTGACACTTTCAAAATGACTGAGGTTTCTAGACTCAGAAAGATGGTGATAAGGCAGAGTCATCTACTTTATGGCAAAGGCAAGTGAGGGTAGAAAATGAGAAGATTTGCCTTAGACGTATTTGAGTTGGTGATAAGATATCCCACTTGAGATGTCTTGTGACAAGCGCGATTAGACTACAGAGTAGAGACACAGGCTTGTGTGTTTTCCACATACTGATTGATAGTAGCTGAACCTTCATGGAAGACAACAACTAGGGAAAAGGCAGCAATCGTCTACTGATATAGATCTCAATAAGGGCTAGAAAGTATGCTGAGACAAAAGAGAAAAGTTTATTGAATGCAATGCGGATACCATATAAAGTGAAATTAAAGAGGAGAAAATGGCATAAAATAGATATACTGAATACAGGAATATTAACAGGGCTGGATGGCAAGTGCTTTGGTAACATAGCAAAAAGAACAAAGGACTTGAAAAAGAGTATTTTGAACCAGTACAATCTTGTATTCAACATTAAATAAACTGTCACTTTAAAAAAACATCTTGAGAATTTCTGCAAAGTCCTCTGTCAACAGTGTCAAATTTGTCATTACTACAGATAAAGACTGAAAAAGAAAATGATTAAATTTTATGCATAAGACACTGAGAGGCTAATATTTCAATATGCTCTAAAAGTTATGTGTGATGCTAGGCCATAAAAAAACCGGCCTGGTACAAAATGTTTTTCTCCAATATAATTTAAACTGTCTACTACATTTTGGTAGGCTGATAAATATGAAAAATACATGGTTTCAGGAACTAAACTTACCTAGTTAAAAAACTATTCTTTTCTCACTAGTTGACAGGAAACACAATTACATGATAACCAACAGAACGATAATTCCTTAGACTAATTGCCCTCTGAGCTAGCCTCATTTCTTATCAGTTTTCCTGTCCTCTATTTTCCCCTCTTTCAACTCTACCTGGAACTCTTCAACAGAATACATTCACCCCTGACTTTCTTCTAACTTTGCGTTTTATTCATCAGATCAAAAACATCATTCTCTTCCATCTAAGGTCACACTTCTATTAGCAGCAGAACTGGGATTAGAACCCAGTTCAAATAAAGACCTTCCCCGTTTAAGGAATATCGAAATGTTAGAACACTGACTGTATAAGAGTGGCAAGGCAAAAAGTCCCTCTATATCCATTTCTTTAGTAAATAAAGCTACAAAATGTCAAATGATTATGGGCAAAGACTATCCTTCCTTGCCTATAACACAGTGTTCCTATAATTCTCCCCTTCTGTTATAAAGTAAAAATGTACTCCCCTCCCTCAAAAAAGGATTAGGCAAGTTCAATAAATCAATATAATACTACTTAACTTTTACAAAGTCTTGCTAATGCCTGGTAAATAGAGATACCCTTAAGTTATTTGTTAAATGAGTCTCTTGCTTCTGAAGATACATTAATAGGGGAAAAAAATCTTCCCCTGTTAAACAGCCATTTAATGTTAGTTACCGCAGTCTTCCTAAATTCATGTTTAACCAAAAATAATTTTATCTGAAATAAATACATGTGTGTATATATACACACATACATACATACACACACACACACACACACACACAATGTATCTGGAATAAAACTAACTGTCCCAGACGTAGACAAATACAAGGTTTTATAGAAGTGTGATAAAGAAAGTGCAATTTATAATTTACTATCATTATAGTTTATAAGCTTTCCTCTTAAAGTTCAATTTCAAAGTGAAAGAATTTATGATAAAATTCAGTTACAATAAAACAAAAATATCAAGTTGTGTAGCATTACACTAATGCTGTATTACATGGTCTTTTAAACAGAATATATTTGTTGACAGTCTTGTCTCTCCCCTTACAGTGACATCCTTATAGTGTGGTATGAAATGAGTGATGTACTGTTCACCTCTGCTACTGCTGGACAAAGCAACTAACCATACAAATGAAGTCTTATAGTTAAATAATACAATGCCTAAATAAATGACAAAAATGTCACACAGGCCACACTAACAAACAGATAGGCACCAATCATGGCAGTTAAAGAGACCTAGCCATCTCCTTGAGGGAAGGGCATTTGATGCCTTGACATTTCTGACTGACAAAGGGCATACACTACTGTCATTTATTGCAATACATCTGAAGGGAAATCATGACCCTCCAATTATTAATGTCTGGTTCCCGAAATTCAGTTCAACTGAAAGAATGTAAAGAACAAAGCAACAAAAACATATCCATCTATAATACCAAAAAATGTTATTAGATGCTAATGGCATGTCAAATAATAATGTTTTGAAAACCTTCAATTATTTACTATCACTAAGGAAATTTTAACAAAAAAATTATTTTATAAGTACTATTAATGGATTGAATGTCATATACGTTGAACATTTCTGATTAGCTAGTAGCACTGGCTAAGGGTTTCCTAAGCTTACAACAAATTGTGTACCCTCCATATTATCTAACTCCTGCTTTGTAGCAAAAAAAAAGTAATTCTGTGCTTTGGATATCACTAAAATGGAAAGCCTTAAAGCCAGGCTTTTGTGGGGTTTTTTAATTACAAACCATACATATTAAATATTTAGTGTTAAAATACATTTTTCATTGTTAAAAGGCACGACTTTGACTTAAAGGGTATATGTTAGGGATAGCAATTGCTATGGAACGTTTGCTCTGTCAAATTAAAAAAATCCTATCAAAAAAGGGGAAATGCAGGGACTAAATCACCATTTAAGCCTCTACAAAAACAAATCAACAGCAACAAAAGAGCAATGATAAGTTTAAAGTGAAAAGATTAACCACACAACTCTAGAATATTATACTGTCTCACAAAAGTATTTTTAAAAATCATGATTCTCATTAAATTTTTAAGTTTAAAATGAGCAATGAGTTAAATTATATTTTAAAATTAAATGTTTAAAGTTTAGATCCTAAGTAAATACTGATTTTAGAAATATAGACTTATTTATATTTATACTTTTCTGAAAACCAATTTTACAATAAAAACTACAGTTCTTTACATAAATTAGATTTTCAACATATAGTTTAAAAGATAATTCAAAAGAATGGTGAACTGAGGAATTTGTAGTGACTTGTTCAAACTGGTTTTGAACACAGGAGTTCAGTGATCAATCTTGCTGACACCTAGCAAGAGAAAGTATTTTTAAAAATAAAACAGAAAGAAAAGAAACAAGCAAGAAGTCCTGGAGCTACTATGAAGGATAAAATTAAAGGACAACTCACATAGCTTATTGACTAAACCACTACTTTCCATGTTACAGACAAGGAAACAAGTTCAGAGGCAAAGTGCTTTTAACTCCAGTGGCATATATAGCAAGGAAAAGAAGCTAAGGTGGTTTTTTTGTTCTCCCCCTTATTGTCAAAGCAGTTTTGTGTCAGCAGAACAATTAAAACATATATACATGAGGCAGCCAGGTGGCACGGTGGATAGAGAAGTAGAATTGGAGTCAAAAGGACCTGAGCTCAAATTCAGCCTCAAACACTTACTAGCTGGGTGACCTTGAGCAAGTCACTTAACCCCAACTGTCTCTGAAAAAATCCAACAAAACAAAAAACACATACCCACATCCACACCAAACAAATGAACATGGTTAAACAGAAATGTGTAAGAAAGAAGAGCACAAAGTCACTAACAATAACCAGTATGATGATGTCCCATCTTATTCAGAATGCTTAGAAAAACAAAAACCAATTACCAAAATGATGTGGATCCCCACAACTGTCTACATGTTGAGTAAATACAAAGTAAAAGATTAAATGGCCTATGTCCCAAGAACTTAAAATCTCACTGAAAAAATAAAATATCCATACATATTTAAACAAGCGGTACATAATTAAGTATTAAATGAATATACAGGCAAATGCTTTCAAAACTGAGAAGGTAGAGATTACTACAGAGTAGCATAATAATTGACATTTATATAATGCTTTTAAGATTTACAAAGATTTTTACATCTATAAATCTCATCTGATTCTCCCTATCTATGAGACAGATACAAACAGGAACCATCATCCTTAATTTACAGAGGAGGAAACCAAAGATCACATGGCTTCAGCGAACTTTCCAAGGTTCCACAGCTACTAAGTACTTGAGATAAGATTCAAACTTGGTCTTCAAATCCGCTGGTCTTTCTGCTAACCTACACTGCATCTGTATGATTGGGGTAGAGATGAGAAAAGCTTCATGGACAAGGTGAATTTTAAAACATGGAGAGTAAAAGTAAAGAGAAAAGGAATTACAGGCAAAGAATAACAGAAGAAGTAAAGGTTTAGAGGCAAGAATACACATTGGGTGGACAGAATACTAGACCTGTAATTTCACTGGTACACTAAGGAAATCCCATGTGAGCAAACTCCCTCTACCAATTCCATATTGTATCTTTTCTGCAAGCTCACTTAGAGAATCTAAGGCACTAAGACATTAAGTGATCTGGCGAGGGTCACAAAATCAACGTGTCAGAGGCTAGACTTCAACCCACACCTGTCTGCCCTTGAGGCCAGCTCTCAAGGTCATCACTTTGAAGAATGAAAAACAACACTGAAAAATGAGAAGAAAGCCAGGCTGTAATTGAAGATACATTCTGGAAAATCGGCATATCTGGCCTAAGGTCATTAATTCCTTGAAAATATAGACAGGAACAGTTATAAATGAGCAACTGGTTGAATTACGTTAGTTTTGTGACAATAATGTGGGATTTCATCATAATCTATGAATGAATGCATTATGAAATGATGACTTTTTAACAGTAAACCAGTAATCTTATCAACATAGGGAGTTGCCAGGCAAGACAATACCCAACCACGGAGATCAGCAACTATTCTGAAACAATCAACTTTTAGAATTGTCTAGAACGCTGATGTTAAGTCACTTGCAAAGGATCATAACACAGGCAGCTTGGCCAAAGCAGAACTTGAACCAGTCTATATACACTACACCACGCTGAAATTTATGAAATGACATAGGATGGGGCAATGATTGGTGGAACATATAAGAGAAGACAGGATTAGCTCTCTCTAGAAGAATGTTGGAGAGACCACATGATCAACAAATGAACCATGGAGACCTATACTGTTAGGGAGCAGGGGGCTAAAGAAAAATCAACGAAGATATGTCATGATGAGAGATTAAAAACAAACTTTTTTTTCAAAGTAATGAAGATAAATATGTTTAGAATTGGAAGAAGACAGAAGATGCTAGAAAAAGTTATTTATATAGTCTCCTCCAAGATTAACAGTAGACCAGAGGTGATAGAGTCAAGAATCCAAGTAGAAGGGAGTTACTCTAAGAAACAGAGGAATACTTCATCTGAGACAAATACAGACTCTTCTGTTTTGCATTGAAGGCACTTCACAATCTAATTCCAATATACCTTTCCAGCCTTATTACACTTTAGTTCTTCTCACATACTCTGTAGTTTACCTAAAAAGATCTTGCTGTTCCTGACACGTCATTCCATCTTCCAATTCTATGCCTTTGTACAAGTTGCTTATGCCTATAAAGCACTCATTCCTCACTTCTGCCTCTTAGAATCCCAAGTTTCTTTCAAAACTCAGCTTAAATGTCATCCTCTACAAGTCTTTCCTGACATCAGACCCAGCACTCTTAACTAGTTGATCATGTAGCTGCCTAATCAAATGATCACCTGGCTTGTATCATGCAAAGATTGTCACATGAATTCAAACAGTTTATTCTCAATATCCTAAAAATACAAGCTATTTTGGTGTTTGAGATGAAAATGAATAGGGCCATGGGGCAACCACCTGCCTGAACTGGAAGTGGGAGGTAACTCTCATAAGTGACTTTGAAGCTAGGAAAGTAAAATGGGTAAAATATTATCAGTTAAGAGCTTCCCTTCCCCACAAAAATAATTTTGTACTTATTTTGTATTTACTTTTGTATATGTTTGTCTTTCCTGATAGAACACAAACTTCTTGAGGACAGGGCATGCTTCACTTTTCTCTTTCTATCTGCAGCACCTGACAAATGACTAGAAATATATTAGCACCTAATAAAATACTTGCTATTTGACTGCTAGACACCAGGCAGCTAGGTGGAGAGAGTGCTGGACCTGGAGTGACAAAAATCTGATTTGAAATGCAGCCTCAAACACTTCCTATCTATGGGACCATGGGCAAGTGACTTAACCTGTGTGCCTCAGTATCCACATCTGTAAAATTCAGATAAGAGCACCTACCTCCCAGGGTTGTTGTGAGCATCAAAATGAGATTATTTTTGTAAAGCCTTAAGTACAGTACCTGGTACATAGTAAGTGCTATATAAATGAGCATTCTCTCTCACATTCTTCGTATGACCACAAAGAGACAGATACCACAAGGTAAACAGAAAAGTTGAAGGGGGAAGGTCATGCTAGAAAACTGTATCAATAGGAGAGTTAAGGGGCTGGGAAGAGTAAAATTGGACATTTTTAACAGCCACAGTCAGACTCTGACACTGAATCAAGAAAAGATGCGTAAAAGAAACTGCTAAGAACCCAGAGATCTATGTAGTATGAATCTTGAGTCCAGGTTTATATAGTTCTGTGACCTTTTCCAGTGACCCTACTCTGTGGCCTAAAGTCAGAGGGTATAGATGAGAACAATCAGCATGGCAAAAGCTCAAGATGGCAAAGTACTCTATGGTAGCAGATTAGGCAGAAGTACAGTAACAGTCATGGAGTCCAAGCTAGGCATCAAGTGAGGAGTAACCAGAAATAAGTTAATTGGTTGGGTGAAGTTCAACACAATGGTTACAGCTAGGACAAAAAGATGGATTAATAGCAGATAAAAAAGAGATAGGTTGTAACTGAATTAGAATGAAAGTGACAAATGGTAACAAGTCTAAGCTCTTCTTTAAAGCAAGGAATTAAATAAACATTTGAGTGCCTACTGTGTGCTAGGGGATACAAAGACAAAAACAAAACAGTCCCTACCCTCATGTATATATGGGGAAGAGAGAAGCTACACGTTAAGAAGAAGGGTAGCAGCCCATGTTAATGGCAAACGAACATCTAGTTAGAGAATATTACTGTCATTTGAAATAAAAGAGTCAGAGAGAAGGAGTTAAGAAAGACAGACCCAAGCCCAACCCTAAAATTCACTTGATGGTTGATGACAAGAAATAGTATGTAATTATATGGTTAAACAGTGATATAGAAAACAAGACCTTACCTCTAACCTGTCATATCAATTTGGTCTAGACCTCAGGAAAGAATTAAACATATACCACTTACAGTATTTAACAGAGTACTTATATTCAAATAAAATAAACCAACCCAACCTATTTAAGTGGAGCTAAAAAAAAGAAATCATACTCCATTAGATAACTAAAACAGTAGATTTTGACAAAAAGAAATTAGCAATAGAATTTGTGGACTTGAAAAAAGCTTGCACAGGGTAAAGAAAGTAGTCATTTCAGTTTGTAAGTAAAACATAATTATTTTTCCTCAAAGAAACAATGTAGCCACCTAAATATTTCAAAAATAAAAATCATGGCATCACAACATTCTTAAGAAACATATAACTTAAGAAATTAGATGATTTTTAAGACTCCCTGTATTCCTCATTAAATGTGCAATTTAGCATATCTACTTTATTTTTTATATAGTTTTATTAAGGCTTAACTCTCTTCTGAAAGATATAAGCTTACCTCTTTCTGGCGAGCAACAAAGCGAATTCTCCTGTAATCGTCTTCATCATAAACCTTTAAAATAAATTGTGCTTTATTTTTACATCTTATCCTTAAAAACAATAACTTTCATCTTATTTTAAGCACACTTGTCAAAGTAGACACTAAAGTTAATCATAGTATGTTTCCTTGAATAATCAGACATTAATATTTTAAGTTGTTTCCTTTTAAAACACTTTCATATATGTTATTTGATAAATGATCCTTGGTGTTTTCTTAATATAAAGCTTAGGAACTTAATTTCTTACACCGTTAAAAGAATGAGTTCTCCATTCTAATGTAAATGAAAAGGAAAACTGATCTTTATAAAGTACCTATCAGTCATAAATATTGCAATTTATAGAGGCTTTCTCTCAACA
This sequence comes from Potorous gilbertii, assembly GCA_028658325.1. Taxonomy (NCBI): domain Eukaryota; kingdom Metazoa; phylum Chordata; class Mammalia; order Diprotodontia; family Potoroidae; genus Potorous; species Potorous gilbertii. Next base: position 609,725,729 of record CM053769.1, on the reverse strand, counting down.
TTTGGACAATGTTACTTAACCAAGGTAAAATGAGGAAATCTGTAATCATAGCACACAAATTGAAAATACACACCATTTTGAAGTGCATATTGTTTGCATCTGTTGCAATGTATTTTAATGAAGCATCAAGGTGGTGTGTAATAGAGTGCTGGGCCAAGAAGTCAGTTCCAATTCTGTTTCACATATTTTTCCCTGTGACCCTTGGCAAGTCACTTGATGCCTCTGGTTCAGTTCTCCCATCTGTAAAATGGGGGTAACGACAGTGCTTCCCTCCCAGGGTTGTTGCGAGGATAAAATGAGATATACGTAAAACCCTTTGCAAATTTTCAAGACTTATATAAGTATTTATAGTAATTATTACTGGACAGGCAACTTCCACTACATGGTTTATTTAATGAATGCAAGTCAAAATAAATCAAATCAATTTCAATTTCTCATAATTTAAACACTTAGAATAAATAATTTTAATCTACACAATGACGTTCAAATTTCCACTATCCACAATAAAATACAAATTTTAAAAATTTCAGAAGGAAGACTAAATGTGTTTTTACATGCTGAAATATGTGAAGCTGGTTCCATCATAATCAAAGGAATGGAAGGAGCATCGAAGATTTAGAATATTACAATTACACATGTGGTATTTTTACCATACAACAAACCTAGACCAAAACAGATTTATCCATTTTACTTTGTTGCTAAATGCAGATTCAACTGGAATAGTTTCCAATAACTGAGGCTCAAAAGCATTTACTTTCTCAACAGGAACACAGCACAGAAAGAGGTATAACGTTCCTTCCTTAAATAAAATGATCTTTAATTCTGACCAAGTTTGTATGCAGATAATTCACTTTCTGTTTTTGTTTTCTGTGCCTTTTTTTTTAAACAAATGGTGGAATAGAAGGTAATTAAGGAGAGAGTAATTTACAAATGAGAATTTTATGAAGGGCGTCTTTGAGCCAGGCCCAGTGGGAACACAACACAAGTTAAAACCAAACGAAGGCCGCCGGCCAGAAGGTGAACACCGGGGAAGGCAGACCCTTATCGGCAGAGGGGAGGCAGGGTAGGGTTACCCAAAGGAGGGAGCACGGGATAAGGCTGCGGGTCAGCGGCAGGGCTGCAAAGGCCTCCGAGCCGGGCAGGACTGAAGAGGTCACTAGCACCCACGTGGACCCGCAGGTCCCGGACGCGTCCTGAGCGACAACAATGTATCAGCTAGAGGTGGGGGGAGGGGGGAAGAAAAAGAGGGAAGAGACAAGGGAAAGGGAGGGGAAGGGAGGACAGGTGAGGAAGGGGGGCGGACAGGAAGGGGGAGGGGGAAGAGGGAAGCGAGGTCCCCCGGCCTGTCCGCCCCGCCACAGTCTACGATAACAGTGAGCCGGGGCCAGGAGCATCACAGCCTTTGGGGAGGGGTGTGGGGGACGGCGAGAGACGCCCCGTCCTCCTCCTCCCCCCGTTACCTGGCCCGTGTGGGTAACTTTCTCCCCCGAGGGTGATATCTTCACACCAAAACACCTGGCGGCCCCCGGGAGGCCCCGGGCGGCCCCGAGGCTGCGGCCCACAAAGCGACCGAAGGTCAGCGTCCCCGCCGCCGCCATCTTCCGCAGGATGACCCCGTGACCCCGACGCTCGAACTGCGCGAAAGAACGCTCGCTTCCGCGGGTGTCTTACGCATGCGCAGGCGAGCGAACTGAAAGTTTTCTGGGATTTATTTCTCGCGGGGAGAGGAAAGAGGAGAAGAAGGGTGGAAGGAGAAAATGGGGGGGAGGGGTCGGTGAGGGAAGGAGAAGGAAGTGGGCCGCGAGGGGGCTGGGCGTGAGGGGCGGGCGAAGGAGACGAGCTTCCTGGGTTTGAGGTCGCGGCTTGTCCCCGATCGCTGGGCGGGTGCGGTCTTACCTTGGACCTCTTTAATGAGGCAGATAGACATGACCTGGGCCAAGTCACTTCCGCCTGTGGGACCCGGCTCCCCCTGCACCCCAGAATCTGATGTCAGTTGGAGCCTGCTGTGAAAAGAGAACAGAACTTGGGGTGGTGGAAGGCTCAGCCAGCCAGCTGTGTGACCTCGGCCGTGGGAACTACCGTCAGTTTCCAAACAATGGAAATTTACTTGTATCTGCATTGACAGAAGTTGTTACATTTCATGTAACGACTTGTGTATCCCCGTGGATTGAACAAGATAGAAGATCATCAAGTGGGGAAACATTTGCCTCACAAAATCGCCCTGAACTTTAGTTTCAAAATCTGTACGATAGGAATAAAAATGCTGTATCACACCTCACCGGCTTGCGTAGATCCGACGCTTGGGGGTGCAGTGGATAGAATGCCAAATAAACTCAGAAAGACCTGAATTCAAATCCAGCCTCCAACAGTGACTAGCTGTGTAATCCTCGGCAAGTCACTTAACCTGCCTCAGTTTCCTCATCTGTAAAATGGAAAGAATAGTAACACCCATCTCTCAGGGTTATTGTGTGCATCGAATGAGATAATTGTAAAGTACAATTCACATCGTAAGTGATGAATAAATGTTACCTATTACTGTTAATGAGATACTACTGTGTATAGAATGTTTTATAACAAAGTATTATGTAAGTATATCATCATCAATAATCTGTTGTTGTTAGTAATAATATGTATTCCCACGAAAACCAACATGGAATTTTAAAAATCTTTAGTCTTTCTATCTCTCATTTCCAATTTCCTGCTGAACTTTCCCACTTTGTCTTGCAATCAACTCAAACTAAATATTTCTAAACCCTAATTGATTATCTTCCCCTAACAATAATAGCACCCTTATTAGACTTTCCTTTTTCTGGTATTGATGTTACCATCCTTTAGTCTCCAAATCCCTAGATCACCTTTAACTACTCCTTCATCCTCTGTATCCAATCACTTAATAATAATCATTAACATTTAGAAAGAAAAATAGGTTTACATTTACATTAAAATAATCGTTTATATTTACATATAGAAATCAATAATAATCATTTACATTTAGAAATCTTTATAAGTACTTTTTCTCAGAATCACCCCATGAGAAAGTCAATATAAATGCCTTAGTATCTCCATTTGACAGATAAAGAAATTGAGAATTAGTCTCTTCCCCTGTAAAATGAGGCAGTTGGAAATCTCTAATTTCCCTTCAAACACTAATGTGTGATTCTGTAATCTCCCTCCCTCCAAACCTGCTTTTCAAACTTTCCTACACACTCTTGTGTGAATAGTTATCCTGCAAAACAGGTTATCTTGTTCAAAAATTTTCAATGACCCTGATTCCCTACAGTAAAAGAAATAATTCCTACTCTTGGCATCCAAGGACTTCCATGCCCTACCCTGTTGCACTGTGACTATATCTCCTACTAATTTTTCTAAAGGATTACTATGATTCAAACTAGTTTGACTATGGTTCTTTATATAATCTTCTCTTTTTTGTCTTCAATCAAACTATTCTTCTTACCAAGAATATCTTCAGTCCTCCACCTCCTAAAATTCTACTCCTTCATTCTGTAGCCCAAGTACTACATCTCCATAGCTTTCCTTTTTTAATCTCAGCATTCAGCGATATATGATCCTCTGCAAATCTCCAGCACTTCTGAGCAGTGTTCACTAGTCACTGTTTTCACATTTCAAATCTGCTTACTTGAAACTATGTTGTAGTGAGAGTGGAACTAGAGCACTTCCTATGGACCTCAGAATGAGTTCTGACTCCTTCCAATGAGAACTGTGCTCTGGCCCCTTGCTAAAAGACAAGTGCTCTTTGTTGGTGCTATAATTCAGTGACTGTGGCTATAAAAGTTATTAAAAAGTTCTCACTCTTTTCTTGACAAAGCAAACAACAAATAGACCTGAAACTGGACCTTAAGTCCTTGGCTGCCCTGTCTATCTTCTATTTCCTTCCTTGAGTAAAAGAGACTAAAATTATCCTGTCAGCATTGGTGGATATTTCACAATGAAAATTATAGCCCCTTAATAATTTTGACAATTTTTGTCATAATTGTCCATTTTTTCCTCTAAATCCTATATAGATTTATTCAATGAATTTTATTCTTTAACATAGTTCTTAAACATATGTATTCTTAAACATAGTTTAAATCCTCTCATTTTTTTAATATCTCAAGGGAAACAATGTGACACCCATTTCTTGTATCTCATTTTAACTACATGATAGCCCACTAACATTTCTAAGCATTTATATGTCATATACATATATACATATATGTACATATATACATATATTTAAGGGCATTTCTCAACAGTAGGTAATATCTGGTACCTTACTAAAATCTGCTTAGATGGGACAGTGGATATCATGCCAGTGGAGTTAGGAAGACAACTTCCTGAGTTCAAATTTGGCCCAGACACTTATTAACTGTGTGACTCTAGGCAAGTCCCTCAACTCTGTTTACCTCAGTTTCCTCATCTAGAAAATGAGCTAGAGAAGAAAATAGCAAACCGCTCCAGTTTCTCTATCAACAAAACCCCAAATGGGGCCAGGAAGAGTTGGATATGACTGAATAACAAGGCACTCTACTTGTATTGACCCTGCCCCTTTCCATTTCTCCGTGGGTATAGACCTTGCATATTTCCATTGCTCTGAGTATGGACCTTACATCTTCCCATTGCTCTGTGAGTTATTTATCATTTCATTTCTGATTCTTCAATTTTTCACCAAGAGAATATTACTGTTAAAGATATGGGTTACTATAGTAGCAAGCAATTTGCAACAATTGAAATTTTCTCCAGCTCACTCTCTACTCAATTCAGTGGCCATTGTCCAAATGCAATTCCTATCTGAAATATATACATATTTCTATACTAATTTAGTGAGCTACCTGCTTAGATGTATTTTATAGCCTAGACAGTATGTTTTACATCACTTTGTTTTTCTAGTATGGATGGATAGACCACTTTTTGTATTGTTTTGAATTGACTGATGACTTTGTAGTGTTTCAAGGCTTGATACAATTAATGTTATTTTCAAACGAATATTTGGAAGGAAACCACCATCAACAGAGAATCATTTAATTTTGGCTTTATACAGTGCATCTTGTATGACACTGAAGAACACAGGTGAACCTATGTTTAAGATAGAATTCTTACATACTGCTAAAATTAGAGGATTTTTTGAAGTCTCTAAATTTTTTATGGTCTCTAAATTAATTTGTTTTGTCAAATGCCTCCAAGAAGTTTTCCTTTCAGGTCATTGATGTTCCTGGGTTCACTGACCTGCTGAAGTTTTTTGTGAACTCAATACTTTAAAGTTCCTTAGGCTATTTTCTAATGACTACCAACATAGTGTTCATTTCTGAACACACTGTCTCGCTATAGTCAGATGATCAACTTAACAGAGGTCAAAACAAGTTCCAAATTAGAAAAAAAAAGCAACTAAAATGAAAAGACATACATCAAATAAAGTTCACATAACCTATTAACATACGCTAACCTAGTTGTAGCCATCATATCCTGGAGGTGAGATGATTTGGGTGGCCCTGAAGAGATGAATCTAGAACTTGATGGTGAAGAGTAATATCCAGTGGAGACCCCAGACAGTCCTTAGTTGAGGTTATTATGCCCACCAGTTACCACAAGACCAGTGGAGAAGAGCAGAGCATGACAATACAGATGTCAAGAGCAACACTCAGCTGAGACTACATGCCTGGTAGCCACCACAAGAATCAAAAGTAAGACTCTCTTACACAATCCCTCTGCATCTTTTCACCCTCCTCGTTAACAGTATGTATTGTGCCCTGGTTTTAGTTGGTTTTCTTTAGTTTGGGGAGGGGGGGCCGTGCAGGGTGTTCAATTACAACTTTTCTGATTATGCTATTTCATCAAGAACCTATTTACTTTGAATTAATTCTGTCCTCAGATCGACGAAATAAAAAAACAGAGGGATCTCATAAACTATGTTTTTGTAGTGGATATGTCTCCACTTGATTTCATAGAACACGTTATATTAAAGGCTCTTCTCCAACAAACTTCTTTCCCTGACTTCATTTAAAAGCATCTTACAAAATTCACTGAAATATATAACAGAAGTTGATGATTTTGTGATTATAAATATCAAGCAAGTCATAAAAAGGGAAGAAATACTCACCAAAAGTGTTTGCAACTATTCATTTTCCTCCCTTACCGATTTTGACCCTACAGTTTACCAAGTCAGCTTCATACTATTTTCTAACTTCAGATCCCTTGTTCTGTTTTACTCATTCCTTACAAACCCCTAACCCTGGATTTAATTCCTCACCTTTTATTCATGGTACCTAGTCGTGATGCAGAAAGAAGCAAAATCCTGCAAGTTGGGTTCATCACAAATATGTATTATCTATTCTTGACTCAGACTTCAGCATCTCAAGGCAATCCTTTTGTTCTCTCCAAACTGACTTTCTCAATCCCTGCAGTAGATATTCCAAACCTTCCCCTCTCCTCTTATTCCTTCCCTACCATGTCCTCCTTATTCCACAGCAGGATACTTCATCTCATACTTTACTGAGAAAAGAGGCAAGTTTGCTATGAATGCCTTCTCCCATTTTCTCTTTTCTTTAGTCTCTGATGAAGAAGAGGTGGGGCTTCTTGCCATGGCCACTCCCCAACTTGTAGCCTTGATTCCAGTTTCACATCTCCTCAAGCAAATTGCTCCCACTCTTTGTCTAATCTTCAGACTTTCTTAGAAAAAGCTATTACTTCTCAACAACTTTCACTCTGGCTTCTTACCTCATCACTCAGCTGAACCTGCTTTCTCCAAAGTTACTAATGATCTTTTAAGTGCCATTTTCAAAAGATGAAACCTCTACCTCTTAGCAGCAATCACAGCTACTGAAGACCCAGAAAAGAAATCCCTTGACACTTAAGTCCTTGACACTCTCAAATGGCTAAACATCAGAAAGAGTATTTTATTAGTGGAATTGACATTAAAGAAGATAACTTACTTTTTGATTTGTTCCTGTATCTTAAGCACCACAGGACCTTTCTATTTGATTTGCACCTAAAACCTCCTATATTGTGTTGTTTCTTCCATCAGAATATGAGCTATTTAGGAGCAAAGATGCTCTGTGCTTTTGTATGCTTCCCCAGTATTTAATACTTTTTTCATCCATTCAAGTAATTTACTCATGCCCACTGGATTTTATTTGATCCTTTCATCTTTCTTGACCTCTACGAAGCATTTGCCATTGTTGACACTGGATACTCTCATCACACTGAGTTTTTGTGGCATGATTCTTTCCTGTTTCTTCTACCTGTTTGGTCATCCTTCAGTCTATTTTGCCAGAAAATAATCCATTTCCTTCCTCCTAAATATGCCCTGCTCCCAAAACTTTGTCTGGAATCTCTTCTCTCTTTCTCCTACAGCCATTCTCTTTGTGAGTTCTTCAGGTCAAATGGGCTCAATTATCATCTCTATGCAGATGACTCTCAGATTTATAAAGCTCTTGAGCCCTTGTCTTTCTTAGGAATTACAGTCCTACATCTCCCATTAAACATCTTCCACTGGATGTCTTACAAACATCTCAAACTCAACAGATCCAAAACAAATTTTTTCCTAAAAACCTACCATTCTTGGAAATTTCTCTATATCTGTTTTTTTTTATCTAAATTTTCTTTTATCTCTAACCCTCTGTGAACTCAAACTGACTACTAATTTGCACCTGCTTATTGCTGAAAGGAATTGTGGAAAAGGGGTCCAGGGATGCATTTTGTAACAAAGTCAATTAACCAATCAATCAAACAGCTTTTGATTGAAGTCAAAGGAAAGAGTATATATGTCAGAAATTGTTGACACTTGCATTCCTCCTTGATTCCCATTGCATTTTAGCCTTCAGGTCAAAACGTAAAGTGAACCTTTTGACAAGTATTCAGTCTCTTATCCCTTGACAGAGAGTTGATGGACTAGAGATGAAGGATGCTAGGCTTCCCTATAGCTTCCTTTAAGACTCAGCTGAATTCCACTCTCTGCAGCTGCAAAAGTCCCCCCTCCCAACAGTTCCTAGCACTTTCTCTTTTCAGATTACTTTTATCTATTCTGTTTATATCTTTTATCTACTTAGTTAGTTGGATGGGGTCTCCTACATTAAAATGTACATTCCTTGGGAGCAGAGGTTGTTTTGTCTTTTCTTCTATCCCTAGAACTTAACACAGTGCTTAGCATAGAGTAAACCAATCAGTACAGCCAATAAACATTATTAATTGTCTCCTGTGTGTCAGACACTGTGCTAAATGAAACAGGATAAAAAAAGAAGCAAAAGACAGTCCAGTCCATTCCTTCAAAGAGTTCACCTACAAACAAGCTACATAAAGGAAATATAGGAAATGATTTTAAAAGGGAAGGCACTAGAATTAAGAAGCATTGAGAAAGACTTCCCATTAAAAAAAAGTGAGGGGGGGCGAGATTTCAGTTAGAACTTGAAGGAAGCCAGGAAGTGTATATGGGGAGGAAAGCTTTCCAGGCATGGGGGACAGCCAAAGAAAATGCCTGTGGAGAGAAATAGAGTTTTGTTTGTTGAAGAGCCATAGGCTGGAATCACTGGTTTGAAGAGTATGTTGGGGACTAAGGTGTAAAAAAAGACTAGAAAAAGTGGACACGAGGTTGTTAAAGACTTTGAATGCCAGAGGATTTTATAATTTAGTCCTGGAGGCAATAGGGAGCCACTAGTTTCTTGAAGTAGGGAGGTGAGCCAGTTGTATCTGTGTTTTAGGAAATATCACCTTGGCATCTAAATGGAGCCTTGAAGTAGGCAGACCTTTAAGAAAAGAGTGGGTTAAATGATAGTGAGGCCAAAAGACAGGTGATAAGAGCATCAGTGAAGCATGTTTAAAAGTACCTAATATAGAAAAGAAATAAAGACAACAGGGACAGCTATGGAGCTAAGTTGCTAAATATATTATGTTAGTTGTTGTCCTTCCTGCTCCAAGAGGACCAAGTGACATCACCATGTTGGAGTCAAGACACAGTGTATCTGACTGTGATCAGACCAATACAAGCTCACAAGTTTCTACCACAGGTCAGGCATAAATAGTTCATATTTGGAGTAGAAGTGTCCCAAAATTTGAATATCTTGCATATCTTTAGAGCCACTGCAATTCTGCTTTGTTCAAAGAGCACAGTGCCTTTTTTGATGCAAAAACACCATGCTGGGTTTTTCTGTGCCAATGTCTCCCATGCCTTACAACTGATTCCAAAGTTCTTCAGAGATCTACAAGTGTCTTTGTATGGCTTCTTCTGATCTCTGTGTTAGCACTGGCCTTGTGTGAGTTTTCCATAAAATAGTCTTTCAGCAAATGTTTGTTTGGCATTCAAACAACTTAGCCAACCTATGCCTATTGCAGTTGTACCCTATAGTAAAGATGAATTTTTGGGAGTTCAACTGGAGAAAGGACCTCAGTATCTTTCCAGATGATCTTCAGAACTTTCCTAAAACTACGCAAATTGGAGTGATTCAGTTTCATGCCATGGTGCTGGTGTACTGTCCAGGTTTCACAATGAGGTCAGCACAATGGCTCTGTAGATCTTCACTTTGGTAGGCAATCTAATACCTCTTCTTTCCCACGTTTTGTTTTGAAGCCTCCTGTACTGGGGGTTAAAAATCTTCCCTGCCTGTTTATAGACCTCAGTTGGAGCTTGATTAGGGGAGGTATATTTGCTTGAAGGGTTTCACATCTTTTGGTAATTAGGCACTGAAGCACTAAGTCTGTCTGTCTGTCTCTTTCTCTCTCTCTCTCTCTCTCTCTCTCTCTCTCTCTCTCTCTCTCTCTCTCTCTCTCTCTCTCCCTCTCTCTCCTTGCACTCTGAGGTGAGGTTTTGTTTTGGGGCTCACTCATTGAGAGAGAATTTATGTGGTTAGGCCAGATGAGACTCTGGGAAGCCGCTAATGAGCCCCCACCCCTTTCAAAACCTAGATATTGGTGCTTCTCTCTCTGGTAACTATGAATGTATGTAATGGTCAGACAGTTGGATCTGTCTGTTGATCTGCGATGTATTTCTTGCCTATGGTCAGACAGTTGGAAGCCCTGTCCAGAAGGCCCTCCTGTGTATGCCAGAGTGCTTACTTCTATACCTCCCAAACACTGAGCTAGCTCTGGAAATGTGTGTGACAACCTCATCATCCGGAAAGTATACTGCCAAGGTAAGTGAACTTATCCATAGTATTCAAAATTTCTCCATTTGCTATAATCAATAGTTCCACATATGTTTGTGTGGTGTTGGCTGATGGAGAACCTCTGTTTTCTTGGTGTTGTTGTCAGACCAAAATGAACACAGGTGGCAGAGAATCAATTCATACTCTGTTGCATCTTCTCCTCAGAGGCTGCATTGAGTGCATAATCATCTGTGAATAAAAGCTGAGCACCAACTCCCCCTTCACTTGAGTCTCAGTTTGTAGTCTTTTCAAGTTCAGTAATTTACTATCAGTGTGGTAGCTAACCTTGATGCCATTTTCATCTCCATTGAAGGCATTTGATAACATAGCTGAAAATCTCATGCTAAAAAGCACAGGTGCAAGCACACAGCCCTACTTTGCTCCATTGGTGACTGGGAAAGTATGAGAATATTGTCCTTCATACAGAATCTGTGCAACAACACTGAACTTCTCCAGACAACCAAATTTTGCCATGTCCTTCCACAGGCCCAGATCAACGACATTGTATACAGATCTCTGTTCTGCTCTGGCATTTTTCCTGGAGTTGTTAAGCAGCAAACACCATATAAACTGTTCCTTGACTCTTTCTGAAACCACACTGGTTCTTGTGTAGATGACCATCTTCTAGGTGAAGGTCCTCTTAAGGAGTACTCTGGTTAGAATCTTATTAGCAGTGACTAAGAAAGACTCTCCTGTTTCAGGACAATGTGTTTCCCTTTCCTTTATACAGATGGACAGCAGAGGTATCCTAGAACTCCTGGGGGATAACCTCCTCTTGCCATATAAATTGGAAGATTTCAGTCAACTTTTATATCAAGAGTGGACCTCCTGCCTTGTAAATCTCAATTGGAACAGAATCAGCACCAGGCCATTTTACAACACAAGAGGAGTCTAATAATATTCAAAACCTCTTTTTCAGTTGGAAGTTCAGCTACAGAGGGATTAAGTTCAATCAGAGGTATATGGTCAAAGGTTTCAGTATGGGTTGATGATGGTCTCTCCCCTCCCCCCAAACCAATATCTGTAATGAAGTTATATAATGTAAATAATGGACTCATGAATTTATGTATACTCTTTTTCTGTTGTTTTCATAACTATAGAAATGTCATTCATTGGTGTTAAACTCAACATAAATTTTTTAAAAGTACAAGATTTTAGGGTATACATCAATTGGATGTCTATATCCCAGCATTATAGCAACTATCCCTATAGGCTAACTATAATAAAACCCTCAGATGTCAAAGTACCCACCTTTAAGTGCAGAATGTGTCTTTTTTACTTTCCTAAGTTCCTGAGCAGTGTTATTATCTGGTCAGCAGCTACTCAATAAAGCTTCTCAGATTTATTGAAGTAATGGAATTTCTTGTCCTGTCCCAACTTCTAACTTCAATATTTCTTTCTGTTCTCTCAGGATACTGAATGAACTGAAAAATGTGTCACCCACCAAAAGTTTAATATGTAGTGGGCCTCAAGATGACCTAAGGAGACTTAGGTTTCTAGTATCCTAGCATTGAGATTTTTGAAAAGCTAATAACTTTTGCCATACTAACACCAACATATATATACATATATATATATATATATATATATATATATATATATATATATATATATATATATATGTGTGTGTGTGTATATATATATTATACATATATATGTATATGTATATATATAACCAATTCCAGCATCAGATGCTAGAGGAGAGAAAGAATTCTTGGAGTAAAAATATTGGGAATAGAGTATGGTGAACTAAGCAATGAATTTAACGATTCTTAACAGTGAGTAAACAATAGAGCAACAACCAGAAAAGAGTAGGCCTCTTGCAAAAGCTTTTTACTGGAAAATAAGAAGAGTGGGAGCCAGAGTATCACTCAGAAGGTATTTCCTGGGCCCTTACTACAGAATCTCAGATGTAGATGACTTCAGGGTGGCCAGCCTGAGCAATGGTCCTCCATATAAGAATCTGGTACTAAAACAATAGGATTTTGCTTTCATAGAAAGTTTCGGGTGGGTAAAGGAGATTTGCAATCTGGTGAAAGCAATTCAGACTACTTCTCTTCTCCTATTAAGTACTGGGCCAACTTCATTTTCATCTATGTTATGCTGATTACCCAGAACATTGAAGAGCCTCCTGAACCAGATCTGTATTCACTCAAGAATACAGTCTGTTTGTCTACACAGGAAAAACCAAATGCGTGAGGAATGTCTTATTTCTAAGAGTTTGGATGGAAACTTTACAGAGCTGGTCTGTCAGTATGTAAAACAAGCATATATAAGATATTCTGTCTTTGTATACCCATCAACTGGCACAGTATTTGGCACTTAATAAATGCTTGTACATTTATTAATTGAAAACCAGATAGTTTAGGTGACATACACACACACACACACACACACACACGCGCGCGCGCGCGCGTGCAACTATTTCATAGTAGACCATGGTTTTGTAATCCCAAGGACTGGGATCATCCCTGCTTTCTTATGAGATAAAACTAAGGGAGTTGCCACACATCACTGATTCTACCTCCTCAGTACCTCTTAAACCCATCTCCTTCTCTCTACTCATACCATAACCACCCTAGTTCAGGCCGTATCACCTGAACTATTGCAAGTCTCCTGATTGGTTTCTCTACCTCTGATGTCTTTCCTCTCCCAAGTCCCTTCCCTCCTGTAACAGTAACCACACTGGCATACCCAGGATGGCTGCTAGCACACATTATTAGACTGCTTTACTAGGAAAGATAGCCATTTAAGGGGTCAATAATTTTTTTTAATTACATTCAGAAAACAGAAAACATAAGCAGAGAAAAAAGACCAACAGATAGGTCTCTACTGCCTTAATCAAAGCAATATTGCTATATATTTTACATACACCCCTGGATCAAGAGAGCCTTTACATGTGAACAGTTGGGGGGTTTGAACATATGGCCACTCAGAGTCTTGACAAGGGAATTACGAGATCCTTTGCATAAGTGAGCCCCCAAAATGCAAACCCCCCAGTATATATAACAGGGATGCAGCTCTTGATTGGCTCTAAGTCAGTAGACATACTACTGACTACATAACTCAGCACTGCTGTGGACTATCAGGGTTCAAAGGTAATTGAGCCTGCAGATGCTCATGATTTAGCCTAAGCCTGGGAAACTGAACTCCAAAAAGAGAAACAAAAAATCCCACTTTTCTTGCTGTTACACCTCCTCAATCTATTCTCCATTTAGCTGTCAAAATGATATTCCTAAAGCACAAAGGCAAAAATGAAGGAGTCTCTGCTTTCAAAGAGCTTACATGTCTTATAGGGAGTAGAAATATGTGCATATCTAAGACTAATCCAATAAATATATGATTGCATCTGTACTCTGCCTGCCTCACTCTGACCCTCACTGCTTCATGCAACTTACCATAGAGACTTTGGAGGATCTTCCCTGTTATAGAGACTGGCTGGGCTAAAGTATACTTAGTCAGTTCAGGAGAACTCAGGTACTTTCCTCTTTTGGTGTCCTCGGAGAGAATTTCTACTCAGCAACAACTCAGTTCTTGAGGAAGGAAAAGGAAGAGTCCAGTTCCATACTCCTGCTCAGCTAGCCACCAGGACCAGGGTTGTTTAAATTAGTTGTGTATCCAATCTATAGGTTTTTTTCCCCTCCTTTTTCCTAAGACAGCAGTTCTGGGACAAGTTCTATTTGGGGTTTAAATCTCAACCTCTTTTCCTCTGTTCCCCTAGGACTGGCGGGGAAGAAAGAAAAATTCAACTTCAGCTGCAATTGTTTTAAGGAACAAGGAAACCTTGTTTGGTTTAATATTTTGCTGCCTTATCTATTTTATTTGACATCATTAATAAAGTACAATGGTGTGTGAATTATGTGGGACAAGTAATAATTTCAACATAGTTTCATTTTTTGACAGCAGTGAACATGCATGTAATTTTTATTTTCACCAGACTAACTCAAAATATTTAACCTTTTTCAGATGAGACTGGATTGAGCTGGTTTCTTCACCTTTAGTTAGTTTTCTGAAAATGTGGATTTCATGTCATATACGTTCATTGTTCCATTTGTTATGTTTATAATGCTGTAGTTTTAAAAAATGCATCCAAGGAAATATACAGAAGTTATAACTCTTAAAATGCACACTTCAATGACTTAGAGATATTACAATGACTGGCTGTTAATATGGGGAAGTCACACATTTCAAGGGCCATTAAAGTCTGAAATAAGATAGTATCAACTTTTTAAAAAGTACAACAGAAAGCATAATTGAAAACAAACAAAAAACCCCCAGCCCCCCTCAGAAAAAACCCATCACAACTGTTGTTACAAACAATCTAGTTAATCCTCAGAAATCAAATAAAGATTTTAAGAGGGTCGTGGCAGTTGAAGAAGTTGTTATTGATTCCTCTATAATATGGCTTCTTGGAATGGAAGCATAGCAAGGAGAAAAGGGCGAAAATTCAGTTAAGCGTTGCTAAGAACAAGCAAAATGTTTGTCTTATGTAAAAGAATGCAATGACTAGAGTACTAAAAAATGGAATGAAGATAATATTTACTGATAAAACATGTTTTTACTCTGAGCTATATTAACACTATTGTCAGAAGAGGGCCAAATAAGCTTCTAGATTTAGGATCTTCACCAGACCATGAAACATGCATCTCCAAAATGTTTTGGGGACATTTTATTTCCATTATGGATGAAAGTTTTGTTTCTATTAGGAAGTTATCAACTCTGATAAACATGCTGATATACTGAGAAGCAGAATTGTTTTGGAAATTCCCAAATTGAAATACTGTATCACAACATGAGTTTGTACCATGCCACAAATCACAAAAATTTAAGATTTATCTGAGAGATGGAAAATGCACATGCTTCAGTGGCCTAGGACCTTGTCTGATTTAAAATCCATTCAAAATCTATGGGCTGGAATAAAGAAGAAACTTTAGAAAAATGTACGGTTTATCAAAGGTATGTTTAAAAGTCAATGGGATAAAAGTATGTTTTCATAATGAAGAATTTTTTTAAAATGTGCCAAAATCTTGTGAATTCAATGTCAAATCAAGTTTTAAAAAATGATCACTTCAAAAGGAGGATGTACAGCAAATTAAAAGTTTTTAAAAAGTTGTAACATTTACTTGTCTAAGTCAAAATATTTAATGACTTCACTCTATCTATCCCAGGGAATTTGCATGGCCATTAAGAGTGATTTTGTTCAGGGGAGTATGAGATTAGGAGGGAAAGCTAAACTCTGGGAGAAAAATGGGAGTTCAAATCAAATAGAAAGTTTTGCATTTCTGATAATTTCTGAATCCATTTCAGAGCATACTCACTAGATGTGTAACTTGTAGAGAATTAACAGAATAAGCCCATAAACATTGTCAGGGATGGCATAGTGATCCCTGAGTACACATTTTGGCTCTATGTTTGGTCTGACATTAGATGATTCCTTTCTTTCACACTCATTCTTGGCTTCATAATTAAGTCTATGGATTACTGTAATGATTGGTTCTTGGAGTTTATTATAAGTATACATGCGAAATGTTGAAAGTTTCTTTTGTTAAGTTGTAGCAAGAGGGATTCTTGAGAATGAAAATATGCCTACAATAATTAAACTTGAAAGTATATGATCGAAAGTATTCCTTCAGTACTGTAGTCAATAAATATTATGTGTTTACTATGTATAACACATTATATTATGAGCTGGGAATTCAAAGAAAAATGAAACTTAATGAAGAGTCTTCTTTCAAGAAGAGAGGAGGATGAATACAGTATGTAAAAAAAAATAAATGGGCAGTTAAAGAAGGCTTCATTGAGGAAAGGTGGCTTTGAAGAAGGAATTCAGAAGCAGAGGAGAGAGAGGAAGAAGTGAATTTCAGAGACCAGAGACTTGAATAAAAATAGAGAAGAAAACAGTTTATATATTCTTTGTTTTCTTTATGGATATAAATTCATATCATCTTTATTGAGAAGTTTAAAATCTACTTGATAAATCAAGATCAGGTACAGAAAGATTGCAAGAAGTAATCAATCTGTTCATTTGCAATCAATAAGAAAATAGAATAGTCTTTTGAAAAGAGTGAATGATTCCCCAATTGATAAATGGTCAAAGGATATGAACAGGGAGTTTTCAGAGGAAGAAATTGAAGATATCTATAGTCATATGAAAAAATGCTCTAAATCACTCGATTTAGAGAGAGAGGCAAATCAAAACAACTCTGAGATACCACATCACACCTATCAGATTGGCTAACATGACAAAACAGGAAGATGATAAATATTGGAGAAGATCTGGGAGAGTTGGAAACACTAATTCATTGTTGGTGGAGCTGTGAGCTTATCCAACCATTCTGGAGAGCAATTTGGAACTATGCGCAAAGGGCTACAAAAATATGCATACCCTTTGACCCAGTAATACCACTTCTAGGACTATATCCCCAAGAGATCATAAAAATGGGAAAGGGTCCCACATATACAAAAATTTTTATAGTAGCTCTCTTTGTGGTGGTCAAAACCTGGAAATCAAGGGTATACCCATCAGTTGGGGAATGGCTGAAGAAATTGTGGTATATGAATGTAATAGAATACTATTGTGCTATAAGAAATGATGAACAGGAAGACTTCAGAGGCCTGGAACAACTTGTATGAACTGATGCTGAGTGAAAGGAGCAGAACCAGGAGAATTTTGGATACAGCAACAACCACAGTATGTGAGGATTTTTTCTAGTAGATTTATAACTTCACTGCAATACAAGGATTTAAAAAATTCCCAAAGATCAATGGTCTTTTAAGGCAAAATGCCTTCCACATCCAGAGAAAGAACTATGGAATTCAATCACAGAATGCAGCAGATCATTTTCTTTTGTGTTATTTTTTGGTTTATTATATGATTTCTCCTATTTGTTTTAATTCTTCTATGCAATATGATTATGGTGAAAATGCATTTAGTAGGAATGTATGTGTAGAACCTATATAAAATTGTATGCCATCTGGGGAGGGAGGGAGAAGGTAGGGGGGAAGGAAGGGAAGGAAAGGAAAAAAAAATCTAAGTTATATGGTAGTGATTGTAGATATTAAAAATAAATAAAATTATTAAAAAAATGAAGTGAACACTAATAATAATTATATATATATATATATTTAGAGAAAGAGAGAGACAGAGAGAGAGAAAGAGAGAGAAAGGAACATTTTGCCTTGTATAAAACTTCTATTTGATTATTCAGTTAGCTGAATGTAAAACAAAAACTGTTAGAGAATGTAATTTATAATTTTACTTTACATTAAGATTTAATTTAGTCTTAAAAATAGTTATTGACATGTTCATTCAGAAAGAGAAACACTTTTATGCTGGAAAATAATAAAAGCTGATGATTCTACATCTTTTATATCACCTCTCCATAAAGGAGGGCTAGTGGTTAAAACAAACAAAGCAAAATAAAACCCATGGAATGGAATACATTTAGTACCTGTCTCTAAAAGGAGTTCTTTTAGGTTTATTTACCTTTGCTTTTTGATAATTTTAAATTGTTCTATTTCCATTAATTATTTATAAAGAAAACATTATAATTTTGATGATAATTCATGCGTTTTCTTTAAGATATCTACTTGTTATTTGACATTTGAATTTTGTGACTAAAATGATAAACTAGAAATTTATAGAACAAAGAAAGCTGCTTTGCAATGCATGAGAAATTGACTCTGGTTATGGTCATATCTGAAAAGGGATCTGTCATTTCGCTAAAACTCTTATATGCCTCACTGATTCATAGAGTTCACACCTATTTCTCCCCCTGTCTTGCTATGGTCTTTATTTCAACAATCAATGTATGTCCTATATATCTGTCACTATCTAAATCTAATATTAATAAATCGTTATGTATATAAAAGTCAACATTCTCTTTTCTGTTTATCTAATTAGACATACACCTGTTGTTTTGAAGTGCTTGGAAGAAACATTATTTTCCTTTAAGATATTTTTCTTAAATGAAAATGTATTCTTGGCAGTGATAAAAATTAATTATGGAACTTTAAGATTTGTCTGGTAACTAACATCAGAAAATTTATTGCTAAATCACTTAACAGCATAATAGGTAATTCTCTAAGTTAAATAAATTTCTCCTTTGTATAGTTATATGAACTCATAAATAAAGAAAAGATATGCATGATGTCCTCATGATATCCTAATGCTAGTGATGAATCTTGAGTTTTCTTCCACATCTCTAGTATTGGAATTTAGGATTAGGATGAATATGTATGTTAAAAACAATAGGTAAACATATCAAGATTTTACCTTCATCACTCTGTTTTCCATTTTGTCAGGTTAATACCTATGATTTTGATGTGTGCTCAGTCTGTAACTATATAATAAATGTTTGCCATGGTAAATATGATAGATAAGTATAAAAATAAATACAACAAAATAAATAAAATATTCATCTGGGAGTGTCATAAACATATAATAAAGCTAATTTGAAGTTTCAAAATCTGAAAATTGATTGTAATAAGATGAATGTTATTTTTTAGTAGTAATTTTAAACTGAAATGATGTGAATTTTTTTTCTTATTAAGGGATAATATTTTCAGAACAATTGACATTTTACTTATTTTGCTTGTTACTGTTAACAAAGTCAAATTACGAATCTCTGCCTCTGGGAAAAATCTAGTTGAGGAACACGAGGACACATATCCTCTATGTCTGTCCTGTGTCCTTAGGGAGGTTGGACAGGGCAGAAGGGAAGCAGGTGTACCCTGGGGGTGACAATGGCTATTATGTATACTTATCTTTTTCCTCCCTGACTTCCACCTATGGGCAACTCCACTCCCTCTTCTGCTCCTAGAGCTCCCATTCTTCACACAGAGCTTTGGACTGGCAGAGATCACAGAGATGTCAATATATGTCCCACAACAAGAAGGAAGTATGCCTGACTATATTCCAATTTGGCATTTAGGACAATGCTCTCCCATTTTGCCCCAGTTGCAGATCTTCCTATAGGTCAGAAATATAACAGTTTTATAATTAGATGCTTGGTGGTTCAATTGAAAGAGCATATGTAATTTACTATGTGACATCAGATAGCTAGGTGTTGCAATGGACAGATTGCTAGGCTTGAAGTCTTATCCTTCTTAAGTCCAATCTGGCCTCAAACAGTCACAAGATTTGTGACTCTGGGCAAGTCAATTAACCATTTGTGTCAGTTTCCTCATCTGTAAAATTAACTGGAGAAAGAAATGGCAAACCACTCCAATATCTTTACCAAGAAGACCCCAAATAAGGATAGAGTCAGATATGACTAAAAATGTCGTGGATGTCATGGGTCTTGGTATTCTTATCTGTAAAATAAAGGGGTTGGACTAAATGTCATTCAAGGTACTTCTAATTTTAAATCTAAGATTCTACAATGCTGTTTAGATGCATCTGTTAGAGCATTGGTGAAGATCATCCGTTTACTAGTACGGCTCCTGGGTTCATACATTTAGAGTAGGATTGGACCTCAGATATCATTTAATCCAACCTCCTCATTTCACAGTTGAGAAAATCTTAACCGCTCCAAAACATCATTCTGGGCAGTTCTTGTACCTGTCTTTATGTAGATCTTGCATAGCAGACCCATCTAATAGACTGGAGGAATTCTTTTAATCCTTTAAACTTCCTAGGATTATCCATGTTTTTTTACCCAGGCATGGAATCTACATCTTGTTGAAATCTGGAAACAATACTTCACATTTCAATGATGCTATCTTTGATGATTATACATTGAGCCTCTCCCAGCTTGCCATTTTAGTGAATTTAAACTTAATTTAACCCAGAGTGCCCTGTAACAGTCCTATTGAGTATTTAAAAGGGCTAGGAACATCAGCTCCCATTTGTACAATAAATAACGTAAAATCCACGAATGCAAATGAAGCCCTAGGTATAGAGGACACAGAGCTCCAACTGGTAAGGAAAGCTTCTGCTTTGATGGAATAGGATCCCGTATTTGAAAGAAGTTTGGACTGGGCTTCGCCTGTAACACGCGCAAGGGGTGGCTTATGTAAAATACCCATGGTCCTTAGTAATAGTTACATCCGTGTGCTTGTGGTTCAGGCAAATCACTCCACTATCTTGGCCAAGGAGCCTCGACTGTGACTGAGCAACAAGAAAGTATATTTGTGCATGATAAATCTTTTTATTTTTATACCTAAAAGCTGGACATTTATCGGTAAATTATGCTGGTTTAGGACATTCTCTTCAGAAGTTCTCCCAGAAGCAGGCAGTCTAGTGGCTCCCTGGCACGACGATCTGGGCGGGGGTTTGCCAAAGGAGAAAGAGACAGCAGAGAAGGCAATCACGTGACCGTGGAAGCCGCCATCTTTGCTCCTGGAGAGCGTGAACGTGCCGCCTTCGTTCGCCTCCCTGCGTGTGACGTAGGACGTAACGCATGCGCAGAGCCGCCGGAGCCGCGAGCACGACTTCTCGGCGGTTCCCGGACCAGTGGCCGCGGGTACCTCTTGCCTCGGTAGCGGTGACTCCGCGAGGAGGGCGCTGCGGAACCCCCCACCCCCACCACCTGCCCCAGGTCAGTGGCATTCCGGCGTCCAAGGCGACGGCAGTCGGGCGCGCGAGCTCTGGATCTTTCCTCCTCCCTCTGGGCGCCTGGGCTCGGAATGGGGGCGGGGGGAGGGCCCTGCGCTCCGTCACCCCCCCCCTTCTTAAAGGGGCCGCGCCGAGGAGAGAGAGCTGCTTGGCGGTGACCTTGAGCGAGCCCTTCCTTGTCCCGACCCTTCAGTGAGCCTTTATTAGGCGCCCTTGTGTGCCAGCCAGTCTCCTCATCTGTGAAATGGGCATATCCATGTCGGTCCTCAGTATCCCTCAGGGCTGTTGGGACGCCTTGGATGGAGTGAAGCCGTCCTCAGAGTAATTATGTGTATTTTATCATTCATCTTTAAACGTTTCGAGCCCCCCCCCCACCCTTGGGGAAGCTGGGTGTGGCTGGTGCCTGGACGCGAGTGCGCCTCCCTTAAGCTTTATTTTCTGTAGTTAGCTCATCTGTAAAGTGGGGGCTCGCAGCAGCGCCCACCCCCCGGGGTGGTTGTGGGGGTTCAGTCAGGTGGTCCCAAAGCGCTCCAGCCCCACGCCTGGCGTCCGGGAAGGGCTGTGTAAGTGTTAGCTGTTGGTAATATGTCCGGGATAAAACAATCAATCGGGACGGGGAGGGTCCCCAGAACCTAGCTAGGGGCACTTGGGCAAGCTACGGGCCAGGGATAGTCAGTGCTGCCCGTCCAGGGTCAAACGGAGACTAAGCATTAAGGTCAAGTCACCAAGCATTTACTAAGAACCTACCATTTGCCAGGCACCAGAGGCAAGATTTGATATGTTTGAGGTGAGCGTGAACCCGGACACCTCGCTGACCTTTTAGCTACGATATTTCCATCGTGTAAAACATGGGTGGTCACATTTACACCACTCCTCCCACATGGGTGCTTTTCTTAAAAAAGAAGAAGAATGTTTGGCAAACCTTTAAAATGCCATGTGTTCGTTCTTAGGACATACGTTTACCCACTTTTCGGCAGCCCTTCGTGTTAGTCTCTGACATATAGATAAGAAACATGTAAAATTGTTACAAAGCTATTGTTATTACTATTTATCCAAAGGTGTACGCAGTGGTTTGTGACTGCAAGAAGTTCATAATCTCCTATAGAACCTAGGGTGTAGCTGCCTTGTTCTGGGTTAGGACAGAGTTTGGAAATCAGATCTGATCATTCTCATCCAGGTTCTAAATCTGACCTCTGCGTAGACCTGGGCTCATGGAAACTTGGAAATAATAAATTGTTAGTGCTGTTGTGCTTTTTAGTGTTCAGGTTTAAAATTTGAGGTCATTTGATTACGTGTAATGGGGTTTTTTACACAGTGTCATAGAAACTGAATTGGAAGGGGACCTTAGGTCACCCATCCGCCTGGATCTGACAAAGAATCCCCTTTACAACAAAACACAGACTGGGTGAAAGAGAAACCATTACTTCCTGAGAAAGCCTGTTCCACTTTAGGACAACTCTAATTTACCTTATTGCAGCTTCCGTGCATTGTTCTTAGCCTTGCTTTCTGGGGCCAAGCAGAAGTTTAATTCATCTTCCAAATGACAGTCCTTCTGATACTGTAGGAAAGGTTTTCATGCTCCTCTAAATCTTCTCCAGACAAGCCATCACCAGTTCTTTCAGTTTCTCCTCACATGGCATTGTCTCAAAACTATTTCATGGTTTCTAGCTTACCAGTATTTTCCTCAAAATGTTCCACTGGGCCTCTTTCTCTCTCTCTGTCTTCACACACACAGATATAGTTCTGAATCCCCACATAGTTAAATAGGGATAAACATTCTACACTTGAGTTCCAGGATGACCTTAAAAATGCTGGATGGGCTCAAGGGTCATGGTTCTAATAGCAGTTTGTCTGAAAAAGGTCTGAATATTTTTGTGAACTACAAGTTCATTTTGAGCCTCCACAATGAATGTAGTTTTTACGCTTGATTAAAACAGGCATAGTTCACAGGAGTAAGGAGGTGTTAGTATAGCTTTACTCTGCCCTGGTCAGATCACTTCTGGAGGATTGTGTTCAGATTTGGGCGACACAGTTGAAGACAGTGTTTAGCTGGAGAATATTTATAGGTGATTGGTGAAGAGCTTTCAGTGTAAGGAATTGCAGATACTCAGGATGGAAAAGTCTAAGGGCAGGACATGATGGATACTTGTCTTTAGATATTTGAAAGGATATTCTGTGGAAAAGTGATTAGATTCATTCAGTTTGTCCCCAAGAGATCAGAACTAGGAACAATGGGTGAAAGTTGCAAAGAGGAACATTTAGACTTGATGTAAAGAAGGAACATCCTCAAATTAGAACTTTCACAATTTGGAATGGGTTGCCTTGGGAGGTAGTGAGGTTGCCATCACTGAAGTGCTTCATGCAGAGACAAGGTTGGATATGTTATAGTGTATTGATTGTCAGCTTTGGGTTGGAGTAGGAGGCCCCTGAGATGCTCATCTCCTTATTCACAAATGTGTAGCCTAAGATCACATTAGCCTTTTTGGCTTATGTACTTCACTATTGACTCATTTAGCCTGAGGTCTGCTAATCCCTTCAGGTATTTTTCATATAAATAAATATCTGGCTATAGTGCTCCTGTATTTGTGAAATTGATTTTTTTAACCCAAATGTGAAAGTTTGTTTTATCTTAGTAGATTCAGATTGTGGAGATCTTTTTGGATCTCAGCTGTTATATGTTAGTTATATCTCTTAGTCCTATGTCATTTAAAATTTGGTAAGCATTTCTATAAGTATATTTATATCCTTATCCAAGTCATTGATGAAAACATTAAACAGTCATTGATCCTCAAGGAACTCTGTCTCATTTTATTTCAGTAAATGCTAGAATTAATTTCATTAGTTTTATAATCTGAGGCATTGTATATGTGTAGAACTGTTGATAAAGTTAATTTATTATAGATGGAATTAGTTTACTGCACCTTATTAATTTAATTCTGTGGCCAAGTAGGTAGTTAAGTGTAATATGAGCAATGAGAAATTTTTAATATGTCCTGCAAGACAGTGTGTATTATTAAGATTGTTCTGGTTACAGCAAATTCTTTAATTTTGTGCATTTATTCTCTGAAGAAAGTAGTTTAACAGGAACTGAGCAAGAGCTCAGTCTTTCAAGTAGCAATTGACAATCTCATTCTCTCCCAATTTATCCTAAACATCCTGACCAGCCCCACTAGGAAAAAAATCTAAAAACCACTCAACAGAGCAACACATTAAAAGAATCTACAGATCTAAAGGGATGTATCTGTCTCTTTATGTGTGTGTTTGTCTGAGTATCTGTATGTCTGGGTGAATTAGGGTATTGAGAATATAAGGAAAGTGTTATCTGCCTATTAGTGTGTGATAGATATCTTTTTTTCTGTTAATGTATTTAAAAACATTTTTTTGCTTTTTCACTGTGGGGAGGATGGCTTTTGCCCTTTTGTCTCCTCACTATCATTTCTAATAACATCCCCTTTCTACCAGTCAAAGAATGTGAATGTGTCTGGGTTTTATTAACAAGCCTGGGGTTTGATAATAGTTGTATATATATTGACTACCTTTTCTAAGCCTTAAGCCATGAAAGCATTGAAAAAAATGGGGGAAAGGTTTAAGTAGTAACAGATGAAGGAGAAATTTTAAAGAAGTCTTTTTTTCTTCTTCCCCTAGGTTTGGCTAAAACATGGCATCTCTGTTTGTAAAGAAAATGATGCTTACCATCAGCGGTCCTCTTTTCCACATGAGCAGATATTCAGCAAAATCTTCCTCAATCTCTGCATTCCTGTTTGCATCACAACAAAGTACAGTTCCCATAAATGCAGGTCCCATGAAGTATAGCTCAATAATTCATCCATTTCTTTCACATTACCTACTTCCATCCTTTCAGCCTGCTCTTGGGTTCAAAACAAAAGCTGTTCTAAAGAAGCGCTGCAAGGACTGTTATTTTGTGAAAAGGCGTGGACGATGGTTTGTGTATTGTGCAACAAATCCAAGACACAAGCAACGGCAGTTGAAGTCTCTTTAATTTCTGAAATGACATTCAATATACTGCCCATCCTTCAGAAAACTTAATTAATTGAAGAAAGCAAAAACTGAAACAAATGAAACCAGTCAAATGTTGGAAATAATACTATTAAATAACAGTATCATAAAAATTGATGATAAAATAGTTTTTATTTCTATAACTGTCATTTAAGAAATGCATTTTAAAAATCTTATGGTCAATAGGTGGTTGAATGACTAGGACCCAAAGAGGATTCATTAATGGGTCTGTGAAACTGGAGGGCCCCAATGTGCTTGATTCTGGGCTATATTTAAATCTCTTAGTAATTTGGATAAAGGTATTGTAACAAGAGAGGATTCTATTGAGTGTAGGAGCAGTACTACTCAGAAATGATTGTTAAAAAAAAAGTACTATTAACATTTTAAAAGAACGAAAGGTGCTTAAGAGGCTTGAGAGACTGTCATAGCAAGATGTTTAAAACTGTATTAATTCTAGAACTCAGCTCTATACAAAGGAAATGTATGGGGGATATGGGTAATGAAAGGAAATACTCAGATATGGATTGTGCAAATATGAGTTTTGTTCACCAAGAGCATAGTACAGTGAAAAGAACACTGGACTTAGGAGGCCTGGAATCAAGTCCCAACTCCAATTATAACTTTGCCCTCTGCCTTCCTTTCACCACACAAGTCCCATAATTTCTCTGGTCCTTGGTTTCTTCATCTCTTAAATGAAGTGGTTGAACTTGATGATCTCAGTAGTCCCATGTAGCTTTCATATGCTGTACTATTTCCACTTAATGAAATCTCTGAATAGCAGATGAGCTACATCTTAAAATGGTGAATTTAGCAGTTCTATAAATGCTTTGATCTTTGATGTTCAAGACACTGTGCTAAGTGCTAGGGAGGAAAAGCCACACATGGAATAGAATCTGTCCTCAAGGAGCTTTACATTCTCTTGGGGGATATCATGTATACACAAATGAATGTATTATGTAGAAAATTGAAGAGCACCAAGCCAGTAGGATGAGGAAGGACTTCAAGATGGGGGCACCTAGGCTGTGCCTGGAAGAAAGATAGGGATTTTGAGAGATGGAGAAGAGGAGGGAGAGCATTCCAGGCATATGAGATGGCTTGTTGGGATATGTGAAAGGAGGACATGGATCTTCAGTTCAGGAAACAGTAATCCAATCTGGTTGGAGTGGAGAGTTAATGAGAGGAAATAAGTATGCAAAGGAAAGTGGGAACCACAATGTTCAAGGGCTTTAAATCCTAGGCTGAAGATTTTGTAATTCTAAAGATGACAGGGAGCCCCTGAATGTTTTCAAAGTGGTCAGACCCTGTGTTTTAGGAGTATTATTTTGGTAGCTGCATAGAAGAGTAGATTGGAGATAAGAGAGACTGGAAACAGGAAGATTAACTAGAAGGCTATTTTGGTAGTGTAAGTGACTAGGTCTGAACTAGAATAGACAGATACAAGAAATACTATGGATGTAAAATCAACAGCTCACTATAGATTAAGGGGAGAGAAGAGTGAAGAATGAATCTAAGGTTTTGAACCTAGGTGACTGAGCTGTCAGTTTACTCAACAGAGGACTGAAGGAGGGACAAGTTTAGGAGGAAAATGTGTTCCGAACATAAGCTACCTTACAGAACATCCACTACAGAATGTATCCAGAAGGATATATTCAACAGATATATGCATAATTGGAGTTCAGGAGTGACATTACAAATAAATACATAGATTTAAAAAAATCTATATAACAATAACATTCAAACCTCTGGGGGAGGGGGTGAAGAGACAGACTTCACAAACTGGAGCCATAGGGTATACCAAAGCTGGGGAAGGCAACAAAAAGACCTAAGAGATTTCATAGTTGAGAGATTATTGATGACTTTAAAGAGAATAATCTCAAATTACAAGGGGTCAAGAAGTAGAGTGAGTGTAGTCTTCCTAGGAATTTGTAAGTAAAAGGGAAAAAAATATAAATTGGTAGCTTGAGGGGAATCAGAGGATCATGTTAATGTGTTTCTGGACAAGCAGGTGTGTAGGTAGTGACAAGTGTTAGATATTTTTTTGGTGGGGGGAGTAGGTAAGGAAAGATTGAGGGGACAAAATACTGGAGGAGACAAGGGATGGGATCAAGGGCACAATTAAGAGGAATTGACTTTGACAGAACAACCACTTTTTTCTGACACAATAAAGGAGAGGATGGGTGAACAAGGGGTTTTAATGTATGAAGTAGGAAAATCAGAAATAAGGCCATCTATTGATGGTGGGAGTAGGGAAGAATTAGGGGTTTGAGGAAAGAAGAGATTTGGAGCAGATATTGAGGGGATTTGGATGGAAACTTTCAAGGAAATTTGTTTTTCCATATAGCGCTGAAGGCGTCCTTGGGATTAGATACAAAATTGTAGCAGACCCACTTTGGTTGGCGCTGTAACTTCATCCAGTATAGTGAACAGCTTGGAGATAAGAGTAAAGGTATCCTAATGGTGATAGTGATTTAAGCCAGTGAAAGGAACTACTGCCTTACATAGTTGTAAATAAATCTCCACAACTATTTGAGAAACGAGTGTAGACCTAAAACAACATGAACAGGTTCAGGAAGAATTTAGATAAATTTATGAATGGTAAGTCTAATATAATGCCATTAAGAGAAGCCAAGTGGGTTTGTGGGTTCCAAGACCAACCCAAAGCTAAGCTGTGAAGTAGATAATTCAGTTGCTTCCCTACTCCAGTTACAGGCCTAACAAGGTTGCTAAGCTAAGAATCGGAAAACTTTGGTTTAACTCGCAGTTCTGTCACCAGCTGTGTGACTTTGGAATTCAGGGACTGGGAACTGAACCTAGTAGTCACTTATCTCTGAGCCTTCTTTCCTTATCTGTTAAAAAAAGAATCAAGGAAACATGTATTAACTGCCTGCTATGTGGCAGACACTGTGCTAAGGGCTGGAGATACAACAAAAATGAAGCAATCTGCCCTCAAGGAACTTAGATTCAGTTGAAGGTGACAATCTTTACATGTACAAAATCAATGCAGAGTAATTTGAGGGCAAGAGAGCAGCTGAAAAGGTCTCAGGTGAAAAAATTTCTTTAAGAGACATGTAAAATCATAGAGATTAGGAGCAGAATCTTATGTGAGGAACAGGAAGAGCACCGGTTGATTAAAGTGTAGATTTTGTAAAGAAGAGTACTGTATGAAGCTGGAAGGTAGGAGGGGTCAGGTGGTGAAGGGCTTTATGTGCCAAAGGACTTTATATTTACTTCTCAAAATAATGAGCCACTGGAGTTTATTAAATAGGGGAATGACATGGTCACACCTGTGCTTCAGGAACATGACTTTGGCACTGTGTGGAGATGCACTGGAGAGACGAGTCTTGAGGCAGAGAAGTGATGGAGATCCGAATGAGGGTGGTGAATATGTAAGAGGTACCATCAGCACAACTTGGAAACGGATTGAATATGAGGGAGAGTGAGGAGTGGAAGATGACTCCAGTGTTGTGAACCTGTTGTATAACCAGAAGGATTGTGGTCCCTGCACAGAAACGGGGAAATTCAGTAGAGGAATTGAGGGGAAAGATAATGAATGTTGTTTTGGAGATAATGAATTAGAAATGTCCAGTAGGCAGTTTATGATGAGAGACTGGAACTTAGGAGAAAGACTAGATCTGTAGATCCCTCAGAATAAGCTTATTCTCAAGGGCTTGATATGAGGAAAAAACTTTGTAAGTGTAAATTGTCAACACTCCTTGAACCTAAAACCTTAGGTTGGTCCTGGGACTACCCAAGGTCTCCCATTATAGACCTACATTCCAGACTGCCTTCTAGGGCAACCATTTAAAAAAAAACTCTCAATAACTTTTTGATCAATATTTTGTTGCCTTAAAACTATTCGGAAGGTGGAAATATAACATATCTCAATGTCCCCTTATCCTAGCTTTGGCCAGAACAAAGGGGCAGTACTGAATCATGAGATTGGACAGAGAAAACAACTTTCTGTTAACAAGGTTGGGCCTGTTTAATTCAAAACCTGACCTATTTTTTAAAAGGGAGTAGCTCTCCCCAGATGACTGTTGGATGTGACCAGTTTGAATAATAGGAGGTGTCTATAGCCAAATAGAAAAGTCAGTGATTTATAGAAAAATAGAAGATTCTATCTTTAGGGGGTGCTGGAGAGCAGGTTACAGAAGGAAAAGAAATAGTACACATAGTCTAGCTAGATTTTCCTTCTATAACTTGTTCTTAGCATCCCCTAAGGGTCACAGGAAAGGAAGGAAACAAGTATTTATTAAGTGCCTACTATTTGCCAGGCACTGTGCTCAGCACTTATCATCTCATTTTATCATCACAACACCCCTAGGAAGCAGGCACTATTACTGTCCCCATTTTACTTTTGAGGGAACTGAGGCAGACAAATTAAGTGACTTGCCTAGCGTCACACAACTAGTGTCAGAAGCCAGATTTGAACACAGTTCTTTCTGACTTCAGGTGCAGTGCTTGAACCATTGTGTCAGCTATCTGCCTCTGCTTTCTTGTACCCTGTATTTCTGAATTATTTCACAGGCTAAACATAATAAAAAGTCAGAAGTGCTATTTTAATATCCGACAAAAGTTTTAGTATTCATTGGCTTTTATAAGTAGCTTCTTTTATGGTTCAGTGTTTGGCTATCCTCAATTAATAGCTTCCTAATAGCATTTGTCTTTTTGTATTCAGCATAACTCAATTACTGATGAATTACAGTCATTCTTAAATTTATAATGTTTTCCCATAGAAGCCTGTAAAATAAAACGTGTAGATAAAAGATCATACCTTGAGTGTTTTCCATGTAGCATGGAGTTGCTGCTGATCAATGCAGAGCAGGCAGCATAAGGGATAGTTTATGGGTTGTGATTTTGTGGAGGAGTTTGTAGAAAGCTGCCATCTAATTCCCCACCAATTCTCTCAGCCTAAGGGGGGGCCCCCAAATTCCATAGAGTTTAATTTGATAAGCCTTTTGTTCCTTGGTAAAATACAAATTTTCCTGGGAAAAATGTACAGATATTTGTGTCTCAGTGTGAATGAGCTATCATGACTTTTCCTAAAAACTGATTTGGATAAGAGGGGTGGAAGACCTTATTAGGATATAAGGCACTGGCAAGGCGGAAAGGGGGGCTGCCAACCGGTGGGGAAAAAGTCAGAATCGGTTAACAAGGAGGACGCGGAAACAGGTCTTAGTTTGAACCTTGCTTAGGTCTTAATTTAGTCTAAGTCTAGGGTTCATCCTTAAAACTCCTGGGGGAGGGAAGCTTAACATTTATCTGCTTTTAGTGGTATATAGTTTATGAAGAGATGGTTAAAAAAATAAAAGCTCACCAGCTTCACTCGTCGTATCTCCTGAGAACAGAACAGTGGAACAATTTTAGGCATAAAGAGGAATTTCCTAAAAATAAATATTTTTAATAACTAGGACGTTAATTGCTTTAATCTTCATATCTAGAAGTCAGCTAGGTGGTGCTATGGGTAGTGTGCTGGGCTTGCAATCAGAGAGAGACCTGAGTACATTGCTGCCTCAGAACTTATTAGCTGTGTGACCCTGGACAAGTCACTTAACATCTCATTCTGAATTTTCTCATCCGAATAATATCCTTTCAGTGCTGTCGTAAGGATCAAATGAGTTAGCATATGTAAAGTGCTTTGCAAGGCTTAAAGTGTTATAAAAATGCATTACTGTTATCTACTTTAGTAGATTAGAATCTACTGCTACTTTTTAAAAATACGAAAAGCCTGTCTATCTGGGATAGTTTAAATTAATCTAATAGGTCCTTTCAGATCTTAAGATTCTAAGATTTCATTATCTAACTAGGAAAATGCTAGAAAGAAAGGAGAATATGAATCAGGTAAATATCCCTTTAATTTAACAAAAAATTTCTAAGAAATTTGTCTAGAGGCTAAGGCTGCATGTTACATGTTATCTTTATTTTTTTTTTTTGGCAAATTAGTTTTTTAATATCTATTTCATATATGTTGAGAAATACTTTTTTATCAGAGGTCAGACAGACTCAGAAATATAACAATGCGTGAAATCTGTATCTAGAGATTATGCATCCAATACTAGAGTAAAAACTGGGGTGGTCGCAGGTATCCTTCATTTAATTTTCTTTGCTATTACTTTTGACATTATAGCATTTACTTGTTAAGAAGGTAGATTAAGTATTCTAAGAAACATAGTAGTGTTTTGTGATGCAATTTTCAAAATTTCTAACAACTTAGATACATTCCCTGTGATTTTCTTGCTGTGATTCCTCATGTAAATTAAGGCCTTCTAGATTATCTTTTTCCTTCTTGAATACTACATTTTTTTGTTGTTGCTGATATATGTCATATGGTTTTGTTTTTGTTTTGGTATGAGAACAAAATTTTAAGGCAGTATGAAGGGACTTTCTAAATTAATATTCCAAGAGTTTATCAAACCAGTTGCTAAATAATGAACAAAAAAATTCTTTCAAGAGAAAATGTAAAATGGGCACTAATTTTAGTTGAAGCAACCATATCTAATGTGGTATCACTAAGAGCCCTTTGTTGTTTATCTGGGCGGTTCTGAAAGGAGCACACTACAGAGTATTTTATTATTGTGTATTATGTGATAATCAGTCACTTGTTCACTGATGGTGGGTAACAATTTAAACCAGACAAGTAGAAAATAATGCTAATTTCATTTATTATATTATCAGTCTGCCTTCTTAGAGGAGCCTGGACTGGTAATAAATAGGTGAAATGGAATATTTTTAATATTTATTTATTAGATGTAGTTCTTTTCCCCATTTACTCTTTTTTTCTATTTTATTTCCCAATTTATAAAGCAAATTGTTTTTCTATTTCTCCTTTGATATTAATGATTTTTTTCCACTGTGTCCCAGATTATCATTTTTTTTGTTGTTGTTTAAATACTATGGCAACGCAAAGGGAAAAATGTGAAATTTAAAGAACAAAGAAGACTGTTTTATAATGCATGAGAAATTGATTTGGGCTATGTCAATATCTGAAAAGAGATCTGTCAGCTAGCCCCAGTGTACCTCACTGATCCAGCTAGACAAAGCTCACCAAGTGTTCAGACAATTTTTCCCCATTACCTATTGCTATTAAAGACCTATTGTTCCATATATCAAAGAACAATGCCATTTCCCTCCTCCATACAACTTCAGCACTATCTAACTCTCACAAATGTACACAAATTCCAAGACTTTTCCCCAGTCGACTGCTTATACATATAATATGTCTTTTAAGAATCTGTGGAAGTCCAGTTTTTATTTAAGATTGTTGTCTAAATGAGCAATTCCTTTTGTGGTAGAATTTACTTACCTATTTAAAATATGCCTTGTTACTTTTATCAGCCTGTTCACTGCCAAGTTGTTTTAAGATTGAATAAAATATACATGGAGCTCTCCACTTCCAACCTGATTTCCCTAAGATTTCCTGCTCACCAGTTGTAGGCATTTGGGCATAAAGAAAAGCCATATAATAATATCTCCTGGGGTCTTAATGTTTGCGACAGTCTCTAGTAGTCTTGGTACCACCTCTCTTGGATTTACATTTAAATTAATTTGGCTATTCAATTTAAAAAACAAGAGGCACAGAAATCAAGATTGTACCTTTCTTGGATAATTAACAGGATGATTCTCAGTCTTGATTGGGTGACCCTCAAAGTTTATCTTCCAGAGCCATAACTCGAATAGGGTTCAAGGAGACTTTATCCCAGAGGTGCTTGAAATCCAAAAAGGTGGTAGGGCAAGGTTTGTGGTATTTTTCCTTTTTCCACATCACCAACATGGAGGGAAGCAGATATACTCCCTTTGGCGTTCACATCAAGAGCTGAGGGGTCAGTGGGAACACTATTCACGTAGGCACCCTGGGGGAAAAAGTATACCCCGAGCTCTTCTCTCCCCACAAAGTCCTATTGCTGCCCCACTCTTTTTCAGTTCTACTTTTCCCTTTGAGGAATTCTGTTTGGGTACCACTTTGACCTGAGGACCTAACAGTAATGGTGACCTACCACGGGTCTGAGGGTCTTTGAATCTTGCTTTTTTCCCTTTCTCAGCTGAATTTGTGATGGCTCTAGAGCTCTAGAGTTCTCCCTTAAAGGGGAACAATAAAGTTCTCAAAGTAAGCCATGTCAGTTTTCTAAAGACAAAAATGTAAATACACTTTGGAGTCTGTAGAATATTATAGGATTAATAAAAAATACTTGTCAGAGTTTGTAATCAGTAATTTTTGGAGACACTCTTCCCTTTTCAACCTTTGAATTTTCCATTGTAACAGAGAAGAAAAAATAGCTAAGAAAAACTAACCAACAACTGATTGCATCTCACCAGTCAAATGAAATAACATACGTAAAGCATTTTGCAAATTTTAAAGCGCTGTTAATGTTAGGTCATCATCATCATCATCATCATCTGACAGTCTGTTCCCAAAGTCTCCCACTCATCCAAGAAGGGAGGAAGGTACATTCCCTCATCTTTTCTCACAGGCCAAAATTGATCATTATAGCAAATGTAGCTATACTTATATATCATGATAGTTATAACATTTGGCTTCCTTTTATTATGCAGTTTTTGTTTTGTTTACATTAATTTTTTTAATGCCACCTTTTCCACTTCCTGCCCCCACTTAAAAAAAAACCCCTCAGTTTTAATTTAGAGTACAGATTCATACATTCCTGGGCTTCAGATCTTACTGAAAGCAGCAATACCAATGGTCTACACAATAAACTTCAGTTTGGTGATCTTCTGCCTCGGCAGTTTTCAAATGACATATTCTACAGGCTTCATCAGCTTAAAGCATCTTCATCGAGTCCACTCAGCTGGATAAAATCTGTACACTTTCTCAAATTTGCCATTCCTGTGTCATCATCCCAAGATTTGATATCGGGGGAATGGAAGACAGTGATGAGCTCTGACTTTTTTGCTCATCTCTGCTTAATGTTGAATCCACTTTTGAAACTACCTCCTTGTCTTTTTCTTCATTGTCACTACCGAGCAGGTTGATATCCTTTACTAGTGTGGTCACTAGGGATATGGTGGGCAGTTACACCTTCTGTATAGGGAAGGCATACTAGATCTGTGGAGCAGAGAGCAGTGGAAGGGAGAACATTTCTTCAGCCCAGTTTCTAGCTGGGGGTGGTGAGTTACAAATCCTCAAGCACTCTTCAAAGACCCATGTTCTCCACCTCCATGTTGGTAGTTCTGGTAGTTTACTGTGGCTCTCACTGGAGTAGGCAATTGCAAAGGGAATGTCACACTATATCAGATGCCTGGAATCATCAGAAAGCTCAGTCATTAAGGCAGTATATGCTGACCTCTCTACTTCCTTTACCCCAGTAATCTCTTTTAAGTCAGGAACACTGTTTTCCTTAACCTCATTAGTACCAAGCATGATGCCTCACATAAATTAAGCATTCAATAAACTGTTTGTAACTGATCATCATCCTAACAAAAATGATGCTAACTAAATATAGCACAGTAAGGTTTACAGGAGCACTTTACAATCCTCACGAGAACACTATAAGGTAGGTTGTTATCCCCGGTTTACAGATGAAGAAACTGAGGCTGGGAGAGGTTAAGTAACTTGGCTAAGGTCACACAGGAAGTGTCTGAGGCAGGATTTGAACCCAAGTCTTCCTGACTCCAGGTCTATTGTTCTATCTAGGTGCCTCTTTTTAATGGGTAAATTTTTAAATTCATTTTTTTCTTTATTTTATTATTATGTGAAATCTTTAACAAGTTTGCTGTTTAACATTTGCTCCAAATTTGGCAACAGTTTTAAAAAAAGGAATGTCACCATACCATGTTGAACATCAAATTCCAGTGGTTTGAAAGATTGTAGATTTAGAGCTGAATGCATTTTAAAGATAATTTAATCCAAATCCCTCATTTTATAGATGAAGAAACTGAGTTCTAGAGGAATGCAGTCACTTGTTCAGTCATGTATCTAGTAAGTGATGGAACTGATACCCAAATCTAATTACCTAATTGAACACCCAATGGTTAGTTTCATTCTAGAAATTTCATAAAATAAATAAATATGGAATCTATTGCTGTATGTTGAATTCATGTCTTGGTATTTCTTTGAGTATTAAATTCACATTTATGCACAAATGTTCGATATTTCTCTAAGTATAAGAGGGGGAGAGATGTTATTCTCCCACTTTTCCAGCTCAGTTGATGTAGTCAGGATATAGTCATTCATGCTGAAGTAATGAAATATTATCCTTTTGTAACACCCATGAATCACTTTCTGAGGTTAGAACACCTTTCTGTGTCAGAGAAGAAAGCAATTTAATTGATTGAATAAACAAATAAGCCACACCAGTAGGAACATTAAATAGTTAAGCCCTGTGGAATTAGGGGAAATTCTAGGCTAGATTGCAGAGTGAGAATCCTATAGAGGGAAAGGAGATAATTTTTTTTCTCTCCTTTCTCATTCTCATCCCACGATTGGCTATTTCCCTGAATCCTACTTGAACAGTAGAGAGGCTCTGCATCTAGCATTCAGCAGAAAGCAAAACCATACTCTGAAAGAGACAATTACCTGAGGAAGGACAGCTTCAAAGATCATGACCTCCAGCAGCAGAGAAGAGAACCACCTATGGAATCAATAGGTAGTGAGCCTGGTAATTGAGAGCTGGATCACTGAGAACACTTTACAAGGAGAGAATAGACTTTCAGGACTCAAAATTCTGGAGTTTTGAGTTATTGGCACATGTATTTCCTACATTTTTGCTTCACTACTCTTGTATTTAAGATGACATCTACTTTTCCCAGGGACAGTCTTTGTGCAAGAAAACTGCCAAGACTTCTGAGTATGTTTGTTGCTACTGTTTTATTATGCTTTTGCTAAAAGTTAATTGTATCCATTGACTGATCGTTAATTGGACACTCACTAGTAGGGGTTTGTTAGCTATAATATTAAGTGTACAAATACATTGGATTAACTCTAGAACCTGCAGTAGCAGTTAATCTCTGGAATCTAATCTGCGAATGTGAGTACAGGTTGGGGGATAGTTCCTAGAGGGTGTGCTATAGTAATTATAAGGAAATGTTTCACGTACATGGATAAGAAATAACAACTTGAAGAACTCCTTGACCAATATGACTTCCCTTACTTCCTTTTCCTACCATGCTCTGAAGATGATTTGTTAACATTCCTGGTCAAATGCATCTCCCTGTCCTTCCCTGGAAGTTTGGTGATATTAGTCCCAGCATGAGAGGGTTGATAGGATCTCCTAATTTGGAGATATCCATTGGGACCCCAGTGTGAAAGGGCTTGTGTTATTTCTTGTGTTTTCCCTACGTCTGCTCCCTTAGGTGTCTCCAATTAAGCCCATATTGCCTTCCTTTTTGAACCTTCCCTCAAACACCCCAAATAAAACAACCTACTGCTTTCAGCATTGACTAGTGCCTCTAATTCCTCTGTGAAGTGCCTTTATTATCAATATCAGACTTTGGTATCTGTGTATAAGTTATTTTCCTAAATAGAATGTAAACTCCTTGAAGGCAAGGATTCTTGTGTTTTTGTCCTTTTATTCTTTGCACCGAATACTATGCTAATAATATATCATTGCTACTTTGTAGTAATAAACCAAAGAGGTGGGGAGGTGTCCCTCTTGAGAATCAGAATTAAAGAGGTACTTACAATACCATTCTACAATGGTTAATGCATTTCTTCCCGTTGCTCCTGTCATCCAGAACTACCTTTTGCTTAAGTGAAAACTGCCTTCCCCTATCACTTCTCTCCATATTCTCATCTCTTTCTAATTCAACACCAGTTTTTTTCTAATCCTTAAATGTTGTAAGGACAAGTCAGTAATGTTTTCACAACTAAAGCATAGCCCAATATAAAGAGTATTATGACCTTAGGGGGATAGGATCTGGGAATCTGTGAGAAGGAGATGGTTATGGGAAGAAAGAGAAGCAAGGAGAAAGAAGTTAAGCTAATAGGAGGAACTTGTGGATAGTGATATTGCATTTGGGGAGAAGAGATTACTAGTAGCACCTGGGGTCAACCCTCCCCCCCACTCCATTGTGGGTCTTCTCAGAAGGCTATTCCAAGTTCAAGGTACTCCATAATCATTCAAGGTACTCTATAATCATTCAGAACCATAGGTCATGACTCCTGACTGATGTGTTTACTTCCCCCACCCCACTTAAAAGTATTTTATTTTTTTCAGTTCCATCTAAAGATATTTTCCATATTCACTTTTATAAGATTGTGAATTTTAAATTTTTTCTCCCTCCCCTTTGTCCTCCCCAAGATGACATGCGATCTGACAGACACAATCATATTAGACACATTTCCACATTAGATATGTTGTGAAAGAAGAATCAGAACAAAAGTAAGAAAGCACAAGAAAGAAAAAAAGAAAATAGTATGTTTCAACCTGCATTCAGACTCCACAGTTCTTTCTCTGGATGTGGATACCATTTTCCATCACAAGTCTTTCAGAATCGTCTTAGATCATTGTATTGCTGAGAAGAGTCAAGTCTATCAAATTTGGTCATTGCATAGTGTTGCTGTTACTGTGTACAATGTTCTCCTGGTTCTGCTCACCTCACTCGGCATCTGTTCATATAAGTCTTTGCAGGTTTTTCTGAAGTTTGCTAACTCATCATTTCTTGTAGAACAATAGTATTCCATTACATCCATATACCACAACTTGGTTAGCCATTCCTCAGTTGATGGGCATCCCTTCAATTTCCAGTTCTTTGTCACCACTAAAAGAACTGGTGTAAATATTTTTGTACATGTGGGTCCTTCTCCCTTTTTTGTGATCTCTTTGGGATATTATGTGTTTAATTTTACCATGCAACCAAAGGATCCAGTTGGTTTAAAGCATTTGATAATATAGCATGATAGCACAGTAGTGGCTGAACAGCTCTTATTTAAACTTAGGGCACATTCTTCTAGAAATGTGCATACCGTTAGGGAAGAAGGGGCATACCTAAGGACACTCATACCTAATTGGTACCCAGTGCTTTAATTATCTTTAACCTCAGTTTCCTGCTCATCATGGGCAGTATCTGTGTTCTTAGAATTTATTTGATTTAGGATTAGAAAGTCCTTGTAACAAGCTACTTAACCAAACTGTCTATTAAAGAATTTTCAAAGTTACTCTTCTATTTATAATTATAGGGGAACCAATAAGAAAGTCTAATAAAGACTAAGAAAAGAAAAGAAGATAGTGAAAAGCCCTTCATTCGCAGTAAGAAATTAAGTCTTCCAGTTATGGATTTTCCATATAGGAGAAAAGCGAAATAGCATCTACATGGAAGCATAATATGAACAGGTTTGAAGAGAGAGGCATTCTGGATGTTTAGCTTCAAACAAATCATTGCATCTCAGTTTCTTCATCTCTAAAATGAGGACCATCATATCTGCAGAACATACCAGCTAGAGTTGTTCTGAGGAACAAGTGACATGGTATACTTAATGCATTTTCCAAACCTTAAAGCCTTCCCTCAATATTAACTATTAATATTGTATAAAGAATGAAAGATATAGCTAGCTAATTGGAGTGCTGCATCAATATTTATGAAACATTTAAAGCACGCGAATAAGACCTTCAGTATGTTGGGTGGATCATGTATTGAGGATTTGTGGACAGACATGGAGAAAAATTATCTAAGATGAGGATGTGTATGGGTTGTGATCTGCATTTCTGAAGGGAGTAACTGAGCTAAAATTAAAGATCCATTATATGAACAAGATGGAG
Source organism: Potorous gilbertii (assembly GCA_028658325.1). Classification (NCBI taxonomy): domain Eukaryota; kingdom Metazoa; phylum Chordata; class Mammalia; order Diprotodontia; family Potoroidae; genus Potorous; species Potorous gilbertii. Next base: position 609,687,315 of record CM053769.1, on the reverse strand, counting down.
GTTAATTTTGAAATTAGAAGAGAAAGCCAGTTGGATGTAGTGTTGGTGACAGGAATGGAGGATTTGGGGATGTTGGCCTCAGTCTTCTTGGTGGAATATGAGGCCAGGTAATCTGCAAT
>CM053769.1:609632149-609686696 GCA_028658325.1 Potorous gilbertii | reverse complement strand
ATTGCAGATTACCTGGCCTCATATTCCACCAAGAAGACTGAGGCCAACATCCCCAAATCCTCCATTCCTGTCACCAACACTACATCCAACTGGCTTTCTCTTCTAATTTCAAAATTAACCTCCATCTTGTTCATATAATGGATCTTTAATTTTAGCTCAGTTACTCCCTTCAGAAATGCAGATCACAACCCATACACATTCTCATCTTAGATAATTTTTCTCCATGTCTGTCCACAAATCCTCAAGCAAACTCCATTATGCCAGTTACTGCTAGCATCAATTGAAATTTAGTACTTCAAAAGGAGGTGCAGTTAGCCATGAGAGGGGACTCAGAGCAAGGTTCTAATTGGTAGAGCCACAAATCTACACATCCTTGCAGTGCTGACCTGTAGTGACGGAGAGAGCTGAAGGACAGAAGGGCTTACACTCTCTAGTAAACATAGATTGCTTGGTACCTGCTCAGCACTGCCAAGGTGAACTTGGTATGCCTCAGTGAGTGTCTATCAGTGCCATCTGGTGGTTAAAATAATAGCTCTTAATGACAAAATCTTTAAGGTTTTTCAAAACATGTGTCCCACAGCAATTTGTTGGTAAGTCTGTGAGGTCAATAGTATAAGTATTCTCATTGTATAAATTAGTAAACTGGTGCCCTTAAGGTTAAGGGACTTGCCTGCAGTTACACAGCTAGTAAGTGATAGAGTTAGGATTTGAACCCTGGACTTCTGATGTCAAGTCTAATGTTCTTTTTTCCTCACTAGATTATGCTATTCAGTGAAAGAGAGCCTGTAAGTGAGCTCCTGGGATACTCCAGGGAGAGCTATGGGACATATTTGGGGAATGATAAATAGTTCTTTCCATGGTATTAGACATGATGGTGGTTAGTTATCATGAATTCTCTTTACTGGACCATAATGACAGTAGCTCTGAGATGGAAACAGGAGGAAAGTATAGCAGAAGCAGGAAAAAGAGTACAAAAAAGAGGTCAACTATTTAGTGAAAAAGAATGAACCGTATGATATATCTGGAATATAGTGTTCATGAGAATACAAATTTACATGATAAACAATTGTTTCAAACTCTTGTCCTCCTGTTTTCTTACTCTGTTCTATGCCAGGGAACACACCTGAACAACATATCTTCTCTAGTCATTGAGACTGATTAGTTCACTTGAATGAGTCTTCTCATTATATCTCCATCATAAAAGTAATGGAATAGTGAGTCAGGATCAAAGAATTCCATGTGTAACCTAGTATAACTGCTCTGGATGCATGAGCTGAGAACAGAGGCTTAGGATAATGCTGCCAAGTTTGGTTTAGAGAAGAGATGAAAAGAGAACATGCCGGCTATCTTCAAAATTTCGAAGAGATGTCTCATGGAAGGGGTTTTACTTGATGTTGCTTCAGACAGTAGCGCTAAGATCAATGGGGTAAAGTTATATGGCTCTAAATGAGGAAGAACTGTCTCACACATGTGGCTGTCTGACAGTGGAATGAACCTGAACTAGGTTGGTTGCAGCGGGAATGGAAAGAAGGGGAAAGATATGAGATGAGATTTAAAGAATAACACAACTTGGAAACTGATTGGATTGAGGGATAGAGATGAAGAAGAGAAAAGAATTAAAGAGGACTTTGCTCTCACCAATCTGAGGAATTAACAGAAACAGAGACGTTGGGGCAGGGGGAGTAAAGAGGTGTGTGTGTGTGTGTGTGCGTGTGCATGTGTGTGTGTGTGTGTAGATGACAATTTAAACATTTTGAGGTTGAGGTGGTGACAGGACATTCAGGTGAAGATATCCAGCAAGTAATTTCAACTACTGAACTGGAGCAGGAGGGGGCTGGGGGAGACAGGGGAGAGAGACAGAGACAGAAACTCGTCCTTTGGGGAACATCCACACTTAAGGCATGGACAGAGAATGGAAAAAATAAGAAAAAAGGAATCGTCAGAGAGGTAGGTAGGAAGAGTATAAAGATGCAGGCCATGAGAAGGGGGAGGGGTGGCTCACCACAGATAAGTCAAGGAGAACTGAGGACAGCAAAAAGCCCTTTGAAGTTCTTAGCTCTGGTGCTTGAGGGAACATTAGAAGTCATCTAGTCTAATGCCCTCCTTTTACAATTGAGGGAACTGAGGGCTTGAGAGGTTGAGTGACTTGCTCAAAGTCCCATGTGACTTTGGAGAAGGAGCAGTGCCATATAATGACCAGGTCAGGGTTTTCCTCCTTTGGTTACAGCTGATGTGATTGGTAGATGAAGCTTGAAGCCATCAAGGAGGGAAAAGGACTATTCTGTCAGGGTATTAGACAGGTCTTCAACACAGATGTTCAAATTGCCGAGAGGCAACGTGATAGAGTGGAAAGAAAGACAGACTATGAGAAGGAGACCTGGGCTCTAATCTATTTATTACTCCATATTATTTTATATAAGCCCCCTAACCTCTCTCAACTTCTTCTGTAAAATAAGAATAAAAGTATTTACCTGACCTGCCACACGGTAGTTGTGAGGATCCAATGATATAATGTGAATCAAAAGATTCTGAAAATTGTAAAATGTTTCACAAATGTAAGGAATACTTAACATGAGATAATATAGAGAAGAAATAACTTAGGATTATGGATCTAGAGATAGAAGGGTCCTTTGCGTTCATCTGGTCCAATCTGCTTATTTTATAGTTGAAAGAACTTGGTCCTAGAGACATTTAAATGACTTGTCCAAAGTAATGCATACAGTAAGAGGCCAGAACCAGAATTTGAATCCAGCTCAGATGGTACAGTGTATAGAGCCCCAGACCTGGAGTCATGAAGACTTATCTTCCTGAGTTCCAGGCTGGCCTCAGACACTTACTAGCTGTGTGATGCTGGGCAAGTCACTTAATCTTATTTTCCTCTGTTTCCTCATCTATAAAATGAATTGGATAAGGAAATGAAAACCCATTCCAGTATCTTTGCCAAGAAAACCCCAGATAGGCTTATGAAGAATTAGACAAGGCTGAGAATGACTGAAAGTCTGACTCCAAATCTAGCACCTTCCACTAGACCATATTGTCTAACATACCGCCCCCCCTTCCTTCCATCTCCTGCTACCCAAAGATATGAATCATGTTATGCAGGAAGTTGGCAAAGGTTCAACATACTCAAGATTCATGTTTCTATTTTCTCACCCACAACTGACAGAGCCCTAAGTCAGTTCAAAATTGAATTGGAAAAAGAAAAAAAATGCATATTAAATTAAATATTGGATTGGTGTCTGAAGAATTCAAGGCTAAGCTTTTCATTAACTTCCACAAGAGGGCAATGATGCTACATGAAAACAAAATTGTCCCAGTGGTTATCTGCCAGACATATAATATGTATATATTATATACATATAATACAGATTATGTGTATATACTATATATCATTCATATAGTGTATATTATATACATATTACAGATACATACACCTATACACACATATCCCTAAAACAATCTTTTTAGAAGTAATGCAATATTAATCAGGGCAGCAAGGTGTATACTATGGTATTCCTCAAAGAAAGTCAGAATTTTGCTCCTGTATCTCAGAACTACTCAAGGGTCACAGAAACAGCATATTCAGTCAGAGACAGTCCCATGCAAAACGAGAAAATATTAGAAATATGACTTCACAGTGTTGTCCTGGTGTAACTTGGCAGCTATGTGGCTTAATCGATAAAATGTAGGACATGAAATCAGGAAGATGAGAGTTCAAATTTGACCTCAGACACTTACAAGCTGCGTGATTGGAGACAAATGGGAATGATGATAGTACCTAGGTTATTGGAAGGATAAAATGAGATAATAAATGCAAAGCACTTTGTAAACCTTACAGAGTTAAATACTAGCTATTAGGTACCCCAGGATTTCTTGTTGTGTCTCTATAGCATAGTTGGTTATGCCTTGAATTACTGCTGACTTTTCTCTATCTTTTTTGCCTATCCTTCAAATTTAACTGAACCCCTGTTTCTAGCTTGTGCTAAAAACCCTTCCTTCCCAACCCCCAAACACCAGCTATGGAATTGTTCCTGGTTAGGACTAATCTACAAATCTGATAAAAATTAATTTGATCTATATTGTTAATGGATGATAATTTAATGTGTTTTCATGTTTCTTAGGGTTCTGTCCTGGACCCTCTTCTCTTCACCCTCTATACCACTTTACTTGGTGATCTTGTCAGCTCCCGTGGATTTAATTACCATCTCTATTCTGATGATTCTCAAAAATCTACCTATTCTGCCTCAAGCTCTCTGGTAACCTTCAATCTCACATCTCCAACTGCCTTTCAGACGTTTTGAACTGGATGTCCAGTAGACATGTTAAACTCAATATGTCCAAAACAAAATTCTTACCTTTCCCTAACTATTCCCCTCTGCCCCTTTCCATACTACTGTAAAGGGCAAGACCATCTTCGCACTCCTTCAGGTTTGCAACTCAGAAATCATCCTGGACCCTTCACTACATACCCCCATATTCAAGCTGTTGCCAAAGCCTGTTGATTTCACCTTTGTAACATCTCTCAAACATGCCCCTTTCTCTCCTCTGACATGGCCACCACTCTAGTGCAGGCCCTCATCACCTCACTCCTGGATTATTGCAATAACCTGCTGGTGGATCTGCCTGCCTTAAGTCTCTCCTCACTCCAATCTATCATTATTCAGCCACCAAAGTGATTTTTCCTAACTTGAAGATTCAGTCATGTGAATTCATCAATCCCTGTACCCCTCAAGCTCCACTTGCACATATTTAAATGCCAATGGCTTCCTATTGCTTCCAGGATAAAATAGAAAATACTCTGTTTGGATTCTAAGCCTTGGTTAACCTATCTTTCTCCTACCTTTGTACGTTTCTTCTATCTTACTCTTCACCGTATACCCTCCCATACAATTACCCTGGCCTCAAACTATTCCACAGACAAGACCCCCGCCCCCCTCCCCGCTCTGTTCTCTGACATTTTCTCTGGCTGGTCCACATGCCTGCAATGCTCTGTCTCCCTTTTCTGCTCCAACTACTAACCTCTCTGGCTTCCTTTAAGTCCTAAGTAAAAGCCCACCTTCTATAGGAAGTCTTCCCCAATCCTTCTTAATTCCAGTGCCCTCCCTTGGTTAATTATTTCATATTTGTCCTGCATATAGCTTGTTTGTACACATTTGTTTGCATGTTATCTTCCTCATTATATTGTAAGCTCCTTGAAGGCAGAGACCTTTTCCTCTTTTTGTATCCCCAGCACTTAGCACAGTGTCTGGTACATAGTGGGTACTTAAGAAATGTCTGCTAATTAATCATTGATCGATCATTCCTTCTAAATATAATTTGTATTTTAATAGCTGCTGATTGCCCTGACTTAAGCCAAAGGGCTTAAAATGGGGATTTCCAGCACTGTGCTATGCCAAGGGTGGGGGCGGTATGGGCCCTTGATGGTGTCCTGCTAATCCTAATAATAGCCAGCATTTATATAGTGCTTTTTAGTTTACAGAGAACTTCATTTATTACATTGATCCTCACAGTAACTCTGTGAGGTAGGTGTATTATTGCCCTTACTTTACAAATGAGGAAACTGAAGCTGAATGAAAGTGCCTTGTCCTTGGTCAACCTGGGCTCTCAGTATCTCATGTTCAGCAGGGACTTAATCTCCTTCAACACTTCAAAGATCTATGATTTTGTTGCTGGGGTGCTTCCTTTACTGCTGGAGGTTGTAACCTTCCTGTGACTGCTAGGGAGATCCTGTGGCTGAAAAATTCTCCATTTTCCATTCTCTGGCCACCCTAGCGATGCACCTGGCTAAGTTCATGCCTGAGCTCCCGGGTATTCAGAGACTTTCCATCTTGTCTTCACCTGCCAGAGCTTGTACTCTATTGGGATAGTGTTGCCTACTCATACTCTGCATCTGGAGGAGGAGGAATTGGAGTAGCACTTTAATTGAGGGAAGCCTGTCAAGTGGGCTGAAAAATCAGGTGTGGAGGAATTGGCTTTGAGGGAGAGTTAGGGTGAGGCATGAACTCCACTTGGAACTGGGAAAGTTCCTGGCAGATTCATCACATCACATCTCTGCTGGCACTGGTTCTTTCCAAGTCCATACCAAGACCTGATAAGAGACCAGAGTGGCTGAGCAGCCAAGGGCAGAGGCTTTTAATTCACATAAAGAGCAGCAAGCCATCTCCAAATGTTTCACGAACCCACAGAGGCCTTTTCCTACTCTCAAGCTTGGGGGTACAAGGACCAGGTAGAATAATTTCTCCATGTCTTTTCAAAAGCCAGGTATTTATCTCATGGTTGACATAAAGCAGAAGACCTAGCCTCCTGCTCTCTGGTCATAATTTTCTTTTGTAACCAACAAATCAATAATCTGATTTTATCCTATAACTGCAAGTTCAGAATAAAACTGTGTCATATTTCCTGTGAAGCACATAAAGCCCACCTGGTCTTGATTTGTAAGTCAGATTCTTTTTTCTTTTCCCTTTGGCATCTAACAGATGATTTAGATGTAATTATACATAGAAAAAATAGCTTTGGAAGCATTAAAAATGAATAGTTTGATCACTGAGGCTAATTTAGGAGAACACTCACTGAAAAATTGGTATTTCTTTTCTTTTGGGGAGAAAATTTCCCTAGCAACTTTTAGTTGTGTGTGCATGTGTTGTAAAGATTTAACCAGACTCACCAATCTTTTTCTCTCTTTTTTTTATAAACCAGTATAAAGTAGAATTTATTTACATAATGCAATGATCCATGAAGGTTACCATAACATCAAGGCACCATATTAACCGCTTGAATGAAATTCATTAGAAATTAACTACCACTTAAATTAATTTTCCCACATTCACAAGGCTGTAATGGCGGAAAAAGGAACCGTCCATCAGTAAGTACTGACAGGAGAGCTGTCACTGCTTTTATTTATAGGTGAATATATTAACCCATGGAGCAGTTGCTCTGCACCAAATCTGGGGCCTGTGTACTTGTAAAATGCTGCTTTAAAAGGTTTATATATATATATATATATGTATATGTATTTTTATTAATAAGTAATCTAGCTTCAGTTAAACAGGAATACATTCTCCTTAATACCTTGACCAGTAACTGTATTCTATTACTTTAGTGATTTTGGCTCATAAATAGGATTCCTTCCTTCCTTCCTTCCTTGCCTCCTTCCTTCCCCTTCCTCCTCCCTCCTTTCCTTTGCAAAAATTCAAATATTTACATGGATAAAATTAGTAAGAGCTATTATGGCCTTTCCAAGATAGAGTGAATCCCCTTTCTAACCCAAGTATCTGGGCATAGGAGTAGTAATATCTTAAATTCATGTAACACTTTGAGATTTGCAAGTTGCTTTCTTTACAACAGCCTAGAGAGGTAGCTAGTGCAGGTATTATAAAATAGGTTTCCAGCCAGGGCTATGCACGTCTCAGGGGATATGAGCAGCTTGTCTCGGGGTATGTGAAATCTGTGTTGCTCTGAAGTTCACATAGAGTATTGCATCTGGCAAGGCACTGCAAAGGTGTGAAAGAGGGGAACCCTATAGATCAGTTCCCTTGCTGTGTTTGGTAAAAAGCTATTATCTCATTGAAACTAATGCATTGCTTTATTTTATTTCTTATATGCATATGCTCGGTAAGCTTTAGAATTCATTCCCTTTCTTATTGAATAGGGGGTAAGGGAAAGTTTACTGAAAGTCTAGAGGTACAGGGACCAAAACCCTTATTACAGATGATGAAAGTGACACTCAGAGAAGTTATCTGCTCAGTCATTCAGCAAATCAATATTAGAACCAGGAATCCAACTTAGCCTTCTGAGTCCAAGATCAGCGTTCATTCTGCCACATGGTGCAGCATACAAATTGCAGGTTTCTCTCTCTCTCTATATATATATGTATATATATACATATATATTATATATATTGTATTGCATTGTGTTATGTTATATTATGCTCTTTTTTTGGTGGGAAGGGGAATGATTTGATGTCTACTTCCACCTTATCATGATCCATGCTTGAATGGAATTTTTACTATTCTTAGTTTAGTACGGTAGGTAATGGTGGGGCATTGTCTTTTCCTTTGGAAAACTGGAGACTAATCAAATGTTAAATCCATCAGCTTCACTTTAACATTTTGAGGCCATTTTTTGTTCAGAAGTTGGATTTATCAAAAAGATAGGACTGATGAAGTCTAAAGATTTCTAAGGAGAATTTTGCTGCGATAAAATTATTCAGCAGATCAAGGTGGGCTTGGAGAAATAAATGATAGAATCCAGAGAACAATGGAAATAGTGGAAGGTTTTGCAAAACAGTTGAACCCATGCGTCTTAGGTTAAATGAATTGGTATCATTTCTTTTCTATCTAGAGAAGAGGGGAGGGAGGAAGGGAGGAAGAGAAGGATTCAACAGGGTTAAGCATAGACAGCCCAGTAGGCTAATACCTGGAGTCATAGATATGTATACAGAATCACAGAATGACAAAGCCAGTCAGGACCTTGGTCTAATCACCTGTCTGTGCATGAGACAAAGTGGTTTATCAAAGTGGTTGCTCTGTGAACTAATGGCAAAGCTTATGCTAGCAAGTCTTCTAACCCTCAGGCAAATGATCTTTCCTCTACAAGCATACTTTTGTAAACATATTGGCCAGGTTCTATTAAAAAGAGTTTTATTAACAAACTAAAAATTATTAGATACTTTGCAGAAAAGAAAATCACAATAGTCTTAAATGCCACTATACACAGTGTCACTGTTCTTGAAGCAAAATTCCATTCACACAAGAGCCCAGTTGAAAGAATTCTACATTGTTGATGAATCATGATAATTCTTCAATTTTTGTGGATCTGTGATCTCATCACTATGGGTTTCTAGTTCCCCAAAGCAAATCTCACCCCGTTCATACTTACTATGTGTTCTTGTTCAGATCCTTTCACTTTTCCTAAGCTCATTCCCTGAGATGACATTTTTTTTACTTCCATCTATAATATATCAAGCACTAAGGTATTAGAGTCCAAATGTGGTGGTTCCACTGCCACCAGTGATAAGAATAGCCTGCTATAAAAATGCTGGCAAGTTGGTTTAAGTTTGCACCAATTTGTTCCCAGAGTGGTATAATGGGAAGAGCAGTAGCCTGGGAGAAAGGACAGTGTTCGGTCCAGCATACCAGGTGGGTCCACAGAAAGTCATTTCACCTCTCTTACCTTCAATTTCCTTATCTGTACAGTGGAGATGACAGTGCCTCATAGATTGGTTGTGAGCATAACCTGAGAAAATGTATATAGCTTTACTAACTTTATTTGCTTAACATTGAACTAATGTACCAAGACTAAAATGGCAGTAATAATTTAAAGTTCACTTTGTAAACCTTTAAGCAATATATAAATGTCAATTGGTACTGTTTTCATTCTTTCAGTTTTACCTATAAATGCTCTTGGGATAAAGCTTACCGAGTTTAGTTCAACTCAACTGAACAAATAATGTATTAAGATCTCAATAGCCAATGGCCAGTCAGCTGGTGATGAACCTGTGGATACAAGACTGATCCTTGGACAACAGACATAATCTAGCCCTGAGATGTATGTGAAACTTTTCAGCTTGGTTTGAAGATGCCAGAGCTTGAAAACTACTGACATAATTTTTAAGAAACCAGGATTACTCGGTCAAGATATATAGCATTGGAGCAGTACTTCCATGGAGGATAGCGTGTGTAACATGGGAATGATAACTCACACACATATATGTGTAATGTTAAGGTTTACTATGCACTTCTCTTGCAATAACCTCATGAAGCAAGTCATGCAAGTATTGTTATCACTCTTTTATATATTAAGAACCTGAAACTCAGGGGATTTAAGTGCTTTTCCTGGTTATAGATAGAGTAACTGGAAGAGGCCTCATTCAAATCCAAGTCTTCTAATTCTAAGTCCAGTGCCCTAGCTGTAATTGCATGTTTCTGCCCAGCTTGTTGCAGGCTTCATTCATGTGTCATTGATTCTCTAGCACAGCAAAGGTCAATGTTCTGAGAAATAGACTTACATAAGTCTGGGCAACAGAAAGAATGTGGGAAAATCAGAATCCTAAAACCTATAGGTTCAAGGGAATGTACCTAGAGGTGCTTAGAGAAATATTCTTGTCCTACTCACTCATCAAACAGCTGGAAAAAAAAACTGAAGCCCAGTTTAGGAATAGCTTTTCTCTCCCTCTTACCCTTGCTTAGTCAAAGGGAAAGGGCCACACTCATTTTGAGCATGAATGATGCTATAACAGTAATATATTTTAACATCTTTAAAGAATGGTGTTGAAAAATGATAGAGATAATATTTTATAAAGAAATGGAAAGAAAGATCTGTGAAAAAATACCACTCAGTAAATGAAATTTTTGTCAGTCTGATTTTCAAAACAAAGAAAGCTTAGCTTACTGAGGATGCTATTTTGATATCTTAAATGGAACTAAACATAGCTTGAGCTCTAGCTTAAGGAACTTAAAATAGAATTTCCTGGCAGTGCTTCTATTGAGCATTCAAATATGTTGGAAGGTGTTTAACCTTGCAAGTTGTATTGTAAGGAACAATTAGTAGGACAGATACACATTTAGGTGGTTCACTCCATAAGAATCTAAGGCCACAATATGCATTGAGAAAGAAGAGCTCTCTTAGATCAGAAACTCTGGGTCAGTTGGTCTATAGATAGATAAGGAATCTTGGGCTAGTCTTTCTTGGCTCTGACACCTGATCATCCTCTAACTAGGCTTATTAGTTATGAAATCCCATGACTGTCTCAGATTGAACAAAATGAAAACGGTATGAACACAGGGATAAGGCAGGATTTGGTGGCCCCAGAGTGAGAAGTAGAAGGAAGGGGCTGTGGCTAGTACCTAGACACTTCACAGAGGAAAGAGAGGGAAGTGCAAGCTTGGAAGGATGGGGGATTTCAGTTCAACAACTTCCCTCCTTTCCCTCAAATACACGACTGCCTGGAACAGTACTCCTTCCTTCGTGTAGTGTGCCCCACTTGAAGAAAACTCAGCCTCCAGGAACCCAGACAGTACTATTAGGAATTGAGTCTTTCCAGTATTAGAGTATTCAATATAGGGTTCCTTTAAATTTCAAGCATTAGCTTGTAGGGCTCTGCTGTTTAGTAGTGAGTCGTTTCAAACACAGAATCACATTCTCAGAGATGAGAGGGACCTTACAGGCCATGTGATCAGACCCACACTCTACAAAGACTATTTTTATAATATAGGCTGTTCAATATGAGCTGCCGTGTGGAATAAAACAGTGTAATTTAACAGACAAAATTCAACTGGTGATGCATAATCCAAAAATTTCTACACAATATTGAGAAAAATATATCTCCTACATAAAAATGATCCACCCTCCATTTTGACAGGAGTAAATCTTGAGCTGGGTATGATGAAACTTTTAAGATAGGTTGGTCTTTTTGGTTTCCCTTAGAACATATAACTAAGAAAACAATTTTAACTATCCCCTCCCAAACTTTCTTAGGAATGTCCTTTTCTTTGTAAAACTTAGTTTTGCACAAGGCCTCAGACTCACACAAAATGACAGAATTCCATTTGAGGCTCTACTGGGTTGACCATTAAGTGGGTTGATTGATAAAGTATTGACTGGGTAATGATTCTAATTTCATCAGGCAGTTTTGCACTTGCAAATTCCCCCAGTCTTGATCTGCCTTTCCAGTTTACATCCCTTTAAAATTTAAACATCATTTCAAAAATCTCTTCTCTTTGTAATGGCTGCTTCCTGATTGCACAACACTGAAATGAACTTTTAGCCAATTAAATTTTTACAAGCGTTTGTCGCTGTTGACAATAGTAAAAACTTCTTTTTCAACCACATCAATTATTAATTGCAAAGCACATGCCTGGAATGCTTTGCTTCATGCAAACGAGGTGTTATTGTTCCCGGGTTTCCCTCTGAATCAGCCTTGTGGCTCCCCTGGCACCCAGGCTCCATTATTTCCTTGGCAGCATTCTGATTTCTGCATGGCTATGATTAACCTGTACAATGTGTTCCTCTTAATGCAAAGCTGTTTTCTTATCCTTCCAATTCTACAAACTGGAAACAAAGCACATAGCCTGAGGCCATCTAGAATAATACTGGTGTCAAGCTTTAAAAAACATATTTGTTTCTGCGTCCTCTAAGGACAAATGATAGACATGTAAAAATGTTTTCTCTGTTTTTCTTTCAGGAAATACTTAGTTTAGAATTAACTTCTGTCATAGAAAACACAATTTACAACACCCACTCTATATTGCTTCCCACCATTTCTACTTTAGAGGGGGAAAAATAGTACACTGTGTTTGACATGTATGATTACAAGTTTACAGAACCTACTTATGTTTCTGCTGTTCTTAATGTTTCTCTTTAGGAAGAGGCAGTCATTAGAACCAGAGTAGTGAGTCTCTTACAGGAAAACCAACTAAACTCATGAAGAGGATCACACCTTTGCAGCTCTGTGTTGGGCAAGGCAGGTTTCCCGGGGCAGAGGGAAGCAAAGCCTACTACATTACAGCCTCCCCTGGAGTGAACTCACCTTTGACTCCAGGGCAGAATTGCTGTGAAAAATGGGCATGGATGGTTGGAAAAAATTCTCAAGATACCATTACTCTGCTCCTGAGACAGTCTCTGTGAACTTTAAAATACCCAACATGACCAGCAGCTTTCCATGTACATGAAATGGTTTCTGTGCTCTGCCCTCCTATAGGAAATTTTCAAAGGTCTTCACTTGTCAGGGGTAAACAGGATATCCCTAAAGTCTTAGTGCAAAGTCTAAGACTTTGAGGAAACGCTGTATAAACTGTGCCTCTCACTTGAGAGTGGAAACATAAGATTCACTCATTTCCAGTTGCCCAGGTGAGCAACTTAGGAATTCTACTCCACTCTTCATTCTTTCTCTCTACCCTCCCTCTATCTAATCAATTATGAAATCTTGTCAGTCTCATCTCCACAATTTTCTTTAATCCATACCCTTCTCTCTACTCATCTTGACATCACCTAAGTCCAGGTCCTCATCACCTTTTATCTGGACAAATAATTTCTTCTTAAATTCAGTTTCTCCTTTTTTAATGTATCCTCCACACAACTGATAAATTGATATTCCTAAAGTGCAGGTATGACAATGTCACTCCTCTCCTCAAGAAGTTTCATTGACTTCCTTGTTGTCTTCAGGTTTAAACAACAACTCTGTTTGTCATTTTTAACTATTCATAATCTGAGTCCAGATTACCTCTCTGAGATGATTACACATCATTTTATCTCTTACCCTCTAAAGTCCAGTCAGGCTAGCTTGCTGTTCTCTGCCTACAATATTCTATTTCTTACTCTGTGCTTTTGCACAGACTGTCTCCTAGGCCTAAAATGCTTTTCTTCTTCACTTCTGCCTCTTGGAACCAAACTCTCAATGCCTTCAAGGATCAGCTCGAGTGTTATATCTTTTAAGTGGCTTTTCCTGATACCCCCAGTTATTAGTGCCCTTCTTTCCTCCAGATATCATTAATGCTGTTGTTTTTGCTTTTTGTATGGTTCCTATATTTGTTTGTGTCTGAACAAATTGTCTCCTCTTCTCTTAGAATGGAAGGTGTTTGAGGGCAAGAACTATCTCACTCTGAATTTGTGAGCCCTTCTAGCCCAGCACCACACCTCATGCCAGATTAAAATAGAGACTTTACTATATACTTTCAATTGATTGATTCTAATGACTAACAATACAATCATCCTAGTCTTCACAATGCTTATGAAGAGTTTCATGCTGTCATGAAATACATTTTTGATGAGAAACAAACATTATTAAGAGTATACTCTGCAAAATGTGTAGAGAGGTGGTGAAGCAGAGTAGATTAAAGGGATAGCCTGGGATCAGGAACACCTTAGGTTCAGGTCATACCTTTGATCCATACTTTGCTGTTCTGTCATTGCTTTCATTTGTGTCTGACTCTCCATGACTTCTTTTGGGGTTTTCTTGGGAAAGATACTGGAATGGTTTGCCATTTCCTTCTCCAGCTTATTTTACAGATTTAGAAACTGAGGCAAACGGGTTAAGTGACTTGCCCAGGATCACCACAACTAGTAGGAGTCAGATTTGAACTCAGGAAGATGAATCTTCCTGAATCCAGACCTGGGACTCCATGAACTATGGTGACAACTTGTGTGGCCTGATCCACACTAGATGTATGATTGCCTACCAGTTATTTAACCTCTTAATGCCCCTGGCAACTCTCTAGGTCTCTTGTGAGTTGCATTGCACCAATGGGAGAGGGCATAAAGATACTGGTCTTATAGTTAAAGCAGCTAGTTTTAATTCTGTATCTGCTTCTTGTTACTGGGCACATTTCTTACTCTCTCTGGAAAGTTTACAGATCCTCATCTGTTAAATGGGGAGACTGGAATAGATGGCCTCTAAGACACCTTGCAGGTCTTATTATCCTATGACCTAGGGAGTTCTCCACAATAATGATATTGCATCCCCTTGCCCTACTGTCCAAAGTACTGAAGATGAAAGCTCAATAAGACATTGTTTCTGCTTTCCCAGGGTTCCTATTGTAATAAGTGAGATGAAATAAGACATATATACAAATAACTTGTGCATTTCCCTTGAACAGGATATTTCCTTGTCTCTTATTGTCACCCCATTGGATTATTGCACTACTTCCTGTCCCTGAATTAATTGTCCTTGTTCACACCACCACACTGTGTAAAGTAACAGTCCTTGGAAGTTCAGCTCCCTAGGATCTGGGCAAATGCTGACCTCTGTCTATAAAATGGAGAATAAACATCATTACGATGTACCTGCTCAGGTATTAGAAGAATGATGTCTTGATCTTTGATCTTAGCTTAAAGGGTCCAGGAGAATACAGAATCTTAAAATCTCTCATGTAAGTAAACACAGTTGAAGTATAAACAAATCATACCCATCAACCTGAATTAAAGTTTAGGGCCAGAAACAGGAATTGGAACTCTAGCCGTACCCTCTTTCCTGTAAGACCAAGGTGAATGCACCAAAGAACTCAATGGGAAAACTAAATACCCTGATGTAAGAATAACAGTACTGGAGGAGCTTGATTCAAAAGAATATGGTTCCAGAAACATTTTTGGGCAGTAGCACATCAGCTACTGCAACTGTAGAATTGTAGCAGACAATTTATCTAGCAGAGGAGGAACAAGCAAAGGAAGACGGTGGGTTGGTGAGTTTGCAATGCTCTCTACACATCACACACATTATTCAGTGTGTAGAGTTGCTCTAGGAAGGCTGTGTCCAAGAAAACAAGATATTTGCTTTCTTCAAACCAAAAATGGACAGAAATCTAGAAGACTGCTCTATCTGTAGAGCCAAGTCCTCTGGTTCTCATGTCCATGACAATGAACACTAAGAAGAAGGACTTCTGAAGGAGCTTTGCATTGTATGAAACTCTGGGAGACCTACGTAAAGCCTGTGTGCTTGTGATAAAGATTTATTTAACAGAATCAAGGAGGATCTAAAGAAAGTTAGGCTTAGCACCAACAAAACTAGAATTTTGTGGCAAGGGCAGGATTCAGTCTAGACTTCTTGTTTAGTCATTTTCAGTCATGTTCAACTCTCCATGACCCCATTTTAGGGTTTTCCTGGCAAAGATACTGGGATGCTTTGCCATTTCTTTCTCCAGTGGAGGGTAAGTGATTTGCCCTGGATCACACACCTAGCAGGTGGTTGATCTCCAATTTGAATTCAGGTCTTCCTGACTCCAGGCCCTGCACTCTATACACTGCATCACTTAACTGCACTAGACTACGTATCTTAAAACCAAGAAAGTGAAATCTCTTTCTGGAAGTAGAATAAAGAGCAATCAGAACAAAAAATTGCAAAAGGAATTCTGATGTATGTCATTCCACCTCTTGTTCCTCCCTAGCTCAGTCTTTTTGATCTAGAAACCATTCTGATGAAGATTCAGATATGGAAATTGTTTCCAGATTAGAACACTGGTCTTCTGGCTTTTGACATCTTATATACTCAAAAAGATAGAAAGTATATTATGGTATTATTTACAAAGGGAATTTTGGGGGAAGTTCTAATAGACTCACATCTCTTCAAGTCCTACTGGGACAGTAAGAAAACAGCTGCCTAAAAGCCCTAGGAGCAGGGATCAGAACCTCTGGCCATCTCCAATCAGGAGGAATCTTGACTCTAATTTTTCTCTACAAGGGACCCTAAGAACCCCTTAAGTTTAGAAAAAGTAACAAATGATCCCCTTATATTTCACTTGGATATTTGTTATCCTTCTCAAAGACAATTTTTTGAATGCAGTTATCCCACATCATGGGAGTTAGGGGTGTAGTACTACCACAATCTGGAAAATCTGTGTAAAATTTTTTGGTCCTCACTTCATACCATAGAAGAAGTCTGAATTATTATAGTATTAAAAGATTATATAAAACACACACTTTCCATATAGATATATATACGTATATATATATATGTATATACGTATATATACATATATATACATATACACACACACACACACACACACACACACACACACACATATATATATATATATATATATATATATGTATATACATTTTTGAGTTTCTAAATGTTTTCTGTGTCATCTGCTGGCTTTCCCGTGTCATCTGTGGCTTTCACAAAATTCCCCCAAATTCTCATTTTATTTTTTTATACCAACCTGCACTATATCAAAACTGCAATGGAGCAAAGTCTCAATGTGGAAAGAATAACTTGTGGTTTTAAGGGGTGCTTTGGTGGTTGCTTTCATTTTTCTCTCCATTTCAGCAACTCTCTCAAGGGTAGGGAACCTGTGGCCTCAGAGCCAAAGGTTCTCTTCCCCTGGCTCCTACTGTGTTGTTCAGTTGTGTCTGACTCTTTGAGACCCTCTATGGGGTTTTCCCCAGTGGATTAAGGTAAGCAGGGAGTGATTGCCCAGGGTCTCAGGTTAAATTCGAACTTAGTCCTCCCGACTCCATCCCCTCTATCTACTGAGCCTCCTCCTAGCTGCCTCCCAAAGGAAAAAGCCTATACTACTCCGTATTTCCATGGACTCACCCATCCAAGTTCTAATCAGGCCCAATCTTGCTTTACTTCCAAGATCAGACAAAATTGGGTGTGGACAAGATGGCATGGCTATAGAAGATAAGGTGGTACGACCTTAGGTTATACACAATATTTAAGATGCTCAGTATTTGATAGGAACCGTGAATACTACCATAAAATACTCTTCAAAATTTTTTAAAATCCCCTTGTAATGAATGCATGTTGATGAGAAGTAACAGGTAGAAGTGGAACTTTTGTGTGTTAAATATTATGTAGTTTTAAAGTAGCTGACAACATTTATTTTCTTTTATAAGAGCAAATCTGCCAGAGATCAGTGAAAAGGATTTATGTACCTGAGAGGGAGTAAAAAAAAATTCTGAAATGGGAAACTAGCTTGCAAAAGTTAGGGTAGTTCTGACCTGTACTACTGAGTGATTAACAGGACACACTGTTGGCACTTCATGGTACAGGTAACTTGGAGACGTTAGCTTTATTTAAATGGCATTGTAGTACGGTATCTTTCCTCTATTTTAATAGTTTAAGAAAAGGGTAATTTATATAGAATTGCCAAAATGAAACCACAGTCTTCCTGGAGACATAGCAAGTCTTTAGGAAAAGTGACTAACTAGGCTCCAATCCTTAGGTCTTACTATCACTGCATGGGTAGAGAACACACTGTATATGCTGATTATTAAAGAAACAAGTGTGCATCTCTGCAGGATTGTACAAAGCACAAGAGTTAGTGATTTCTAGATATGTTTCCTAGGGAATTTCATGTGTAAAGAATTGATGTTTCTCTTCTATATTATATAGGGTGTCCCAAAAGTCTTGGTGCAGCTTAAGCATTAATAAGCTTAAGCTGCACCAAGACTTTTGGGACACATCATATATCATTCTTGTCAACAAATTACTTAATGACTGTATTGAACACCTACATGATTAGGCAACTCTGGATTATTTCAGTGAACCTTTGCAAATGTTTCACCTGTATAGAGTATGTATTTAATTTCCTTTACTATCTTGAGAAATAATGCAGTACACTATGAGTTTATTTGGTGTCTTAGTTTTTTAGTTTTGGGGTTGTGTTTTTTTATGTTTAATATAAACTTAGACTAGAAAGAAAAGATTGTTGTGATATAGAATGGGTTGTTGCCTTTTTTTTAAATTCAGACTTTCTTAATACTACATCGTTATAGATAAGATAAATTTGTCATGCTGTGCATGACATTTTTCAGTTCTAAAGTCGTTATGAGAAAACTCTTTCCTGGATGAACTCACTGCATAGGGGTAATTTTAGCCCATATTATGTTCATCACACTGTCAAAAACATCTTTATGGGGTGTTCTGAATTTTAAGAGTAAATTCAACATATTCTACCTAACTAGTGAAGAAGGTGAAGATGGAGTAGTACATTGTTTATTGTACTATTTATTTATTTATAAATTTATTATTTATTGTACTGTACTATGACTCAGTGCTTATTTTTAAGGCTAGATCGTGTAAGTTTGATAGTGTAAATGACATAACAATGAAGAATTCTTTTCAATGTGTACCCTCTAGTTTCTTAGAGTTGAATCTTTAGTCCACACCTTTCCATATATTCCTCCTTCAGGATAAAAATATATTCTTACAAGGGTGAGCTGGAGCCAGCTCTAAAGTCACAAGGAAGCCCATTATTAAATTTTCAGTGTGAGCATTTGTACTTCAGAAATTGGCATTGTTGCAGATAAGTGCTTGATGTATTGTTGTGTTGATTGTCTAGACTTTAGAAAGTGTTAATAGTGCATGTTAAATTTAGGAGCTGTGGACATTTATTCCATACCTCCTCCCAGGCAGCTGGTTGTTAAACATTCACTAGCACACCCTGTATTTCTCTATAATCATTGCTTGAGCACAACGGGAGTGCGAGAGAAGGACCAGGAAATAATGTCATTACCAGACTGGAGGTCTGGTGACTGGAAGCTAATGATGATGATGATGGTGATGCAATAATAACTGGCATTTATATGGTGTTTGAAGGTTTGCAAAGTGCTTACATCCATAATCTTCTTTTAGCCTCACAACACCCTGCATACAAACGACACAGTCTTCATGTACATTATTTGTAGCACCATGAGATGGATAGGTTGTCTGTGTAGAGCTGTAGTACTTGAGGTACATTCATGAGCCCTAGCTATTGTTACTTTTCTCCAGAGTCATACCAGATTTTTTAAACATCTTAAATGGAGGCAGTGTGGTAGATCCTACTATAATATAGATCGCCTGCACTTCTGTATATATTTATTGCTACATCTCAAACATAGCCATCTTCATCCTCTTCCATTTATTGCTTTGCCTGTATCATGTACTATATAGAGTCACATACCTTGTTGGATTGTATAAGAAACCTAATGCTTTATTTTGTACTTTTTAGACTCTTATAAACACTTATAATCACCACTTTTTCTGGGACATTGAATAAATTTAGTCTCTAGGAAAAGAAAAGAATACTTGTTTTGGAGGCAAAAGTATCTGAGATACCTTCCAACTCTTGGCCTAAGATCTTTGAATAATAATCCCATTCTATTTGTACTCTCAACGTGATTCAAATATAGCAAATCAATAATGCTTCTTGAATGGAATTGCTGAGTCCAATCTAAATAAGAACATGACATATACAAAGGAGAGTTGCAAATGAGATTAAATTGATTCTGTAGCGTTTTTATTAATCCTATTTACAGTTAATTGGTTTGTCCTATAACTGCCTAAGTCATTGTTCTTTGTCTCTGAACTTAGTGCAGAAGTTCAGTGCTAACTTGTAATAAGTTTATAAAGTCAGTTGTCTTCTTGCCTCAAGGAATTCTGCCATCCTTGGGAAACATAGGTGGACACCGGGGAGTCTGGTCTAATATCTTTAGGCAACCAAGCTATCCTGCAAGGGTTTCTGGTTTACTATCTAAAGAAGTCTGGGCCATTATCTTTTACTTCCAAGTGAATTCAAACAATAAATATTTCTTAGTCATAGGAGGGAAGGTGGGGATTCCTGCTAGCCTGTTGATTCCCAACTTCCAGCCAATTATATTATTTCCCCTTGCATCAGCTATGTAACCAGTCATGTTGTCTTCCACCCCATGATGTCCCCTACCCTGTTCTATCTTTATAAAAAATGAGTTAAGTCTTTATTCTGGGATCTTTGGCTTAAAACTGAGGCAGAGTCATTAACCCATTCTTGGTGGAATGTTACACTTTTTATATAAAATGTTATCTTGCTTAGAATGTGCCTTCAACTACCTTTGTTGAATTTTACTCAAAACTCAAAGTGCTACTGGATATTTCAGGAAGGAGAGATTATTTCTGGTTGTATGAATCAGGGAAGACCTTTTGGGGAGGTTGTCATTGACCTAAGGGAAAGATTTTAAAAAATAGATTCTCAGAGGCAGAGAGGTTAGAATGTAGGCAGTCAGGAAGGGAAGTCTGTTCAA
This sequence comes from Potorous gilbertii, assembly GCA_028658325.1. Taxonomy (NCBI): domain Eukaryota; kingdom Metazoa; phylum Chordata; class Mammalia; order Diprotodontia; family Potoroidae; genus Potorous; species Potorous gilbertii. The sequence continues at coordinate 609,666,218 of CM053769.1, read as the reverse complement.
GGACTGAAACAGTGTGAACAAAATCATAGTTACAGAAGAGGGCAGAACAAGTGACCCAGGTTGTGAATATGGAGTAAATGAAGGGAGGAGGTAGCATGAGATAAGACTGGAAAGTAGCTTGTGGATGGACTTGAATGCTAGGCCAAGGAAATTATCCTTTGTTTGGCAAACAGGTCAATGAAAATTTTACTCTCACCATACCTTTGTCAGACTAGAGGAAGGGAAAGGACCCTGAGACTCTCAGCCTGAGGAAATTAAATTGACCTTGGAATCTTGGCAAGGTCACAAAAGCCAACAGATACTTTTGCTTTGCATAACTTCTGACCTTTAATGAGAGTTGGATCAGTAGTTGGTCAACAAGCATTTATTGAGTGGTTACTATGTACCAGGCACTGTGTTAAGTGTTGGAGATGTGAATAAAAGCAAAGCACAATTCTAATGGGGGAGATAATATGCAAAAAAATACCTATGTAAATATAATACTATAGACTCTTAATGGGTAGAAAATTTTAGAGGGAAAGCACTAGCAATGAGTGTGTGTGGGAATAAGGGAGGTGTGAACTGGGAAAGGACTCTGGCAAAAGATACGATTTGAGCTGTCTTGAAAGAAGTTCTGAAAGCTGGGAGGAACAGGTGAGGAGGGTGTATTTTAGGCATGAGGGACAGCTAGTGAAAAGGTTGGGAGTTGGGGGAGTAATGTGTTCATAGTACAGCAAGAAGACCAGTATTGTATTGGAGGGTATGTGCAAAGGAATACATTGTAAGAAGATTGGAAAAGTAGGAATAATCTGGTTTGTAAATCCAGCTGGCCTCTTTTGTGGAGGTTCAGTTATCATCACTGTACAGTTGATACCTTTTCATCTTATTGTACTCATCACCAAGATAGATAGAAAACTGGATATGTTATCAGGAACTCAAATATATGCAAGGCAGGTCTTCTACTATCTTCTATCCTTACTACTGTGGTAGGCTCTGCCATCTATGTGACTTTGGGCAGTCATGTAACTTCTTTAGCCCTCAGTTTCCTCATGAGCAAAATGAAGGAGGTTAAATTAGATTGATTTTAAGATTATACTAGTTCTAGTATCCTTTAAGAGATCTTTCTAAGAATATTTCTTGCCACCTGGCCAAATAGTTAATTCCTATCAAATCTGAATACTATGGAAAATTGGCTTGAGAATCTACTACAAGCAAGGTATACTGACATTTGATACTTTTGTTCATCTATTCCTTGTAACTTTCCTTTAAATTTCATTTAAAGTAACTACTGAATTTATAAACTATTTAAGAGTCTACCTGCCAAGATACATCCAGGAATTCTACAAATTCAGCTATAGAACACTTTACAGAATTAAACACAGACCTCAATAATTGGAGAAATATTAATTGCTCATGGCTGAGTTGTACCAATATAACAAAAATCACAATAATGCCTGTATTAAATTACTTGATCCATGTTAGACCAATCTGTCTACTAAAGAATTATTTTATACAGATAGAAAAATAATAATGAAATTCATCTGGAAAATCAAAAGGTCAAGGATTTTAATGGAAACAATGGGGGAAAACACAAAAGAAAGGGGCGTAACAGTACACAACCTTAAACTATACTACAAAAGAGTATTTATAAAAATGATTTAGTAATAGTTAAAAAATAGAAAGTTTTGTCAATGAAACAACTTAGGTACACACCATATAGAAGGAAATGCACAGTAACATATTGTTCAATAAACCCAAAGATCCTGGCTACTTGATTAAACAAGAGTGCTATGGCTTTCTCTCCAGAGCCAGACTAGCTACATCCTCTCCTCAGAGTAATGGGGTATATCAGGGTAATAAGGGTTGGAGGGAGGTCTTTCTTCTTTACTTCTGTCTAAAACCCCAGTAAGCTTTGTTCTTCCCATTGTTCAGGGAAAGGGACTAACACCACAGTTTCATTTAACCTCTTAGTATCAATTAGTTTTACAAAGGGATACTGATTTCAAAGATTGGTTGGTTGTTGTCCTTTATTCTCAAAGAAGACCAAAATGACATCACTATGTTGGGATCAAGGTACAGTGTGTCTGACTGTGACTGATCAGAACAATAGGAGCTCAGAGGGCTCTACTACAGATCTGGTACAAATAGTTCAAGCATCTTCCCGTGGTTAGTTCTTATACCACTTTAGCTTGATGGTTCCTATGTAGCACTGGTCCCACTACATTCAAAGTGTAGATGCAGAATAACAACTACCAGATGATAGTCCTTCATTGGATTAGGTTTCCTCAGATCACTCCTTGTTCTGATGGCTCACTCTCCAAACCAAGGTTAGAGATTCCATTCCCTTAATTTACAATGGAAAACAATGAATGAAAAGGCCAGGGACTCATTTATTGGAGCCCATCTACTGGCCCCAGAGGGAAGAAGGCCCTAAATTCTTTCTCCTTACCACATGATTTCTCACTGGCATGAGCAAAAGAATCACCAAGTGAACTAATGAGGAAAAGAGAGAGCTCAAAGAACTCAGACCTTTTTTGAAGATAGACAGTTCTGGCTATTTAGACAATATAAAAAATGCCCCTCCCAAACATATGGTTAGCCAATCAGACCTGAATATCTACAGATATTCCACAGTCCCTCAAGGCACTTCTCTTCCATTTCATTATTCTCACATATGTTAAGCTCCCTAGCATACTCAGAGTGGAATGGCTACATCAGCCAAGCCAACTGATGGAGTCAACATGTGTTCCAGACCCCCCCATTAAACAGGATAGGCACTTACCATGTAAAAAAAAACTTCTGGGAAAACTGTAATACAATCTCACAGAAATTAGGTATCGATCAACACCTCATACCATGTACCAAGATAAACTATAAATTAATTACATAGACAAAAGTTGACATCACAAATACATTAGAGGAACAAAGAAGAAATTACCTTCCAGACCTGTGGCTAGGGAAAACTTTCATGACCAAACAAAGGATAGAGAAGATCACAACAGACAAAATGGATCATTTTAATTACATAAAATTGAAAATATTTTGCACCAGCAAAACCAATGCATTCAGAATTAGAAGTAAAGTAAGTAACTGGGAAAATGAATCATTTTCTTTTGTGGATGCAATAATACCATGGAAAGTCACATAAACTGGGAAAGAGGTAGATGGAAACTGAACATATATTTCTCACAACTACATATATGGATAAAGAAGGAAAAATGACTTTAGTTTTTTAAAAGAGTGGATATTATGAGGCTATGATATAAAAGCAATAGACTGTGAAGAATAAATAGAAGGTTGGGGTTGGATTTTTTCCCCAGAATAGAAAAAGTAAAGGTAGCACTAAAGAATATTCCCATGGAAAAAGGGGTAGACACCTGTAAGCAAGAAACAAGGATATCATAATAGGCTTTGGAAGAAATTTGTACTTTAAGACCATATTCTTCTCTAAGAAAATTTTGCATGTCTTAGGACTACATCCCTTCCTAGTTGTGTTATATTAACCCTTAAGATAGTCAGAATTTACAGTAGTATTACAGACCTAAAACCAGAGATAGGAGAGCCTGGTTTTAGTAGTGGAATATAATGAATATAAAGGCAATCATCAAGGAATAGGACTGGGTCTCATGATCTGGGATACCAAATAACTCTTTACCATAAAACACTTTAAATTTTAAAAAAATTCCTCCAATTGCATGTTAAAACTATTTTTACACATTTTTTTTAAAAGTTTGGGTTCCAAATCCAATCCCTTCCTCCTCTCATCCCTCCCTGAGAAAGTATGCAATCTGATATAGTTTAAACGTGCAATCGTGCAAAACATTTCCATATTATTCATTTTATACAAGAAGATGAACCGAAAAAAGAAAATGAAAAACAGCGTGCTTTAGTTTGTATTCAGACAACATCGGTTCTTTCTCTGGAGGTAAACAGCATGTTTATGAGTCCTTTGGGTTTGTCTTAGATCATTGTATTGCTGAGAATAGCTAAGTCATTAAGTGCTTTGCTTTGTACAGTATTGCTGTTACTGTGCACGATTTTCTCTTCGTTGTGCTCACTTCACTTTTCATCAGCTCATATAAGTCTTTCCAGGCTGCCATAAAACACTTTTTACGTTCACCATGGTTTTCCTCATGAATTGCTATTTCTTTGTGTGAGGGCAGCTAGGTGGCACAGTGAATAGAGCACAACCTAGAATCAGGAAGGCCTGAGTTTAAATTTGAACTCAGATACTTACTAGTTGTGTGACTTTGGGCAACTCACTTAACTGTGCTTATCTCATTTTCCTCAACTGTAAAACAAACTGGAGAAGGAAATGGCACATCACTTGAGTATCCTTGCCAAATGGACAAACAAACAAGAATTGGACACCACTGAAATGACTCAACAACAATAAAGTGAAGTACAGAGACAGAGGGAGGAGCAATTTAAATAAGTTCAAAGAACTTGGGGGTAAGGTAGGGTAAATAGAAAGGGGGAGGAGAGTCTATAAGAAAAGGTCAGTATCAAAATTAATTTTATAGACAAAATACTGAATTAAAAAGGGGAAAGGAATAATAACAACAAATAAATTTAAAAACCCTAATAATTTTAACCTTAAATGTGAATGGATTACATAATGCATTGAAATGAGAATGGAATAATATATGAGAAACCAGCCCAGTAATGTGCTGTATGCACACAATGACTACAGCAATGTAAATGGAAACAATAACAAAAAAAAATGAAATTGAATGTTATGTAGTTGTAATGATTAAAATTCACACCCAAAGAAGAGTTAAGAAAAATTTTCCTCCCTCTTTTCATTGCAGAGATGGGGAACAGTTGTGTGAGACATTGCCTATACTATTAAACACAGTTGACATATTGATTAGTTTTTCTGAACTGCATTTTTCCTTTTAAAAAACTTTCTTTGGCTATCTGAGAGAAGGGGAGACATATATTTGAAAATGGATGTGATATACAAATACATCAGTATTAATGTAATAAAATATAGTCTCAAAGTTGCGCGTTCAATTTATTAGTCATTTTTGACTTTTGCATTGCCTGAGATCGTATTTGCAATGGAAAGGTGAACAAAATCCCAAATTGAACACTACATAATTATAATATCCAAATCTGCCCAACCTCCCTCCAAAAGAGTTGAGAAAATGTATTTCTCTCCCTTCATTGAAGAGGTGATAGTAGGGGAATTATGGGTGTGGAATACAGCATATGTAATATTGGGTTTGGGATTCAGTTGAAGCACAGTGTTGCTTCCATTCACTTTAACTCTGAATGTGTCCCTATATTTTAAGAATATTTTTAACATGCCTTAGACTTGTTTTGTTTTCTACTCCAAGTTTATTCTGTTTAGTGGCAAGTACTATTAACATTCACAATTATAGATGTTAAGTTTGTTGTTATATTACTTACAAAAAATGCAAAACAATTAAACCAACAAAATAGTCCAAGGTATGGTAGAGTTTGTTTTGCTTCAATTATTTTGATCTCTTTTTTGTTGATCTCTTATGCATAGACTATTTCCCGTCCCTTCCAGTCTTTCTTATTGGGGTCTAGCTACTATAACCATGTTCCTTCCTTCTGGTTATCTCTTCTCTCTTTTTTTAAAAAAAAATAGTATTTATCACTTGTGTAGGCCCCATTTTTTTATTCATTTATTTTTTATTCATTTCTAAATTTTTTTTTTTACTATTTTTTCTTGGAGGTTTTTGATATAGGAACTTTGGCTGTGCTGTCCTCCTCTGATTATGGGCCCTGATCTTCTCTGTGAACAAAGTAAGATTCTATAGTTTGAGTTCTTTTACAATGTTTCCTCATCTCTCAGCCAAATGCTTGACTTTTTAATTCTTTGTCCAGGTGGAACTCTGCTTCCAGAGGTATTGAGGTGGGTGTACTGTCCCAGGCTTTAGGGATTTTGTATCAGTCCCTCAATCCCCCACCATCTGTGGACTCAGGGCTCTGGAAGTAGCCTTTGTTGCTGCTGCCCCGGGCCAGATCACCCTCTCCTCTCCTCTTTCACCCAGGTCCCACAGAGTTTTCCCACTGACCGTTTTGGAGTTTGTGGATTGAGAAGTGTATAAACTGTCACAGCTGCCAAAGATTCAGTTTCCCAAGCCGGCTACAGCCAGTCTGTGCTTCGCTCCCTGCCTGGTGAGATAGACCCTTCCTGTTGACTTTGACTTGTTTCACTGTCATTCTGTGAGTTCTGTAGCTTTAGAATTTGTTTAGAGTCATTTTTTTTACAGGTATTTGGAGGACTTTGGGTGAGAATTCAGGGAAGTCCCATCTTGGTTCTGCCTCTACTATTTTTTTCTGCAGGTTTTTCCCTTTGAGCATTTCTCCCTCCTCCTCTTTTTGTTGCTTTTGTTCTAAAATTCAGTCAGTACATTTATTACTCCTCTAGGATGATGTACAGAAACAGATCACTCAGCCATCTTGAATGAAGTACTCTATCATATTAAGGCATTTTCTTTAAAGAAGGCTTTCTTTAAAAGAAAATGTTAATTGCTAACTTTTATTTGCCTATTACTTTCCTTTCTCAACATTTTCCTTCCTCTACCCTGCCCACTGAGCCACCCCTTGTAACAGAGAATAAAAAGAAAGAAAATAAACAGCAAGATTAACCAAAAAATCAACTGAATCTGCAAGTGTGGATAGTATTGCACATGCAGTTTTCACTTCTGGGGCAAAGAGGGGAAATGTCTTTTCTAATGTCTTTTACAAGACCAAGCCTAATTTGTTATAATTATACAATATACTTTCTAATTAAATTGTTTTAGTCATTGTGTATATTGTTTTCCTGGTTTGCCTTCCTTTCTTCACTTTGCATCAGTTCATAGACAGCAAACCTTCCAGTGCTTCCCCCTGTTCTTCATATATATCATTCAACTCATTTACTTTTTCAAACCCTCAACTAAAATCTCTAACCCTACTGTCTTCTTCCCCAGTCTAATATTCTTATCAACTTACAGCACATCTTCTTCTGGATATCATCATTATTTGAAACTCAACATTTTTTTCTCACAGTGATTCATTTAATCAAACAACATATAGAGTAAAATAATAAGACCAGACCTTCCCATGCACATGTTAGGTATGCAAACCACAGCGCTAGTTGAGAGGGAGAGAGAGAAAGAGAGATAGAGAGAGACACAGAGGAGAAAGGAGAAGGAAGAGAGACTTTGCAGAGAGAGAGAGAAGAGAGAAAGAAAAGAGAAAAAGAGAGGGAGAAGAAAGAGGGGAAGGGAGGGAAGGGAGAGGAAGAGGGAAGGGGGAGGAAGGGAGAGGGGGAGAGAGAGAGAGATTTCAAATCATCTGTGGTGGGTGTCACTGCTCTCTAAGTTGCTCTTTACTCCTATATACTAGTCTTCCCCCTCATCAGAGTCATCTATTGGTTCTCAGCTCCTGTCTCCTAATGTGTGCTGGTCTCTCCCTGGCAAAGGAGGTGGGGCTCTTTTAGTAAATTACTGTCAGAGCTGTGAGCCCCTGTACCTAGCCAAGGAAATTCAACATATTCTAAACAACTCTTATCACCTGTTTTACTTCCCTTCCCTTCCCAAACACAGTTCCCTTTCCAAATTCCCAATTCACAGATTTTAAATCCCCAATTTCCAAATCCCAATTTCTATGGGTAGATTCACCATTCTTTTGGTTTCCTAGGCTAGAAACCTTAGAGCCATCTTTGATTCTGTCCTTTCTTTCCATTCATATATCACCAAGTCATTTATCACTTGTATTTCACTCTGAAATAGACCTTTGCAATCATTTTGTCAGACATCCACATTTTATATATAAGGAAACAGGGAGGAATTTAGGGAGATTAAATGATTTGCCTGAATCACACAGCTGACTTGGGACTAGAGCCATTATCTCCTAACTGGTAGCTTAGTGTTCTTCCTATATTTCTACTCTGTTCCTTCTTTTAAAGAATCTCTCTGATATATCCTTTCCTCTTTATTTCCATTGCTGCCAAGCTGGTCCAAGGAGCATGTCATATTATTTATGTGTATCTTTTAAAGCATGCAGCACAATGTTGTGCACACATTAGGAGCTCAATATATGCTTGCTGCCTGATTGGGGGTGGGGGGAAGGGGGGTGGGGAAGGGTGCCAGATAAGGTTCTGACTGTAATAATGCATGTAAAAATATTTTATGTTAGAAACTACTTCATCACCCCATCTTTCTGTCAATAGTAGCAGCAGGAACAGAGAAGACTAAAAATTGACTCAATGTTTTAATGACATCAGTCTAACCCTCTCCAGAGTTAATCATTTGTAGTTTAGATCCATTTTCAGTCACCCCAGGAGCCTCTCAGAGATGGTTAAGGCTCTCTACGGAGTTTGAGATCCCTTACCTAGTTTCCATCAAATTAAATGAATAAAGATTTGATTGATCTGGGGGTAATTTTTACCTTTTGCTCTATTAGTGAGAATACACAGAGCCAATCCTGTACCAGTAGGATTGGAGGGGCAGTAGACTTCTCTAGATGCCCTCTGACATTTGAATGAACTGCTCAGATGGCCAGTCTGGCCCTAATTGGGAGGGGTAGTGTTTGGATGTAACGTCGGGTGGAAGAGGTGGTAGGAGAAAAGAGTGCATAATATTACAAATCTTACAGAATCCTTGCCTCTATCATCCCCTGTAAAGCCTGCCTGAGTGTTTCACTATTTTTGGTAATTTGAGATGATGGCTCTAGGTGTATTTCTAGGAGTTGGCCTGTATTTGACTTTACATATTCTGTGAGTGCCTCCTGGCACCTGGCAATTTCTGAAAACAAACAAGAGAACAATTACTTACTAGGAGAGAGCGAGGAGAGAATCCATCAGCAAGCCACTCACTCCCACCTTTCCATCCCTCTGCCCATTATCAAGTCATAGACCATAATTGGAAGGTAGAGGCAGCCAGCTGTATTTACCCAGCATAAAGTTATACAAATAACAAGCATTAAACAAGAAACATTGCCCCAAATGAACATTAACCAAAGAATAACGCTGAGCTTGCTAGTGTTCAGCTCTTTTCAAGCGAGAATAGCACTGCATTCTGAGAGGCTGAAGTTCTCTTGCTCATTTGTGACAGTCACATTGCCACTTATTCACCCAGGCAATCAACACCTGAGGCTGCTCCCCCACAGCCCAGGGGATTAGTGCCAGGCCCTTTACCTTCAGAAAAAAGGAGGCTTTCAAGAACAGCCTCAGGAGAAAGCCTGACACCCCTCTGATCTCAGTGAAATCTCCAACTGGAGCCACAGGTAACCTGTTATCAAAGCATTGTTCTTTAATCTCTGGCCGTAGGTGTTGGAGGCCCAGTCTGCATGGGTAAAGCCAAGCAAAAAGTTAAGCATTTTATTCACTGACTTTAATAAAGGGAAACATCTAGTCTGGTCAATTCATAGTCCCCTGGTCACCACCAGTTAGTAGCTTCTTGCCTCGGTTCTGTTTTGTGTGTGCAAGGAGGCACAGCTGCCTGAGTGCCTTTAATTCCCCTGGAGTCTGGTTTGAAGGCAGAACTGTCCTGCCCTAGTGGAATGGCCCCTTTGAACCCATAGATCCCGAAAATGAGCCTTTGGAAACAGGTTCGCTTTTCCTGTTCCTCACGTTTTACCACTGCATTCACCTGGGTTTTCTTGCCAGTAATGACCTTGTACAGATAAGATAAATTCAAAACAGAAAGGACCTTTATCTAAGGTTGTTACATCCTGTTTAACCTAATGGGGAATGTCTAGATTTGCCCATCAGTCAGACCAGTCAGAATCATCTGTAGGCATGAAAGAGTTGATTCTTTCCTCACAAGGCACTGTTCCTTTTTTCCTGCCAGGATTTTATGTCAATAGATGCTATGGGGTTTAGAATTTTGGTTTGATGTGATCCCCACCTTTAAGACATTTATAATCTCTAGACTAATACAGAACAGCATGGCCTTTTCCAAAGAATTTCAGTAATACCTTTGTTAATGTCACTTAATCTCTTTCAGTCTCAGTTTCCTCAGCCTGTTGTCTGTGAAATAAGGCTAGTAATAGCACCTACCCTGCAGGATTGTTTTAAAGATCAAACAAGACAGCATATGTGAACCACTTTGCAAACATTAATGTGCCTATATAAATGCTGGCTCTTATTAATGTGTCCACATTATAAATAAAGCAGGATCTCATCACTCTGAGAAAGAAGGGACTCACAAAATCTCATGTAAAAATAACTCTCTTTTTGCGTCTAAAGATAACGTTTGTCAGTATCTACCTGAGTAAGAAATATTCTGTCAGATGTCTTGCTTCTCTGTCTTCTCTCTCTTCTCCTGAACCCCAAATTCTAGGCAAGTGTTTTTCATTTACTTCCATCTGCACACTTCAGTTTCCCATGCTTAGGGTAGCTTATAGATTGTCTCTGGTTGAGGTTTGTTACCATAGTACCTAGAATCTCTTTGCTTGCTACTATCTTGTTGTGCTCTTGTGGCAGAACTCCCAGTTGTTAAGTCTTTGGACACACATACACACCCACACAGACATACACATACATACATACATATGTGTGTGTGTGTTCCCAGCTTTCCTGCCTCTTTGCTTGTGCTACTCTCTCCATTTGGAGTGCACTCTCCTGACTTGTCCATTTCCATCTTTTCAAATCCCACTGAGCCTGAAAGGGCCAGCTCAAATATGAACCCTTCTATAACACCTGAAATGGTTGTTTTTAATCTAGGATCCTAGCTACATTTAGACAGATTCTACTATCCTGCCTGGCCCCAGAGGAAACTATTCTGCTAGTGGTAAAACAGCTTGACTGGACCCATCTGGCAGCCACAGCCCAGCAGCTGAACAACCTTTCCAGTCTAGTCCAGCAGCAGCCAAGCTCAGTGAGGAGCCAGGGCTATAGATGAGTGACCCGCTTGATTCAGCCCAGCAGTGGATTTATCCATCCAGCTGGGACATCATGGTCTATGAGGAGCAAGCCCAGCAGAGATGCAGTCTATCCAGTGGAAATGCCATGCACTCTGAGGAACTAGTCCAGGTGAGCAGCAGAGCAAGTCATCCATGACAGATGCAGCAACCTTCCTGAGAACACTCTGGAGAAAGAAAGGATACTGAGACCCTGCAGTTTGGGAGTTATGAATTAGCTTGATCCAGGGTGCCACATTACCACTGTACTGTAACATCGTGTTCTACTGCTGTTCATGGTTATTCTCCCCTCCACAGATTATGTGTTTATAGGAGAGAATGCCCATGGTATTGGGGGGAATTAGGTTATAACATTTTATAATTATAAAACATTTATAATGTTTTTGTTATGCTATTTGAATAAATATCTTTGCTAAAGAACAGGTGCTACCGGCTGATTATAAAAGGAAAGTGCACTGGTCAGGGCTCATGAGCTGTTAAGGATAACCATCCACAGATTTACTCCTAGAGAGTGGTAGAAAATGCCCCTATGGGGTCCCCGTCTTCCAGTATAAGTGGGGATTGGGCTAGGTTAACCCCTCACAGAGGGCTGCATTATATCATCATCATGAAATCTCTCATTTGTCATACTGGATAGTGAACATATGTACCTTTGATGAACAGTCTATTTTTTTCAAGCCTTGCCTTGATTATAGTCCATAGGTTTTCAAGGGGGTTTAGATCAAACAAGTGGCCCTGAAGTACATTTATCTTTATCTTCTGTATATGTGGCATGGTACAAAGTCACTATTACTATGATCTCCGTTTGAGGATTGCTGATATTCATGAACAATTTGGCTTCTTAATATCTGAATGTATTTAATTGAATCTATCATTCCCTCAGAGGGGAAGAAAGACTTCTAGGGTTTCTGGAAGTAAAAGAAAGATAATTCCTCAAACAAAATTTTGGTTGAGTGTTTTACAGTCTGATAAGTATGCCAGACCTTAAAGACTCATTTACACTTCTAGCGATGGTTTCAGTATAGCTTTGAATGAAAAATTCAGGTTTCATCAGTAAAAATTACTCCTTTCCATTCTTCAGTCTTTACATATTTTGTCCATGATGAACATACAAGTAATTTTTTCTTTAATACCAAAAGTTAGCAACTAATTGTTTTTACTTGTCTATTTGCTGTTCTTTTCATTTCAATACATTATACTACAGAAAAAAAAATAACAGCTTTTACCACTTCTAGGTCCCTCTGAAGGGCTTTGCTTGTTTTTTTTCCTCTGAAGAATAATTAGGCTGTTTTGCAGCAATAGTTTTTTAGTTCTTATTCTTTTTTGGTTTTGATTGTACTTTCTTTTTGTGCTTCAGTGTAACTGATCTTATCTCATTGTGGGCTTGAATAATCCTTGAAACACTTGACTTCCCCATACCAGTTGCTACTGCAATATCTCTAATAGTCATTGAAGTATACTCTTTAAGAGCTGCAAACTTTGTGTGTTTCCTTAGTTTGAAGTCTATTCTTCACCACAGAATTTAAAACAAAACAAGAAAGCAATGAAACACATGTCCATGAAATTCAGCACTTGACTGACAGAGAACTATATAAAGGAAGAAAAACTAGCACAATTTGATCAAGGTCAGACTTCTGAGACAGCTTTGCATTGATAGAAGCATGTACATGACTGTTACTGCCATCTAATGAAACCATATTATGATTATTTATTGTCCCAAGTAATTTGCACATTACTTTAATAAATATTTTGCATTTATCGGCTACGTTCAGAGAGACATCTCCAGAAGGTTATCTATCCCTCAGGTGACGAATCCTTTAACCCACCAGCTCATTAAAGCTCACTAACTTATTTAAAGTATGGAAGTATAATCTGGGTTGGTAGAGGGAGTACCTATACCTGGAAAATAATGGTTCTTTTGAAATATTAAAGTTAGGATTCTTAAAAAAGTGTATATCCAGAAATATAGATTTTTAAAAGTATATCATGCAATCATGTATTTAAAGGTACAAGGGGCCTTCGAGTTGACTGAGATTAACCATTTCTTTTTACCTGTTAGAAACTAAGGCCTAAATAGATTAAGTAGCTTGTCTAAGGTTATATTGATAATAAAATGGCAGAGCTAGGCTTTTAATCTAGGTCCTCTGACTCTACACCCAGAATTCTTCCCAGTGTACCAGTACAGTATGATCAGGCAGTTTTCAAGGATAACCACCCAGAGATTTACCCCTAGAGCCCTGAAAATAGTAGCAACCACCACGTTCAATTGTCTGGTATGAGTGGGGCTATTCCATTATCTTGCTGGACAATCACTGCACAAGAAAACTAACCCATGTTGGTTTTTTATGTTCAAATGTTTCCTTTGGTTTTTAATTTTCAACAATCACATAACTAAATGCTTCAAACCACTGTAACAATAAGTAGACAACTCTGGGGTTTTGTCTTACAATAATGAGACTGATAAAAATATTAAAAAAATAGTAAATGTTTGAGGGATTGTAGGAAGACAGGCACAGTAGAGAGAGACAGTACTTCAGTTCTTTGGGAAACAATTTGGCATTATATTGCAAAAGCGGCTAAACCATGTATTCTGTCTGGTTAAATGATACCACTTCTAGGCATATACCTTAAGGATGCCAAAGACAGGGGAAATATCTCATATATACCAAAATATTTGTAGCAACCCTTCCTGTCTTAGCAAAGAACTGGGAACAGTGTAGGTGCCAACAGTTTGAAGAATTATAGAACAAAATGTGGTAAAGATCACAGGGCCTGGAGTCAGGAGGACGAGTTTAAATCTATACTCCAACACGTACTGACTGTGTGACCATCAGTAAGTTGCTTAACCCTATTGACCTCAGTTTTCTCATGTGTAAAATGAACTGGAGAAGGAAATGGCAAACTATTCCAGTATCTTTACCAAGGAAACCCCAAATGGGGTCACAGAGTCAGATAGGATTGAACAGCAACTCAATGGAGAGGTGTTCAACTACATAGGTATGGAACAAAGCATACGTATTGATTTGTGTGCTTAGCTAAGCTTTGTTGCAAGGGAAGAGTTTCATGGTAGTGGTGGTGCTGAGTCACTAGGAAGCGACAGCAATGTTAAAGAAAAAAGCATCAATAAACCATTTAATTATTTATAGAAAAAACTGGCAAGTGCAGCAATATGATTTAATAACATCCAGCTACTTGTCTCTGGAGAAATAAGAGGTTTTACTTATCTCAGGAGATAATATAGTCTGTCCTTGCTGAATATAATTCAGAGAGTATGGGTTTTCACGGTATCAGGATCTGCTCCCCTTTATCCTTCTCTCTGAAGCATTAAAGATTTCCTTGCCTTTGGCTTTGGCCATGTGAGGGTGCCTGGGCCAAAGAAACAGGAAATCATCCAAGTGATGTAAGGATTAAGTGGATCCAGAATTTCAACTCCCTGACTGCTTGTTACAGAAATCAGATTATATGCCTCAAGAATTAGAGAAAAATAGAAACAAGCAAAAAATGCCACAGTTCATGACTACACATAACTCCCAATATTTTCCCATTAAAAAGCTCAGTATGAGTCAGCAGGGTTATGTGGCAGCTGAACAAGATAATGTAATTTTGGGCTGCATGAAGAGGGCTGTTACTTCCCAGAATAAGAGGGTGATGATGCCCCTGTGTGCTCAGCACTGGTCAGATCACATTTGGAATATTGTATTCATTTCTGGCCCCACAGTTTGAGAAGCAGTGTCTAGAAGAGGGCAAGCAGAAGGTAAAGGGCCTTGTCAAAGGACATGGGGACAAAAAAATACTCAAAAGACGGTTGTTTTCAAGTACTTGAAAGATTATCTTGTGGACGAGGGGTTGGTCTTGTTCTGTTTGGCACTCCTGAGGGTAGGACCAGGAGCAATGGGTAGAGACTGAAAAGAGGCAAACTGAGGTTTGATGTAACAAGAAACTTCCTAACCATTAGAACCATAGGAAAGTAGTAGAATGGGCTGTCCCCAGAGCTGTTGGAAATCTCCTGATGCAAGGTCTGCAAGCAGAGGCTGGGTGACAGCTTCTGGGTGTGGGTTGGACTGCATGGACACTGAAGTCTGTTCTGAGTCTGTGATCCATGAAATGAATAAATTAAAAGGGTCAGATGGAAAAAGTCTCCCTCCACCCAAATCTACAGGCATTACTTTTAGCTCATCGAAAGGATCTGTTTGTTCTCCCCAGGGCCAATTGTCATCCTGCTACTCAGTGTTAAAAGATGCAAAACTGCTGGATTTATATTCTTTACACAGCTGATATTTTGCACCCTACAGTCAAAGCTTTGTCTATTGCAAGTGAATGTACTGATCTTTCACCAAACCACCATTATCTTCATCCCTTACCGTTCTACCAAAGGCTCTCTACTGTGTTTTACAGTTCTTAAGCATTTAATACAGTCAATTACTCTTTCATCCTAGATATTTTTACTGAGCATGAGTTAATCAAGTCTTTGTTCCTAGTAATTACTCCCCAAGTGATGCTTTCTTATTCCTGTCTTCAAGATTGTTGTCTATAGATACACTCTCTCATTATCTACCTTCACAATTTCTTCTATCACCAATGCCCAGATCCCTCTCTCTTACTCATCCAATTTTATAATTCCTTGAGTATTCTGTAATTCTAAGTGAGTGCTCAGTCTAAGGGTGGCCCTCAGTTTGTTTTATAGGCTTGTAAGTTCAAAAGTCATTCTGGAGATGAAAAGTACCACATACCCCACCCACCCCACTTTTCCTTGGAGAAGTAGAGGATAACACTGGATTTAGTCAAAAGACTCTAAATTCTGAAAGGTTTGGAATTTCTGCTCTGCCTCTTGTAAGTTGTGTAACCTTGGACAAGATACTCAACATCTCCGAGCTTCAGTTTCCCCATTTGTAAGATGGTGTGTGTGTAGAGTAGATGATTCCAATGGTATGTAAATTTCCCGAGTGTAGGCACTGTTTCTTTTGGGTCGTTGTATCTTAACATAGTGCCTGGCACATAATAGATACTTGCTGACCTCCCTTTGCCTACAATCATGAACCATGCTCAAATAAGTTAACTCTGTAAGTGTTTTGGTGTCAAAGTATTCCTTTGTGTTCCCATTCATCAGAGTGCCCCTCATCACTCACCTGTATATTGCCTTCTGCATTAGAACAAAGCAATTGTCTTCGCTACTGTATTTGTATCTCCAGTGCTTGTCACGTAGTAAGTACTTAATAAATTCGTCATTCATTCATTCTTGTTAGATTGTGTTAGATTGTATCTCCTATAGTTGTCAGAACATTTCTAAATTTCTTAATCTTAGTCAGGGTTAACATAGCTAAAACATAATTTATCTCCCTCTATAGTCTTTCTAATGACTATGGTCATATAGAAAAGACATCGTACATAAAGTAATGTAGTGCAATGAAAAGAGATCTGATTTTAGAGTCAGAGGCCTTGAGTTCAAATTGTCATATTGGGCAAATCATTTAACTTCTCTGGAACTAAAATTCCCTTCAGACTGTACTCTGGACTTTCTCTACAATGTCCCCTGAATTTCTTTATGCTGGAAACTCCAGCACTGGAATTCACACTTTGGAAGTACTTTGATTGAATAACTCCTCCAGAACCTCCATTTAAGGAAAGTAAACAGGCCAGTCATGCTTTAGTTTTCTCCAGGCTACCCTCTGGACTTTCTCTACCATGAAGGAAGTACATGGATAATGCCTTCCTCCATTTTAGCTCCCTTTTATGTGTGATCTTCCCCCATTAGAATGCAGGAGTTAATCTTTCTTTGTGCTTGTATTTCCAGTGCTTATCACAGTTTCTATCACATAGTGCTTAATAAATACTTATTGACTGAATAACTTAGTTCTTTATCTATTGATTGGTTGGTTATTGTTCTTTTTTCTTGAAGAGGGCCCAAATGAGGGTAGTTGGACTACATATCTTCTCAGATATTTTCCATCCGTAAATCTATGATCCTATAATCCATCCACTGAGTCTCAATTCAGTTATTTCTTTTTCTTTCACCTCTCCTAGATTAATTGATCTAGAGATGGAAGAAACTTACCATCTAGTCCAACAGATGAGGAAACCAACACCTGTGCAGGTTAAGTGACTTGCTCAAGCTCACTCTACTAGGTAGTAAGTCATAGGTAGGATTTTAACTGAAGTCCTCTGACTCCAAAACCATATCTTGGTTCCATTGCACCATGATAGTGCCTAAGCCTAATATGAACTCCTTTTCTCTTGCTTGACATTCTTCGTTTCTTCTGCCATTTAAGTCAATCCTGAAATCTCTCCTCCTTCAGGAAACTTTTCATGATTTATTAAATGACTTCCTTAGCTCCACCCTGTCTTAGTCTCAGAGTTGGCAAGATTCTACCCTTAGATGATTTCCAAATCCTACTATTGTTTGATTTGATCACAGTCCATTAAAATGAGCATACAAAACAAATATTTGCCCTCCAATCCTGAAAAGATCTTGCTTCCCACCATAAATTACACGTGCATATGAAGTACAATTTTTAAAGCTAAGCATAGCTTTATTGTTTTTGAGTTGTTTCAGTCATGTCTGACTCTTTGTGACCCCATCTGGGATCTTGGCAAAGATACTGGAGAGCTTTATCATTTCCTTCTCTAGCTCATTTTACAGATGAGGCAACTGAGGCAAACAGGGTTAAGTGACTTGCTCAGGGTCACCCAGACTGTAAGTTTGTGAGGCTAGATTTGAATGCATGAAGAGGAATCTTCCTGACTCCAGCCCCAGCACTATCCATGGTGCTATTCAGATGTCCAGACGTAGCTTACATGCAGAAGTTATTTTATTTTGCCATGTCATACGTAATCATGGAATTAGGATGATCTGAGTTTGGATCTTGCCTGTGACAAGTATTAGTTATATGATCCTATATAATTAAGTGATAATATTTAATATAAATTTGAGACTTTAATAAGGGCCAAAGTTTGAATTAAGAAGAGCCTGGACCTAATAATCCCCTTTGTTTAATTTAGAGGACACCTTTTGATGTCAAGCAAGCAAATGGGACTTCCTTACCAGAGCCTTCTTCTGGCATCTTAGTGATAAAGCCTGGGTTGTAACTTCAGCTTTGTCAACTCTGTTGAGATACCACAACTATAAAGGCCTGTTTGGGACTGGATCTGTCATCTGGGTGATGGGACTTTTTCCTTATCTTAAATCACAGAGACATGATACAGAAAGAAGATGACCATAGCTTGGGATCATAAAACCCAATTGAAGCTACTTTGTTTACAATGTGTTTTTCTAAGAGAACTCCTTTCTCACAGCAAAATGTATATAAGCCAGAAGATTTTCTGTACTGGGTAGCCAGAACATTTTTCTCACTCCATAATGCATTATGTTACCATTTTCATTAATAGGGAATTGATTAATTAATTAAATCATAAAATGTATGCATTTAGCCTGTTGCCTTTTCTTTAACCAAGTTTTCAAGTTAACATAAGTTACCACCTCCATATACTACCTCAAAAATCTCTAGGATTTATCATAGACATATTGCTGTCTGCCCCAGTGGCAGGAGTCCTTATGGGAGTAGCTCCTTACATTGCACTGAGGAGTCATAAGCCCTTTTAGTACTTGACTCTACAGTGATACTGTTTTAGATGAAAATTTGAGTGTTACTACATTATAGTTTGTCATTAGAACTTCATTTTCAGAGGGATGAATAGTATATGAGGCAAGGGGATAGATTATGGGAAATTGTAAAGAGACCATAAGAATTACTCAAGAATACAACATAACATCCGCTGAATTGTGTTACATGTGTCAGAAAACATGAAATATACTTCTGGGAGGTAGGTAGAGGGAAGGGACTTACCTGGTGAATTTAAACTTAGACAGAGTGGTTTCTGGGTCCCAGAACAATCTGATCACCACTAGAGGAATGAATAGTATTTAGGAATAAATCTTTTGTAGCAAAGATGAGGCCAGCCCCTCTCTTGTCTTCTCTGGAAGACATGGGAGGAGAAGCTTTAGTTCTCCCCTTCCTGAGCAGTTAATCTTAGGGGGAACTCCTGATGTGGAAATTCTCTTCCCTAATGCAATTTACCAGTTGACTATAATATCTATTATGTCACTCTATATTGTATTATATAAAACCTGTATCATTATATGTTATATATAATATAAAGGTAGCAGGTGACACAGTGGATAGAGTGTGGGCCTGGAGTCAGGCCCTCTTCCTGAGTTCAAATCTGGCCTTGGATACTCATTAGCTGTGGGACCCCAGGCAAGTTACCTAACCCTGCTGGCCTCAGTTTTCTCATCTCTAAAATGAACTGGAGAAGGAAATGGCTAAGCATTCTATTACCTGTGCTGAGAAAACCCCAAATGGAGTCATAAAGAATTGGAAATGACTATGAAACGAAGTCTTATAGAGTGGCTTGGAGCAGTAGTAATTTCCCCAAGCTAATGGAGCCAGTATATGTCAGAGACAGGATTTTAATCCAGATTTTCTTGACTTCAAGGATATCCCTCTAACTGTTGTGCAACATTGCCTTTTGTGCCTGGTCCTATCATGACTAATAAATTTTGAGGCAATTCCAATGCTTTGGTGTAATATAACCATAGTCACTGACTCACAACCACAATTGTCTATCTGCTTCTCATAAAACTCCCTGACTTGTCCTTAATAGTAGAGATAATAGAAGCTTTATTGCATTGGTTTCATTAGATCTTTCAAGTTCTGTCTTTCAGTCCCATTTTACTTTACATACCTTATGGGTTTGGCAAATTCTTACCTAGCTGTCCTACTGATCAACTTTGATCTTTCCGACATTCTTAAATTTCTACAAGGTGATAATAAAATGTTGAAGAAACAACAGTAGCTCAAAATTATACAATGCTTCAAGTTTCAAAAACTATTTTCCTTCTAAGTCCTATGAGGTAAGTAGTCAGCCAGTCTGTCAAATAGCTTTTCTTAAGCATCTAACATATACTGGACCCTATGCTAAGCTCTGAGGATACAATGATGGGAGAAAGAAAGTCCTTCAAGGTAGTGTAAGTTTTATTATTTTCATTTTATAAAAGAGGAAATAAATGTTATAAATTTATAAATAAAAATTATATAAAAAAGAAATTTTATAAAAGAGGAAAGAAAATCTTTGCTTGTAGAGATTAAATTACTTGTAGACAGCTATTCACTTAATTACTTCCAGAGCTGGGACGCAAACTTAGGTCTTCTGAATCCAGGAATTGCAAGGGTCTTTTCAGGGAATTTGCTGCATCTTAATTTTTTATATCTATATATTCCATTAAAGTTCTCTGCCTCATTTTGGTGTGAAGGTGACCCTCAGTTATGCCATGGGAACACACCTTCAAGTTAGAAAGGTTTCCAGTATAAGCCAGTTACAAACTATCATCTGAGAACCAGCCTAACTAAATTAGTTCATTAACTTAAGGTTAATGAATGTTTCTGGTTACAATAATACATAAAACTATATACAAAGACATAAAGGGGTTGCTCTTTATGGAGGGAGTACTCACACTGATGTAGAATTTAAGTTCCTTGAGGTCAGGGATTATTCATTCATTCATTCATTTTTATCTTTATACCTTTAGCACTTGGCAAAGTGCCTGGCACATGATAAGCACTTGATAAAGACTTGTTGATCAATTAATTAATCAGTGATATCACTATCTTTTTTTCTTGTATGTTAGATAATTAAATACATCAGTTTTGTTTATCTACCTTCATATCTTATGTGTTCTGGTTACACAGTGACCTTTAAAGGGTGCTAGTATTCTTATAATTAAAGGACTAATGTAGGAATTGAATATTTATAATTCAACTCTTAAATTTGGTATAAGAGAAAAATGAATTAAAATGTTGATAGGAGTTATATGTAAAGTGTAAGTGAAAAAATCCAGTTGGCATTTGAGCTGTTATTCCAGATGTGAGTTGTATTTTTATTAGATTTTATTTCAATTGGTCTTTTGCCACTTTTTAAAAAGGGACCTTTTACATCTCTTTCTCTCAGTCCCAATCAAAAGAATTCCATTGCCAATCTGAGATATGTTTTTTCTGCTTCAATAAAAATAAAAGCCACTTTTCTAAATTATCATATTTTTAAGATTTTTACTGAACAAGATTTTTTAGCTATCCTTTTAAGTGTAATATATTGGGTTAGCTTTTAACAAAATATCTCAGTTTCCTTAGTGAGTAAAAAAAAAATGTTTCTAAAAACAAAAAGTCAGACCAGTAATGAGATTACATCAAAGAAGACACATGTGTCTACTTAGTAACTCATCTTAGATTAAACTATAGGCAGTGTCCACTATGTCCCGTGGAAAAATATCAGAAGCTGAAAGACACCCCTATCTTTTCTTTCCCTTATCCATCCCCACTCAGGTTGTCAGAAATGGGAGGGGATGTTGATAGTTAACTCTCCCTCCCATACTCACATATCTCTTTCTCCCACTCCCCTTCTCTTCTTTCCCTTTCTCTCCTCTTGGCTTCTTTTCCTTCCTTCTTCCCCTTCCCTGCTTATCAACCATTGTGGCAGAGAGGAAGGACAGAGGCAGGGCAAGTATCTAGCATTTTTATAGTGCCTGCTATGTTCTGAGCCCGGTGGTAAGCACTTTACATTACTAGGTGCCACACTTAAACTCCTACCAGTTTAGTAGGACTAGGTGACATAGGACAGTGAACTTATTTCACTATCATAGTCTTTGGGTCCCTTCCATAACAATGGGGCAGCAGGGCAAGACTTCAGTGAAATGAAATACTATGGAATGGGATTGGAGTAGATCATAGGAGCCAACTTCAGAGCAGGTGTGGATATTCCCCGCCTGATTCCATAAGTGAGAATGTAGAAGCTTGGAGTAAGCTTGTCTATATCCATAATGCCTCAGGGTTTTGTACTATGTGATGATGAATTTTGTCCTATGTGATGATGAACCACTGAGCCCAATGGTAAGCACTTTACCCATATTATCTCATCTGATCCTCACAACTCTATGAGGTCGGTGCTATTAGTAGCCCCATTTTACAGATCAGGAAACTGAAACAAACAGAGATGAAGTGACTTGACTAGGGTCACACAGGTAGGAAGTATCCGAGGCTGGATTGGAAGTCAGTTCTTCTTGGCCCCAGGTCCTTATTCCCATCCATTGTGCTTCTTAGCTCCATGCTCCTCTTCATTATTCTAACCTTAACTTTAGCCCTTTCCCCTTATGTGTTGTCCCGGGACCTCTCAGCCTTCTCACCATCAAGCCTCAGAGTGAAGTCCTGGGTCCCGACCCCTTTGCACTCCATGTGCCTTTGTTTCCTTACTCTAGAGACCTCAACAGACAGAGTTCAGAAGCGGCCAAAGTCAAGAAGACTCCGTTTGAAATTCCATTTCAGACACATGCTAGCTATGTGACCCTGGGCAAATCACTTAACCTTTGTCTGCCTTAGCTTCCCCAACCATAAAATGGGTATAACCACAGCACCTACCTCCAAAGGTTGTTTGTGAGAATCACATGAGGTAATAGTCATAAAAGTGTTAGGCACATACTAAGTGCTTAACAAGTGCTTGTTTCCTTCCTTCCCTATACCTTCCTTACTCCCTAATCCCTAGGTGTTCTATGCTGCTCAATGTGCATCGTGTTTTAGATCTTTATTCCTGCTCCTGGGATGGCTTTTGCTGATGTAGCATGAGGGAGTATCCCTTCACTCACCCTCATACTCATGATTTGCTCTCCCTAGAGAGTGGCCCACTAATGCCACTCTCAGAATTCTAGAGGGCAACCCTGGTGGGGCTGGGATGTTGTGCTCCTAGCATGGTTCTCCTAAGCCCCCATGAGTTTGTTCCCCATCAATAATCAGCCAAATAGAAAGATTCAAGAAAGGATATTTACTAAAAAGCTATAGTAAGAATAATTGTTACAAAAATTTCCCTCCTCCCCTCAAAGCCTGGGGTTTATATACCTCAAAAATACTTGAATCCACAGAGGGAGGGGAACAGGGACAAACATAAGGGATATAATGAGGCAACTCAAGTACTGCAGTAGAAGTCTTTTCTCCTTTTCTAGAGTCCTCCTGACTTTCAGTAGCCAGTTGATAAAATTCATCATCACATAGTACAAAACCCTGAGTCAGTATGGATATAGACAAGCTTACTCCAAGCTTCTACACTCTCACTTATGGAATCAGCTGGGGAATATCTACACCTGCTCTGAAGTTGGCTCCTATGATCTACTCCAATCCCATTCCATAGTATTTCATTTCACTGAAGTCTTGCCCTGCTGCCCCATTGTTATGGAAGGGACCCAAAGACTATGATAGTGAAATAAGTTCACTGTCCTATGTCACCTAGTCCTACTAAACTGGTAGGACTTTAAGTGTGGCACCTAGTAATGTCTGTTTACTCTCTGGGCACAAGCCTAATGATCCAAAGAAAATATAAGTTCTGTCAGGTTCTGCTAAACTGGAAAGGTTTTGGGTACAGGTAGATGATACATTCTATGCCTGTGATCGAAAAACCAGCCCAGGTGAGTTCAAAGGGATTCATTTGCTGAAAGTTGATTACTAGTGATGAATTTTGGGGTGAGGGATAATAGCAACTCATGAAAATGTTTTGTGTTAGTGACGTGGAGAAAATCATGGATTCACTGTTGTGTGATGTAACACTGACTCTCCCCCCACACCTCACCTCCAATGTCTGAAATATACTCCTCTCTCCATCTCTTTAAATTCCTTCAAGACTCAGTTTAAGTACTGACTTCCACAAAAATCCTTTCCTGGTCTCCTAACTCATAATGTCTCCTCTCCCCAAATTAACCTTGTATTTTAAAAAAGTATATATCACTAGTTCAAATATGAATCCCATTAAATGGTCAAAGGAATTGGATTTACACTAGATACTTCCTTTGTTTTTGTTTATACTTCTTACTCGAAGAGGACCAAGGACATCACAATGTTGAGGTCAAAGTGCAGTGTGTTTGACTGTGACTTCTGAGTCTAACACGAGCTTGGAAGGCTATATTTCAGGTTGGGCACAGAGAGTCTGTATAAACACTTGGATGGAGATGTCTCCTAGAGTGGCACATCTTGTATTTCCTTGGTGCTGCTGCAATTCTGCTTTGCTTATGGGAGCACAGTGCCTTCTTCGATGCAAGAGCACTATGCTGGGCATTCCTGTGCTAGCATCTCTCGTGTGACAAAATAGATACTAAAGTTCTTCAGAGATACCTTGAGAGCGTCCTTGTATCACTTCTTCTGACCTCTGTGTGAGTGCTTCCCTTGTGAGAGTTCTCAATAAAATAGTCTTTTAGGTAAACGTATATTTAGCATTTGGGCTCCGTGGTCAGCCCATTAGAGTTGTGCTCTCTATAAGAGTTTGAAAGCTTGGCAGTTCAGCTTGAGAAAGGACTTCAGTGCCGAGTTCCTTATCTTGCCAGGTAATCTTCAGAATCTTCCTTTCACAGATATCCAACAATGAAGTCATCACAATGACTCTGTAGACTTTTAGTTTGGAATGCAGCCTAATACCTCTTTTCTCCTACACTTTCTTTCAGAGCCTCCCAAACACTGACCTAGTTCTGGCAATGCATATGTCAACTTCATCAGCTATGTGGACATCCCTGGAAAGTATACTGACAAGGTAAGTGAATTTATCTGCAGCATTCAGAATATCTCCATTTACTATAATCAATAGTTCCATATATAGATGGTGTAGTATTAACTGGTGGAGAAATTGTTTTCTTGGTGTTGATTATCAGGCAAAAATTAGCACAAGCAACTAAGAATCAATCCATAATCTGTTGCATCTCAGTCTCAGAGGTTGCACTGAGTGCACAATCATCTATGAATAAAATGTCTTGCACCAACTCTCCTTCCACTTTAGTATTGGTTTGTAGCCTTTTCAAGTTACATAATTTACCATCAGCATGGTAGCTGAGTCTGCTGCTGTTTTTGTCCTCATTGAAGGCATCTATGACTACTCTGATGTTAATTCACTATGGGTTTGAGGACTATCAAATACTCTCCACCTGGTGTAGCATATCTACTGAGACAGTTTTACTGGGGTGTGGCTGTTGCATCTGCTATAACTGCTTGGAGCCACAGGTGAAAGTTGGATGACAGGTAGACACCAAAGGCTGAGCAGCCCAGAAAATGACCTATCAACCCTCATACCAGAGGTGCTATCCCTCCTTGAACACCCCATAGACCCTGCTCATTTCCTTTAGGCTGAAGCCCAAGAACCATATTTTACATAATTTTGACTTTGAATAGTGTAAATTTGATTACAGGTAGACACTACACAGAATTATTTAGTTGCACTAATCAGGACTTAGCAATACTTCTGTAAATTATGTGACAATAGAATCTAAGTCCCTTGGGGGCAAGGACTACCTCTGCCCCATACAACCTTTGATTTCTGTATCCTCAGAACCCAGCAAGATACCTGGAGCATAGGTATATAGTGCTTTATAAAGCTTGTTATTTGATATTTTAAAAAACTACAAAACAAGAAAATCAAATATATATATATATATATATATATACATATACATATATATCACATTCTTGATGGACATGTGTCTGGGGAAAACAATGTACGATGGAGATCTGGAAAGAAAGGTCATATGACTTGTGAATTCTGAGAGGGATAACATAATTTGTTTCTTTGCATATCAGCTTCCTGTAAAGAATTAAACACACTCAGTGCCTAATACAATCTTTATAATCCAAGCACTACTTGATTAAAAAATAACTGTGCACTATTCCAATCACAGAATATAATAATCAGATTTGTGTTTGGCTTGATAAATAGTTCATCCCTGTCTATATCTTCAAAAAGTGACATTTCTTTCCAGGCATTTACATAGTGCTTGAAGGTTTGCAAAACACTTTACATATAATATCTCACTGGATCATCATGACAGCCCTGGGAGGTCAGTGCTATAATTATCCCCATTTTACCCATGGGGAAATTGAGGCTTAGAGAAGTTAAGCAACTCATCCAGGATTGCACAGTGAACAAGGGTCTGAACCAGGATTTTAATTCAAATCTTCCTGACTTTACTCCCCATATCACTTAGTCACCTCTATTAGCATCCAAGGTAGAAACTGATGAGCTGCCATGTTTCTATACTTTGGGTAAAAAGATTTATGTCTTATGCAAAAGACAGTACAGCGCGGTGGAGTGGGCATAGAACTTGTGAGAGCTGAGTCCAGATTCCAGGTTTGGCACCTATTACCTGAGTGGTGACCTTGAGAAAGTCATTTCCCTCTTTGACCTCACTAATACCATCTACAAAATGGGAAAGTTGGATTAGGTGACCTCTATGATCCATTCCAGCTCTAGATCTGTGATCTCATAAAATCCATATGAAAACACCTTGATCACATGTCTTGTAGGTACTGAAAAATTCATGTTAGTTTTATTTCCAACCAAGATGGAAATGTTCTTTGTCCTCTCTGGAAAAAATTAAAAAATCCAATTTAGAAATGCCATTTCTCCCTTTTCCCTTCTTTCAACTTGGTCATGTGCAAAGGTCTAACAACATTTACAACAAGTCAACTTTTTAGCTATGTGATTGAATTTCATACTAACATATGCTTTGTCTGAGCAAACAGGGAGGGCTGTTTGTACAGAGAGGGAAAAAACACCAAACATATATGATAGAAGCACGAATAATTGGCTATACAACATTGTTAATATAAAAAAAGATGTTGATTTTGTTGTAATGGCAAATTTATAGCATATTTTTCTACTGTGAGAACAAACGTAATTTTGGAATTGTGTTGTGTTTGTTCAGTATACCAAGACTGCCCTCTATGGACACACTGTGTCTTTATGAACGACCAATTTTCCTAGTTCCCATCCCTCTAGATAGATTAGCAGGCAGCATTCAAACTTTTGGAAATCAGTGTTGCTTTCCTAAATTAAACAGCCTGCAGTTGGAGAGGTGAGTTATGTCTTTCTTGTATCTTGTTTCCCATAGGGGTTCCTTTGGGTATATTTTCTTCATTCATTCTCATTATAGCAGAACTCACAGATTTTGAGCCCAATTCCACAGTCTTCAATGACTAGTAACTCTTACAAGCTTCAATGGGGATTTGTGCACAAAAGAGCTACAGGTTCAGACTCCGAGAGAGATGAGATGAAGGAGATAGGTTCAAACACTGAGAAAAATAGCTATTTGAAACTGCATGTGGAGCACTGGGCATAAGGCAGCCACTTTAGAATGCTGGCCCAGTCTTTGCTTACTCTTACACCCCATTCAATAAGGTATCTTTTAACAGTGCTGCAAGAATTACTTATTTTTAATCAGGATTTAGAACTGGAGGGAATCTTAGAGATTATGTAGCCCAACATACACATTGGAAACTGAGGCTTAGAGAGAGGAAATGGCTTGTCACGTTTAGGACATGACAGTTTTAGGATTGCAATTCTAGTGAATTCAGTGCCCTTTAGATGACACCATGTTGTCTGCTCATTTCTTATCCTGTGACAGTAAAACAATAAGAGGATGGGAGATGATAACCAGAGGCATTTTTATTTATCTTTTGAAAGATTGATGTGACTGTAGTTTAATATCATTTGGCTTTGGGGGTGATGGTACAGGTAGGTCACAAAAGATTATGCCAGTAGAGAGAACAACTTGTTAATATGCAAGGTGATAATCTGGAATATCAGAGTCCTAGCATCTCAGAATTGGGAGGGACCCAAAAGTTAGTTAGTCCAACATGTACCAGAGCAGGTAGATCTCTAGCATATCAATCAAGAAACCTGCCATGGTCAAGGGGAGCTCACTCTATTCTGAGTCAGTCCATGCCTTTTTTTTGAATAGCTCTAATGTTAAGGTTTTCCATACCTTTATCCTGAATCTGTTCCCTGAAACTTTTATCCCTTACTCCTAGTTCTTTGCACAGCAGCAAAAGTCCAAGGCTTTGTTATTTACAAAGAGAACTATCATGTCTCTCCTAAGTCTCCTCTAGTCCAGGCTTAATATCCCCAGCTTCTTCAGTGGACACATAGAGTGAGATCTCTAACCCCCTTTCCATCCTGGTTGTCCTCTTTTGGACATGCTCCAATTTTGTAATGTCTTTTCTAAAATGTGGTACCCCAGTAGGAACATAATACTCCAGATGTATTCTGGCCAAAGCAGAAGATCAGAGGTATCACGTTCCTTGGTCATGCATTCACTAGGCCTCTTTCGATGCAGCTCAAAACTACTTTAGGTTTTCACCACACTGCTGACTCACATTGAGAGTGCAGTCTCCTAAAATGTCCACATCATTGTTGTATGAACTGTCTGACCATGTCTCCTCATTCTGTACTGCAAAGAAATAAACACAATTCTGAACAGTCATAGAAGGAAAAAATGTGAAATATTTCAGGGGAAAATGCTAGTGTCATGGTACCCCCTTCTAAATTGAGGCAAAAGCATTTGGCACAATGGAGAAAACTTTTGTAATCCATCAACCTGTGTATATTTGTATTGTGTACCAGATACTATAACAAATCATTAGCTGGGACAGTAAAGAGGAGAAATCAAGCAAATGTGGCAAATCATCTTATCTCTAATCTATATTTGAATCAGAAAGATTTATTTTTTTTATTTACAGTTGTCCCTTCCATATCATGGGGGTTGGGATGTAGCACCCCTATAATCTAGAAAATGCATCTAAAATTTTTTGGCCCTTTGGAGAAGTCTAAAGTTCTCTTTTTCTTTCAAGCAATGTTTATAGTATCTTGCTATAAAATTTGTGTATACATTAAAAGATAAAATATGTTGACATTATACAATACATATATTTATGCATTTCTGAGTTTCTAAACTTTCTCTGTTTTGTCTGCTGGCTTTCACATGTCATTTGTGGCTTCCTAAAATTCCCCCAAAATTTCTATTTAATTGCTTATGCCAGCCCATGACATATTGAAGCTGCTATGGGGAAAGTCACAATGTGGAAGGGATAACTGTAGTTTAATAAATTGTGTGCTGGAAGCATAGACTGCCAGTTCTACTCACAAACTAAAGATAGGCTTTTCTTTTTCACTTTGGGCCCCTCTTTGAGGTTTAACCCCAGTTTTTCCTGTTCCTTGTGGCTTCTCCATAAAGCAGGGTTAATAGGGTTGATACTAGGAAAATAGAGATTCCCTTGGAAAGTAATGAAGAAGGGCACAGATTTCTATTCTTCTTTTGTTAGTTGGACTCCATCTGTTCTATAGCTAATGAGGGACAACAGACCATCTCATATGACAAATGACTAACGGAACTAGGAATGTTCAGATTTAAGAAGGTTTAGTTTTGTTTTGGTTTTTTTTTTTGAGGGGAGAACTTTCTCAAGTGTTTAAAGGACTGTTTTATTCAAAAGGCATTAGATTTTTTTCTGCTGGGCCACACAGGGCCAGATTAGTACCACTGGCTGGAAATTGTCAGAGGTCTTCCTTCTTGCTTGTTGTATTATCACAAGTCTCACAAAGTGGATCAGAAGCTTGTGGTATTGTAGTGATGGACCTGAGGCCCACAGATTATTATGATATAGTCTTATCAAAGGTAGTTTGTCTTATGTAAGGTAGATTTAGTCACATAATAAAGAAAAGATCTTGCTAACAATTAGAGATATTCAGGCTTGATTTCCTATTCCTGCAACTCTTGCTGTGCCAAGGAATTCAATATAGTCAAAGTTTGGAAGTGCCCTGCTCTTATTCTTGGTGAAGAACCACCATTTTCCTTGGCATTCTACAATATCCTTAAGTAGGAAATGTTCATTGCCATTATCATCTTTCTTCATTAAAATGCTACTCTGATGCCTCAGTGTGGAGGTGAAGCAGCATTCTCAAAGGCTGTAACAGTAGACAGATAGCCTTTCTTATGTCCTAGGAAAGTGAAATGACTTTGAGAATAGGCTTAGAAGTAGCTTACACACACACACACACACACACACACACACACACACACACACACACACACACCAGCTGTCCAAGTATCAGCCTAGTTAAGTCTGGAGCCAGGCATCATTGAGTGATGGATTCTTTGGACCCAGCAGCTTACAAAGACTATCTACTAAATTGTATAGGGTCACAATCTGTTTTAGTAAAAGGGATACCCACATGAATGACTCTGAAGTATCAAAGTATTGTTCTTCCATGGAAGAACTGAGGTCTTAGAAATCCTGGAAAAGCTTTAAGCCTACATACCCATTGTCTAAACTAGCTAAATTTGGAGCAGTTCAGCACCAGAAGATTAACTACCACAAGCCATAAATTTTAAGCTATACAACAACTCATGAAGACCTGAGATGCAGCCAGATGGCATACTGGACCTGAATCAGGAAGAAATGATTTCAAATCTGGCTTCCAACACATACTAGCTGTATGGTCCTAGTCAAGTCACTTAGCCTCTGTCTGCTTCAGTTTACTCATCTTCCAGATTTATTGTGAGGATAAAATAAAATTACATATGTAAAATACTTCACAAACCTTAAAATACTATACAAATGGTAGCTATTAGTATTGCTTTATACTACGGACCCTTGTGTCATTCTGGTTAAACCTATGGACCTCTTCTCAGAACAATGTTTCAAATACATGAAACAAAACATGTAGGATCACAAAGGAAAGCAATTACATTGAAGTAAAGTTATTAAAATATGTTAAAAATAAAGTTAACCAAGCCCAAATGAAGGATGCATATAGAGGGAAGATATAATGTATCATTATAAGGTCTACCCTTATTAATAATAAAAAAAGGTGGTGGAAGTATTGTGATTAATTTAGAAATTATTAAATAAATATTTATAATTCTTGTCACTGTTGATGGTGATGTCCTTTATGGCATGCCTGAACAGGATAGTTCAGGAGACACTAGAAAGTAACTGTAGCAGCCTGTTCTCGGCTGGATCAGGCCGATCATCCTCACAGTGCAACTTTGAGCTCATGAAGATACTTGGGGGAAACCTTTAGCAGAAGTTCTTTCATTACAGCAATCAGGGCTCTCCACCCTTGGTGCCCATCTGTGAAACTCAGCAACTTTTAATAATCCAAAGCTACCACTCCTGCGTTGTAAAGAGCCCACAAAATGCCATGTTTTGGGGAGTTATTGATAAACAACTTATGCATGGAGCACAAAGCTCACCCTAGTTTTTATCCTTAAAGGACTTGAGCTAGGTACATGTATGACTCTGAGACATGCAAAAAGGGAAGGGTAAAAAAACATTTTTTTTCTTCTTTATTGATTTGTTGTGACAGTAGGACCTGAGCCAGACAGAGTAGACTCAAAACCCCATGGTTCTGTAGTGCTAGATAGAAAAGAAAGAGTCTATTGGGATCATTCTTATTGCAAGTTACACATTTTATATAGGGCATATTCATGAAGGGTACTGCTAATGGTTTAATGTTGGAAAGATACTATATTAGTTATTTATGTCTGCAGTGAGAGTGAGAGGTGAAAGATTTTCATCTATGCTAAAAAGAGGGTGTTGCTCTCATGTGTTGCTTTAAAGGCAGCCTGACTAGGTGGATCAAATGCTGTGATGATGTTAGTAAGATCTGGGTTCAAATCCTGTCTCTGGCACTTGCTAACTGTATGCACATAGTCAAATCACCTCTCCTCACAAAGTCTTACTTTCCTCCTCTGTAAAATGGAGAGAATAATACCTGAGGTACATACCTCACTGAGTTGTTGCAAAGTTCAAATTAAATGACATACATAAAGTAGCCTTTTAAGATGTGTTATGCTATGTAGGGGACAGATTGGCAGTATTTCTTCTGTTAATGAATTTTTTTTGAAGTGAGTTGTTGTTAGGTCATTTCAGTCTTGTCCGACTCTGTGACCCCATTTGGGGTTTCCTTGGCAAAGATGCTGGGATGATTTGCCATTTCCTTCTCTAGCTCAGATGAGATACTGAGGCAAACAGGGTTAAGTGACAAACAGGGTCACATAGTAAATGTCTGTGGCTGGATTTGAACTCTCTTAGGGGAGTCTTCCTGACTCCAAGCCTGGCACTCTATCCACTGCACCACCTAGCTGCCCTGTTATTGAAGATTTTCAACAAAACTTATTCTGATCATGAAGACATCTATAGTGACTTTATATACACCATCTCATTTGATTTTTGAAATAACCCTATGAGGCAAATATTTCATGAATTATTTTCTTCCTGTTACCATTAATAAAAGTGAGGTTTAGAGAGGGTAAGCAGCTTGCCAATGGTCACACAGCTGGTGAATATCATAGGGGGGATTCAAATCCAGATCTCTCCTTATGCCTAGTCCCATGCTCTTTTGACTACATCAGACTACATCTCTCTATATGGGAGGCATAGGAATTCATTTCAGGACATGTAATGCCTGGGCAGGTAGACTTTCTATGTGTTTAATTCTCTATGTTGGATAACTCTGGTCCACTTTCCCAAATAGTAGGGCAGGCAGATGTCCCCATTTCCTTGGGGTTCATCTGAGCCTCCCTCCCTCCCCCACAGTAGGGCTATATACTGAAACTAAAGATGGTTCTTTTCTAGGAAACATTAACTCTGACCCCAAAATGGCCAACCTGTATGAATTCCTCTCATGTAGCCTTTGGCCCTGATCCCAAGAGAGATCTGTACTAATGAAGTATTATAGCTTCTGCCCTCTGAGCAGTCATTGCCACTGACCCATAATTGGTGAACTTTTCTGAATGCCCAGGCTGGCTCTATTTTTAGGGACTCTGTCCCTAGAGGATTATCATATTTATAGAAGGGTCATTACATTCTAGCTATAGATTTTTTTAAATTGATTAATTTTTAGTTTTCCACATTCATATCCACAAGATTTTGAGTTCCAAATTTTCTCCCCATCTCCCTACTCTGCCCACTCCAAGACAGCATACATTCTGATTACCACTTCCCTCAATCTGGCCTCCTTTCTATCACATCCTTCCTTTCCCTTATCCCCATGACTTCTATTTTCTTGTAGGGCAAGATAGATTTCTATGCTTCATTACCTGTATCTCTTACTTCCCAGCTGCATGTAAAAACAATTTTTAACATTTTTAAAAAAACTTTCTCACCCTTCCTCCCTCCCCATCCAGCCCCTTCATCAAGAAGGCAAGCAATTTTATGTATGTTATACATGTGTAGTCATGCAAAACATTTCTATAACAGTCATGTTGTTAAAAACTAACTTTATTTCCCTCCATTCTATCCTACCCTCCATTTATTCTATCCTCTCTTTTGACCCTGTCCCTCCTCAAAAGCATTTACTTCTAATTACCCCTCCTCCCATTTGCCATTCTTCTATCATCCCCTCTAACCCCTACTTACCCCTTCTCTATTTTCCTGTAGTGTAAGATAGATTTTCATACCAAATTGAGCATGCATATTATTCCCTCCTTAAGCCAAATCTGATGAGAGTAAGGTTCACTCTGTCCCTCTCACTTACTCCCTCTTCCCTCCATCGAAAAAACTTTTTCTTGCCTCTTTTATGAGAAATAATTTGCCCCATTCCATTTCTCCCTTTCTCCTCCCAATATATTCTTATCTCACCCCTTAATTTAATTTTTTAGGTTTCACCCCTTCTTATTCAACTCACCCTCTGCCCTGTGTCTATATGTATATAATTCCTCCAACTACCCTAATACTGAGAGAAATTACAAATATTATCCTTCCATGTAGGAATATAAACAGTTCAACTTTAGTAAGTCCCTTATTTCTCTTTCCTGTTTACCTTTTCATGTTTCTCTTGATGCTTATATTTGAAAGTCAAATTTTCTATTCAGTTTTGGTCTTCTCATCAAGAATGATTGAAAGTCCTCTATTTCACTGAATGATCATTTTTCCCCCTGAAGTATGATATTCAGTTTTGCTGAGTAGGTGATTCTTGGTTTTAATCCTAGATCCTTTGATTTAGGTCCTGCAATCCCTTAATGTAGAAGCTCCTAGGTCCTGTATTGTCTTGATTGTGTTTCCACAATATTTGAATTTCTTCTTTCTGGCTGCTTATAATATTTTCTTCTTGATCTGGAAGCTCTGGAATTTGACTTTAACATTCCTACGAATTTTTCTTTTGGGATCTCTTTTAGTAGCCAATTGGTGGATTCTTTCAATGTCTATTTTACTCTCTGGTTCTAGAATATCATGGCAATTTCCCCTGATAGTTCCTTGAAAGATGATGTCTAGGCTTTTTTTAATATAAATTTATTTATTTAACTTTTTACATTCATTTTCACAAAATTTTGGGTTCCAAATTTTCTCCCCATTTG
>CM053769.1:609606480-609631649 GCA_028658325.1 Potorous gilbertii | reverse complement strand
CCCTTCTCTTGTCCCCATCTTCTCTTTTGTCCTGTAGGGCCAGATAACTTTGTATTCCCCATTACCTGTATTTTTTATTTCCTAGTAGCAAGAACATTACTCAACCATTGTTTCTAAAACTTTGAGTTCCAACTTCTCCCCATCCCTCCCTCCCCATCTTTCCTTTGGGAAGGCAGGCAATTCAATATAGGCCATATTATGTAGTTTAGGCTCTTTTTTTATCATGACTTTCCATAGTCCCATATTTTTAAATTTACTGGATCTATTTTCCAGGTCAGTTGATTTTCCAATGAGATATTTCACATTGTCTGCCACTTTTTCATTCCTTTGGCTTTGTTTTAAAATTTCTTGATTTTTCATAAAGTCATTAGCTTACTGCTCCATTCTATTCTTTATGGAATTATTTCTTCAGTGAGCTTTTGGACCTCCTTTTCCATTTGGCCAATTCTGCTTTTTAAGGCATTATTCTCCTCATTGGCTTTTTGGATCTCTTTTGCCATTTTCTATTTTTTAAGGTGTTATTTTTTTCAGTATTTTTTGGTCCCCTTTAGCAAGATGTTGACTCATCATGATTTTCTTGCATCACTCTCATTTCTTTCCCCATTTTTCCTCTACTTCCCTTACTTGATTTTCAAAATCCTTTCTGAGTTCTTCTATGGCCTGAGATGAATTCATGGTTTTTCTTGGAGTCTGTGGATGTAGGAGCTTTGACTTTGTTGTCTTCTGCATGTATGTTTTAGTCTTCCTTGTCACCAAAGTAAGATTCTTGGGATACTTCTTGAAAGTGTTAACATTTGAGCAGAGTCTTGAACAGAACAAAGGGATCAGAGAAGTAGAGCGGAAGAGGAGGTCCAGCATTCCAGGAATGGAGGGTAGACTCAGCAAAGGCAGAGAGACATGTCCTTCATGGAGATGGGGTGAGTAAGTAGGCCAATATGACTATGAAATAAAATAAAATAAAATAAATTTGATTAGTCTGGAAAAGACTGGAGCTAGATTGTAAAGGTCTTTTAATACCAAATATAGGTGTTTTCATCTTGACTGAAAGGCAATGTAGGGTCACTGAAGCTTTTTAAAGCATAGTTTAGATGTACATTTGGAATATAATGTTGGCAGCTATGCACACAACAGAGGATCAAAGTCAAATAGAAATTGGAGGCCACTAAATCATATATAAAGAACCTTGCTCATATTGACTTAGAAAACCACATATTAATTTTATCTGTGTTCTATTGTATTTTTATTTATTTTGTTAAGTACTTTCCAATCATGTTTTAATCTGATTTAGGGGGTACTCTGGAGAGAGTGTAGAGGTAGGGAGGGTGGAGGGTGGGTCACATCTATTGTATATGATGGATTAAAGAGAATAGAGATGGAATGTAGTGAAACTAATTGGAAGGCTATTTCAGTTGTCTAGATGAGACTTAATGAGGACTTGTACTACGGTGGTTGAGATATGACTAGAGAGAAGGGGGGTTGAGCAAGATGTAGAGGAGGTAGAATCAATAAGACTCCACAATGGATTGGACATAGGTGTAAATGAAAGTCAAGGGTCAGGGGTTAAGGGTGGGGAACCTGTGGCCTTGAGACCACAATTGGCCCACTAGGTCTTCAAGTGTGGCTCTTTGACTGAATCCAAACTTCACAGAACAAATCCCCTTAATACAAGGATTTGTTCTATAAAACTTGGACTCAGTCAAAAGGCCACACTTGAGGACTTAGAGGGCAACATGTTGTTTTGAGGCCAAAGGTTCCCTACCCCTGGTCAAAGATGATTCCTAAGTTTATAATCTAGGACTTTTTATGACTGTGTCCTTGTGACCATGGTAGAATGAATATGACCCATTGATGCCTTTATCTCAACCAGTTGCATTATGATGGACTCTCAAAAGGGAAACTCCATATATCTTATCTTGACCAAATTTACTGTAGTTGTATAGAGAGGGTTTAGCTCTATACCTGAAGTTTATCCTAAAACTAAATTTTTTTATTAAAAAAGTACTAGGTAATGTGAAAATGACTTTTCATAAACCTCACCTAAATCTCAGTAGGAAATAACTGACATTTTGATTAAGATATCTCTTCTGGCTTAGCAGCAGGAAACACTCTGTTCTCCAGACAAGCCTGGCAACAAGTAGTCCGTGCTCACCAGACAGTTCTCCTTTTTCCTGTCTAGGAGAAGAGTATATGCTGAATAATTGTATTTTTTCCCTTGGAATATTGAATTTACAACCTCTGTTCTCATCAAGGATTCTTGTTTCCTTGTCCATTTCTTTCTTGTATTTCAACTCCCTTCATAGGTTATTTTATTTGCTCTCACTAGTTATGCTTTCATAAAACAACCCCTATGTGAGTAGAGCAGACTGGACAAATGTGAAGTCAGCAAAGGTAACATGAATAGCCTTGAAGTACATGGCTGTAGTTCTTTCATTTGAAACTTTACTATTTCATGAATTTCAAATTACATTGGATTAGGTTTCTTTTTTTCAGAAATCAGACCCAATGCAAAAATTTTCCTTGTCCAACAAAACAGAGTGAAATGACTGAAATTTGTATTGCCAAAAATAATTTTTCTTTTGCGATAGACTTGAACACAGTAAAACATTTAATTTGGAATGCATTTTATTCCATTCTTTTGCCAAAGCCTATATAAGAAGGAATAATTTAAAAAAAAAAAAACAAATAACATTTTGTAAAGAATTAACACTTTATGTGCAGAATGAAATCTCTTCAGTTCTGGAAGAAAAAATGTGTTTGGAAATGAGGGAAACACTGAGAATTCAAATAATATGGTCCTTAATGACAATATGAAATAATTGTTTCATAACTAAGCTTAATATCATTTCTTAATAGTGTCCCATAAAGTTGTACTGTACTCCAGGAAAACATGTTTTCATAATAATGGCCAGGCAAAGGCAGTATGAGTGTCAAGAATGTGAGTTTTTAAAGCCTTTTACCACCTTTTAAGGAAAATGAAGTACATGGTATGTAAAAGATTGTAAAATGGTGTTTATTTTGAAAGGTTTTCCATACTTAGGGTAATAGAAGTTTTACTTGCCCTTAGAATTAATGTGTTTCCCAAATGGCATTGGAAGTTAAAGACAGAGATGAAGATTTTGAATAAAACTGAAAATGGCAAAGGGGGAGAAAAGGTACCTTAAGATACACCAGGAGATATTTGGGTAGGGGGAGTCACTTCACAGCTGAGTCATTGCTATGTGTGCCTGAAAGTATTGTCTCTGAGAAGAATGAGATGCAACAGCTGCTGGGAAACTTTTCTCCCCTGTTAGTAAGATGCTTAGATCAGGGAAGTCAACTGGAGTAGGTCAGGGAATCAGAGCAAAAATGAAATATGATATAATATGGCAGTAAACATGGAAATGACCACAGCTTCTCCAGGAAATGTAGAATGGTACAGTTAAGGGTACTGGTCTTTGAAGCAGGAAGGGACAAAGCATTTATTAAACACCTACTATGTGTCAGGTACCGTGACCAGCACTTTATTTTTTAACTTTATTTTTAGCATGTTTTGTCTGTATTCAAACAGTGTCATTTCTTTCTCTGGAGGCAGATATTGTGCTTCACCATTCATCCTCGGGAACTGTTTATTACTGAGAAGTTAAACCATTCACAGGTCTGTCATATAATGTTGCTGTTACCGTGTGCAATGTTCTGGTTCTTTTCTCTTCACTCTGCATCAGTTCATGTAAGTCTTACTTGGGTTTTTGTGATAAACACTTAACAAGTATTATGGTCCTCATAACAGCTTTGGGAGGTAAGTCCTATTTATCATCCCCATTTCACATTTGAGGAAACTGAGGCAGACAAAGGTGAAGTGATTTGCCCAGAGTCATGAAACTAGTAGGTGGCTGAGGTTGGATTTGAATTCAGGTGCTGCTGATTCCAGGCCTAATGCCCTATCCGCTATGGTACTTAACTGCTTCGGGAAACTTGGGCTTGAGCCCTCCCTCTGATATTTACTGGCTATGTGATTATGGGCAAACCATTATTTTTTCTGAAACTCAGTTTCTTCATCTGCAGGATGTGTAGAATAATACTTGTACTGGCTACATGACAGGAATTTTGTGCTTAAATTTTAAAGTACTAAGCACATTTACAAGTGTGAGAGTGAGACTGATGACTTAGTGCAGCTGTGCTTCACTTAAATCCAGTTTATATGCCAGTTAAAAGACATTACCCACCCTTCTATCCTATTTTTATCTACCTCTAAGTCCTGTGGCAACAGGCAAGTGACAAAGCAGCAGGAGCAGATACTCTGGGAGCTGTAATCACAACCCTGCACACAGACAGCCCAGGCCATAGAGCCATCTTCTCAGTGGACAGAAGCAGCAGTAGGATTTGGCAGCCCCTTGAGTGCCTGAGCAGCCTTTTTTAAGAACCACACTGCTCACCTCCTGGTATAAGGAAAGGGCTAGAAAAAAAATGTCCTAAAAATTGTACTCTTCACCCAACCCTGATCTGCTTACTATAGCAGGTGGGGATCCTACCCTGCTGTCAACACACAAAAAAAAATACAAAAATTTTTTTGAAGATGATTCCATTCACCATCAGTACATTGAATGATTGCATGCTTATAGACCACATGAAATCCAGTAGACATCTCACTTTAAGTGTTCATATGGACTATTAGTGCCCAACCTATGGTAGAGCCTTCTGAGTTTGTATTAGTCCGATCAGTCACAGTACCTTAATCCCAGCATAATGATGTCATTTTATTCCGTTTTGAGAATTAAGGACAACCAATGAACCAACATTTGAGGATTTGTGGGTACTTGCATATATGTACTTGCCATGTTCAGATGCTACTGAATTTTTAAGAAGCTCTATGAATTACCGACAAAACAAAAAGGGAAAAATATGTGTGGTTGAAAAAAATAAGACAAACTGAATAAGTTAACATCAGCTGCTATATCTTCAAGTCTTTTGACTTGCCTTTAAACTGAAAGAAAACACTTCCTTCAGGACAGATGCCATAAGAAACAGCAGTAACTGAATCAAAATTCACATCAACTAAACAAGCACCTGTAAGCACAGTTTTTATGTGTGAGTCAGGCACCCTACTAGATGCTGGGGATGCGAAGACAAAAATGAAACAGTCCCTGCCCTCAAAGAGCTTATATTCTACTAGAAATGAAACAACCTGTTCATGAAAAATAGTTGTGTATATGTGGCCATGTAAACTATCTATGTTATAGGCTGTATTATGAATAGATAATATCTGAAGCTTGGTCTGTGGAAAGGATCTCCTCCAATGCCATAAGTCAGCACCTAACTGGGAAAGAGGAAGGAGCAAACAGACTCCAGTAATGCAATCAAGCTGGGTGGCACTCTTTTTCTCCAGTTTCTAAGAGAGTTCTAGAGCTAGCTATAATATCACTGCTCTAAGAGTAGGAGTTTTTAGAGATGGAAAACAATTTCTTTGTTTACTCTTAAGAGGAATGGTCGTCCAAAATACTTCACACGCCTAATTAATATTCAGCATTGTTAAAAAATAAAAAGTGGTTTTTGTTGATTTTTCTTTTGGATCAGAGATGAAATTAAATTTTTTTTTCAATGCAGGCCTGCATCGACCCCACAATTTATAGTCTTTAAAAGTTACTGGGATGGGGGTGGGAGGGAGGTAGGGCACTGAGAGACTGAATGAGATAATAGCTGGGTGTCATCATGTAGAGAGTGCTGCATCAGGAGTCAGGAAAATCTCTGTTACAACCATGCTTTGTCTGCTTGTCAGCTGTGCGACCCAAGGACAAATCATTCAGTGTCTCATCCTCAGTTTTCTCATCTATAAAATGTAAATAGCACCAACCACTCAGGGCTACTGTGGGGATAAAATTAGATAATAGACAAAGAATACTTTATAAACATTAAAGCTCTCTGTAAACATTAATTACTATTAATTATTGACTTACCTAAGGTCACATAGCCTACATGTGTCAGAAACAGCACTTGAACCCAAATCTTTCTGACCCTGAGGTCAGTTTTCTATCGGTTATGCTAGGCTGCTTCTCATTAAATGCATAAAAATGTTATTTTTCAGTAACTTATGTGTGTGTTTCACTTTAAAGTTTACAAACTGTTTTTTATACATGATCCTATTTGAGTTTTAGATCAGGTCTGTGATGTCGATGATAAAATCGTGTAGTGATGACTATGTGCCAAGTCCTGCACTAAGGCCTTATTGTCCTCATTTTCCAAATGAGGAAGCAGGTACACAGAGATTAAATATCTTTACCCAGGGCAGGTCACACAGCTGTCAGAAGCAGAATTCAAACAAAGATATTCCAGCCCCTGTACACTCAAGACCATGATGCCTCTCTCAGAGAAGCAATTGACAGTCAGCAGGTTGTTACTGATCAGAGGATTTGTCAGTGATATTGCCTGTGGAGATTTGGCCCTTTAAGGCTAGCTTACAAAAACCATTTTTGGTTAGTTTAAAGCCTGATGTGACTCAGTCATGACACTGTTGAATTTGGCTTGAGTTCCACTAAATTCTTGGGTCAGTCTTTTCTCCAAAACAACATGATGCCGGCAGCAGAGAATTCACATTTCTTATTTCACAGATCTTGTCGCTTCTGGACATCTGTTTCTCTTCCTTGAGAGACTTTTCTTTTGTCACATCCATTTCTTAAACTTGCCCTTCCTTTGTCTCTTTCCTGTCCGCTCCTCAATTTCTCTCCTTTACAGAGCTCATTATTCTAGCGCCCCTGAGTAAAAAACACTTTCTCCCATGGTACTGAACAGACACATACTTTGTTATAAAGTAAGATCTATTTGAAAACTTCGTCAGCTTGGCAGGGGTAGAAAGCCAGCAGCATGGGAGTGACACAGAGAGATGTGGCCAAGGAAAGCAATATCCTTGAAGCAGATATGTTTGTTTTAAAAATTAGAGTTGCAAAGCAATGTTTTTCTATGTTAAGATATATTTTAAACTCCCAATTCTTATTAGTCACAATGTGATAGTTTTCATTGAAAGAAAAAAATAATTGGAATATCTTCATCTTAATATTCTGGAACTGCAATATAATTTAGCATTGTGTTGAACAAATAGGGTGCTGGCCTGATCACTCTGCATCAAAAACTCATAGGATTAAACTGCTATGCTCAGTCTTTCCCTGACCTCCTGTCCCCTCTATTCCTTCCTCCCCCAACCAAATAAAATCAGGCTTCAGTGGGATTTCAGTGTTGTTGGAGAAGAATGAAATGAAATTTTGGGGGAAAATATATATAATAAGGACATTTATATTTTGTATGTATTAAATATATTATGCATATTATAATATATTACATATAAATATATTACTTATATTTTCTAATCAAAAGCTTCGAAGTTGCTCTCTGTCTCTTTTTCTCTGTCTCTGTCTCTCTCTTCCCCTCTCATTTGCCCAGCTAGAAATGATTTCTTTAATCACCTTATTTCATAGCAATTTACACTTCTTTTTGAATTTAGAATGTTGGGATTTGGATTCCATCTCTTTGTTTATATGTCTCATTTGCTCCTGGTGAATTACATTCTCCTTAAAGGCAGAGACTATCCTTTTTAGTAGGTGCTTAATGAATGTATGTTCAATGTGCAAATGAATAAGTAAATGAATGAATAGATGAGGGTAAAATTCAGAAATAGGGGAGAAAGCTGAGAGTGTGGTGCCACATCTGCCCTGCCCACATCTTCAGCTTGGTTTCTAAGGTTGGACAGAGTGTCCACAATCTGCCTGGGGATGGGAGGGAGCTGATTTTCAATGTGAGTATTTGAACCTTGGAAATTGGCAAATGCTACAAATTAGGTTTTGGTTTATTGTTTTGTTGATTGCCTGAATTTAAGAAAGTGATGGAGAAAATAAATGATTTTGATTAAATTTAACATTGCATTCTGGGTAAATTGTTGTTGCTGTTGTTTTTCGAAAAGTAGATTATTAAACAAATAC
Source organism: Potorous gilbertii (assembly GCA_028658325.1). NCBI lineage: Eukaryota > Metazoa > Chordata > Mammalia > Diprotodontia > Potoroidae > Potorous > Potorous gilbertii. The sequence goes on along the minus strand of CM053769.1, from coordinate 609,623,706 downwards.
CAACACAGCACTGGTTGAAAGCTAAAATTATAGCCCCATACTCAATCAATCAATCAATATTTATTTTACTGAACTTATTTATTTATAAACTCCTACTATGTGCCAGACACTGTGCTAAATGCTGGGATACAAAAAAAAGAGGTGAAAGCCAGTCCTTGCCCTTAAGGAGACTACAATCAAATGGGAGTACTCACAAAAGCAATGCCATTTCCAGACTGAAGGATTAATCAGTCATACTTTCATGAAATGTGATGTGCCAGGTAATGTGCTAGGGGCTGGGGATACAGAAAATAAAGAATGAAACAATCCCTACTCTTTTGGAGCTTTCCATCTAACCAACACAACATGGTTGGGTTGGGAACACCTATGCATGACTTAGTGCCCAACCCCTTTTATGGGATTTCACAACACAATTAGACACAAGGCACAAGAAAACTCCATAGAGACAGCAAGGGGAGCAGGAAAAAAGGTTATCTTCTCATCAGACAAAAATATCAACAATTTGGGCTCAGCATGTAAGACTTTGGTTATAGCTTTCATTTAACTAATTATGTTTCTGAGTGAATACCCAAGAATAAGACTCTGTGCTATAGAATATAGGAATAAGTCACAATTCTCCCCAACAAGGAGCAAAAGTGTCATGAATGTAATAGGCACTTAAATACTTGTTGATTGATCAATCATAATTTCATAGTAAGAGATAAAAATAGAGCTCAAATAACTGTAGGAAAAGTAAACATATAAGTATGTATCCGAGATTCATAAAATAGCATGGAGCTTTAGAGGAAGGAGAAACCACATTCATTTGGTTGAGTCAACTCATTTACTTCTCTATTCTTTCCCCTCTCTCCCAATCCCCACACACTTTTCTGGTTCAACACTCAATCCAACTCCATTGGATTCTCTGACTCATTTTCTTTGGAACAAGCTGCCTTTCCTTCTTATTAAGACAAGACTACTTGCTCAGCCATCCCCATTTGTCAGTAGGGTCAATCTAGTGCCCCATGTTGGCTTCAACTTGAGTTGATAGTTGAGACATCTCATCATTTGTCATCTTTTGTTTTCTTTTTCAGCATTTGTGGGCCCTGTGCCAAGGGTTTGAGGTTTAGCTTCACCAGGGCTGCCAGAGTCTTTTCCTGTTAGGTAGCATATGGCTAGGGTAGGTGTATTCCCTTTTCTTGTTCCTTCACTCTGTGTCTCATTACTTTATACCCATGTTCAGTAAATTTGCATTCCCTTCTTCAGTCCCCAAAGTTGCATATTGTTGGCAAATGTCATTGCTTTATATACATGTCTTGTTCAAGGGGCATAAGATGGGTGTGTGACACTAAGCAAGCTTTGTAGGTTTCCAGCAGAGTCTGAACAATGTGTTTGTGCCTTCTAGTCAAGGTTTTAGAAGCGTGTGCAGTATGTGTTCTTGTCTACTGCTTTGAACAGTCACTGCAACCCATGTGAAGCTTTATCACAATAAAAATACATGCTATGAAGAATGGAATTTTGAAGCAAAAGTATAGACATTTATCAAAAGTCATATTAAAACATGACCCTTATTGTGCCCCTCATGGCTTGCACCTTGGCAGCTGCCAGTCTTGCTCTAGTTTCAATCTACTATAATCTTCAGTTGTTTCCTTTTCACTTGTAATCATCAGCATGGTCCTTGCTGATTTCATTAGAAGTCTTGGTTTAGGCCTGTCTCATTCAATACTTCAATAGAGCCTTTAAAAATGTTTTATTGATGTTCTTTGATTTTTTACATCACTGCCTTTACCCAGGATCTCTCTCTACCCAGTAGTATCCTCTCTTGTAAAATATTAAGTGCAGTCTGTCAACAATCATACAAAAGAATGATCTACATCACTAATGATACAAGAAATGCAAAATAAAACAGCTCTGAAGTTGCATCTCATATCCTGCAGATTGGCAAAAAAAATGACAGGAAATAAAAATGCTTGGAGAAGAGGAGAGTCTGAGAAACATGAGAGTTGTCTTCAGGTATCTGAGGTCCGTCATGTGGGAAAGGAATCAGATTTGCCCTCTTTGACCCCAGAAGGCAAAATCAGAAGCAATGGAAGGAAGCGGCAGTAAAGCAAATTCAGGCTTTATAATTGGAAAGGACTTCCTAACAGCTAGAGCTGTCCCAAAGGGGAATGGGTTGCCTTGAGAGGTGATGGGCTTCTATTTCTTGGAGGTCCTCAGGCAGAGGCTGGATGATCAGATGGGGCATGTTATAGTGAGGATTCCTTCCTCATAGGGTTGGACCAGATATGCCCTAAGATTCATTCCAACTCTCAATACTGTGACTCTTTGATTTCTCAATCCAGATCAATATTTTATAACTTTTTTTTAAATACAAGTCTTCACTGGCATCTTTTTTTTTACATCATCATAATTTCTCCCACAAGGCACTTAACCCTATTTGCCTCAGTTTCCTCATCTGTAAAGAGAACTAGAAAAGAAAATAACAAAGTCTATCTGCCAAGAAAATTTCAAATGGAGTCATGAGAATCAGACACGACTGAAATGACTCAGTAGCAACAGCAGCAGCAGCAACATTTTATATTCATGGGTCAGTTTATTTAGCCATTCCTCAATGATATGCATCTACATTTTTCCAGTTCTTTTCTCTGCTATAAATATTTTGTTGTATATGGAAATTTTTTTGTTACCATAGCTTTATTGAGGTGTATGACTTCTCAGTCAAAGGATGTGTGAGTTTTTTGTGACTTTACTTGCATAATTCCAAATTACTTTCCAAAATGTTTGTACTTATTTGCAACTCCACCAGCGATATACTACTGTGCCTATCTTTTCACAACCCCTCCAGTACTGACAACTGTTATTCAGTCATTTTTCAGTCATGTCTCACTTTTCATAACCAAATTTTGAGCTTTCTTAGTAAAGATATTGGAGTGGTTTGCTATTTCCTTCTCCATCTCATTTTATAGATGAGGAATTGAGGCAGATGAAATTAAGTGACTTGCCCAGGGTCACACAGCTAGTAAGTTCTGAGTTCAAGTTTGAACTCATTAAGTTGAGTCTTCCTAATTCCAGGTCCAGCACTCTATCCATTGTGCTTCCTACCTGCCCAATATTGACTATTCCCATCTTTTGTTACTTTTACCCATTCTCAAGGAATGAGGTTGTTTGACTTGGATTTCTCTTATTAATTACTTAGGCCATTCTTTTACAAAGTTGCCTATAGTTTATAATTCTTTTGACAGTGGTTTATATCCTTTTACTACATATATTTCATCATCTTTCCTTGTGCTTACCTTCACCTTGAAGTCACTATTAGTATATATTAGCTTGACTTTTAAGATCATTCCAAGATCTTCATGGAAATTCTATACCTCTTTAACTTCTGCAACAGATGTTGGTTCATAAGCTTCAATTACCTTAGTGATAGTCTTTTTGTTTACTAATACTTATAAATGAACTGTTTCCTCATTAATACTCCAAGTCTTGATGACCAGGTGTTCCATGAAATGTTTCTTGTTGTTACCTAAAGAGATCACTCAGGAAATAGTTTCTATCAACTCCTTTATTTGTTTCTCAAAGAAAAATCTATGAACCATCCATCCATTTATGTGCAACTTCTTTGTGTATAGCTTTGTGGTAGGTACCTGGGGAAATAAAGGATCTCCTGCTTTCATTTATGGAGAGAATCTCAATATTGATATCCAATACCTGAAATCATATGGCAACTAATTGGTCAAGAGCCTCACATTTAGAATACCAACAGTGTAGTAAATGTTTATAGATTATCTACAGTCATTAGTATTTCTGTCTTATTTTCTGCCACCCTGCCATTGTCATTACAGAAACTTTCAGGACTTAAGGCTGTTTTGTATTTTTCATTGTTTTATAGATTGTTATAGTCAAAGGAGTCTTCACTTAGTGGCCAACCTACTAGTGATGAGTCTCTATGCATTTTGCTAAATTAATTCACAAATTCAATCTATGGGCTAGACCATGCTTAAAGTGTTTTAAGGCCTGTAGAATCTTCTAGAGCTTATACTTTCACTGGCATCATTTTTGAGACTCCCAGGGCCACCTTCATGCTATGATGAGGATTTAGACATAGGCCTTTTATGAAGGTCTTGTTCAAAGCACTAATCTATCAGAGTTAGATAAGAACCTGGCTGGATTTGTGTTGTTTCTGGGGGCAAGATGGGAGAGTTATACTTAATTCATTCATCTACCTGTAACTATTCTTTTCTTTTGGAGGCAATCAGGGTTAAATGACTTGCCCAGGGTCACACAGCTGAGACCAGATTTGAATTCAGGTCCTCAAGAGCCATCTAGCTTCCTCTCTGACTCATTTTTTTAAACAAACATTTATTATGTGTTTACTATATGCAAAACTCTATTCTGGGCACCAGAGGAGAAACAAAATTAAGATAGGAAAAAATGCTTGCCATTCAGTAAGTTTCAACCTACCAAGGGATGAGGAACCCACATGAATAACATAATGCACATTACATCATAAATGCACTAATGAGATTACAATAAAGTGCTAGGAGAATTCTGAAAGGGTGTTTTTTTGCCAACTAAGAAAGAGGTGGTACTTGAGTTGAGCTTTAAAGGATAGGTTGTAATTCAATGGGTGAAGAAGGAATGGAGAAGATTTAAGGCATGAGGAATAATTTGACTAAAGATATCAACATGGGAAAATGTTGGGTGTATTCAGAAGGTAAAGAATACCACAAGGAAGTAATGTGAGTTAGGGGGCTAGAATGGCAGGTGGCAGGATATTGTGGAGGGGTTTCTGTGGTAGGCAATGGAATTTCAATTGTACTTAGTAAGCAATACAGCATCACTGAAGATTTTGTTGTAAAGAACAAACATGACCATTCCTATACACACACACACACACACACACACACACACACACACACACACACACACACATATGTATATGAGTGAAAGGAAACTTTAGCATAGTCTGAAAGATGAATTGGAGAGAGTAGAAGATGGAGATAAGAAGAATTTAGGAGGTTAATACCATTATCAGATATTAGTAATGAAAACATGCACTAGGTGCATGGCAATGAGCACAGAGGAGAGGTAGGGATAAAAGAGGCATCATAGAGGTAGAATTATCATGATATAAGATATGAAGAAGAAAGAAGAATCAACAGCAATCTCAATATTCAAATATGGCAGAGGAGGTGAATGATTTTGCTTCAAGCACAAATAGTGAAGTCAAAAGGAAAACCGGATTTGGGGGACAGATAACACACTCAATTTAAGACATTTGTTTGACATTGCAATGGGATGTTCAAGTGGGAAATGTCCTAAAAATTTATCATGATGTGTCTGTAACTCAGAAGAAAGGTTAGCACTGAACAAATATCTAGTAGATATGGCCTTTAATTTTAGAAGGAATGTATAGCATGGACTATGATATGGATAGAGATAAGAAGCCTAGATGGGGTGTGGTATAGAGGAAGGCGCATTGGTCTTGGAGTTCAAAGACCTAGATTTGAGTCTTTGGTTTGAGACTACCCAGCTAATTCTTGTGTCGCAGTTTTCTCTTCTGTTAAATGACAATGATGGTGGCCTCATAAGGTCATAAGGAAAGAACTTTTGAAACTGTAAATAACTGACTGAGAAATAAATTGATTAATTTAAATTTAATATATTAATTAATTAATATTATTATTTGCTTAGTGGTCCATCATCTCTTCTTCCAAATCATCAGAATCATGACTTGTCACAACCTCTGGCACTCTCATTGTTCTCTGTTTTCCATCATATTGGCAGATCTCATAGGACTAGCCAAGTGATCTTGTTACTATTAACACTGTTCACAACATATTTCAGTTGGGACCAGTTCAACCTCCTCATTTTACAGATAAGAAAACTGAAGTCCAGAGAGAGAGGAGATAACTTTCCTAAGGTCACATGGAGGGGAACGCTGAAAAGAAAAAAAAGATTAATCTGACCCCTTTAAGCACATAGAGGGGAGAACCAGGAGCAGAGACAGATTGAGGCTTGATATAAAGAAATATTAAATAGTAATTACAGCTTTTTATCCCTTTTTATAAGGGATGTGGATTGCCTCTGGAGCAGTGGTTTTCCATTAGTTGAAGTCTTCAAGCAAAAACTGATTGACTACTAATTTCATTTACCATCAACTGCTCTGGTTGTTTCAATTCTACCAACAGCGTATCCCCACACATGGTACCCTTGAGTAGCTCCCCTTCCTTTCAACTTCCTTTTGTGTATTGTCTTTTCCCATTGGACTGTAAGCTTTTAGAAAGCAGGAATTGTCTTTCTTTTTCGTACTTGTGTTCCCAGAACTTAATACAGTGACTGGAACATTAATATGTTAATAGTGCTTAATAAATGTTTACTGAATATTGTCGGTGATGTTTCAGAGGGTCATGAAGAAGTTAGAATGAGCTGGACCAGGTGACTTTTGATGTCTCTTCCTTCTCAAGGATTCTGTAATTCTCTATGAAATGATGTCCCTAAAATCACACAGGTAATGGAGCAGCTGGGAGTAAAATCTGAACACTTATTTCAGTGGTTTTGCCATCATTCCACATTCACATTTGCTGAATTTTTAGTCCAAAAGACTAGATAAAGAGACTTTAGTATAAAAGAGAAAACAAACAGCAAATTATACAAATGCACATAAGAGATAAGAGGAAGTCTGTATCTGATATAATCCAGTTGTACTGCCTCTACTTACTCCTTCCCCATCTTTCCTAGGTAGTTCTTTATTACTTCTTGACTTACATTAAAATGGGAAAGTTCATCCCATCTTGCCTTGTTTCTGTTAATCAAATTATAGTCAACATCACAAATCTAGGCTTTTCTGATTTCCCTACAGAATGAGTGATAGTAATCAAGTAGTGTCTTTGACTTTCTGGTGCCCTCCTTTCTGACAGGTAACTTATGACAGGCACTGGGCATAGTAATGAGGACAGAGAACCAAGACCTGGGCACTAGAACTAAGTTTTGAAAATTTGGCCTCTTTTTAAAAGGAATTCCAGGATTTTTATGAAACGTGGAAGCTTTTTTTCTGCTACTGTTAAAGATTTTAATGGCAATTCAGTTTAGTCTAAGTATAATATAAAAAAAGATTAGTTTTACAGGTGATTAAATTCAATTTGAATACTTTTATTAAGCACCTGTTGTGTGCAGGGAAATGGCTAGCATGGAGGGAAGAATACAAACCTTATTTAAAACATTATCCATTCCAGGAAAGAGCTAAGGAGACTGTATAGTGTAATTGGAAAAGCATTGCATTTGAATCCAGAAGACAAAGCTTTAATTTTTAATTTTAAGCTACAGTATCAAGTGGGTATATATACACATTGCCTACCATGCATAGAAACTAAAAATGAGATTATTCCTTCATCAACACTTCTTCCCTTCCAATTTAAGTTCATAGGGGACTTATAACCAAAGATGTCAGAGTTGGGTGGATTCCAACCATTGAGAAGATTGGCGACTTTTGAAGCCATTTGTTTTTGAAGAATCTGCACATGTGGAATCATGGCCAATGTCTCCTTCTCAAGCCTGCCTCCCAGTGCATACCATGCATGAAGTGAAAAGTGACCTATGAAGGTTCAAACCTATTTTCAGTTATTTTTCTATCCTAAAATCCCAAACTTGAAAATCATCTGGAATCTTGTGTGTTTCTTTTCCTTTGATCTAATCTCTCCCAGCAAACCTATTTTTTTCATCCCCCTCTGACTTTCTTCTAGCATTTTTATCATTTATGTTACTGTTGTCATTGTGTATGTGCATTATTCTCTTGGTTCTGATGACTTCCCCCTGCATCGTTTCATACAAGTCTTCTTACATTTTTCTTAATTCCTCATATTCATTATTTCTGAAGGCACAATAATGTTCTATTACATTTATATATTAGAATTTCTGCATTTTCTAATCTGTCAATCAATAAACATTTATTAAGTACCTACAGTTTGCCAGGGGCATCTAGGTGGTATAGTGGATAGAGTGCCAAGCCTGGAGTCAGGAAGACTCTTTGTGAGTGCAAATCTGGCCGCTAGTTTTTAATGCAGTCTATATTTGAACAAATATATTCATTTCATAATAAGAATAGCCATAATAAGATCATCATATTTAGAGTAGGAAGGGACCTTAGCCATCTTAGACCTAAGACCTTAGACCTTAGATAGTTTGACTCTCATTTTATAGGTGAGGAAACTGAGAACCAGAGGAGAAAGGTTACTTATCCAAGGTCACAAAGGTTGTAAAAGTTAACCCCCAAATCCTAAAATTCAACTTCCTTTCCAGTATGAAAAAAGTGCTTTCTTCTTTATGTGTAGATAATAATTTAGGGTTCAATTCATTTCTAGCCAACAAATATGTATTAAGATTCATTATGTCAAAGCAAGGTGCTTGACATTCAGGTTAAGAAGATAAAAATATTATATTTTAGAGAGAGAAGGTGGGGGAGAGAGAGACAGAGAGACAGAGAGAGAGAGAGAGAGAGAGAGAGATAGAGAGAGAGAGAGAGAGAGAGACAGAGAGAGAGAGAGAGAGAGAGAGAGAGACAGAGAGAGAGAGAGAGAGAGACAGAGAGAGACAGAGCACACACACACACACACACACACACATAAAGTAGAATCAGAAAAAGTAGGGTATGCCTAAGCTGAGCTTTGAAGGAAGACAAAGATGCTGAGCTTTGAAGGAAGACAAAGATGCTGAGTGGTAGGAGTGAAGAGAGAATGCATTCCATGTTCACAAAGTACTTTCCTTATAACGTCTCTATGCAAGTATAACTAATTCCCACTTTAAAGATGAAGAAACTGATACTCACTGAAAGCAAGTAAGTGATCTGCTCATGGTCACATGGCTAGTGTCAGTACCAAAAGGTGAACCCAGGTCTCCTGACTCTCAGTACAATGTTCTTGCCATTGTTCTACTGCAATCTCCAAGATTAAATGTCCAGTGAGTTCCTAACATGTATAAGACTTTGTGCTAAATGTATACATACTAACGTGTACTGATAAGTGAGGTAATTGCCCTGTTCTCTGAAAGTGTTATTAAGTGCTAGCTTTATTGACCAACATCCCTCTTTGTGTAGGGAAGGAAAGAGTGGGGCTGGAGACCCTGTGCTAGGCAGCATGTCACATTCTGAAATGGTAATACAGCCTAGAGCTGACCTTACAGGGAGGTGAATTGGGTAGTTGCCTAGATAGTGTTATCTGAGGTACCTTGCAAAACCTTTTACTTCAAAATATTTTTTCATTGGTCAACTGCTGATGCCGAAAATTCCATTATTTTCAATCCATTTCCTTTTATAAAGCATTGCCTCTCTGGGATTCTCTTTTAAAATGCAAATATCCCTGGAAGAAACTCATTAAGTCACTGAGACCTTATTCAGCTGTTAAGAGAGGGTATCTCAGTACATTGCCAGGATGTTGATGCTTTAATATAATTTTGATTGTCTTTTATTCCCATGATACTTAGCATTCCAGGGATATGGATTTTGAATGTATGGGCACATTCAGCAAGGATTTACAAAGGGACGTTGAGGAAGAGAGAGAGAAAAAAAAAGAGAATAAGGAACTAATATGGCTATGACCACCAGATTTTGAGATTTTTCTTCCTCTTCTGCCAAGATTGAACTGCTTTAGTACACCTTATCAAAGGGGCAAGTAGGTGGCATGGTGAATAGAGTGCTGGGTCATATCCTTGCAAGAAAACCCCAAATGGGGTCACAAAAAGTCAGACAGGACTGAAGAGATTCAAGAACAACAGACTTTATCAGATTCTGCTTCTGATGCTACTAACTGCGGGACCACAGGCTTGGGTCTCAGTCATCTCTCTGATCTTTAATTCTGGAGAGAGCTCAGATCCCCACGGAGCTGAAGAACTTGTGCACAGAGTACTATAAGCACAGAGTTGTTTAAAAGGAGAGAATGAAAGTTTTAGAAAAACTCACCAAGCAGAGAATTTTGGAGGTATATATAAGGAGCATGGGAAGCCAGACTAGAAAGAATCATTTACATTCATAGACTATACTTCTCTGACTCACTATTTAATCTGACTATTTAGTCTGACTTCTGACCCCATCACTAGACAGAAACTGCTCTTTGGGGAGTTATAAATGATTTCTTAAGTGTTGAATCTGATGACCTTTTCTCAGTCTTCCTCCTCATTGTACTTTCTGCAACTCTGAGATAGTTGACCACATTTTCTTGACTCTTCTTTCACTGTTCTCCTCTACCAGTCTGATCATTCTATCTCTTTTGCTTACGCATCACTGCTGCCTTAGCCAATTAGTCAGTCAGTCAATAAGCATTTATTAAGTATTGACTATGTGCTAGACATTTTGTTGGGGATACAAAAAGAGGTGAAAATTTCTGCCCTCAAGGAGCTCACAATCTAATCAAGGTGACAACATGCAAACAAATATGTACCAAATAAGTTGTAAACAGGATAAGTAGGAAATAATAGAGAAGAAACGAGAATTAATAGGGATTGGTAAAGTGTTCCTGTAGGTCAGTTGGTCAATAAACATTTATTAAGCACCTACTGTGTGCCAGGCAATGTGTTAAGCACTAGGGATAAAAAGAAGCAAAAGAATTCTTTCCCTCAAGGAGTTCACAATTTAATGAAGGAAACAATAAGTCAATAGATATGTACAAATAAGCTACATACAGGATAAGTTGCAAATAATTAATAGAGGGAAGGCATTCGAATTAAGAGAAGATGGGAATGGCTTCCTACAGAAGATGAGATTTTACTTGAAGCTTAAAGGAAGCCAGGGAAACCAGGAGGTGGAGATGAAGAAGGGGACCACTCCAGGCATGGCAGACAGAGAAAATGTCAGAGTTGGGGGATGGAGTGTCTTTGTGGAATAGATGGGAGACCAGTGTCACTGGATTGAAGAGGATGTGCCAGGGAATAAGATATAAGAAAGTTGAAAAAGTAGGAGAAAGTTATATTATGAAGTCCTTTGAATGCTAAATGGATTTTTGTATTTAATCCTGGAGGTCATAGGGAGCCATTAGAATTCATTAATTTAGGTGGGTAATGTGGTTGGACCTATGCTTTTTAAGAAAATCATTTTGGTAGCTAAATAGAGGATGGGTTAGAGTGAAGAGAGAGACTTGAGGCAGGCAGACCCACCAACAGACCATTGCAGTAGTTTGAGTATGAGGTGATGAGGACCTATACTAGGGAGTAGATGTATTAGAGGAGAGAAGGTAGCTTATTCGAAAGATGTTGCAAAGATGAAATTGACAGACTTTGGCAACATATTGAATATCAAAGATGAGAGACAGTGAGGAGTTGAGGATGACTCTTAGGTGGTGAGCCTGAGGATCTAGGAGAATGGTGCTGCTTTCTACAGAAATAAGAAAGGCAGGAGGTGGAGAGGGTCTGGGGTAAAGAGAATGAGTTCAGTTTTGGATGTGTTGAATTTAAGACATCTGATGGGACATCTGATTTGAGATGTCTGAATCAACAGAGAGGTTAGGACAGAATAGGTGGGACTTTAATGAAGACTTCCAGGGAAGCCAGGAAAAGCATAGATGATGAAGGAAAGCATTTTAAGGCATGGGGGAACAGCCAGAGAGAATTGTCTGGTGAAGTGTCTGTGGAACTGCAAGGAGCTCAGTGGTACTACCTGGAAGAGTACATGACAGGGAGCAAGGTGATGGAAGAAGACTACAAAGGTGAAAGCCTGGGAAGACCTCCATTATGAAGAGCTTTGAAAGTCAAACAGAAAATTTTGTATTTGATCGTGGAGGTGATAGAAGCCAGTGGAGTCTACTGAGTGTATGTGTGGTGGTGGCAGTGGTGGGGGGGGCGGGGTGAAGGTGACACGGTCAGACTTGTGCCTTTGGTGGCATAGGCATAGGCACTTGTTAGGGGTCTGTGATGGAACTTCCTCCCTCTATTTTTGTAGTTTCTTAGAGACATCATAACCATGGGTTCAAATATCATCTCTGTTCAGATGACTCTGAAATCTATATATCCAGCCCTAGTTTCTCTTGTGAATACCGTTTGCACTTTATTCTGTTTCCTACAAATCTCCTTGGAGATATCTGCATGGGGGCACTTTAAGTGAAAGATTTACTTCCAAATTATAACATAGCACCTTCCCACCTAAATCCTCTAAACTTCCTTCTTTCTCTCAATGTCATTGCTCTTCCATGCTTGCCGTCACCCAGGACTGTCAACTCAGTCATCCTTGATGTTTCTCTCTCTCTCACTGCCATCTAACAATAATTGCCAAGTTTTGCTGATTCTATATGCCCAACATCACCTGCGTCTTTTCCCTTCCCTCAACTCACACAGCCACCCAAAAGAGGGCTAATTAATTTGCTTAGCACCCCCTATTTTCCATAGGAAATACAAATCCAAATGACCACGAGTTGATTCAGTCTGAAGTAATAAGTGTATTAAATTATCTTAACTTTACATTCACTCTCCTTCTTAGTTCCCTACTGGACCGCATAAGTCAAAGAATAAATGATCTGCACCTCCTGCACACTTCAGTTTGCTTAGAAGAGCCCTGACTTTCTGGTGTTTAATTGCAGGGGCGAAGTGCACTGGTAACGGAGAGAGCTGCGAGCTATGGGGCCTGTATTACTTATACATATCTTGTTGGTAACAGAGCATAAATACTTCACTAAAACCTCCATTTGTAATTTGTGCTGAGCACTTCGGAACATATGAAATATGAATTATGTTTTGTAATGGTCCTTTGTGTTGATGTCTTCTGGGAAAATATTGTTCTCGGTGAGACAAAGTAAATTGCAATAGTTCCTAAAGGGACTTGACTTCTGTACATGAAAATACATTTAATCTGACATGGTTACTCTAATGATCTCTTATGTTATCTTTTATTGAAAACAAAATGAGGTCCACCAGTCAAATTTTGCATACTGCTGAGTAGACTAACAGTAAGTTTCTAATATATGGATCTACAAAATAAGGGGGAAAGAAATGAGCTCTGTTTTTTCAGGAAATGAACAAATTCAGATATATAATTTGCAGTATTTAATCACTAGCAGGCCATGCAGTACAATGGACTCCATCATCCTGAGCGTCTGATCCACTCCCTGAGTACTGAAGGAAGTCCAGGAACTCTTTGGGTACTGTACTGCTAGGATGACCCAGTCCCAAACCAAAGCATAGAAATATAAAATAATTTTTTTACTTCCCTTTATTAACAGGGAGTACTCACCAGCCAGAGCATAGAAATGGTCAAGAATACTAGACTGGAAGTCAGGAGAATCATATTCTAATCCAGATTCAGTTTTTTAACTATGTGCATTAAAGGTATTTGAATCTTGCACATACACACACACACACACACACACACACACACACAGCCAAGCAACCTTGGGCAAATCACTTCTTCTTTCTGACCCTCAGTTTATTCATCTGTAAAATAAGGATGAAGAGACAGTATGGTGGCATGGACAAAGACAGAGAGCTGACCATAGAATCTGGAAGATTCAAGGTCTTCCTAGGACACATGCTACTATGTATCCCTGGACCAGTCACCTGCCCTCTCAGTGCCCAAGGTGACTTTCTTGACAAATTTCAGCAAAGGGGACAATCTGCATTGCTAGAATAAGTTCCTTATCTTTAGTTTCCTAAACTGATGAAATCATAAGTCTGGTAAAAAAATTAAAATGGGGTATGAAAACCTATCTTACAATACAGGAAAGTGGGGGAGATGGGGATAAGCAGGGTGGGGGGATGATGGAAGGGAGGGCAATGGGAGGAGGGAGAAATTTGAAGTCAACACTTGGGGAGGGACAGGATCAAAAGAGAGAATAGAAGCAATGTGGGGCAGGATAGGATGGAGGGAAATATAGTCAGTCTTACACAACACGACTATTATGGAAGTCATTTGCAAAACTGCACAGATATGGCCTATATTGAATTGCCTACCTTCCCAAGGGAATGGGTGGGGAGGGAGGAATGCCCTACAGGACAAAAGAGAAGATGAGGACAAGAGAAGGGAGGGATGATAGAAGAGAGGGCAGATTGGTGATAGGGGTAATTAGAATGCTCAGTGTATTGGGGAGTGGAGAGGGGGCAAATGGACTCTTTTAATTTCTATTTTACCCTCTGGTTCTGCAATATCAGGGTAATTTTCCTCGATAATTTCTTGAAAAATGAAGACTAGTCTCTTTTTTCTGATCATGCCTTTCAGGTAGTCTAATAGTTCTTAAATTAACTCCACTGGACCTATTTTCTAGTTCATTTATTTTTCCAGTGAGATATTTTACATTTTCTTCTATTTTTAAAAATTTTTGTTTGATTGTTTCTTGATGTCTCACAGAGTCATTAGCTTCCACTTGCCTAATTCTAATTTTTAAGGAATTATTTTTATCACTGAGCTGTTGTACATCTTTTTTCCATGTGACCAACTCTGCTTCTTTTCAGTGGATTTTTTTGTATCTCTTTTACCATTTGACTTATTCTGTTTTTTAAGGTGCTATTTATTCTCTTTAGCATTTTTGTGCCTTTTTTTTTTTTTACCAAACTTGACTCTTTTTTCCAGATTTTCTTATATCACTCTCATTTTTTTTTTCCAATTTTTCCTCTACCTCTCTTATTTGATTTTTAATCTCCTTTTTTTTTTTTAACTCTTCCCAGGATTCTTTTTTTGTGTGCCTGAGACCAATTCATAGTTTTCTTTGTCGCTTTAGTTTAGCAGTTTTGACTTTGTTGTCTTCTTTTGAATTTGTGTTTGAATTTCTCTGTCACCATAGTAACTTTCTTTGTTCAGGTTCTTGTTTTGCAAATTGCTCATTTTCCCAGTTTATTTTTTGACTTTTAACTCTTTGTTAAAGTGGTCTTCTTCTCACAAGGTGGATGAGACACTATCCAAAGTTGTAGGCCTTTCTTACTACTGCTTTTAGAACTAGTTTTGGGAATCTGTAAATGTTCAATTCTTCCAGGATGGTGTATAATCTAAAGAAAGGTGTGGTCACTGCTCTCCTGGCCCGTGCTTTGTTCTGTGAGCAACCACAAGCACTCTCTTCCATCCTGGAACTCTGATCAGGATCCCCAATCCACTGTGGCTGCAAGTGCTCTTCCTTGCCCTGGCACTGCCACCCAGGACTGTGACTGGATCTGTGCATAGGCAACGCAGTGGAGTCCTGTACCCAGTGACAGCAAAACGATGACTATAATTTCCTTCTGGCCAGTTATCCAACCTCCTTACCACTTGGTAAGGTGAGAGCCCCAGAAGCTGCTTTTACCATTACCGATTCAGTTGCCTCCAAGACCTATTTCTGGTTTGTTTTGGTGTGGTCTTCACCGATTGCACTCCAGTCTCACCTCAGGTACAACAGGCCTTCTTTCTGACCTTCTAAATTGTCTTGTGATGGAAAATGGTTTCATTCCATCCTTTTGTGGGTTCTACCACTCCAAATTCATTTTGAGGTATTTAAAGTTGTTTAGAAGGAAACTGGGTAGAATTCAAGTGAGTTCTTGCCTTTTCTCATCTGTGTTTACTCTGAACCACCCTCTTCAACAATTATTTTAAAAGAAATATTTATGTTACATATACTGTCCTCAAACATAGAAAGTAATAGTCCCTATCAAATTCCTTTAATGAGAAAAAAAATAGTTCTATTAAGCAAATTAGGAGGGAATAAAGAAGAGAAAAAGGACTATAGCCCAAATATCACAAATGCAAAAATTTTTAAATAAAATTTAAGAAAGGTTTTGAAATATATGCATAATAATTATTGATTATGACCATGTTGAATTTATACCAAGAATGCAAGGATGATCCAATATGAGGGGAAATTAACATAAGTAAGTATATTGATAACAATACCCAGAATTATGTAAATAGAAGCAAAAAAACTTTGGACAAAATAAATACACATTTATATTAAAAGTGGTGAAGAAAAAGGAATGGAAGCTTTTAAATATAAATTTTATTTAAAATAATGACAAGAACCACAGACTATCTAGGAGTAAAATTACTAAGATACCTACAGGACTTATTCAAATTCAACTAAAAGATAATGTTTACAGAAATAAAGGAAGACCTAAGTAATTATAGAGTCATGATTCTCATTATGGTAAAAGTGATGATATTATGTAAAGTTATCTATAGATTTAGCATCATATCAAATTATCAGGGCATATTTATACTATTAGACAAATTCAAATGAAGGAACAAAAGGCTGTTGAAAATGAAAATTATAGATATTATAAGAAAAGTAGGAATGAAGGGGGCCTACTATTACAAGATGTCAAATTATGTTATAAAACGTTATCAAAATTATCTGGTACTGGTTATTAAAAAAGAAAAGTAGGGTGGAGCCAAGATGGCAGAGTAGAAAGACTCACATATGCTAGTTCCGAACCCACAGCCTATGGATTTCCTCTAAAAAGAACTCCCAATAAATTCTGGAACAGTGGAAGGCACTCAGCAACACAGTGAAGGAGATTTCTGTTCCAGAGAGCCCTGAAAAACTGACCCCAAAGGTCCATCGAGTACCTGACGAGAGCAGGGCCCTCCCCTGCCCTGGCCCGCAGCACTGAGAGGAGCCAGCAGGCTTCAGGGACGGAATCTCCAGCGGCCACGAAGGTCCCTCCACCCACAGACTCACAGGTTAGTGAGAGAGACGTCTGGATGGGCTGAGAGGGGAGCAGGTGTCTCCGGGACTCGGTGCCCCTCCGGAGGCAGCGGCAGAAGTAGCAGGCGGCCAGAGGTTCACGGAGCAGGCAGGAGCTCTGCAGCAGCTCCATTACTGAAGGTCTTTGCATAAACCCCCTGAGGGAACTGAGCCGGGGAGGCGGCCCTGCCCCCACCTGAGCACAAGGAATTAAGCTCCCATTGAAGAGCAGTCAGGCATGCCACCAAAAGCCCTGAGGCTGGGGAGCAGCATTTGAATCTCAGACCCCAAGCACTAGCTGGGTGGATCTAGGCCAGGGGGTGGAGAGGACTCTCAGAAGTCAAGTAACTGGCTGGGAAAATGCCCAGAAAAGGGAAAAAAAATAAGACCATAGACGGTTATTTTCTTGGTGAACAAATGATTCCAAGCTTCCTCTCTGATGAGGAAGAAAACTGCTTACCATCAGGTAAAGACATAAGAGTCAAGGCCTCTGTATCCCAAACATATGAAATAGATATCCAATGGGCTCGGGCCATGGAAGAGCTCAAAAAGGATTTTGAAAATCAAGTTAGATAGGTGGAGGAAAAACTGGGAGAAGAAATGAGAGAGATGCAAGAAAAGCATGAAAAAC